>JALIRH010000001.1:121254125-121926015 GCA_023055505.1 Callipepla californica brunnescens | reverse complement strand
GCTGCAGAGAACCATAGGAAGCCTTTCAAGAGCTGACAAGCATCCAAAAATGCATCTGTCTCTCCAAATGTTTCAGCCTACTGCTCTGAAAAAAATATTAGGGTATTTCTGCAAGAGTTGTGCCATAATTTCCCATCTCGGCACAAACTCAAGTCTTCCCATTTCAGCACAAATTCTGTACTTACTCTCTGGCAGTTTTGGAGCCTTCTCTTGTAATGTTTGAAAAGCAACCCCAATGCAAGCTGTCATCTCGCATGGCCCTTTGAAAAGTCACTCTCAGACTTGTCCTTCAGACCACTTCAAGGCGGATAGGTCTGTTCCTCCTTCATTTCCTGCTGTCATGTTGTCTTTGTTTCAGATTTGCTGGGCAGCATACAGCAGGGTCACAAGAAAGTTGCCTTTGACTGTTGAACAAAGTGGCATTTGAGCATGAGAAAGAAATGTGGGCTGCTGCAGACTCAAGGAGGCTGTGGGAGGGCAAAATCAACTATCGATAGATATAATGGAGCAAAACCCCCAGTCTTTCTGCATCCATCTTGTTTACCCATAAACCTCTTGGTTTATTATAACCCTCCGGATAGCCATTTTTCCTCTCGTCATACTTTAGCTTACAGACCTTCTAAGACAATTTCATTTGCCCTTTTTTTTTTTTCTTGCTTGACACCCCCATATTCCCCAAACCTTTTCTGGCTCAACACTTTCTCTATCAGTGTGAACACCACAAGTTCACCCTCCTCTGCCCAAATAAGAGCTGGTGCCAGTTGTCTGAGTGCAAACAGCACAAACAATAAAGAGTGAGGGCTGAAATCCCTGTCACCCCAAAGCAAACAGAATTTGGCACAGATTTTTACAAGAATGCCATAGATCTGTGGCACAGGCTTTTATGCAGAGTAGAAAGAAGGCTTCTTTCTCCATTAACTGCAAGGCTTTTCATGGCATGGTCACTGCTTGATCCAGGGTTAGCAGTAATAGTGCCCACTCTGATCTTGTTAATGCAAAAAGATAATAAAATCTGTCTTTCCTTTAGCCTGAGGCACTCAACACCAAGCCATAACAGGAGCAAACAGGCAGGGGATGTGGGACAGCTGGACCATACCCAAAACACTAAAGAAAATCACCAGTTTCAAACCCAGCAGCAGGGAGATAATGCAATTTGCTGCAATGGTAAAGCACTGCTCCCTAAAAGGTCCCAGTCACCGGTGGGATGCTGTCTCCTGCAGAGCACAGCAAAGTCATTTCATCACTTTAGGAAGCATCTTGCACAAACATCAGTTGGCAGCCTCACTAGCACATTCCCAATGTCTATCCTAGGCTATCCCAATGAGGCAGGCTTGGTATTTCTGATGGGTTTGGATGGGATCAGACTTCGTGTTTCTTTCCACACCTAAGGAGCCTGATTGGTTTCCCAGCCACTGACACTGCTCTGTTCATCTGTTTCAGAAGCCATGACAAGGCAAGCTGAAAAAAATTCCCCCAAAAGCACCTTGGGGAATGTCCCATTGTTTTTAAAAGAAGAGAAGGTAGAGAAAGAGAAAATATACTGTAAGGAACAATCCTGCCTCAGCAAGATAAATGGATTGAAATTCTTAATAAGTCCTTTTCAGCCCTCACTGCTGAGAAACTTGAGCCTAGGCCACAGATGCTTTACAGCTCTCAGTGTCTCCCATGCCATAGAGTCTCATTGATCTGCCTTGGCTGAGGACTTGGGCCTCATGCTGGAGTCAGAGAAGAGCAAGGGCAGTTCTTTGCATACAGCTTATTGCATTGATTTACACAAAGTCTTGTGTGAACCCGTTGCTCCTGAGTTTCACCCATGTGAACCAGGAGGAGAGTAAATGGCGCGTGAGATATGGAGCCAAATGCCAACAAAGCCATATCTTGACCTTTGTGGATCATGTCCTGGATGAGTTCCACTGCCCTTGGCTCCAGTTCAGCTTGGGATCACATAGCATTTTCATGCAAATATGGCACTGCAGACCTGTGTCTCTCTTCATCTAACTGACTCCTGTACAGACACGAAGCTGGGCCTGAACCAATTTTGATGTACCTCATAAGTGGGAAGTATTGTTTCAGGCCAGCTGAGTTTATGTGTCCCTTCCTAAAGCAGCTCACAACTTGTAAGTGTGACACAGTCAGGGATCAGAGGCAGCCTATGTCCATCTCCACCAGATACTTACAGTCCTCAGTAAAATCTGAGTCTTGTTTCCTTCATGCAGTATGTTGACGATGGATATACCAGCACCATAACTCACCGGAGCAGCAGGGATACTGCATGTTGTGCAGTCACCTTCAGTGGGGATTTCACTGGCTACCCCCAAAGTCTAAGAAAGGGGCAAGCTGAATGTGAAGACCCCACCACATTCATCCTCCACCCTATCGGCAAACCCTAAGAGTCACTGATCCAAGACTGAAGACATGCTTTAAGACAGCAATGACAACGAAGGAGGTTCCCTCATGCCTGCTAAACTGAAAATATTCCAGAGGTGCATCCGCAGACAAGGTGTTCCAGCTTGCTTTATACAGGGATTGTTGACAGACACGGAGATGACGATAATTAGCTGGATATTTTTTGACACCGATCAAGCTTGATAGTCTAAATCAATCAAAAATGTATGAGGATTGTATCGAAGAGGACACTTGGTCAGATTTGAATGGCACCAAGCTATCCTGAACACAGTCAAAGAAGAAGAAGGGGCCCATCATGCGCTGACACTTTTATTTTTGAGATACTACTGTGTAGTCTGAGACCCCACCTCAAGGAGCTCTGTGACTTCTGAACTACATTTGCCTGACCCTACCCATGCCAGGTGGAGCATTCATTTCTTAGCAAGGTCCTCAAAACCAGTTTTCTCTGAGTCATCAGGTTAAACTGTGTGTTTCATTACTGCAGGGCATGGGGGTGCTAAAAGTAACAGTTGTTCACAACTGTACAACCCTAACTAAAACCCTATATTTCAATGTAGGGGATACACTGTCTTGTATATACGGGCTCAAAACTTTGTGTACATTCATCTCTCCATACCAAGGCTGTATTCCACCTCCCACAGCTGCTGCGTACCAATTAACCTTCTTGGTTTGTCTTCATCAGGGGAAACAAATCAACTCCATGAATACATCTAGTATGTATCTGTTCATATTCACTGTGTGTAAACACAGGAACAAGCTGTTAAGCACAGTCCAACCAGCACTCAAATGATGGGAAGAAAATCACTCATACGTGAGGGGCATGCTATTTTCTCACAAATAAATCAGTGTTGACCTTTTGCAAAATTATTAGGAGAGGTCTGGGATTTCTTTAACTTTCTCCAGATGAAGAGCATTAAGCAAGGGGGCATAGGCAGTGGATATTTTTCTTAGATTTTCAGGGTGGGTGTCTCAAGTACATCCTCTGCAGTGAGCTCTTAGTGTGTCCAGTCTGATTCTTTTCCAACTCTCTCAATTGCACATGTGTTTCTGCTCGGGAGGTCCAAAGCACCACCACGATGGAAGAAGATGGTGCTGAAAGATGTGGCAGATGAAAGAAATAGTCCATGGACAAGGATGTTAGAAATGTGGAACTCTTTCCTGGCAACCAGCTATAAATGATTGCCTCAGTGTTATGATTTGTAGACTTGAGAGCATGCAGATGGGATGGGGCAGTGCCCAGTCCAGCCATTGGGACCATCCAGGTGGTCTGCCATGAAGCAAGTGGGGATAAGACTCTGCAGTTCACCCACAAGCAGTGTGAACTGAGCTCTACTCTCATCTGAGCACAACCACAGTTCTCCAGATTTCTACCCATGTCACTCTAGCAGAACCCTGTCTTGGCCTCTTGGCTGTGCAAAATGTGTTTAAGAAAAGGGGGCTGCCTGTTGGGAACGGACCCCTGAGCAATCCCATGTCCTGTCTCTGGCTTTGGCAAGGAACAAATGTGTCAGAAGAATTGCAAGAAAATCCAGAATAAGCAAGTGTGGATCAATAGCAGGACAGCAGGAATAGCAGGAATCTCTTTCTTTCTAACCTCCAGCAAATATTGATTTAAACCCCCAGTGCAGACATGGACAAATATTGTCTCATCAGTCCTTTTGGGGACATTAGAAGTGTCTTTTCAATGGAAAAAAAAAAGAAAATCTACACTGTTCTTGTTTAGTTTTCTTTTTAAATGTTCTGCTTTTTTTTTTTTTTCTTCTGAAAAGAAAGCTCAAGTATTTTATTTTATTTTTTTTGACTCTGTGTTCAGAAACACTATCATTGCCCTCTAAGAAAAAAAACACCACAAAATATTAAAAGGAAATCAACATCCCCTGCAGGAGCACAATTGGAGTTTTACATCAGATTTGCACTGGAGGATAGAGATTTATCTCCCTTAAGAAGTTCTTATTTTCTTTGTTACATGGAAACTAATTATTTCAATTCCTGATGCTTTCATTATCTACGTGAATATTTACCACCATGCTAAGAGCCATGGTTGTGATAGTAGCGTGTTTAATTTCTTCCTGAGGCCAATAATCTCCCAAATAGTCAGAGCTGACATTTAAGCAGGGACGCGTTTGTAAAACACATGCAACAGAAGCTAGCTGAACAAACAGAAGAAAGCAGAAGTTTCCTGAGGGGCAACAAGGACAAGACTGAATTAGAGAGAAGGGCTGTGAGGAGGTTTCGACCAATAACTTTTACATCTGTGACAACTACCCGTAATACCAGATTGTTCAGCTGCATAAATGTTATAGCATTGCAAAGCTGTGGCTGGCAAAGCCATCATCTCACGGCTATTCAGTTCTATCCCTGGGCTACTGCTAGGAAATGAGTGTCACCTGCTCTTTAACTTCCTTGCATCTACCACTTGCCCTCTGCACCATGCAGGTGTGTGCCATCTTCTCCCCTTATTCCCTCTCTGCTTTGCTGGTGTGGCCTCATTTCAATCTCTGGAGGCAGCTTTAGATGCCACAGTATCAAAAGGAAATAAAGAGATTAGAGAGCACCCAAAGGAGGGCTGAGAAGAGGGGGAAAGGTCTGGAGAGCAACCCAGGGGTTGGCCTTGATGATCCTTATGGGTCCATTCCAACTTGGGATATTCTGTGATTCTATGAACTGCACTTTAACCACACGAATGGTGGATGTCCCTGAGCCCATCCCTCCATTTCTGTTCCTGAAATTATACAGGATTTTTGGTTTGCAATGTATTTTCTGGTGGGTCAAGAAAGCACTGTCACCATCACTCTTCCCTTAGTACTGTGCCCTACAGAGGCACTGAGATCTCAGGGTGGTTGAGTTGTTCCCTTCTCCTGCGTTGGGACCTTCCAGCTCTATCAGGCAGGAGGTCTCAGGATGTCTGGTCAGGTACCTGGTCTCTGGGTAACAGTGTGATGTTTTACAGAGCAGCCAGGACTTAGATCCCAGAAAATCCCTGTGAGGAAGCAGCTCCTGATCCCAGCTGCTGCAGTGTTCACTTTTTCCTATTAAATGTCCACCAGTCACAGCAATCAACATGGCCCTAGGCTTTCTTGATGCCACCCTGGGAGACCTGGGACTCTTAACAAACTCAGACAGATTATTTATGAAACCTCAGTGTCTCAACCTCTTCCATTTCAGGACATCTACTCCTCCTTTCCTGCTTTCCTCTTATCAGTCCTGCTTACCACTGTCTCATGGCTTGCTGCCTCATTCTATTCTTTATCAGCAGAGGCCACTCCTGTGGGACTCCATTTCATAGAATCATAGGATCATCATTCTCATGAAAGGGACTCTGAAAGGTCATCTAGTACAACTTCCCTGCAGTGAACAGAGACACCCACTGTGCTCAAAGCCCCATCCAGCCTGACCCTGAGTCTCCAGGAATGGGGCATCCAGCACTTCTCTGGGCAATCTGTGTCAGTGCCTCATCATAAAATACTTCTCACATCCAATTTAAATCTTCCCTCTTTTAGTTTGAAACCATTTTCCCTTGTCCCATCTACTCTAGCCCCTAATAGCCTTGAGAGGATTTAACCTATGGAATTGAACTTCAGAAGCAGTCTAAATAATTCAAGTAAGAATCCAATTGACAAGTAGCAACAGGGGCCTGTCTCTGAGCACCTGCCTGGGGGCAGGAATTTGCAAAGATATTTCAGATGTTTAAATTCCACATTTTTTCACATTCCTATCATCTAATTGCAAGCTCTTGGCAATGTTTAGAGGCAAGTGACTACCTCCTCAAATTGATTATCAACATTTTGGAACAGACAGAGCACTTCTTGCCTAGGAGCTACAAAGCATCTCAGACTTGTTGTAACTTTGTAAAGTGGGCAATTCCCGTGATGACGGAGTTTCTCATGAGTTCCTTGGGAACAGTCAATGGTGACCACTATTGAAGACAATATATTGAAGGTGAATCAGTGCAGCAAAGCACTGCCTTCAATCCTAGATGAGTTTGGCAGTGATTTTGGTCATTTTTACCAGAATCCTGCCTTCTCAAAGGTGTAGGTTTTCCTCTTTGCTCTGTGATGATCAAAGATCTCAGATCCAGAAAGCCCAATTTAAGGTATTTTGGGATGGTATTACTCAAGCCTCAACTCTCCTACTGTAGTAGACCCCTTACAGATTAGCTGTGAGCTCCATATAAATCCTCTTGCAAGTTTGCTTATGGGCTATTGAATAGCAAATGCAGAACTGGCAGGGTTACACAGCTTCCATCCAACAGGACAGACAGGGTGACGTGACAGCTGTAATCAAACCCTGAATACAGCATCTTTGCTATTACACCAGTGTTCTACTGCTTAGTAGACAAGGTTTCCATGAAAGCAGGTCTTCCACAGTTCTGAAATAGAAGCAAGAGAATCATGCGATGGCTACAATTCATTTGCAAGTGTTTGGGGTTGAACTAGATGCATTCATAATATGAAAGGAAAAAAAATAATAATAAGTGCTAGTTGTTTAGTAAGGAAAGGAAGAGGTAATCGAATGGTATTTCCTATGGGGAAGATAGAGAGAGTTCATTACCTTTGGGGCATGCAGAGTGTGATGGTTTGTTGAGAAAGGAGGAGAGTTGTGGCTGTAGGTTTGCAACCTACACTAGGGAACCTGCAACCTACCGTAGGGATCTTGCTTTCACATAGGGTTTGGACTGGATGATCTCCAGAGGTCCTTTCCAGCCCCTACAGTTCTGTGATTCTGTGGTTCCTCTTAGTGGAAAAAAAAAAAAAAAAGAAAAAAAATAAGCACTATGAAAGAAGAGAAAGCAGAAAAGAGAAACTCATCCTATGCTGTCTTCCTTCCCAGATCTGAGTCATATATTGGGCTCCCTCTCTGGAAGAAGCCTCCTAACCCACCTCACACTGGTGCAGAACAAAACAACAGTCAAAACATAGAAACTTAAATGCATTCTAATTGGGTTTTAAAATACCCATTGCTATCTCAGTTCTTAGTCTTCTGATAGTCTCCCAGCTAGATACTTAAATTAAAATTAATGTACTTAGGAGGGATTTTTTAAACAGTATTTGAAGGACTTATCACACAAGAGTCTGGGGGAAAAATAAAGTCTACCTTCTGCTTCTCATGTCAGTCTATCTTTATTTATGGTTAACTTCCAGGAGCTGGGATGAAACCAAGCTCTGGGCAGATACCTGACACCAGGACCAAGACAGACCGTGGCCTGATTTACACTGGGGAACACAGCCCAGGGGAAAAGAACCTGCATGAAGAGATGGAGCTGGCACTGCAGAGTATGGATGCATGTGATCAGCCAGCACCTGAGGTAGTCTATATTGGAGCAATAACTTTACTCTTGGTGTACCTTTACTTTTTTTCCACATTTTAACATAAAAATCTCCAGTGGCCACTAGTAGCTATTGCTTTGCATTTCTCTAGGTTTTTACATCCCAAATGTGCAAGATTAGATTGCTGCCTTCAGGCTTGAATCTTGGTTGTGCAACTGCAAACCCTGAATCACCAGCTATCTCAATGGGGCTGTCCCCGCAGCAAACTCTGGCCCATGAAGACATTAAATAGGCCTGTGTGTGGCCAAACAAGATGTAGAGCCCAAATATGTGCAATAGTTTTCTAATTTAATTGTATTCCCACAGAACTCTGCCCTCTGTGCCATTAACCTCTGAGTTCACCGTGAAAATAACACCCATGGTTGGTACAAATGCAGCCATGGCCAACCTGGATACCTTGACACCATCATCACAATGCTGAAGTCTAGGAGCATCTGAAACTACAATTTAAATGGCACTATTTGTACAGCTTGCCTTTCCAGTATTTGACTTTTGCAATAGCTGTAGGCTGTGAAGGATTTTGACTTTGTGTATGGGAAAGTGTTTAAAACATTTGCAGCTCCTGTTACTGCAATTAGAGGACGATAATGCAGTGCTTTATGGTTTTTGAGAAGTTTTTGAATGCTGTTTTTTTTTTTTTTTTTAATCAGAAACTTTCATTGTTTTGCACTTGCTGGTTGTTGGGGGTGGGAGGTTGGTTTAGGTGAGCTAACACTACTGGCACAGAAGGCTGCAGCTGTTTGGCCTGGGACTGGAAAGGCTGAATCACTTCTTGGGGTGAAGTCCAAAACTTCCCACGAATTGGTCCCATCCCATCAAGTGAAGGAACCTGATGCACGAAAAATCCCAAAGATGAGCAGGAGGAGAATCATATTTGGTTTATTGGAGCTTATTCCTCCCACAGGCTGCAGGCCAAGAAAAAATAACAAGATTGTGATGGTAATATCACTAGAGGGGTCACCCACATTAGTCCACCTACTCCCTGAAAGGATCAAGCAAAAAAAAGAAAAAAACCAACAAGGATTTGACCTCATGGTATTAACCCAAGGTATAAAGAGGCACAGAGGGGGCAGGTAATGTCTTCCACCACTTAGGAACACACTCGTGAATGCTCTGCCCAAGGGTTGTAGTTATGGCCACCCAGGCAACAGCAGGTATGAAGACTAGCAGGAAATCAAATCATACAATGATGGAATCAATTAGATGGGAAAAGACCAATAAGATCCCCAAGTCTAGCCCCAGTCCGTCTCCACCACACCCACTGACCATGTCCCTCAGTACTGCACCTCCACAGCTCTTGAACAGCTCCCTTGAACAGTGACACCACTTCCTTGTGCAGCCTGGGCCAGTGCATCACCACTCTTTTGGAAAAAAATATTTTTCCTAATATCCAACCTGAATTGTTGCATTTGCTGAAGCACAAATACATGCTGGAAAGCCTGAAATGGTGCAAGCAGCTAAAGCATTGAGTAGTTGGTTCTGGAAAGTTCAGGTTCAGATGGGCAGCACTGACAGGACAGAGAGATGTATTGATTGGACCTCTGGATTAACTAATGTGCCTTGAAATGCACAGTGACAGTGCTGAACGCTCATCCTCAATAGACACAACTTGACATTCTGGTGGTGAAACCACTTTCATTTCAGCTTGGCTGTGATTTGCCACATACAGACCCCAGTGTCTGCTTTGTACAGTAAAAGCAAATAGCCATGAGAAAAAGAAAAAAAATCCTATTTGCCCAATGCTCCTGCAGCCCACCCCACAACCACCTTTGCTATCTCCAAGGGTGACTTCCAAACTCTGCTGAACCTCTGCCTTTCATTTTAAAAATGATTAATCCCCATTCTCACCCAGAACAAAAGGATCCACAGCTGGTCTTGCACTCAGTGAGGAACACCAAGGAAAAGGGAGGGCAACCTTTCATTTTATACACCATCAGTCATGGGCTACTAGTTTTCGGTGGAGGAGCCGACAGGCAATTGTGCCAGAATCAGAAGGGACCTAACTGTAAGCACAACTTGTTGGAAATGACCCAGGAGTGTGAACACTTGCCTCCTTTGAAACACGCTCCGGGTACAAAACGGTTTGATTTTTTGCTCCATTTAATATGGGCTCAGCATGAGCTGGAGATGAGAGCCAAAGTGAAGCCAAGCAAAAATCACTCCGTCGAGCCTTCCCAATACCTTTGCTGCCTGCCAGGGCATTTGGTTACAGAAGCGTGAGTTTCTCTTGCTCATGCCAAATGTATTGCTACTGGATGAGTAATTTTACCTTTATAAATTGAGCTGTCAGTGGGGGTAGACAGATGGTAACACAGAACTGAGCACACTTCTCACGGTCCTTCCCACTCCGGTATCTTTAGAGCGATCTGTGTTCAGTAATATTGCTAAAAAACACAGATTTGGATTCAAAACAATCCCCAAACTGTGTATTTCGGAGCTAGGAGTGGGGCTATTTTTAAGCCCAACTCTTTGCTCTGAGGAGGAGAAATGTGATTTTACAGACTCAAAAGCTGGGCTCAGCAAAGTCAATTGAATTGCTCGGGGTTTCCCATGGAGACAAAGTGGTTGAGGAATGGCATTTATGGTTTACTTTTTTTTATTAACATTTTGGAACTTGAAAAATGAGTTAAAAAAAAAATAGGAGTCTTTTTTGTTTTTCTTTTTTTCCCAGAGTGTTAAAGGTGTTTGCAAAGTAACCAGCATGATAAGGATTGATTCTGTCAGTATTTCTATTATATCATATCGGATCTCTTTTTTTATTTTGTCATTTCCATCTTTCACCAAATCTGACAGAGAAGAAAAGTGACAGGTCCTAATTTCTGCTTTGTTTTTCTTAAAATCTGAATTAAACTGGTTGAAAAAAACTCAGTACCTTGCTTCTATTTTCTTAATGGGAAAACGTAAATCTTTCCCTGCTTGCCATTCTATAAAGAGTGAAAATTATTTCCTGAGCCAAATCGACACACAAATACAGAGCTGGAATGTACAAAACCCTACTTTTACTTCTTCATCTTAAGAGATGTGAAGGAAAATGAGAAATATTGATCAGTGCAGCAGGGAATAGAGAAGGACCAACAAAGATTTAGAATTGTTCAATCATAGAATCACTACGGTTGGAAAAGACCTCTAAGATCCTCAAGCCCAACCCAACCCCATCATGCCCATCAGTGCCACATCTCCACAGTTCTTGAACACCCCCAGGGTCATAACTTCAGAGGAGCATCAGCTGCCATTCTTTCTCTGCCCAGAGATTTTAGCTGAATCATTATCTATGATTGGATTTCTTCCACCATCTCCTGTATCACAGCTATCATTTCAGTGGTTGACAGTGTTTTAGCAAACTGTTTGGCAATGGAGAGAGAGTAAAGAACAACTTTTGTTGTTTTAAGGAAACAGTGAATTCAAGTGCAACAGGATGAGTTAGTGATGGAAGAAATGATCTTTTCATTGCGTTTCTGTAGAGTGCAAAACACAATTCCTTCCTGAGAAATGCATCAGACATTCAGAAAAAGCACTTGAAATGTCATATATCATATAGTCACATATAATAATATGTGCCTTTCTCATTGCTAATACAAGATATGTAAGAAAGACAGCAGTGTGCCACTGGCTGGGAAAATGTTTGAGATTCAGATGGCTCTTCAAACAGCTCCTGAAGAAAAACTGTGCTTCATGCTGCTAATATTCCCCCTGAAATCCAATAGGATGAGTAAAATGGGATTAAAAATTCACATCTCGAATAATACTCCCCTCCCATGCTCTGTTTTCACTGTGCTATTGCTGTTATTTTTGGACAGGGCGACCCACATTTCCTGCTACAACTCGTCGTCGTGATAATTTATAGTCTTATTTCTACAGCGGGTTGAAGGTTCTTTGGACTGCAATAGCAAACACGCTTATCTTGCTGGTGTAAGTCCAGTGGTCGTCTGCCTGAGACATGGTGGGCTTTTCTATTGGAGGGAGGCATTTTTCAGCGTAGGAGTTGAGCACAAACCACCTGCAATGCTCCTTGCATATGAAAGATTGTGTTCATGCATATCCCATTCTGTCTGTTACAAGATTTGATTTATCTTGTCCAGACCTGTGAAAACTCCAAGAAACAGCAGAACTAGCTATGAGGATGGCTGGGATACACATTTGAACTTGTTTGGAGAAGTCAGAATTTTGATTTATGCCTGTAACAACAGCTGCATTTATACTGATAAAGGCAACACATATATGAGAGTCCCATAAAGAGCAGTTACTGCCTCTGTACTGAAAATGAGCTAGGGAAGCCCAGATAACACCATGTTCAGAGAAAGTGGCAGCACATTTCCCCATATTTGCCTCTGTCCAAACAAAATTGTCAGAGAGCTGTGTTCCAGTTGGAAGGGACCCTGGAAGATCTTCTTGTTCAACTCTCCTTCAATGAGAAGAGATGCCTGCAGCTCAATCTGGTGCACAGAGGCCAGGGAATGGAAAATGGACCTATGGTACATGTCCTTTCAGAGTATGTTGGATACAGAGCAGCAAATGAAGTTCAAGGCTGGGATCCCTTTCCAATGACCCTGAGATCTGTATGTTCATCACTACCTTACATCTCAGCTATCTTGAATTATATATCAGAATCACAGAATTGCAGGGAATGGAAAAGACCTCAAGAGATCATTGAGTCCAACCCCCCCATGTTGAAACAGGTACACATAGGTTGAACAGATAGGAGTCCAAATTGATTGTGAATATCTCCATAGAGGGAGACTCCACAACATCCACAACCATCAGTGTTTTCTGTCTTTTTTTTTTTTCCATGCAGTTTATCTTATTATCCCAGGAAATAATCATCTGTCAGTGTAACCTTGCTAACAGACGATATATAGATATGACCACCAACATAATTTGTTTCTAATATAAGTGGCATGTCCCCACCTCTGGGTTCACCAGCGCTCCAGCACTGCTAGAACACAAAGAATGGGTCAAGTCTGGGTGGAAATGAGCTGCAGGAAAGCACATGAAGGCAAAGAGCACCAGGGAGAAGCCTCGGGGAGGGGACAACTCTGCTCATCGCCCAGAAGCACAGTCACACCTCTGTTAGTATTCCTCACCTCCAGCTAGAGAAATGGCCAGGTAACTATAAATGGCTGTGGATAAACCTCTGCAGAGTGAACCAGTGATGTCAGCCCCGTTAAGTGGCTTGCTGGGCTGGGATTCTGGCTGGATGCTATGTGAATGCCTTGGCTGTACAAACACGTTTGATTTCCATGTGGCTCACACTGTGCAAAATTTCTGAGTACACAATGGTAGTAGTAGAGCCCACAGAACGAGTTTACCATCCTCAAAGTGCAGAGAGCCTCATGCGATTTTCAAGTGTCTAAATCACAATGGCTTAAAGAGGTTGGATAATACTCTAGGAGCCTTTGAAAATCCCAGTAACATCACTGATTTTCTAAGCTCGAGTTGGACTCAGTGATCCTTATGGGTCCCTTCCAACTTGGGATACTTTATGATTCTGTACTTTCTGCAGGACAATGCCTGGTTTCTCCTGCTGGCTCAGACTTCGTTGTCATTACCAGAATGTTAAACTGGTAGTGAGACTTTCTTTTCTAGGCTAAGGAGGAGATTGCTTTACACAACACCTTTCATCTTCCCTAATATGCTCCATATTGTCCCCTTGATTTCTTCCATCTGGGCAAATCTTTTGTTGACCTCACCTGAAACCTAAAACCTTTCAAAATAAGCCCTTCCACTTCTCTTCTCTGATCCAGTAATGGTGGACGTGACTGGGAGGTCAGAAGTCTGGGATGAGTTGTGACCTCACTCTTGGGCTCCTCGCTGGCAGCAGGTTAGAGGCTTTGAACTTGGCATCCTGACAAATTGTTATTGCTACATACCAAAAATCAGCTAGTCCTTGTGCCTGTGGGAGGGTGGGGGCAAGAAGACAGGGAGATGGATCCCTTCAGAGAGCAAAGCTATTCCACCCAGCATGACACCGAGACAGGAAGGTTTAACCCAAGAACCCCAAGGTAAAATCTTGACAAACTGACTCCTTAAAAAAAAGCCTAGAAATGCTCTTAATTGAATCCTAACTGGCTCAGACAGTGTGGACAGTGAATACCTAGTGAGCTTTTATTTCTAGAAGGTGAGCTGCCAGTCCCTCATGAAAAATGAGTAGGGACCAGATTTCTGCACTGAATGGCTCAAACACTTTACAGATCCAAGAATATATAAAGTCAGGCTGACACAAATATGTATTCTGTAACCTAAAAGGACATGACAAGATCTCTGGAGTCATCCCCCACTATCAGAGGCAACTGCTTTGACTAAGGATGTTCTTCCATGTATCCACTTCTATCTTTAGATATACATTTTCATTTCATCTAATTTTAACTTTTGCTATCCTCTATTTTCAGCCTGAAGAAATGAAGCTATTGCATCCTCCTCTCTACCAGACTGTGGGTGTGTCTGTATGCTCATATCTGTCTGTCCTTCCATAATAGTACCTGACTGCATTGGCTGAGCTCAACCACACTGTGTGGAAAGTAGAGGCGAAAGAGACTTTGCTTGGGATTCCTCTGAGAGCAAGACTTGCTAGCCAGTCAAGCAGACCCATAAATAATCATACGGAGGCCAGACAAATTCAACTTGGAAACAAAGTCTGCATTTTTAACAGCACGTCTGTTAAAGGAGAAAAGCTTCAATCATATTTTGTGTGTCTTCTTAGGCAGCGAAGTCAGTTAGCCTCAAGACACAAATCCAGAGGAAATCTGGCTCCTTTCGATCCAGAACTACCTGTTTCATAGATTTTAAAATTCACAGTGGGCCGTAAGATCATCTATTCTGAGCTCCATATAATATGGACCATAAAATTGCATACTCCAATAAGGAACCCAATAACTTGTGCTTGGCTAAAACCTCTGTTCCAGCAGTCATCTGCTCACAATTTGAAAATATCTGAAGAGGAAGAATCTACTACTTTCATTGGTATTTTGTCTCAACACTTAATCATTCCCATTGTTAAAGCTCTGGGCCTCATTTTGAAATGAAATATGTCTGCTTTTAGGTTCCAGCCTTGGACCTTTGGTAGACTACAAGGCTCTGTTGCCTCTGGGTGTTTTCTCCTGAGGACAAACTTCTACCCCTCTTTTGACCTTCCCCTGGTGGGGCAAGCAAGTGGAGATCTAGCACAGGACATGTTTTTCTGAGCCTTTTACACTTTTTTGGTGACTTTTCACCTTTCTTGAGAGGGAGTTTTTCAAAATACGGTGACATAGCAATAGCTTGGACAACAGACAAAACAGATTTTTATTGGTACATTTAATGCACATGAGGGGACCTAAGCGGGGAGAGGGGTGAGGGGTGAAGAGGCAAGAATTCAAACAACCCTTGAAATGACAGCCTTGTTTCTCAGCCTGATGTGGACCCTTGTCAACATTAAAATGTTTGTGTTGTTTGATACCATCATCTCATCTCCCAGACCTTTTGAGGCAGAAACCAGTTTTGTAGAAGTCAGAGGAAGAGACAGGCACACATTCAGGGCTCATATGAGGCTTCCAAAGAGGATGATGAAGATGTAGAGCTGAGAAAGTGATATCCTCATGGCTTGCTGTGCACATCCCAGAACCACCTCATACATGACCCCACACAGACCAAGCAGGCAATAAGACTTCAGGGCTGGATTTGCTTTGTGGTTTCAGGTCTGGGGTGTGTGAACATTTCTCTTATGGGGACACGGATAGGGTTTGAGAGAGGGAGATCACCAATAGGACCGCAGAATCAAAGAATCATAGAATCGTTATGGTGGGAAAGTCCACTAAGATCATCTAGACCAACCATCAACCCATGTCTGTGACTAGAGTAGACCATGTCACTCAGTGTGATGTCTACTCCTTTCTTGAACACCCCTAGGGAAGGCGACTTCACCACTGCCTTGGGCACTCTGTTCCAATGCATTGCCAATCTTTCAGAGAATAAATTTTTCCTAATATCCAACCTGACCCTCCCCTGCTGCAATTCAAGGCCATCACCTCTCGTCCAACCACTGTTACCTGAGAAAAGAGGCCAATCCCCTTATAGTCTCTCTTTAGGTACTGAAAGGTTCCTCTGCCATAAAAACAGGCTAGTTCTCTTCTCTTGTGTTAAAGGATATTAAAATGCAACTGCAGTAACCAGATGAGCATCTACCTGAAGGGAGGTTGTGACGTGGTAGAGATCAGCCTCTTCTCCCTTGTTACTAGAAATAGGATGAGAAGGAGTGGCCTCAATTTGTGCCAGAGGAGATTCAGGTTGGACATTAGGAAATAACTTCTCCAAGAGAGTGGTCAGGGGCTAGAACAGGCTGCCCAAAGAAGTCATGAAGACCCTGGAGGTGTTCAAGAAACTTTTAGTTGTTGTACTGAAGGACAAGGTTTAGTGGGAAATATTAGTGATAGGTGCATGATTGGACTGGATGGTCTTAGAGGTCTTTTCCAATCTTGGAGATTCTGTGAGCATGAAAGATGTTCTCAGTCAATCAAATAGAGTTCACAGAGGATGAGAAGCAGAACCTGCATGCTTGTGCAGACAGATTTCAGCTCTCATGGCTATCGCTGCCTAGCCCAATAGTAGCTCAGCCCACAAATCTCTGCTTACATAATTTTCATTTTGGAGTTTTCCCTTAAAACAGAAAACCTGCATCTGGCAAAAGAGCACGCCAAGTACAGCAATGGCTCATGGGGTGTGGTGGTAATGCAGTTAAGTGTCTTTCTGTGGATGGAGAACTGCCCCTTCCTCTGGGCTAAGGACACCGACCACCCGCAGCTGCCCATCCTCATGGGTTACAATGGATGGGACCTGGACCTTTGCACATGTAGTGAATGCAGGGATCTGCCCAGCACTCTGTGGCAGCTTGGATTTATTGCTTCACTAGCACATGCCAAAGGAGGTAGGAGTTCTTGTGTTGTCCGGTAGATGCTGTTATTTTTTGGATCTTTCTCCACTGCATCGCACTGGAGACTTAGTGGTGATGGGTCTGCTGAGATGAGATACCCACGCATCTCCCAGAATTAAAGCATGGGAGATCCAAAATGAAGAGTAAATTGGATTTTGTGGGATTTCGGCCAAGGAACACTTCTGAGTACAACAGCCCTCAGCTGTGTGAAGTGTGTGAAATAGTACTAACAAGGAGAGGAAGAGGGTTTAACCTTTGTTCCAGAAGACATAAATCACCATCCAGAGGGTGAAAAATGAGTAGCAACTCTATGGCTACAAAATCCATGTGCTATGCTAGGCTGAGGAAGCAGCAACATTGGAAGTAGCAAATTTCCAGAGCCCAAGAGGAGCTCAATTGCTTTCCAAAGCCATTAATGCTGCTTTGGACTCTTTGGTGAGCCACTTGACTTTTGTCCCTCAGGTTTTCCCCATTATGTTCCTATTGCTGCAAGAGCAGAGGAAGGCAGAGGCCTCAGCCCAGATCCTCCCCATGAAGACAAAAACCTTATTCAGAGGTTTATTTTCTCATTTCTTAACGGAGAGGAGAGGAGAGGAGAGGAGAGGAGAGGAGAGGAGAGGAGAGGAGAGGAGAGGAGAGGAGAGGAGAGGAGAGGAGAGGAGAGGAGAGGAGAGGAGAGGAGAGGAGAGGAGAGGAGAGGAGAGGAGAGGAGAGGAGAGGAGAGGAGAATGGTGCCTAAACGTTTCAGGAGAGCTTTCACTAGGGTGAAAAGTATTTCACTTTGTGAACCATTGAAGGCTGGAAAAGGAAGGAAAGAACATGCTTTTTTAGGGTTGTTGCCTGAGACATGCATGAGATATTGCAATGGTTTGTAAATGGCTCACTTATGGGTAAGCTGACAGCACAAGAACCAGCCCCTCGTGCATCCTGGGGACTTCGCATCACCCAGGCTCCTCATCTCTCCTCTGCACTGATTTAATGACGACTTTGTTATTCTAGGAAGACACTTGTGCCAGTACCTCCCCATACATTTCACAGTATGTTTTATTAGTCTGGGCACGTGCATCCATTCTCTCTTTTTTTTTCTTAAAAAAAATAAAAATAAAAAATAAAAATCCCTGTTCTATATGTTTTTAAACCTGAAAGGGAAAGACCCCTTCACTTTACAGGTTTGGATTTGTTCCTCTGGATTTAGGACCGTATCTTGTAACAAAAACAAAATACCGGAGTCCAATCTGTCAAATTAAAGCAAAGATTTACCAAAGGAAAATATGCTTACAAAGTAAATATAAATTAATTTAATTGGTTCCTATTATCACTCCTATTGGAGCCTGCAAGTATAATCTGGTGCTGAAGTAATTAATTGGGTGTGAAGTTGCTACTGTGCCAAAACTCACTTGTAGGGAATGAAACTCGCAGACTTCTTGGCCTGGCTGTTACCTGCAGCGTCTTGGCTTTGTTATTTTGCAGAGCAGAGCAAATTGCAGTGCAGAGCTTTGCAATCAAATGCTCAGATAAATGCCCAGCTTTGTGTTTTCAGAGGGGGATGGCCACAACCACAGGCATTTTCCCACCTGGGTCAGGTTTGAGATTGGGTTTGGAGAGGAAGTCAGCAGACAGGTTCAGCGTGGCTGGGATTGCAGGAACTTATTCTTGTGGTTTTCCATGGCTTAATATAGCCACAGCTTTCACGGCCCTGTGTTTCCCCTCCCTCCTCTGGCCTTGCAATAAAGGAGCTTTGTCTGGAGGTTTGAGGAGGGGCTGGGAGTGGTGGGAGCAGAGGAGGCTTGCGATGGCACAGAGCTGTTCCCAGCAGCAGCAGCAATGAGGCAGCCTCAGCCTCAGGTCTTTCATCTCAGCCTCTCTGTTTTCCCAGGACAGCTGCTTGTGCAAGCTAGGAATTAATTCAGACAGCCCAACTGGATCAAAAATAGCCCAGGCTCAAATAACACAGAGGTTTCAAGATCCTGAGATGTCCTGAGAAGATGCTCAGCTGCTGAGACTTTCCAAACATTTACATTCCAATGGGAGTTTGTCTGATGGAGCAAGCTGGAGGAATACTCCATCCCACCTCCTGCACTTCAGTCCCCTGGCCACTAATCCCAAGGGTTTCTGTAGCATCCCATGGCTTGCTGTAGGGTCTGGCTTTGGGACAGTCTGTGTACAAAGCTTGGCACTGCTCTCTCCTTCAGCATTCATCCCAGTTTGCAGCATCTCTAAGCTCTCCTCTCCTCTAAGAGGAGTCCTTATTTTGTTAACAAAGCCCAGTCTTTCCTTCCCTGGGGGTTGCACGAACACACACAACTTCATAGAGTCACAGAATGACTTGGGTTGGAAGGGGTCCTCAAAGATCATCAAGTTCTGTCCCCCTGCCATTGACAGGGTTGCCAACCAATAGATCAGCCACTAGATCAGGCTGCCCAGGGCTCCATCCACCTGGCCTTGAACACCTCCAGGGGTGAAGCACCCACAGCTTCTCTGGACTTAAGATGGATGAGGCACCACCAACATTGCAAGTCCACTGGGACTGGAAACAGGACTTGGTGAGGAGAAGCCTTTCCAGGACACCAGTTCTGCTTCTTGGAGTCTGCAGTGAAAAAAACAGCCAAGAGAAAAGAAGTGCTGATGTTATTGAAATGAATGAAAATGCTGATAAAATGCTTCAGAGCAAATGAAAGCAAAGAAAGAAGGCTTTCTGGGCATGAGCCCGACCTTGGAAAGGACAGCCTGACCACTATTTTCCAACCTTTTCCCTCCAGGAAAGGAGAGGCAGCCCTTATCTTATGTTCTTTAAGAAGGAGCATCGGTGTTCTGGCTTTCCTTAAAAGATTTGCTTAAAACTTTTTGTTGGTGAAAGTTCTTTCTTTCTGCCTCTTTCACTCTCTCTCTGCATAATCATTTATAGGTGCATTTAACCAAAACCTTATTCTCAAATAAAGATTTCAACAAGTGCCTAGATTTTCTTAATGTGATTTTTTTGCCCAGTTCCTCTTTTATTATCCTTGCATTTCTCATCCTCAGCTCTATAGATCCTAATGCAACCCTACTCCATTGGCAGGACAGGGAGTTAAAATAATTCCTGTTGACAGTGATGTTGATTCTTTTGATGCTGGAGTCTCAGGACAAGACAGTCCCATAGGAACCATGATCCTGCTCCTCTCCAATTTTGGGGAATCCCTCTGGTCACAGAGACGGGAGCCCACATAGGAGGAACCAAGCCCACCCAGGTTGGTGCCAGGACCAAGACCAACAAGGATGCTCCACCCTTGGAGGCTGGATGGAGCACTGAGCACCTGTTTGAGCTGTGGGTGCCCCTGTTCACTTCAGAGGAGATGGACTACGTGGCCTTTAAAGGTCACTTCCAACACAAACTATTCTGCAATTCTATGTTGCACAAGGAGTATTATGGGTCTGCATGCCCAGGGTTGAGTTCCTAGTTTTGCAGAGCCTCTATCCCTTTTCTCTCCACGGGTTTGGGGTGCACAAGGACTTTGCAGTGATGGAATGGGAGGCACAAAATGATCCTGGTGTCTCAAAGGGGTATTCACCAAAAGCAGTGTTTGCCTGGAAAACCCTAATGGATAGCAGGGAAGGAAAATCTGGTCAGCCTCACCATGAATCACCAGAAATGAGAATGACTGCAGCCTGGGAACCTCATAAATCATGTGGAAGTGCAGAATTCGGAGTTTCCTCACCAAACAGTGCTAATTGCAGTGTGTTCTGATTGCCCCTCCCGAGCTAGGGGCAGGGATGGAGGGGTGTGAAATCTGTGGGGACAAGCAGACAGATCCCAGCTGGGAGCTGGATGGGCAGAGCACAGTTCAGATGAGCCAGCTCTGCTCTGGGGTCAGCACCTCCCCACTTTGGCTATAGAATCACAGAACCATAGAATCATTTGATTTGGAAGGGACATTTAAAGGCCACCTCCCCAGCAATGAACAGCTCCATCAGATGCTCAGAGCCCTGCCCATCCTGACCTTGCATGTCTGCAAGGATGGGGCATCCACCACCCCCCTGGGAAACCTGCACCAGTACTTCACTACCTTTATTGTAAATGCCCTTTATCTTACATCCAATCTAAATCTCCTGTTTCAGTTTGAAACTGTTTCTCTGAATGTGCCTTATTTCATTCTTTCTGGGGTCACGACTTCCTGGAGAAGAAAAAGGGAGCTTCGTGTGTGATGGGTTATTCCTCAGTGCTGCAAACGCTCCAGGCTCTGGGCTTTGTAGTGGAGATCTTTGTGATCACTCCACGCCCGAGCAGAGTGACTCAGAATAAAAATAATTAAATACGTTAATAATTATCAGGGGCCCTTTGATTAAAACAAATAAAGATTGTGGTGCGTAAGCAAGGAGGAATTGAGGTTTGCAGAGCTTGGGTCACAATCAGGAGTCAGCTGTCTTCAATGGGCAGTGGGGAAGAATCACCAGGAGAAGCTCAGGAGGAATCCAACTGGAGATGCCAAGGCTGCCATGTCCCTGCTGTTGCACTTGTCCCATCCTATATCCCAATAGGGGATTCCATTTGTTTCCAGGTCTCAGCACCCAGCAGATTTTGGGTAGGTGGTCTGGGAATCAGCACCATGCAAACTTAGGGGAAACTGGATGGCAACATAGGGCGCTGAAGATAATATAAGGAATAATGTTTGGTCAGGTGTCTTGGGCACTTGTAGATGGAGAAGGGAAACCCTGAGGGGATACTTGGATTTCATGGAGGTTTAGGTGGGCATCTGAAGAAGAAAGCCAGGTTCCTGGCTTAGGCTTCAGCACTGTTTATAGGTGAAGCTGTGCTGCTTTCCTGTGCTTTCTGTGTTGTTTTCCTTGATGAAATGCTAGTCCTGCGGGAGGTGGGATCACTAAGATTGGAAAAAAACACTAAGATCCCCAAATCCAACCCCAACCCATCTCTGCCATGCCCAGTGACCATGTTCCTCAGTGATACGCCTCCACAGTTCTTGGACACCTCCAGGAATGGTGATGGGATATGGCAGGAGCTGTGCTGAGCCTGGAAAACAATAGCAAAACCATTCCAGAAGGGGTGGGTGTGCCTTGTAAGGATATTTATAACCTCTCTCCTTGGGGCCAGTGGCAGCACTTGCATCCTTTGGGATCTCTGGGGATCCTGAGATGCAGGAAATGTGCATATGTGGCCAAGGGAGGAGCTGGTGTTGGCATGGAGCAGCACAAAGCTCCAATCCTGCACATAGAAAGATATGGAGACAAACAATTCTATGACACTATGAAGTACAGTCTCCAGGGGATGAAATTGCTCATCGTATCCCAAATCACTTCTATCCATGGGATGGAGCCCACAGGACACCTGCAATGGAGATAAGCATTTCAACTCATGAGCAGACACAGATTTTCCACTAAAATGCAACGACTTAACCATTTTGGGGGGCAATTTGAACACACAGCAAGATGACTCAACTGCTTAGAAAGGGAAGCAGGAGAAAAAAAGAAACAACACCTGGATTCTGTTCAAATGGATGGAAAACTTGAGGGAGGATCAACACAGTCCCTCTGCCTGGAAATCAGCCAGGACAATGGGGCTGACACCCCTGCACCAACACAAACAAGACCCTAAAACAGCACTAGACACTATCTGCAACCAGGACCTAGCCCTCAGTCCTTTTCTTTCCACTCCTGGAGATAAGAGTATGTGACACAGAAGTCCAACACCCTCTGCCATATGTTTTGCATCCATTATTTATCAGCTAGTAAAATA
The DNA here is from genome assembly GCA_023055505.1 of Callipepla californica brunnescens. Classification (NCBI taxonomy): domain Eukaryota; kingdom Metazoa; phylum Chordata; class Aves; order Galliformes; family Odontophoridae; genus Callipepla; species Callipepla californica. The sequence continues at coordinate 121,903,652 of JALIRH010000001.1, read as the reverse complement.
TCCTTGTAGTGCTTTCCAGGGAAAAGAAAAACAAAACAAAACATTAAATGCACATGTCATCAGTTTACCTTTTTTTAAGCCCCATTTAGGAAAATGATCTCTGCAAGGGGCACGCTTGCTAATAGCAGAGCACACTATGCTGGATTGCTCCTTCTTGTCCCGCAGAAGCTCAATGATTCCCGAACAATGGAAAAGGGGGTTAGGTGATGTAGTTATACAGTGCATAAAGCAGCAGCTCCTTAACACACCAGGCAGCTGGGGAGACAGTTTTGGGGAGGATGCCCAGGGTGGGCAGCCAGCTGTGCATGATGTCCAGGGAAACTGCGCCATCTCATGGTCCCCAGAGTCATAGAATCATAGAATAAGAATGGCTTGGGTTGGAAGGGACCTTAATACCCATTCAATTCCAACTCCTATGTGGGCAGAGACATCTCTCACAGCCCAGTGCCCTAAGCCCCATGCAGCCTGGCCTTGGGCACTGCCAATGATGAGGCACCCACACTCCTCTGGGCAGCTTCTGGCAGGGCCTCACCACCTTCACAGTGAAGAATTTCCTCATTACACCCTGACTAAATCTCACCTCTTTTAGTTTTAAGTGGCTACAACTTTTCCTGTCCCTACAACCTCTGACAAAGAATCCCAGTGCAGCTCTCCTACACCCTCTTTAGGCACTGGAAGGCCACTCCATAGGAGAGGTGCTGAGCATCTTCATGGTCTTCTCTGGGCCCTCTTATGCTGGAGTCAAATATTTTGACAATAATCCCTACAGTCTCCAAATGAACCACTGTTCTTTCTAAAACGATAAGAAACAAGATCTAGAGGTGTTGATCAATACAGATGGCCCCTGTCTGCTCGGGGACTGCTCCCCAGAGATAATGTATTGCTTCTTCCCCTGTTCCTGCTGTAAAAGCCCTGGTCTCTGGGGCTCCTGCTGCTTCCACGCAGATCCCATCCTGGGGAAGGGCTGTCCCACATTATCACCTCCTGCTTCCCTTTCTTTTGATCCACTCCAAATAATCTCTCTTGCTTGGCACCCGAAGCAGCCCTCCTTTCAGCCTCCTGTTCTCACCCTTCTCACAGCTGATTGCGGGCCGTGTCTCTCACAAGATGTCACTTGGGCATTCACATCTGGATTTTCCTTTTTTTTCCCTCTGATGGAGGGTTGTTTTTTTTTTTCAACACCTTAAGCCAAGCACAAGATAGTCCGCCAGTGCTGCCAAGCAGTGAAAGTGGAGAGCAAGGAATTAGTGAGGCAAAGCAAGCCCACCCCAAAGATGTCCACCTACAACAGTTCACTTTTCCATGCACCATAGAATCACAGAATGAACTGGGTTGGAAGAGACCTCAAAGATTACCAAGTTCCAACCCTTCTGCCACAGGCAGGGTTGCCAATCACTAGATTGCTCCAGGTCAGGCTCTAGCCTCTATGCATCCTACCCTTCAACACCTTCAGGAATGGGGCATCTACATCTTCTCTGGGTAGCCCGTTCCAGCGCCACAGTGATGGTCCAGACAACTATGCCTATTTGAAACTCGTAAACTGCTAAACTAGACTTGAATTCAAGCCTTCACACGACCTGTTTATTCCCTGGTGCCCTGATGGATACCTGCACCCACTTTTCCCACTTGCCTTCATTTTTCTGGTGCTTCTGCAGCCAACATGGATTGGCAGGTCATTGGGTGTAACATTATTCTAACTGTACAAGGGGAGATCGCCTGAAAAAATCACTGGCTTCTTTCCCTTGCATTGAATTGTTGATTCACAGTCAGTCCTGTCCAGCACTCCTCTTGTCTCTTACTTATCCACCTTCTGCCCTTCAGACTGCATTTCCATGGATGTCTTCCATAACAAAGATCACTGTGTATTTTTGAGAAAGTTACACAGAGTAGCTGTCCATCGCTGGCTCCTCTTCATAGTTCCTGGCACTGTAAAAACCATTTAAAGCGCAGATGGAATAAGAAATAATTTGGAGATTTACAGCATCCTAAATCTGAACTCCTAACAAAGCAGAGGTGTAGCTGTCCTTCTGTATAAGCAATTCACAAGGCCAAGAGGGAAGAGTCTGGGAAACAACTGAAACACAGCCAAAGGAATTTATTTCATGCCATTTTGAAGCCTGCTTAGAAGCTTTTCTCAAACTCTCTTCTGCATCCTCGCCTTCAGCATCCACCTTGGGTATGATCTCCCACTTTGAGTTCAGTGGTTCTTACTGAAACAAAGCATTAGGGAAGGTTTTATGGCAGAGGAGTGCCTGACTGCTGCTGCCAAGCTGCTTGACTTGATGCTTCAGCAGAGCTGTGAGCTGCAAGGTGTCCTGTGAGATATCAGCCTGGAGGTGAAAGTGATCCAAGAAAACCTGCTCTGCTCCCTCCCCATCTCCCTGCCTGCCAGCTCTAGTATTAAGCTCCCAAATGCACTTTGTGTGTGGCAACAGACAGAGCTGAACAAAACAATTTGAAATGTTGTGACCTATGTGACTCAACTTACCAGAACACATTCTAGAGCAGACACGTAAGTATCTCAGTTGTCTCTATGCCAGCAATGTGAGCACTCATAGAATCATTAAGGTAGGAAAGACCACTAAGATCACCAAATCCACCTCCACCATTTACCACCATACCAATAAACCATGTCACTCAATGGGACATCTACCCCTTTCTGGAACAATTCCAGGGATGGTAACTTCACCACCTCCATGAGCAGCGTGTTCCAATGCCTGACCACTTTTGGAGAAGAAATTTTTCCTAATATCCAATCTAACCTTCCCCTGGCTCAAATTATAGCCATTACCTCCTGTCCTATCAAGGACAATGCAAGGAAAACCATTTTGAACCTCTCTCTACCCTAATCTAATGAAGTAATTGGCCAACTAGGTTTTTTCAACCCTGTGTCTGTAACACCATGGATCTGTTGACTATCTCTAGTCCAAGCACTGGAGCAAATTCTAAGAGCCAAAGAGCAAAAGTCAGAGATCTGCATGATGAATTAGATCAGATCAGATCGTTAAGTGAGGCTCATCCAAACTTCAAAGGGAATAAGTCCCCATGTAACACCTTTATTTGCTACAGTCCTTATAATCTCTCTCTGATAAATTCAATTTAATGCAACCACAAGCTTAAATTAGCTTTCCCTCTCCTCTCCTCTCCTCTCCTCTCCTCTCCTCTCCTCTCCTCTCCTCTCCTCTCCTCTCCTCTCCTCTCCTCTCCTCTCCTCTCCTCTCCTCTCCTCTCCTCTCCTCTCCTCTCCTCTCCTCTCCTCTCCTCCCCTCCCCTCCCCTCCCCTCCCCTCCCCTCCCCTCCCCTCCCCTCCCCTCCCCTCCCCTCCCCTCCCCTCCCCTCCCCTCCCCTCCCCTCCCCTCCCCTCCCCTCCCCTCCCCTCCCCTCCCCTCCCCTCCCCTCCCCTCCCCTCCCCTCCCCTCCCCTCCCCTCCCCTCCCCTCCCCTCCCCTCCCCTCCCCTCCCCTCCCCTCCCCTCCCCTCCCCTCCCCTTCCCTTCCCTTCCCTTCCCTTCCCTTCCCTTCCCTTCCCTTCCCTTCCCTTCCCTTCCCTTCCCTTCCCTTCCCTTCCCTTCCCTTCCCTTCCCTTCCCTTCCCTTCCCTTCCCTTCCCTTCCCTTCCCTTCCCTTCCCTTCCCTTCCCTTCCCTTCCCTAAGGGATCTGGGATTGACTATGTAATTCCTGGAAACAGCCTCCAAGCTGGAGCTTGGTTTACCCCTATAACATCATTCACAGAATCATAGAATCATTGAGGTTGGAAGAGACCACTAAGATCATCCAGTCCAACCACTAACTCACTCATTTCCTTCTTTTTCATTGTCTCACAGGAGTTCACACAGCTCAGTATCAGGACCACAGGGCTTCTCAAGCACTTACATCCTTTTCCTATTATCTGCTGTAAGGTGGACAGACAAGAGGATCAGGGATGCTATAAGTAGGTTCCCCGCATCATGTGTCAATTTGATGACAGAGAGGGAATGAACCCCTTTGCAACTCAGAATAACACTCAGTACTATGCTAAATAGTAAGATAAGGATGGTGATGCACTTGCACAGGTTGCCCAGAGAGGTGGTGAATGCCCAGTCCATGTAGACACCCAAGGTCAGACTCTGAGCACCTGATGGAGCTGTGTGTGGGTCTCTTCCAACTCAAACCATTCTGTGATTCTACCAAAGAAAGCAAATGGAATACAAGGGGAAAGAATCACAGAATCACAGAAGTGTAGGAATTGGAAGGGTTCCCTAGAGATCATTGAGTCCAATCCCCCACTGAAGCAGGCTCCCTAGACCAGGTTGCACAGCTAGGGAAGAAGAAGAGGATTTACACTGCAACACACGTTGGTTTTAGATGCAACATTTCCATTTGTGTGAATAAGTAAAGGGATAAGAAATCTACAAAACCTCCTGCATCATTTGAAGATGTGATATCAGACCCAGGGACCAGCCCGAGCTCTGGTTTCCACCTCTTTTTGCATTTACTGATTTTAAACTCAGAAAGTGCTGTCATGTGAGTTCAGAGATATGCCAACTATGTTTGCCAGTCCCGGAACGTATATCACACTGTTGTTTCTCAAAGTCCCACCTATCCCGTGCAGGGCTTCCTTTCTGATAATTGCTGCAGATATACAGAGTGAAATAATGGAGAGGGGACAAAACTTGCTAATTCTCACCATTATCTCAAGGGCAGCCTGTTAAAACATGAGCTTTCTGAGATACGCCCCTGAGCAGCCCTGGAATTTCCTTGCACTTGGCCACTGCCCTGAACTGTCGTGGGAAGACAGTGGAGTTGGGTAGGTGCCCTCTGGAGTTGAAAGCTTCACAGTTTGGTTTCAGTGGAAGCACAGACAGCTGAGCTTCAATTTAAAAAAAAAAAAAATGACAAAGATTTTCTGAGGTTCTTTGTGGAGTTTAATGGTGAAGGAATTATAACCCTGAGAATTCAAGTTCCCTCACAAAGCTCTTCTGGGGCAAGCTCATGATTGTCCTTGAGGTTGCTTAGGGTCGAGATTAGTCCCAGTAGTTATATCAATGGAAGAAAGCCATTGTGAGTCAGGTTCCAAACCCCGGGAAAAGGAAATCTACTCACTGCAACCCTACAGTACCAAAATTTCTATAGTCTCCAGCACCTTCACTTTGTGACTTTTCCCCAGCTCTCACCATAACTGGTGCATCTCTGTTTGAAAGGGTGCAGTAAGTGAGGCCCAGAGGAGCTGTGGATGCTCCATCCCTGGAGGTGCTCAAGGCCAGACTGGTTGGGACCCCGAACAGCCTGAGCTGGTGGGTGGCAACCAACCCACAGCAGGAAGGTTGGAAATGGATGATCTTTAAAGCCTCTTCCAACCCTAGCCATTCTAAGGAGCTTAGAGTCAGCATCTGCACCACACTGTGAAGCCTGGTCCTATGATTTCTTATTCCCATCTTAGCACCTATTGAAATTGTGCCTTCCTCAGACACCCTGAGCTCTACATAACATCCCACAGCCCTTTGTGCTGCTCACAGGGTGATTTAAAGGAACTGATGCTCTTAGTCCACATGCCATAGGGTTTAGGTGGTCCTCTGCAAAGCCAGGAGTTGGACTCGATGATCCTTGTGGATTCTATCCAACTCAGGATGTTCTATGATTCACTCATAATGTCATACAGATCGCTGCTATGCCCTGCACAAGCAAAGACATTACCAGAGAGATGGGAAGAGGATGAGAAATTGGCCGAGGAGTCAACAAGTGTTCCAAAATAGGAGTAATGATGGATAAGAGCAACTGTCTTATGATGAAAGAAAGGGAGGTAGCTGAGAAATTTGCACATACTTACAACTCAAGGACCATCTCCAATAGAGGATATCATTAATGAGAAACAAAACTCTAGTAAATATAGTCACAGCTTGGTTTCCACCTTGCTGTCTCCCGTTCACCAGGGAAAGCAGCTCATACAACGCACTGTGAAGTCAGCAGAGACATCTAGTGGCAAAAATAACATAAAAATACGCAGGGGAATACATATACACTGGAGTGTTTGCTTCTTCTTATAGACAGCTTGATTATCACTGACTTTGCAGCACACATAAAAAAGACTGGTTGAGAGCTCAGGGCTGTATTTTTATCTGATCTGTTGAGAAACGTATTGGAGTGATGCTTTCCTAATTCTCCCAAACACCGACTTCATGGAGATAAAATACCTCTCCAAACTACTGTGCTTCCTGTCTATCTTCAGTCTCCTGGGATACGGTTCACTCTCGTTCTTGCTTTTTGAGGAGTCTGAAGCTGTTGGAATTGTGTCTGGTTCTGGTTAAGTTCTTTGGTCATGTGTGAAGGTTTCAGTATGCCAATGCTGCAGGGCTGATTGATGTGCTCTTGTTACACAGCTTAGAATTATATATGTTTTTCATCTGTTCTTTACAAATACAGTTTTTTGGTGGTTCTTTTTTTTTGTTTGTTTGTTAAGAGCTTTTCAGATTTTGGCTTTGATGGCACTGGGCTTTATTTAAAGACCCACATTACCTATTATGTTGGACATCTTTGTGCAGCTGTTCCATTTATTCCCAGTCTTCACTGGACACGGACCAGCCACTATTCAGCTCTGGCAACTGCTTAAAAAATCTGTTAAGAACATAACAAAGCAATGGCAAAATTAAATTTCTTAGTGGAGCAGGTAATAGAGCCAACTTACCTGCAGGGAAAATCTGGTCTATCATTAAAGCCTGTAGTCCATATTCTACCCAACTCCTCTGTGGGGGTTGGGATCTCCCAGGATAGGATGATAGGGAGTAGTCTCAAGTTGTGCCAGAAGAGGTTCAGGTTGGAAATTAGGAAAAATTTCTACTCCATTAGAGTGGCAATGCGTTGGAACAGGCAGCTCAGGGAGGTGGCAGAGTAACTGCCCCTGGAGGTGTTCAAGAACCATGGGGATGTGGCACAGAGGGACATGGTTCAGTGGTAGGGATAGGTTGGGGTTGGACATGAAGCCTTTTCCAACTTCAGTGATTCTGTGATTCTGGATATATGCCATGGTCATGGACAATGGATTAAAAGAAGGCTGCAGACAAAAGATGAAAGCTCTGAACCCAACCTGGTAGCCTAGGTATATACTCTAATTATGAACATGAATTTATATATTTCACATATACCCCAAGAAAAACATTTGTCCAATGATGGGAAATCCTTTCAGTACTGCAGTGTCTAAAGGACTAGACATAAGAGGAGCAGGGAGCAAGGATTGATAATAAGCAATCAAGAGCTTAATCTGTGTCCATCACCTGGGCTCCAGCACACAGCAATGCGTGCGGTCCTACCTCTACCTCACACAAAATCACATATTTTAATTCACTGAATGCCAGTAAGCCACAGGCTCTTAAGCGAGTAAATGAATGTTGAAAACCAAACTCAAGTTTCTGAAGTCAATTAGGCATTGCAAAGTCAAACAGTGAAACACCTAATCACCTGTTGGTTGGGCCAAAGAGAAAGCGAGGGATCTCCAAAGCAGTCGTGACCAGATATTTGATTTGATTCCATTGCAGCTGTGGCACATTAAAACATTTAGAAGCTAATTCAGTGGAAAATCACTGGAAAATGAAGGCAAAAAGAGGGTGGGTTTTTTTTTTTTAGTTACCATTTCAACTTTGGTGACAACTTTTTGTAGGGTTGTTGTTTTTTTCTTTCTTGGCAGTGATTCCTGGGCATATTAAGTTGCAAAGTGGAGCACCAGTTTTACAAGTACATCAAATACACTAAGCAAATGATGAAGGCCATTTTTAAACCATTTGAAACCTTTCAGCTGTGCTTGTAGGTGCTCTGCCAAATATCCTGGTCCCTCCCTCTTAATGCTCCTCTCCCTCTGACTTGTCACATCACACAGAGAGAAAGTCTCTTCCACCTTCAAGCACAGCTGTGGAAGAGGAGACATAACAAAGCCAACTGCTGTGCCAGCAAAAAAGGAACACGTCTCTCATAGGGACAAGGGCACATTATCTGAAATGAGTCTGCCTTGCAGTGACCCACTCTATTGTAATTACTCATCCCACTGCAAATATCCTCTTTCCAACAAAAATCATGACATTTTTTACAATAAGGGTAGTTATCTAAACTTGATGAGGGTGCACAGGACTCCACTGTTGATGCCATTGATGAAGATATTAAAGAGTATCAGCTGCCAATCTCCATCCACTGAGCCACACCAAACATTTGAGGGCTGTGTATCAGAGAGCAAAGGCAAAAAAAGAACTCAAACCCAGCTTGATGTATTTTTTATGGCATAAAGCAAAGCCAAAGGTTGTTATTTTCCTTTTATTTTTTTCTTCTTTTTTTATGGGTTATGCATTTGCCCAAAACATAACTAAAGAACTGGTGTCAAAGTACTTCCTAATGCTTAAACTCAGGCTGAGCATCAAAGCTACTATTCAAGTACAAATTTAGGTAAATTTGATGGAGTTCTGAAGGAATAAATCTGGAACAAGCTTTAAAAATTGATCTGTAAAGACAGGCAAAGGGAGAGCTGACAGGAAATCTCTGAGCCCTCTACATCAGGTCATTTTTCTAAATACTTAGATATGAGTACCAAAACATACAACCACTCAGCAAAAGGTGAGCAGGTAAGAATTTAATTCTGGTTTCTACTGCAGTAAACCCTGTTGTCACAATCTATAAGTCCCTCTGGTGGTCTCCCAAGGCCATGATTTCTGGCTGAAATATTCAGAAATCTGAAAATACACAAACAAAAGCATTTTGATGGCACCTGATTTCAAAGGCACTGGTCTTGAACATAATGACTGAAAGCCTTTAAGGCAGGGACTGCAACCTAACCAGATTAAATCCAGGATCACCAACCTAATTAGAAAATCTGGATGCCTTTGCCCATGACAGATGCTACCCTGCCTGGCTTGCTCAACACATCCCTACTGCTTCTGAGTGCATTTTCACTAATGCAAAGAAGGTGAGTATATTTAAAGGCAGATGGCTCTCTGTGGTAGGCAGACAGCTCCACAGAGCCATGCTGAAGGCTGCCAAGGAGGAATTCAGAGCTGTCTCTGTTCGTACCGAAAGCCCTCAATGACTTGGAAAGCAGAGAAGAAGGAAATGTTTTCCCCGTGACATGCTATGGGCTGCCTACAATCAGCATCTTTCCTTGTCAGCTGGGATTGAGAAATGATATCACCAGCTTCAGAGTGCTTCTGGGCTCCCAGCACCAAGAATGAACCTGAAGCAAGCAGACAGAACACCCCTATAGCAGAATAAATATAGTCCAGACCACTAGAGCAAATCATAGATTCACAGAATTGCTTGAGTTGGAAGGGACCTTTAAAGGACATCTGATCCAACCCTCCTGCAGTGAACACAGAGACCTACAGCTCCATCAGGTTGCTATAGCTGTCCTTGTGCAACTGGGCTGGAAGAGCAAATCCTTTAGAAACTGAGCTGCTTATTGCAAAAAAAAAAACCAAAAACCAAAAAACAAAAAAAGCCCAGTTTCACACAAATCTGGTGAAAGATAGGCCCTGCATAGCCACGAGACAGGATAGAGAACCTCAAGATCCCTTTGTTATAGGGAACTGCTGAATATGGCCTGACCCTTTAGCAGACATCAGAGGATCCACTCCACAAGTTAAGATGAAATAAAGCTTCTTTGGCTGTGCTAATCCCAGAACAACTTCAGTTCTTCTTTCCAGCTGAGCAAAGCAATGCCATGGCTTGTGCTGATCTTTCTGAGAGAGAAAATAAAGTCCACATCACACATTTTCTCTTTGCTCTCTCCCCTGCTGTATTTATTTTTAAATCTGCATCATCACCAGCTTTCCAGGCTGACATTTCCACCGTGCTGTGACATTTGGAACAAATTTTACCTTCATATATTGCCGCATTCTGACAACGTGAAGCGATAGCCTAGATATGCTGCAGGACACACCAGACTCTCCATGATGAGAACATTTACAAAGAGCCTCCTGAAGGGAGACCTGTGTCTTCCTTTTGAACCAAATCTTTAAAGCGGTTTGTCTTGGCCTCCTAAAGAGCTGCAGGCCAAGTGAACGACAGGCATTTGTTCTGAACCCATAAATCTCACAAGCCATAAAGCGGTTTCCTAATCCTTTTATTTTACAGGGCACACATTTTCTCAGCGAGCCGTGTCCTGTAAGAAGGGGCTGTGACTTGGAGAAATCTGCAGAAGGAAACCATTCAGCCTTTGGAGCTGGATTTCTCCAGCTGTTGCATTTTCCTCATTTTCTGGGCAGTCTGCTTGCACAAATTAGGTGCTCCAACCTGTCATAACTGCCCCGTTGAAGGAAAAGTTATCAGCAGCACCGCAATCAAGTCAATAAAGGACTCGGAGCCAAATAAAACCCGTTGTGGAAACTCACTTGAATAATCTTTCTCCTTAAATAGAAAAGGAACACTGAGAAATGAGGCGTTTTACAGACCCGAAAGGGGACACACCTGAGCAAACAGCTTTTAAGATCCGCAGGTCATCTTTCTGGTAGGCAGGATCAAAGCAGCTCTGCTGGAGTGCTTTATGGAAAAAAGTCACACGTCCCATAAAAAGGGATCCTGGAGGTTTTGGAGACAAAAAAGAAACAACCAAACAAACAGGGAAGGGCTCTGCTGAAGCGACCAGGGAGCAGGAGCCAAGCTCTGCAAGCTACTGCAGCTCTAGGAAGTCCATGATGCCACATCAGCAGCCCCCCTACCTATGCTCCCATTTCTTGTCCTGATCTCATGTGATGACAGCAATGGAGTGAACAGGGGGATGCACCTGTAACTTTTCATCCACGATGGGAGATGGGCATAATTTAGCCCATAAAGTCTGCAAACAAATCCAAGAACGAGCCAGAAAGGTGCCTGCTGAACACAGCACTGCCTCCTTTGCCTTCAGTACCTTACTTGAAAAAATTGTGGAAGCAATGGTTAAAATGCCCTATGTAGCACAGTGAGAACTTCGTTTTAGTAACTCCCTCCACTGTGACATCGAGTTTGCGTGGTCAGGAACAGCCAAATGTTTGAGCTGAACCATGTATTAGGAAGTGGCAATAAAGTAATATCACTTTACTGATATCAACATATGAACATCACTCCTACGTATCAGAAACAAGCAAAGCAAAGCACTGAGAGCACAGAAAAAGTTCCACTTTCCCACGTAGCTGTGCTGATTTGCATTCCCTTGTAAAGGTTCATCAGTGTTTTAGAGAACTTTTCAGGATTTAACTGCAGCATCTGGAGAGCCTGCTCTGAAACACGCTCATTTCAAAGACCCCAGGAAACCTGCACACACAATCGCTTTGTGGTTACCTTGGATCTCCCCTGTGTGGGAAGCAAAGCTAATGTGCCCGTTGCATTCCTATTGAGAAACTGTTGCTGCCATCTTATTCCCTAATCTATCATTTTCCCCCTTGCTCTTTGCCTTTCTAATACAGAAGAAAATGTTGAGAACGTTACGACCTAAGGTCTTTATCACAACAAATTCTTTTATTCCACATAGAAAAGGAATGCCCAGTTGTCCTAATATCAAAAGATATTCTTCCCCTCACCTTTCTGTGATAACACGTGTAATTTATTTATAGGTAAACTGTGCCAAAACAAAAGAGAAAAACAAAGGGTTTAGTCACTGCTCAGCTGATGCTCATCACTGTAATGAGATGAGCGATCCAATAAAGAGCAAAACAACACAGAAGGAAGGCTGAATTTGTCTGTGCACATTATGGAAACAAGGTGGATTTGGTCAGTGTTGCTGTGTGGTTTTACACAGCATTCGTCCAAGGTTTTCAGCTGAAACCTTCTGTAAACATGGAAAACTAGCCGTGAATTGGGCTGTTTTCCTGAATGGTTCATATAAATTAAACTCGATGTTTTTAAGCTGAATTGTTTTGAATATGTCTAACCACACAAGCTTGTTCTAAGCTTTTCTTTCAGTTTAATCATGAAATAACTGAACATTTATAAAATGATGCTTCCCATCAGATTCATCGATTTCAAAAAACAATTTTTGTTGGATCTAAAACACCAATTATTTTATAGCTCTATTCCTGAACTCCCTCTCAGTCCAGAAGTGGTTACTCTGCATTGGCTATGAGTCAGAGGGAAGGGAAGGGAAGGGAAGGGAAGGGAGAAGGAAAAAAAATATTTGTATGCTTGTAACTCTTTGTGCCTTTAGCACATTGAAACATCTACTGTGCAGAAGCTCTGGGACAACAAGGAATGCAAGACGCGTTTTTATCTGACCTAGCACAATTGTTACAAGTAATAAGATACTACCAGAATGGAAATGAAAATCCTAGTGGGGCCATGCTTAGCTCAGGGAAAGTATCACAATACTTTGGGAAATGCCTGTTTGTTGAAAATGAAGGAACAGCTACATTAATTTTTTTTGTAATTAGATAAACACAGGAGGTAGGTTTCTGAGTCTGCTGTGGATATTTAATATTTCAAGTGGATGTTAGCAGCCCTTGCTCTTTCTGTACACTTGTGCTTCTGCCTCTAACCTCTTACACATCCTTTTTTCCAGAGATGCTCTGTCTTACAGTTTGAGTGTCAGTGCAATGTGGAAGTGGGACCATTCACAAACTGCTGTCACTGTATGAGGAGATGAAGATGCCTATAACTAAAACCACATGGAGAGAGCTCCTACTATTCTTCCTCTGTTAATGATATTTCCTTGTCCACTGAGACTGAATCCAAAATGATACTGTAATTAGGAGGGATTGTCATTTAGCTCTCATGTATACCATTGACTGTACGTTCATTTATTCCAAACTAACCCACCACTGCTGTGCTTTCTACTTAGAATCATATATCAAACAACTGTTTACATGGATTGATAGTGATAGGACAAGGGAGAATGGATTTAAACAAAGACACTGGAGATTTAGGTTAGATATTAGGAGGAAGTTTTTCACTCAGAGGGTTGTGATGCACAGGAACAAGCTGCCCAGAGAGGCTGTGGAGGGCCCATCCCTGGAGACATTCAAGGCAAGGCTGGATGTGGCTCTGGGCAGCCTGCTGTAGTAGCTGGCAACCCTCTCCACAGCAGGGAGATTGAAATTAGATGATCTTTGAGGTCCCTTTCAAACCAGGCCATTCTATGATTCTATGCCCATTTAGGCTGGGAAGACCAATAAGATCATCAAGTCCTCCAACCATCAACTGATGCCTGTGACTGCTCTAGACCACGTCACTCAATGCAAGATCCACCCTTTTCTTGAACACCCCCAGAGAAGGTGATTCCACCCCCTGCCAGGACAGCCTGTTCCAATACATATCCACTCTTTCAGAAAACAAATTTTTCCTAGTACCCAAGCTGACCCTCCACTGGCACAACTTAAGGACACTACCTCTTGTCCTGTTGATTTTCATTTGCCCTATTTTCACTATCTCTCATCGTATCATATCTGTAAGTCTCCTGGACAAGTGACTTCATTTTACAGCACTTATCAAAGCTTTGGGAGATTCATTGAAAATGATCTTTGAGCAAAGAAACTGAGAATTGTAGCAACATCTTAGTTATTTATGAAGGCTTGTTACGTCTTCAATTTAAGCAGCAGTTAGTTACTGTACAACAAAGTGGTCAAACAAGAAAAAGCAAGCAAGACAATGAGCTGTTCCAAGTGAATCTGGAATGTACAGGTTGCTATAGTCAGTATGTAAAGCATCCTGTGGAAGTTTATGCTATTTAGGATTGTATTGATCACCCTATAGAGTAAGAGCTGATTTCTGTACTCACAGCAGAGGGTAAATGTAACTCGAGTCTGCAGGAACTGGGAAGCAATGACCGCATGTCCAAGTGCTGAAAATGGGCAGAATTCAATATCTGCCTCTTTTGGGAAGCTTGTAGCATCTCACAGAGCCAAGGTGAAATGACTGAATAGCACACACTGTAAGCCAGCACTAGAATATGCAGTTTTCAAGAGGAATTTTTCAATTCCCAGCTACACAACAGAGCAGTCAACTACCAGACTTACTCTGACAGGGCTGAATGCTGTTGCTGTGGAGAGAGACACAACAGCACCTGGAATAAAGGAGTTTTGTTGCAGCTTTTGGTTCATTTCCTCTCAAAGTCCCAAATACTTCTCTACTTTTAGGATACGATTTGTTGGAGACTCAGGTGCTTTTTCATCTCTCGTCCCACCAATGAGTCACATCCAATAGATCCAAGAAGTGTGCCTATATATCATCAGTTCTTAGCAGCGCATCTACTAACCATAAAGAAGTAAATACACCTTCTATAAAGGCAAAGGCCTTTGCAGCAAAAACTTATTTATTGCTTCTAAATGGTTGGAATAAAAGTCTAGTAAAAATCAGAAGCAATGACCAGTGTGAACTGGAAGAAGAATGCAACTTCATAGGCAAAAAACACGAAGGACTGCTGGGCTGCATTTGGGAAGGGGAAAATAAATGGAGTGAAGTAGAAAAGAACAGCACGTGTGATATTTCATGGAATGGAACTCAGTGGGGGTTCTCCAAACCGTAATTAAAATAGTGGGAGGACATATTAAGAAAGGCAGGCTTTAGAATTGGTTGGAAAGGTTTTGTCACAGTATCTACTCAAAGCTGCCTGGGAGTGCAATACAATACCAAGGTAGCAACACAAACACAGACCCAGCACTCCACTCAGATGCTGAACTTTCTTTCTAGACCAAGATTTTCAAAATCTGTGCTTTTTGGTGCCTTGAACTGTGTATGCCCAGCTTGACACTGCTTTCAAGCTCCTTTGCACCGAGGGTGATGGTACTGAACGCTTTCTAAAAATGGTAATCTTTCAATGCGTCTCCAGTTGAGAATTCTTAAATGCAGGCATGCAGCAACACTTACTTTTAAAAGTGTGTCTTTATGTGTAAAACCACACACCATACCAGGGTAGAAAAACTGCACCTGGCCCTAGAAAGACCTGTCCCCCTTACAATTATTCACAGGGAGAATGCTTGGGAGAAAGGAACAGCAGTGAGACATGAAGAACCACGGAACAGCAAGGCATGCAGTACCTTAAGCACTCCTTGCAGCAGCAAATAGTGCTGGAAATGGCCGTGTCAGCATATTTCCTTGAAGAGCTTTGCAGGAGCAGCAGCGTGCTGTCAGCTGGCTGACTGCACTCGGGCTCTCATTCTTTTGTCCTGCCTGAAATGTGCAAGGACACAGGATTAGAGTCGCAAATCTGTTCCATTCATCCCTTTGCCACCATGAGAAATAGCCTGGAAAACACAGGAATTCCTGAACTCAACTGGTACACATTACCCACCCTTTCTAATTCCAGCTAATTCATCATCATTACTAATTCATAGTAATGCAGAAGGGTGCTATTACATAAGCTAACAAACCACACTGAAGCCACAGGTTTCTTAATGAACACATCTTCTGCAATGATGAGATACTTACGGGATTAAAGTTTATAACAGCAAACTGCAGAGAGCTCTGCTTTCTGCCATCTCTGTTGACACTGAACAAGATACCCCCCCTGCCTTATGCATGACGTTTGGAAGGTTTAGCCTAGCTGGGTGTACTTGAAAACTTAAAACCAATGTTCACTTCATCTCTTCAGCCAAAACGGACTCTAAACTGGCAATTGTGTTTAGATGGATTTTGCTCATATTTTGCTAATTGCTTGGATCTTAAGGTGCAGGGTTCAGGAGGAGCTGTGAACACTGCAAAGTCTTGCAGGAATGAGCTGAGTGCACTTCACTGTGGGACTACTTCTTCAACACAGTTGCACAAGAAAGCTCATGTTGGCAAGACAAGCAAAGAGGTACTTTATATCTGGCCTTGTACATATTATAGGCATACATATACATGCAAAAAAAAGAACTCAAAAGTGATTTAGAAATGCTTATTCATTTGGCAAAGAGAAGATCTTCAGGATGCAAAGGTTCTTTTCTCAGCGAGGTTCCTGGCCCTCGTAGCATTCCATTATGTTTTTATTATTAAAAAATGAATTGAAACCATATTTTTCTCATTTCAGTAAGTACCTTTGTGATGTCCAAACAACTCCAACAATGATATCATCTGTCTCATCCCTCAAGGGAGAAATCCAGGCCAGACCTTGATATTCTTGCTTATTCCTGGAGCACACAGCCTTACACCGAAGCAAAGGCAGCGAGCCTTGCTCCTTGGAGGGAAAATGCACATCACTGTGCCTTCCACTTCACGCTGTACCTCCTACAGATCATTCCCTCTTCTTGAGAGCTGCTCAACACTATAAATTAAGAGCTAAGGTCTGAATCCTGTTAAGCTGATCCGTGCAGGCAGATAACCAAGACCGTTCTTCAGCAGGACGTGCTCCCCAGTAAGGATCTGCCCATATGGATCCCATTTCTGCATCAATATTCTTTTCAGGCTGTGTACAACATGTGGCATAATTGGGCTGCAGTACTCGAAGTGGCCTCTGATTTAATGAAACAGATGATTCACCTTCAATTTGTTAAGTCCCGCAGCTAGGTCAAGGGTGCCTTCAGCTGGCTGCCTGCATGATGGTGGGTCCACAGGGACAGACATGGGTTTAACTCCTCCAGCATCGTTATCCCGCTTCCAAAACATTGTGTCAGCAGTGCATAGCCCTCCAGGCCAGTTCTGATCCGGTGGACGGGGATGGAGAGGTCCAGGAAACCATCTGTGCTTACCTTTAGGATGCACGCAGGCTCAAAGCACCACACACCAACCAAACCATGCTTTCTCTCAATTATTTCACAAATCTTCTCACATTTTCCCCATGCTACAAACCCATGTTCCCTCCTTCCCAGTAGCTTTCCTTCACCACCAGCATCACCAGTTCACCTCCATTTATGATAAGGAATTTTCTGACTAGAAGGACTGTAGATTGTTTCCCAAGCAGCTCTTCTTTCCTGAAGGCACTATTTAGTTGTGGCCCCTTCCTCATTCTCTGCTCCCCGCAGACACGGTCTTTTGAGGTTGCCCATGCTACTGCTCTTCAGGCACTCTGGATCAAGGGGAACTGTGCCTTGTTGTTCTTCCAGATGTAGGGAGAGAAGAGAAAAAGCAGTAAAAGCCAAAAACAAACAAGCAAACAAAAACCCACCAGACCCTTGAAGACACAAAACAGAGCTCCCAATGAGTTTTTACCATTTGCCATCTCCATCTCCCCAGTTGTAAAGATGGTATAAAGAAAAAGGAAAGCATTAAGGACACATGCAAGTACATTTGCCTGGTGGGATGCAAGAGGATCTTGCAGATGTGGCTTCTCTCTTTCCGTCCTCGTGAAGTCTTCCCACCCATCACTGTGTTAATCATGGCCTGGGCTGCTGTCTCAGAGGTTCCAGACTGGGAGTTTGACCACATAACTCTGCCACGTCTGCCATGTGGGAAAAGGGCACTTACAGTACAGAAGTGTCTAGAGACTGCCAAGGGGAAATTTCATCATCTCTTCTTTGATCTGCAAACAGTGCATAGAGAAAAAATAACACCTTTGGTATGTCCTATTGGTGCATCTGAAACATTTCACATGGTTAACGAATACATTAGCTGATCTTTATTGTGAGCGTATAAAACACCAAAAAGGAAACTTTACAGAGGCATGAATGTTCTCCAAAATAGAAAATAATTCTGTCAAGATAATAAGGTGTTTTGGTTTTTTTTTGGAGGGGGGTGGCTGTTTTTTAGATAAAAGTAATTGGTTAATGCTATTTCGAGTAGTCGGTCATGATCCTCAAAAGGCACTCAGCAGCTGAACATGTAAACAGAGGCAGCTGGTAGAACTTGGTAGAGCATGGCTCAGAAGTCTGTATGAGTCATGAACGCTGGAAGAAAACCAATCTACCATGAACAAGTACAGTTTTATGAAGAAATCATTATTTATTAGAGCAGAAGTTACAAATGCAGGTAATGTGCTACGTAAGGAAGGCAACATCATCACATACACGTATCGACACATAATAAATTAAGCATACTAGAATGAAAGCTGAAATAATCAGTGTGATGTACATAGAACTGGTCCTATCTGTCTTGCAATGGGACTTTGGCCCACAGCAATTCTGACTGTCTTAAAAATTCAACCATCTGAGTAAATACAGATATCACTCACGCTCCCAGACTGAGCTTTCACATCCTTTACCTCCATGCAGCAGAAATTTAACATTTGACAATTCTTCTGGAAATTTTATGTAAGCTTAATTATACTAAATAGATATCTCACTGCACGTGCCTTCAAAAGGAAAGCTTTGTGAAATCTTGTGAACGTATCACATCCTTGCCTCAAAATTGGAGAGAGATGGATTCTAAGGGTGGACTATCTAACCACGTTCTACAAGTGTAAGGTGCAGAACTAGCATCAGGGCAATCCCAGATATGTGTACTGAATGGAAGAACTCATTGAGAGCAGCCCTGTGGAGAAAGAATTAGGGGGTCCTGGTGGGTGTAAAGCCAAACATGAGCCAACAGCGTGTGCTTAGAGCCCAGGAGACTAACAGTGCTGGGCAGGGAGAAGACTGCTTCCCTCTGCTCTGGCCTTGTGAGACCCCATCTGGAGTACTGAGCCCCCAGCAAAAGGACGTGGGGCTGTTGGAGAGGGACCAGAGGACATAAGATGCTCAGAAGGCTGGAGCACCTCTCCTCTAAAGAAAGGCTGAGGGAGCTGGGTTTCTTCAGCCTTGAGAAGAGAGGGCTCTAGGGAGACCACACTGCAACTTTTCAGAACTTGAAGGGAGCTTATAAGCAGGGGGGGACTGACTTTTTACATGGTCTGACAGTGACTGTGTAAGGAGACAAGGGAGAATGGTTTTAAACTTAAAAAGATTTAGAAGATAGAAGAAGATTTAGATTACATGTTACACAGAAATTCTTTACTCAGAGGGTGGTGAGGCACTGCTTCCCAGATTGCTGTGGGTACCCAACCCTGGGCAGCCTGAATTAGAGGGGCAGCCAACCCACAGCAACAGTGGGGCAAGATGGGCTTTAAGGTCCCTTCCAACCTAACCCATGCTGTGACTCAGCCTGCATAAATGTGAGCTGCCAACGTGCTGACAGTCACTGCCCTTTCACTGTCCAACATTCAGAGCTATGCTTAGAAAACCATTCAGATTCCCAGAAGTGCTACATCTAGCAGTTAATGTGAAATCCTTACTTCCAAAGGCCAGCAAGTTTTCAGAAACACAGAACTGTAAACTTTACAGTATATATTTTCTTCATATTTAGAAAGCTATTATTACCCACTACTATGTATAAACATCCCCCACAGATTCCAATTCTATCATTTTAACAATCTGATTGAGAAGGCACTTCATATCCTTCCTCTATGTTATAGATATCTAAGTGTTCGTTGTTGATTGCTTTCCAGGTATTGATATTACTAAAATGCTGTATCTGTGAAAGTAGGGAATCATGTCAATGTCAATCAGAGTTTATCTCTGAGATCTGAATCTGTAAGTCTCCAAATTCGTAGCAACTGGTCCACAAAAGCTGGGGAAATTTTTGATCCTTGTATCCAACAGGTAAATAAAGAATCTGTTCCTGTGGCTCGCTATGTCAGTTAGATAATCCTAACTGAAGGAATTATTTAAAAAAAATAGCCCAAGTATTTTCAATACCTTTTAATGGCTAAAGGGCTTTCTTCTTCCACTTCTAAGTAGGAGCTTAAGAGCTATTATATAGTAGCTGCTCACCTCTGGGCTCTGCTTCATAGAAAGTATCTGAGTAGGAGTATGTCTGAATTATCTCAAGAGGAAAGAGGGGGCATCCTCTGACAGATGCATCCATCTCTCTTCTCCGTATTAATTTCCTCTCATCTCCCGTAGATAAGTATATGAGAAAGTCACTTGAAATCAGTTTGTGAAGGGGGAGCAAGGGGAAGATATGGGGAGGTGGCTGTTAGGTAGCTGCCAGCAAACTTGAAAGCACAGTACACTGAGAGAAGGCTGTGAGTAACAATATCCAGAGATGCAGCAATTGTGTACGGAAATCAGATGATCACCCAAAATCCACTAACTTGAGACAGACGTACTGCATACTGAGCTGCCTAACAACTCTGCAGCTGTTCTAGAGCACGTTGTCATTAGCACACACATTATTATTAACAGAATAACCACCTATCTACCAATATTTTACCCAAGTAAGAGACAAGTACTACTCTCCACCTGCAGCTGCTCAGCTGCAGAACAGAAGTTGTATTTGCTGCTTTCCTTTGCTCAGCCTTCCAGAGTTACATTCTTAAAGCAAACAAGTAATCTTCTCTCTCTTGCAGGTAAGCACCTTTGATTACAATTCCTGTAACTCTGTTCACTCCTTCATTGCACCACTACATGCGTGTAGGGTGAATACCCTGAAAGAATAGTACCTACACAAAGTAATGAAGGTGGACAATATATTTTTGTATGGCTTATCCAGATGGCATAAAGACAACAGGTAAATTAAGAAAGCCTCACCTGGAACTCCACGCAGGAGAGACCTCCAACAAGAGATCCTTCCCCAGTGGTGGTCAGCCCTTAAATGGGGTCTGGGAGAGGTGGAGCCAGACTCCACCCCTTCTGGTCACACAGGTGCATTGCCTTCACCTGTGCTCCTGCAGCTCACTCAGCACTCGCTTCAGGTGATCCATCAGTGGTTCAGGCCGTGATTCAAGAGTTCCCATGCAATGCCTCACTGAAGTACCCAGAATCACTGATCTCACCCAGCAAGGCCTTTAATTTGTAAGCAGATCTACAAGTTTTGTATGATTTGGTTACTTCATGTCTACCATCTTCTCATTCAAATTCCTTACCACAAGCAGCAGTAGTGCGATCTAAAAATGATTTGGTTCAGCGTGCAGTAAGTAATCAACAGCGACTGTGTCATTCCTCAGTACCTGCAACTTTTTTGCAAGCCTATTTGCATAGGTATTATTTTTCAACACTTCATTGATTCGACATATTCATTGATTCAAATTCCCCAGCAGTAATCAGTAGTCTATAGTTACGATCACTAATGTAATTTATGTTGTTAAGGGTTTGTACAAGACTCACTTCTCTGAAGTGATGACCTGGCTTGTTAAACAAGCTGATGTGAAAACCACTATCACTGTAGCACACCACTCTCTTCCACCAGGACTTTTCTGCAGAGTTTTTTTTGTCTCTAAGGAAACACGTTCATAGCTTGGTATCTGAGAGTGGTTTAATAATGTATGAATTCATCAGTTTCATAAATCCTTTGCTTCAAACCCTGTCTGTGCACGACCCACATTCATTGCTGGGCAGTCCATTTGTAGAGTGAATACCCTGAATAAATATTAACCAAACAATATAATGAGGATGGACAGTACATTATAGGACAGATTACCAAGATGATATAAAGACCACCGGTAAATTAGGAAGGGCTCACCTAGAACTCTACACAGAAGGGATCTCCAACAAGAGATCCTTCCCTAGTGGTGGTCAGCCCTTAGATGGGGTCTGGGAGAGGTGTACCAGACTCCACTCCTTCTGGTCACACAGGTGAACTGCCTTCACCTGTGCTCCTGAGGTTGACTCAATGCTCACCTCAACAATTCCCATACACCGTTCCACCTAGAGATTCAATGACCTTGTGATCTTGAGTCACTGAAATCAGTAAAGATCCACATTCCAAGGAGCTGTACGCATCTCTGCCAGTCAATCTGCCAGAACTCAGAGTTGTAGCAGGGTCATTTAAAATAGTTTTGACTATATGAGAAGTAGATGCATGGCAGGCAGTTGCATCTCCTTCCTCACTATGTAAGCTGCTACTTTTTTGGGTTAACTGACACTTAAGCTCTTCCTTATGTTCCAAATCTTTCTGCATAAGATGAAAGGCGTTAATCTGTTTCTGATGTATGGCATTTAATGCTTTTTCAGAAAAGGAATCATCCTTCCTTATGCCCAGTGAAGGATTCACTTCCTGACTTGCCAACTGAACTACATCCTTCAAAAAAAAAAAAAAAAAAAAAGAGGAAAATGATTATGTACATTTACTGAGTATAGAAAACTATAAAGACTGCAAGTTGCTAACTCATAAATACGCAGTTCTACATTCAGAAGAATTATAGAGGAGATAAATTTAGCTTAATTTAGAACTTGATTGCACAATCTCACTATTCCTAAGCTAGAAATAAAGATACTTCTTAGTTTCAGAGCGGTGCATTCTCAAGTAACTATGATCGTTGTCCTTTTAACTAATTTATCTGCCTCACTACAATTGCATCAGAAAACATTTATTGATTGATTACCTCATCAAACCAGTATTGTTTACAACTGAAAAATTATTAGTTTTGTAGATAAGAATATTTTATTTAGAATTTAGCTCATCAAATTCATATGAGGGCAGCTCCAAAAGTGATGCTTCCTATGTTATTCTGTTGACACACAACATCAGAGGTGGATTGTGGTGGTATGGCAGTAGAGGTTGAACCTTCTCAACAATGTCCCTTTACACTGTGTGGCCATGTGAGAAAGAATGGCATCTGACATGGAAGTGTGGATGAATCAAAGGGGCGGAACTGAATTCCTCCACACACAAAAAAATGGCACCCACTGACATTTATCAAGGATTGCTGAACGTTGATGGAGACCAAACAGTGCATGTGAGCACAGTGAGGGCTGGGTGGTACATTTCAGCAGTGGTGACAATGACATGAAAGACAAGCCATACTCTGGATGGCCATGCACAGCTGTCATACCACAAAATAATGAACATCTCAGTCAGCTCATCTGCATGTATCAGCTCACGGACTATGTTGAAAAACAGTAATTTGTCACTGAAAATCTGCTCCATAAAATAGTGTTACTGTGCCCTTTGTGTCTTTTGTAGCTCCAATGGAAATAAATAGGCGACATTACTTTCTGAGCAACCTACATAATTAAGAATGTCAAAATCAAATTCTATGGAGCCCTAAAACACACAGTGGCAAAGGTAGCCTCTAACTTCAACTGTTAGTGAATGGGAGTCCTTTAGAGATCTTAAACATTAAGAACTGGGGAAAAATATACCTGTTAAAAGCCATGAACTAATTTTTACGTAGCAAATGATGAAAACAATGTCACCCCTCAGATTTCAAATGTTTCCACCCCAAAGCAGTAAGATAAGCCTACAAACACAAATTTCTGTGGAAAACACTCCAATTTGTATCACTCCTCTGCTGACTAAATCAAGCTAAGCCAATCAAATAAAACTCATAGCTTAGTGCTGGCCACAACACAGAAGTTATTAGAAATGAAATCAGCATAATCCATAAGAACTTTATTACTTCACTTGCAGATCTAAGACCAAATGTCATCCTTTGCATTCCCACCCCTCGTTTCCCTGTTTGCAATGTTGGATCAAGTCTAATAGAGTAGATGCATTCCTTTTCCAGCCCTGTTTTGACATAATAATGACAAGTATCAAAGTTTCTGTGTAGAATCACACTACCTTTTCTCCAAGGACAAACTGTCACCAGATTTAGACCTCAGGCCTTCTTAGTGTTCAGTCATTCCCAAGACATTCTTTTGAACAGCGCTGAGGCACCAAATGTCAACCAAATGATTCAAGCTCTAACAAACATCCTTCAAATTTTAAAGCATGCTTTAAAATATTCTTACTTTCACTTGGTTTTACAGCACTGTAAGCAGTCTGATAGACTGCTCTTCTCTGAGCTTGTGGAGATTTCTTCCCATTCAGGCACATTCTCTGGCCACTGCTGTTCTTCAGCAGGTAGTTTGTGCTGCTTTTGGGGCTGCTTTTCATCTCCATCTATCTGCCTCCTCTCCTCTTGAGCTTAGTTTTCTTTTTTCTCTCTTGACCTTTTTGCTTAACATCACATTTTTTTTCCTAGGTAATTATTACAGAATCACAGCATGCCAGAGATTGGAATGGACCTCAAAAGATCATCTAGTCCAATCCCTCTGCTGGAGCAGGAACACTTAGATTAGGTCACCCAGGAACATGTCCAGGCATGCTTTGAATGCCTTCAGTAAAGGAGATCCCACAAGCTCTCTGGGCAGCCTGTTCCAGTGTTCTGTTACCCTTACTATATGAGACAAATCAGATGACACTTGTTTTACACTTTGAGTCCTGGGAGATCGGATGTCAGTCTTTGAACTGATAATAATATACAACCTGTCACCAAGGATCCACATTTGACTAATAAGAAGTGATGGTTTTTACAACAACATGTTTAAAGAAACATCACATATTGATGACATGTATCTAACTGGTGCACGTATTCAGAATACATTAGTTCTGTATTTACCTCTTCCAATGGTTTGTGTTCTAGGGTTTTCTTTATACACACTCTCAAGAAGACAGACTCGCATTATCTTTTGCCTCCAGGGACACAACCAGAGACTGAGCATATGGATCTAATTCTTACCTTAACAAACCTCCCCCACAGATTAGCATGAGGGTGACATTAAGAGTTACAAGATCAATTCCATTGTTATAAAAATCCAAGTTGAAGCTGTCACTGCTTTTTTGAAACCTTGTCCTGTAGAAAATAGATGTGCTAAACAACCATTTATGTTAAACTCCAGAAAATTCAAGGAACAAAGTGTTCACACAACTACTTAAAATACCTTTATGTAAATCTTTTGAGTAAGTAGCTATTCAATTAACAATAGAAGCATAGCAAGGTTTTCAGAGATCCAACATTTCATATACTATGTTAGAATCATTTCAGTTGGAAGGGACCTTCAAAGGTGGTATGGTCCAACCCCCCTGCAATGAACAGGGACACCTACAGCTCCATCAAGTGCTCAGAGCCCCATACAACCTGATCAAGTCCTACTTGCGCTACAGAACTGCCATAGCATTCTAAAATTCAGGGTGTTTTTTTGTTGTTGTTGTTTTTGCTTTGTTGGTTTTCTTTCCTTTTCTCTTTTTCTTTTCTTTCCTTTTCCTTTTTTTAGGTATGAAAACGTAACATGGTTAATTACCAGTGACAGTGTGGGATGCAATACAAGCACACTACCCACAGAATCTAAGCATTCATATACTACTGTTACTATAGGCAAAATTCATATGTACTGCCTTAAAGATAACAGTTAAAAAACCCAACATGTAAAAAAGGGTGGAAAGAAAGGCAGAAAAAGCAGTGCTGTGGACCTTACAGTCAACTGGAAGGCACCTAGAAATGTCTGTCACATTAACTTTACTTCAAAGCATAAAGACATTGATTTGCAATGTTGCAGCATAGAACAATATATAAACTACACAACAAAACAACCTCATGCAGAACCCTAAGCAATCAAGCCTCAGAACAATTTGAGGGCAACAGCTTGAGAGACAGATTTAACTCCAGGCCCACAGAATCATCGAACGATTTGCAGTAGTAGAGTCTGAAAGGATCTCAGAATGTTTCTAGTCCAACCACTTTCTCGTAACGGACTCCATCTGATGCCTCACACACTGAGTTAGGTTGCTTTTCTTTCCTACAGTAACACAAATCAAAAACTATACAGCATTGCTTCAAGTTCTCTGATTCCTGCTTCCTCCAAGCCTGGATTTTTACAGTACACACTCCCTTCTTGGATGCCACTTGGAATGAAATAGTATGACAAATCTGAAGAAACACCTGATGGACATTCTCTAGAAGTACAGTCCCACATTTCAACCTTTTTTTTTTCCCCTCCCCCCCTTTTTTTTCCTCTCCTTTTTTTCAACTGTGCTCCTGTTCTCGCAGCTTTAGTCTTTCCCAGCTTCTCTTTCTTTATGAATCCTTCTCTCAAGAGTCTGGCTGTATCAGAAGTCACCTGTCACAGAAGAAACAGAAGCACACTTACTAGTCCATTTTGTCATGTATTGGTACAAACACTGACAACCTACTATGCAAAGGAGACAACCTAGATGATACCAAATACTGTTGCATGTGAGAATTACTTTCTCTACTCTGGAAATACTAGAATGCCTTCTGAAGTTCACACCATATGATGTCAGCCAAGATCAAACATCTCATCCTAAATGTCTCCTGCTTTGACGCCAGATGTTCAAAAGCTGACATACCTTTGGCCAAACCTGTCTGGCATGCTCTTTCGGAGACTCAAGGTTCAGTCTGTGCAGCAGAAAGTTCCTAGATGTACAGTTCATGCAGTTCTGACAAAATTAGCTCACTTAAACTCTAAGCAACATCTTTTGGATCAAATGCTTGTTTACCCAGTAAGAAAGTATGAATCCTACTGCTGTGTGCTGCATTTTCTCAGCTTCAAATGCCCCAATGTCAGCACATTCAAAGAAAGCATTCAAGCAAACTGCATCAAGGTGCACCTATTCTAGGTGATGTGAGGTATTATTTCCAGCCTATCGACAATGTTTAGGGTTACAGTTCAGAAGTTTTCTGCTGGAAAAAACATCAAAACAGGACAAACTCTGATAGGTCATTATGGAGATAAGTTACTGGGATGATGAAATGAAGCCTGCAGACTGCAAGCTCACTTATAATGCCAACCTAAGCATAGCATTTAAGTGGATTTATCCCTCAAGGCACTTAAGCAAAAAGGTAAAAAGGCACTGAGAAAAGAAAGGGTTTACTAGCCTTGGTGCAACCACCCAGGCTAGTGCAGCTGCTGCTTCATGCTTAACACCAAGACACCAAGCATCTTTCAGAGCATCTCTTCAGCTCCTGAGCTCATCTCCCAATTTCAGTCCCAACCACATTGAAAATATTTACAACTTTTAGCCTACCCACGACTATTTTTTCAGAGAATTAAGTAAGATTCCAATTCTAAAGCACTTAAGTTCAGGTGTGTTAAGTTCATACATCCACTGCAAATAGAACAGTTTTAAGTTTTTCCCTTCATGTGCTTAAGTACCCCCAGAAGTTTATGAAGAGGTTTCAACTGGTTTGCAAAGTCCTCTCAGTCCTAGCCTCAAAGCAAAAGAACAAAAGTTAGCAAATCAAAAATGTGTTCAGCACCAGAAACGTATTTCTCATTGTGTAACTGTGTATGAAGCACATCGTTACTGAGGTTCTGCTGCTCTGCAATGTAGACTTTTGGAATCAGCCCTGACACATTAACGTGCTGTTATCTTGAGGCTTTAATTCTTTCAGGTTCACAAGGAATCTGACATTCGGTGTCATTACCAAGTCAGTATTTCCTTTTAACCACTCTGTTATGCTCAAAACATCAGCAAAACCTTTTCCCTTGCACTGCTGTTTACTAGGATAACTGCAGACTTAAATGCCCCTTGCTACCCACATACCTTTCTTCTTTGATCACACGTTGGAAATCTTTAGAAATAAAGAAGAAAAAAAAAAGCATTATTTAAATATATAAAAAGCAACAAGGGACTCCAAGGATCTGTGGCCAACTCTGTTGACGAATTCATGTGGAACCTAATGAGTTCCTATCCCTCAGGATCTTAAAATAATAAATACTACAGATTCCAGCTAATTGGGATCATAATAGACCACCAGCTCACTGCATTCCACTTCAACTGTACGCAGTGACAAGGCACAAAACCTGGCCAACATTTTTGACTAAAAGCAATCTTCCAGGAAGAGGTCTAGTCTTAATTTGGAAGTGCCAGTGTATGAAAACCTGCCACTTTCCACAGGCTGTTTGTTCTATTCCTCACTTGTCCACCACAGAAATGGAAGCCATTTAAAGATACTGATTTTCCATAAGCCTTCCTCCCCAAGGATTACAACCTTTCAGCATCAAGATCTTTTTCATTTTTTGTACAAGGGTACATCAGCAACTCTGAAACTGATTAGGGATCGATATGGTTCTTTTCACATTAACTTAACTACCTCGGAACACCCAAAAACGTGTCGTGTGAGTTCATACACCAAACAGAGTCAAACTGCAGGGGAACACTTAACAGCCTGGCAGCATTCAATTTGAATTCAATTTCTCTTAAACAGGACGAACAAGCCCAGCTCCCTAAGCCTTTCAGAAGAGAGTTGCTCCACCTCTCTGAGCATCTTCATGGCATCCTCCAGACCCACTCCACATCCTTCTTGTGCTGGGTCCCCAGGCCTGGACACAGTACTCCAGATTGGGCCTCACAAGGGCAGAGCAGAGGAGGGCAATCCTCTTCCTGCATCTTCATGCAGGTTCTGGGGGCCATGCACTTCCTCCATGACCACAACATTGTGCACCATGACCTCAAGCGTGAAAACATACTGCTCAGCACTGATGTCCTCCAGTCCCTGACTTTGGCTTCACAAAGAAGATAAGCAGCTACCCAGAACTGAGCACAGAAACTTACATGGCCCAAAGATGTGGCTGCAGTAACCCCACAAGGCCAAAAAAATGAAGAAGGTTGGACTGGGTGATCCTGTGTGTCTTTTCCAACCTTGGTGATTCTACGACCATCCCCCCACTTCAGATTGTTTCAGTGGAAGGATGATATGTCACCACTCAGCCTGTAGATAAACAGGACTTCAGTGGACACAAAGGACTTTGGAAGTTTCTTGCCACGCAAGTAACTAAACTGGGGGAACAAGCACCAAAGAAGAGGTTCAGCCAACTCATACTCCAATCTTTCCTATTCCCATATCTCCCTAAGGAAGTCCCACAGGCCTGCCTACTTTGTCCAAGAGCTCATCCTTAATTCTCCTCAAGAGACCTTTGCAAGGCAATCTACTGCTTCAGGATCTGTTGAGCACTGCAGTCAGTTTCCAAGCAGCCAAAGCTGGCCTTTTTCCCCCCCCAGATGTGACTCTGAAAGAAAAGATAATGAATCAGTTCTGTCTGGAGCCTTAAGACAAGCTGCATACTGTCCTGATCCCCAAACCTGGCTTCTTCCCCAGTCCCTACTGCTAAACTCAGCATCCTACCATGCCAGTCGTTCTGTTGGCTAATGCTGATCACCTGGAGAAGAGCTCAAAGTGATTCATGAGACCCCTAAGTGGAAACTAGCCCTTCTCAAAGAGACACAGCCAACATAAGTTATATTATAATATATATTACATATATATATTTACATATAATATATTATATTCAGCCAATTGATCTGAAGAGGTGCTGATGGACACATCCTGGACACATCCTACAGGCATCTAGATGCCAGAGTTGAGGGACGAATCTGAACTGAGGGAAGAATTTGAACTGAGTCATGCATTACAAGGAGCACGTTCTACCAAACATGCCTTCGCCAGGCAACAAAGTTCTGCTTTGGAAAAGCTAGTGGAGGCTGACTCACAGTGAAATACAGATGACCTTGTATTGGTGCCACGTATTTTTGATTTATATGGAAAACAAAAACAAAAAAAAGTAAAAAAGAAACCCCTCGGAGATCTTCTAAAGCTGCCCAGATGTGGTCCTGGGCTACCCGCTCTAGTAGGCCCTTGCTTTGACCTCCAAAGATCTCTTCCAGCCTCAACCACTCTGTGATTGTGGTAATCTTGAAAATCTTTTCTACCTATAAATAAGGATGTTTCTGTTCCCCAAGCCCCCTTATCAGTTAGCTAGGGCACAATAATATGGGAGGTGTACAGAATGGACAAGCAATAGGTAGGAACTGGCCTGCTTCTGCTGAGAAGTACCATTCTCTTGCATGTACCATCTCTTTGTAGCCTGCTCTAAGGACAATGATAATTATTCCCTCAGAGGTGGACTGAGGACCTGAGATTGGAGGTGGCATCCCAGTTCCCTTGCAGTGCAGTTGGTGCGTGACATCCTCTTGTTTTCACTTTGTAGTGCTTTCATAGCAACACAGGTGTGATATATTAGTCATAACAGGTTACCCTCACTGATCCATGCTGGACCTGCTATGAAAGATAATTCACTAAATGCTCCGACTCCAGAAGGTGATATCAAGTAGGTGGTGAGCAACAGCTCCAAAGATCCTTAAGACCTGAGTAAAACTGTTCTCCATCTGCAGTACTGGTAAACTGTCCACGTTCCAGTCAACTTTATACCAAGAAGCAGCCAATCTCCACCTCCTAAACTTCAGGAATGAGCTCAGAAATCTTCATTACCTTTCTTGGGATGACCAGCACCACTGCTGCAAGTTATTTTTCACATCTGTCAACACTGCATTAAGCAGGAGCAGACCTTTCTTTTGGTGGTAGGCACTAAGGATGCCCTCTGCCCTAGTGAATCTGAGGACTGAATGAAGGAACAGACAAGAAATTTGGATCTGCTTCTTCAAGACTGGCACAACACCAGATATTTTTATCAATTGTACAGAAGTGACTCCCTGCTTCACCAGGAACCAGACACGAAGCTTGAAATTCCACTGTTCGAGGAATAAAAAGGATAGAAGAAGACAAAAGAGCAAGGTGCTGATGTTCAGTTCTTCCCATCAAACACCACATTCTGTTGATGATAGACCTACAGGAAAATCCCACTGCGGTTCTTGGGCCATGTCAGAGTCATCTTGCTGAGCTGACCTTCGGGATGCTCTTCCAAGAGTAAGAAAATAGAAGCATTTTCCAGTTCAAGCTTCAATCATAGATTGTCACAAGTGACTGAAGACTCAGTAGCCACCTTGCAGTGAAAAATGCAACAGAACTTCTCCAACTATTAGCAGTTCCCAGGTATTCAAGGGTTCTCAATTTTTAAAATGTATATCACTGTTGATCATTATCTTTCAGTAGAGCTGGAGCTGTCACATGCCCCTACTTTCTAACCACTGCCTCTAAGTGATGCTTGCAGGTTCACAGAGTGAAATAAGAAACCTTTGTTGCCCCTATAAATGCTTTGCTATTGAGTTGCTGCTGGTGGAGGATGCGGACATGAATATGTGAAGATTTGTGGGCAGTGAACATTTGACACAGCGGCCTGGTAAAAGTCATCTTTTGTCTGTACCTCAAGGTCTACAATTAGGAAACTAAGTTGATTCCCAGAGCGGCTGGGAATCTTATACAAAACTTTAGCAACTGCAACACAAAAGCATCAGTATTTATGGTAAGATTACCTAGGCAGTCACAAAGGCTGTGTGCTTGATGTCCTGTTCTGTCACCATGCCACTGCTCCCAATCCTCAGTATCACTGAATTCATTGTACTAGTACCTTGCCTTCAAAGACACTTCCAGAGGTAACTATGATGAAAGCTAAAACAGAAGACACAGAAGTAAGGTCTTAAGAAAGAGTGCTTTGCTGCATGAAAATAAATCAATAGGAAAAGAAAAAACAGAACTATGGTAATAACAAAGCGTACAATTACAGTGTTATGCAACACGATCTGTTCAATTAACACAGTTTCACAAAGTAAGGGCAGCTTATAAGTACACACAGATTTTGGAACTGCTGTAGAACTGTCTACAATTCCCAATTACCTTTTTTGCTGATGCCTCACTGCTTACACATATGTGAAATGGTGGGTAGAAAATGATTCTTTGTAAGATTTCTTTTCCTTAGGGAAACATGGGAGAATTAGAGGTCTGGAAATTATTGAATATTAAGCCTACTTTGGGATAACGCCTATTGTTATTCTAAATCAGGAACTGCTGCCTGAAACAGATCCAGTAAAGAGATTTATTTTCATCCTTTCAGATTAATTTGGATGTTTCTGGGCGACTTACAGTGCTTCACAGAAACAGAGTGCATGGGGATCATGATAACTGCACCCACAATCATTAAGTGGTTCTGGTCCTCAACTTCTTTACAGCAGAACTTTGGCAGACAGACAAGCAGTTAAAACATTTCTTCATCCAGACAGAGAAAGTACTACAGGAGATAGAAAGCTACACGCTACTTTCGAAAGGAGCAATTGAGCACTCTAACAAGAATTTTCTGCACGGGAAGAGGAAAGAATTTGTATATGCTTAAGACAAGTGCTGCTTACACAAAATACTACTGATTGAGGGAAGTCCACTTTCACTAAAATAAGTGTCTCAGCAGGGACACTTAAAACTATTGAAACAGACACATTGCTTTGTTACACAGAGTATTCCAGAAGCCACATCTAAGCAAGTTAAATACCTCAGCTGCATCTTGGGAATACATACTGCCCCGTATTGGTAGGACATTTAAGATGACAATTCCCTCTGTCCCAAAAATCTGTTAAAAAGAGGAACCAAAGTTTATCCTCAGTAAATATTTGTCTCAGATTCACTTCTCTATCAATTTCTGCCCTGCTCTAGCAGTAACACTCTCTTTGATACTGCAGTACTGGATTATCCTTCAGTTGTCTCCTTTGTCTGCACCCCCATCAGATGGGAGTCACCACGTTTTCAGTGAATGGTTTCTTCCACACAGTCCTCCTAAGTTAGAGGGCCACCCACCTGCTACTTCTTTGCTCCTACGTATCCTGCAAAGCCATCACTGTTCAGACTTCCTGCTAGAGGTTCTGTAGTGATGGACTGACATGCCTGAAAAAAGAAAGGAGGCATTCCGCAGCAAAGGGACAATTCAAACAGCCTTAGTAGGGAGCTTCTGATTGATTACAATCAAGGCACCACTGTGAAAGGCAGTGCAATGATCAAGCACAACTAGCAATCAAGGCACTTGAGGCCAGCTAATTAGCAAAGCTAGTCAGAACTTGGCTCCAGAAGACACTTCAGTAGCAAACTGGGTGTTTTACTGTATTCCTCTTCTTCCATTTGTCTCCGTACATCAGTCAAAAAGATCCCTTTTACATAGGAAGAATGAGCCTTCAGCTGCTTTGGTCAATCATATGGCACTGGGGATCAGTTTTCCTTCTCTGACTATGCACGTAAGCCTGCACTCGAGCAACAGATCTTAGCAACAGCTGAAGTACAGTTTTTATGGCCTCTGTCTCATTAATGAAAAGCAGACAAACAGTAGCAGCCCTCTGGTGCACCTACCCAGCTTCTCTAGATAGCAACTGAGCTTGTAGCAGTTATTACAGCTCAGAAACAGAAGTTAGGTGGAACCAATTTGCTTCACAAGGCACTAAACCTTGCCTGATGTCACTAGAGTCAGGGAGTTCAACCAGACTGCTACACAGTCAAGATTCCAACCATCAGAATAAGTCACTTGGCTGTGGTTTGGTTTTGTTTTTCTTCTTGAAGAATTCCTGATAGAGGACTGGTACAAAGCTCACCTCGTATGCATTTACTGGCTGATACAACAACTACATCAACAGGAAAGCGTGCCAGATATCAGAGAGAAATAGCAGCAGAAGAAATTATAACACTTTTAAGGAGTAATACTTAACTACTCCAATATAAATACACGCTTCTGAAAACATTTAAGATGTGCATAACCATTTTAATAACTAAGTTTACTAAAACTGAAGAGTTGTAAGGCTTGGTTTTCTTCCAAATTTATTCTTATTGTTTGCCTGTGGTAACACTGGGAGCTGTATTTATCACCGTCTCTACAGTCATTCAATTTTCTGTTGCTGGGTTTTCCTCCACTGGAAAGAAAATACATAAAAGCACAACTGTAAGTTAAAAAACAGGCATGCATCAGGATAGCTACAAAACTTCTCAGCCGTTCAGGTTAAAGCTATTTCCACCTGCCACTGCTGCAGTTAGACAAGGAAGAGTGATGTGTTTAAAACCATGTCAAAATGCTTTAGAAAACCTTCAGCATAATATACAGATCATGCATTACTACACAATTCTTTCTGTCTTAAGACAACGTTACTCACTAGGATCACAAAACAAAAATAACCCACAACCAAACTAAGAGGCACCTTACAAAAGTATATACATTCTCAAAGAGGCATTGCTCTACTAATAAATTCAATACAATGTAAAAAGCAGTTCACATTTTATTTTAAATCGCAATAAACTGTACAAAAATGTTTTATTCTTGCCAAAAATAACAGCAATATTTTCAGTCTTACTTCTAGACAAACGACGAACTCTTATTTTATTCTTTCCTGGGTGAGTTTACAAGTAAACAGACAATAAGATTCACTTTTTTTGTCAAACAGACTTAGATTACTCTGGAATAAATCTTAGTTGTTTAGCATCTGCAGGGAATTTCAGTAGTCCTGCTATGCCTGTTAAAAGCCTAACGTTGTGTCTCACACAAAGGAATGTAAACAGCCAAGAGATTAAAGAGGTTGACTCTTCCAGTGAAACCTTGATCGTATCTCTGTACCACGGACATTCACTTTACACCAAGAACAGCCAACAGCACGAGGCCTGTGCAACTGCTGAATTCATTCTCCATAATGCCATCTGAATGAACACCACAGACAAATTCAAAAAGCATAAAGTCAAATTCTAAGTAACAGAACAGAAATGGATTATATCCTTTTTAACACTTTCAGTTTTCTTAACCTATTTCATGATCAAATATCGTAACAGCCCCATCAGATCTACAATCATCAGAACACAGCTTTTTCCAAGATGCAATAAGCAAGCACCCAGTTAAGTCAATCAGATGCAGAAAGCATCTCTGCCAAGACCACGGGCTTATTTTCAGACTTGTTTTTGTTCACATATGATATTTAATACACACTAACAGAACATAATGCGGGTTACTGACCACAGCTTCTTAAATCTGAGACCTAAGATGGAAATACAGTTGTGGTGATTATTTATTTCAGATCTTCAAGTCTTTTTTTTTTCCCCCCTTCATTGACAGTTAACTAGCAAAAAACTGTTTAGTCAGACTGGTAAGAGCTTAAAAAATTAAGCGCTTTCTTTTACTTCAGAGTTGTTCGAGGGAAGAAAGTCTGCTTGAAATTCCACTTTACCTGGATAGAGTTTAATGTAGGTGTCCACCATTAAGTCTAAGTCATGTTTTATATCAATGTTTATGTTCAGCAAAGCTAGGTTGCTGGACCTTTGCTCCGTCAACGTATTTTTCAGGTATGCCTTTAAGCGCTTGCGTCCCATTTCATATTTCTCATTCTCCACTTTCATCACTGGAAGAATGCACAAGACTTTAAGCAATGCATATACATTAGGGAAATACTTTATGTCTGGCAAGTGAAGTGCTTCATAAATAGTAGCTGGAAGTTCAATATCTTTTCCTCTGTGCTTCCACTTGATTCTCCAACAATGAAGCTCAGCAGAAAGCGTGTCCGGATTGGGTAAGTCATTTTTGTACATGTCGGCGTGATGCTCCTCAGACGTATTGAATTTGAGCTGACCCATGACTGAGGGCACTAACGATAAACACTTCAGAGCTTTTAAATGTTGTTCCGAGAATATATCTTTTAATTCTTGAATTATATGTTCCACTGTAGGGACACTAAGAATTTCCTTGTAGTAGTTCTCCGACGTTAACTCAGAGTCCAAGTTACCCTGTTGCGACCTGCGAAATTTTCCAGGGAGTTTAATTTGTACATCCAGTTTTGCAGCCAAATTTGTTGCTTCCTCAAACCAAAATTCGTGGTAAACTTCAATATTCTCCATTACTTCATTCAGAGAATGCAACACTGCTGTTAAGCTGCTAGCTGCAAAGAATACATCTGACGTTTGTCCCTGGAGATTTTTTCCAAATGCTCTCGTAAAAGACAGAACATTTTTGAGAATTACAATAGTGACAATGAAGTCAAAATCTGTTAGTGCACTTGAAAGTACAAATGCTCGACCAGCAATGAAGTTGTTCCACCTGACAGTGGAATCATTGCTTACCGTGTCCAAACACAGTACCAACGCTTGGATGAGATCCACCAAAACCTCAAAAGTATCATGCCTGCCCGTCCACTGAGAACGGCAGATCTCCTTCAGCTCGTTACCCTTCTCCTCATTGTTCTGAAACAGAGCAGAAATTGTATTGTCCAGTTCTACCAGTAACTGTGGAGATCGACTGAAAAGACAGCGAACTTCTTCCATTGTTCCTAGGGCCATGGATACACCAACAAGAGGAACTGACTTTGCCAGCCATACGTTTAAGGCACAAGAAGAACACAGCGTATACACAGCTTGTGGATACTTTTCCAAGAGTCTTGTAGCCACAACTTTCATTTTAGAAGCAAACCCACTGGAGACGATGTAGGCTTGTCCCCGACAGTATTCCATGTTCAGACCCCACTTTTCAGTAATAGTCGTATGGAACTTAACAGCTAATATTTCGGGATCCGCCTCATATGGTAAAAACCCTACGAATTCTTCTCTCAGATTATGAGAATCATCAACAAATCTCACCAGGACTGGCAAATGTTCCTCTCCTGCTATGTCTACTACTTCATCAGTGATAATAGAAAAGAAGTGCGAGTCTCTTACTTCCCTCAGTGTTTCTTCTCTAATGCAGCTCTCACAGATCTCAAGCATTTGTTTCTGCTGTGTTTTCGAACAATACTCAAGATTGACCGCAGTCATCTCAAACCGTCTCCTCAGAACTTCATCTCCAGCATTGATTCTATATTCCAGCAGGGCCTGAAAGTTATCTGAAGTAAAAATACCTTCTGGAAGCTCATCGACATTATGGCTATCCAGGGGAATATTTTGTTTACCCATTAGGATCAGAATTTCAAACAATGACTTAAGGTAATCCTTGTTTTCTCTTTCTTCCAGAGTTAAAGGAACAGATTTTTCCTCCTGCTGCTCCCCGCCTTCCTCTGCGACAGTGTTCTGTGCATTGCTTTCATTCAGTTCTTGAGTTGCCTGCTCCCGTTCAAAAGCTTCATTAACTAAGAAATACAAAACGTTGTGTTAACACATCTAAAAATGTTACATCTGCTTTCCCCTACTATCTCTATTACCTTTAAGTAATAGCATGGAATATAAAAAGTAATGAAATCCAGAGAAGAATGATTCTAGTTTAAAAGCGACTGACTACTTTGGAATGAGCTTAGATGAGCTATCTGAATCAAGCAGCAACTAAATTATCCCCCTGAATAAATAAATACATTTACAGTTATGTGCCTTACTGCTCCTTATCAGCCCCAGTAAACAAAGTTTTTATGAACTGATCATTTTGCCTACTTACTCTTTTGCTGCTTCAGTGTTCTTATTTCATCTTCACTCTTAAAAATAAAATAAAAAAAAAAGATACACTGATGTTATTGTCTACCAAATGACCCCTTAAAATACTGAAATATATCAGGTCAGATGTAAATATTGCAGATGAGAACATTTTCAGTGTGTTAATACCTACCAAAAAGGTGCTAGAAGATCTAAGAGAAGGAGGTTCTTCAGGTAGTTTATTGCTGTCACAACACATATCTAATTACAGAAGAATGGTTTGCTACTACTGCTAAGGTTCCCATACTTGCATCAGGAGTTTGTTCAATCTGCATTCTACAATTATGAGTAAATCAAACACATTAAAGAATTCAATTCTAGTACAAACATGTACTGAGTAATTAGACAGCACTGCCTTCAATTACTTTCTAAGTTTCAGTTAATAAACAGATTTATCAGATGTATTTAGAAATTGACTTTAGTGCTCCGATGTATAAACAAAGTTTAGGAGTTGAATTCCTCTTCATTTTCAGTACACTGAAATCCACAGAGACCTAAAGACACTAAGTGTCACAAAAGAGACACTGACAAGCTACAGTTCCACGCGAAATTGCTTGACTTTACATGTGGATTGTATTTCTAGATGCTTGAATTACAGAAGTGACTCAGGTAAGCAGTCAACAAAGATCAAGATTTGCAGGGTTGCAGCTGAAAGTTGTTTTTCAGTTAGTGCTGCAATAACAAGCAGGAGGAATACAACTCCCTCAGAAGACACCGTCAGCTCTCACTTTCCACATTATCTCATTGAACTTTTCTTAGTAGATAAAACTTCAGTCAGTGTAGCATTTGGGTTTTAAATTATAATCAATAACATACTAGACCAGCAGTATAGAAACAGAAAACACTACACATCATTAGACATTTCATATAAAATTTCACAGACTTATTTGTTTTCGTAGTTTTAACATTAAAACAAAGCAAAAACCAAACTTACTTTAAAAACTTACCAGCTCTTTTATTCGTTTTCTGTGCCTGCTGTGGGGATTGTTCAAGTGACTTGTAAGATCAAATATAGTTGGCACAGCATTATCTCTTAAAACTGTTCTGTAAGGGCTCTGTAAGAAGACATGTAGATTAGTGATGCCTCTGGGAAGTGACCATGGTCATTGAAATTCTGTGTTTTGGGAGGAAAAAAAAAGCATGGCCTCTGAAATTTTGTGGGTTCTGTGTTGTGTGTACAAAGAGCATCACTTATGAATTTCTGTGAGTTTTGTACAGGATATTTTATCATTAACTACAAAATGAAACTGCAAAAGATGATGCTTGCTTTATGACGTATCAGAGCAGACACAAAGTTCTACTATGCAATTCCCATTTCAAAGATGTCAGGAGAAGACTGTAAATGAGATTTTTGAGAGAACGAGTACAGCTACTACTTTTTCCTCCCCCTGCGTCCTCATGGTACAGATTCCTGGCTCAGCAATTTTGAGTTACCTGAATATTACGTTTGTATGTTTGTTTTTAATAAATATCCTGGACATGCAGTCACCTACACATCAGAAAGGAAACACTTTGATGGTATTGAAGGAAAATGTGTGAAATGAAGAGGAGGAAGAATTCTAGATGGTCATATAAACACTTTCAGCAGTTGTAGTGTTCTAAATAGAAATTTAAGTTCACAGTATATGCAAATATATGTTGCCTAAATTGAAGTCTTTCCATTAAGAACAGACCTTTGACTGACCGTATTTGAACATATCATTGGACTGAAGTAGATTTCAAAGACAGTTTCATAAAGCTTCACTGCAGATCCAGAATTATTTCCAAAGTGCATTTATTGGTTCGGTTTTGGGTTGCCTGCTAAACAAATGCCATGTCATGTGCACTACCACTAGGAGCTCACAGTCTGACCTGCATGTTTCGATTATTCTACATAACGAGAAGATGAACTTTGCCTATTTCAGTCTAGAATCAGAAATTGGTACAAAGCCACAAATCTATCATTTCCTACTGCTAAGCAAGCTGTTAAAAAAAAAAAAGGCATCATCTTAATGAAGTAAGTCTTCAATTCTTCTTGCTAGCAGGAAACAGTACCATGATTTTTGCTGGATAAAAAATGGCAGGAAGCAAAAGCCTGATAGATACAAAGAATGTTGAAACCTCTTGGCCACAGCTGAGTGCAACTGAACTGAATTGCACCACACACACTTCAGTAACAGCACATTAATGATTTTAAATAATTAGAGGTATGCGAACATACATTCTTACACCAAATAAATGTAAATAATGTTGTAACATCCAGTGACAGTAAACAAAA
Organism: Callipepla californica brunnescens; assembly: GCA_023055505.1. Classification (NCBI taxonomy): domain Eukaryota; kingdom Metazoa; phylum Chordata; class Aves; order Galliformes; family Odontophoridae; genus Callipepla; species Callipepla californica. The sequence goes on along the minus strand of JALIRH010000001.1, from coordinate 121,864,739 downwards.
TAAATACTGTTTTGCATGAGGAAAGAACCACAATGAAGACCAGACCTACACAAACATTAAGCCAGCAGAAGCAGCTCTGCATTTCTTATCCCAAACTGCTCATTTCCACTCATCCTTTGTGCCAGTACAAACATCTGCAAGTTTGTGCAGCACCCTGGTCAGTTAAAATTAAGAGAATAACTTTCCCGGAAAGCACTTGTGAGATCAAAGATTAAAACGCAGCAATTCGAATTAAAAATAATCACGTTGTGCAAAGTGCAGTAAACAAATGCTTGGTTTTACTTACACTTCTACATATCATAGAGGTCTCAAAATGCTTAGCACACAGTCTGTAGTGCTTGTTGAGTTGATCTGGAGTTTTATCTTCTAAATCTGCCCTTCGACAGTTCTCTACCCATCTCTGACACCTGCATGGAAGCAGACAGAGTTAGCTAGTGTTAAGTTTAAACAAAACGACCTACGCTTTCAAACCCTGCTCATAACCAGTGTGTGTTGAGCCTCACTGTTCATGAAAGGCTGTAGAGTCACAAGACCTATCAAAAACCTGCTTTTATCAATTTTTACCATTCAGTATCACCCAGGCAGTCACTACTTGATGTAAATTGGCCAGCTTCCATTTTCCCCAATGGGGTCTATGCAACCACATTTGAGCAGCATGCAGCATCCAGTAAAATTCACCTACTATTTCATTTGTGCAGTAAATTAAATGCATAGATTAAGAAGATTCCAGCAGTCGTTAGTATCTCAGTATTTGGAAGTTCTAAACAAAACCAAGTCATTTTGTTTCCACAGGGAGAATTATCTGTTATAGTGCACGTGCACCTTGAGGCACCACATGTCTGATGGAAGATTTATTGATACCTGTGACTATGTAGTGCACAATCTCCTATACCACCTAAGCCAAACCTTCCCCAGGCAAACTGAAGAAAGCCAGAAACAGCTATTTTATATAGTTTATATAGTTACAAAGAGCTACAATGCTATCACAATAACCCCACAGTAAAAATGAGAAGGGACTCTCACTATATTCTCAATGATTTCTTTTACAACACTTTGCTACATACTTCTCAGCTTTTCAACTCGGATTTCTCTCTCTCTCTCTCTCTCTCTTTTCTCTTAATTGGTACTTGTTGGCAATGCCCACGAAGTTCCAGGAAACTAGTCAAAGAAGTTTTATGAAGAGCCTACTGTTTCAGAAGGGTGAAGTGAGGCAGATCTCCCTGCAGCCACAGCCACCGCTGAAATTCATGAGGGCACAGGTTAATGGATTCACTTAAAAGCAAAAATTACTCCCAAAAGAACTGCCCTTCACCACAAAAAAAAACTAACGAAAAAAAAAACCTGCTAGAAGCTGTGAGAAAGCAATATTAGAATCCTTTCTCATTGCAAACATGGGATTAGGAGCAAGGAGAGAGAGCAATAATTAGCAACTATTCAATGATTTAGGAAGGAAGGTTGTTTCTCCAAATGCGTCAGTGAGCAGCTCACTTTAGGAAATCCACAGCTCTGAGTGGATTCACAATCACCTCTGCTTTAAGTGAGGGCAAGAAAGGATAACTGTGAAGGTGAAAGAGAAGGGCCTTGGATTCTGATGTCCTGAACTCTGGGTGCATTTTAACTCCAGTTCATACAAAACATAACAGCAGCAGCAAGTACCATAAAACAGGAATCATTTCTCACAGGTTATTCTCTTAGATTCACAGAGAACATCCTTAGGAATGGATTAAAATAAAGACTTTTCTTGCTCAGTCTTTTGACAGATCTTGCACACCTGCCTGGAAAATGCAAACACCCCAACAAGAGAACAGGAGAGCATTCTTCATTTAACCACGAGCATAAATATGGCTTTTCACATTGGAGAGCTCTGACTCTCCAGCCTGGCTCTAATACCTCCTAAGCAGGTGCTCCAATTACCAAACAATTAAGGGCAATCACATTGACTGCCACAAAAGCTATGAGCCTCCCAACAGTCAATGCAGAAGGTTTCAGTTCAGAGAGGGGTTCAGAACAAGAGCCTGACCTTAACTGCCCCTCTCCACTGACTCATGGGAGTTGAGGAGGACCACCAAAGGGCAAAGTCAAAGCTCCTTGCTTTATGATAGCTCCTCTGAACCACCTCCTGGCAAACACAGGAACAAATCTGTGGCAGCAGTGGCTCATCTGTAGCACATACATTGGAGCTGGGATACTTTATATATACTTCAAGGCTAAGTCAGCCCAAATCCCTCCATGTCCAATGTTGCTGCCATCCAGAGGACAAGTACATACTAGTGGAAGCTAGGCACCAGACTCTTCAGCAATATCAAAAGACACTATAAGCTTTTCAGTGCAGTCATGCTGGGGAAGAGTTTCACAAAGTTAGAAATACCAAATGCTCCTCTCCTTTCCAGTTTTCTCCCCTGGTTACACAAAGGCAGCTGTGGCTGCCACCTTCTGTGCTGAAGTCCTCTCCTGAGTGCACGATCTGAAAGAAGCCTTGGCTCAAAGAGCCTGAGTTTTTGGATGCTGAACAGGCATGGCCACCAAGCTCCTCACCCCATTGGATCATAAGATCTGTAACTGGAGCCCTAGAATCTACAGCACTTGACTGGCAAAGGCTGGAGCGTCAGTGTTTTGTTGGGTAGCCACATGACTAAAGAGAGAGGGAAGATGCTTCGTGATTGGACTCAAATATGCAAACACTGAATTCCAGTTTGGCACCTTAGCCTGAACAAGACTTTGGCTTCAAAACAAACACTCTCCAAAGAATGAGGAATAGAAGAAGTTAAGAAAAAAAGAGGTCAGACCTCTAAAAACACCCAGCATAGCAGTGCTTGGTATTACCCAAGTAGCAATTAAAAAGATTTGAGAATAAAATTAGGTACAAAAATGTCTTTAAGAGGTCAGTTAATGCCCACTGTATAACGCTGCTTAAGTGCTTTAGTTGCAAAATATTTGGCAAAAGTTAAAAACCTCTTTCAACGCAATATTTTACATGACTACTTAGATATCACACAATAGGTTTTAAGGAGGTTTTCCTCAGTCACAAACTTAATATATTCAGGGACCTGCTGACACCTGATGGAAGCTCAAACAACATCTATGTCGCCTCAATATTGGGCAACTGCAGAAGAATAGCATCTCTGTCCCTTTAAAAAGTACTTCACGTTTTGTTCCAAGTACTCACATCTCACCATGATGAAGAGTCAGAAACACAAGTGATGGTTAAGCATGTGGATCTTACTGTGAGGATCACTGCCTAGAATGCACAGAACTGTGAAATACATCTTTATTGGCACAAGAAGCATTCATGTATGATTTGAAAATACTACATGCCATCCACTAAATGCAGTCAGGTCTTTCGCAAAGCCTCATCTGTGCACTGGTTCTTGATTTCCACAGGCAGCAACAATAAATTAAACCAGCTTTAAAGCATCTGGTTAGCTGCCTCAGCCTCGCTAACACTTGAAAGATCCATAATGGAATGTCTAATCAGAGGTACTTAGCACTGAACTGGGAAGAAGTAAAGGCAACGACTCAGTTACTGTGGAAAAACTGAAAGCAGTGCTGCAATTTGTGAAATTCTTTGGTCACCATACCACTCTACAATGAGAAGAGGTCTCTATGACAGCAAGCAGTGCTGGAAAGCCACTGCCTGACATTTACAATCACAGATCACTGGGTAGCTCAACTAGGAGAATAAACAGCTACCTTCCCACAGCATACAAGACAGAAGGTTGAAAGGGTTTAATCAATCTTTAAATACCAACAGTTGCTAAATTGAATAGATGATAATTCTGGACAGCTTAGCGTGAGTTTGAGCAAAAAAATATAAGATATTGGGGGAAAAAAAAAAACAAACGTAGAGAGCAGTGAGAGAGCATCATCTTTGCCACTTTTGCCACTAGAGGAGGTTGCTCAAAGCCCCATCCAGCCGGGTCTTGAAAGATTAGGTAGGCATAGATTACCATTCCTTTGGAAAGAAAGGTCTAGAACACAGAATCCTTTGAATCAGAAGGGATCTTTAAAGGCCAACTGGTCCCACTCCACAGGGACATCTGTAGTTCAATCAGATTGCTTAGAAGTCACCCATCAGGGTCAATTTTAACACTGTGTTCTACTATTCTGTTAGAGGAACATTAATCTTATTATCCTGATCTACTTCAAGAGGATTATAATGCAGTCATGTTTATAGAATGCATACACATTCACACCAATGCCAGTGTAGAAATGTAAGTCAATAAGCCACTCCTACAACCATGACTGAGATCCAATCCCATGGGCATTTCTTTGGCAAACATTAATTTAGGCTGTTCAACTCATTGCAGCTGACATACACTGTTTTCTCAAAAGTCCTTTAACTCTAAACTTCCACAAATGACGGTTGACAGTAACAAGGTGCTAATTCTTAAACACATTAAGAAGTCTTAAAACAAAGTGTTAGTTACTCTATTAACTGCACATTTCTGGACATCATTCTGTCGTGCTACCATGAAAATGTTAAAACGAAGTCCCTTTCAATTCAGAAGTTATGAACTAAAGAAGGTTGTTTCTTTGTACAACAAACCATAATGTACTGACCAGTTCACAAATTGACAACACTCAGATTTTCCAGCAAGGGCTCCTTACAAATTAAACCTGAAGCTCAGAGAGCACCAAAACTTAATTTTGAAGAAACACTTCTTCCTTATATTCAATCTAAATCTGCTCTTCTTTAGTACAAAACCATTTCCCTGCGAAATGTCTGTTCCCTTCTTTCTTACAGCCCCCTTTAGATAAGGAAGACCACTCTCAGGTGTCCCTGGAGCCTTCTCTTCTCCATTCTCAACAGTCCCAGCTCTCTCATTCTGTCCTCTTACACAGGTATTCTATTCTCTTCAGCAGGTCCACGTCTCTCTTGCACGGAGGACTCCACATCCAAATACAGTACTCCAGGTGAGGTCTCACAGTGCAGAGCAGAGGGGCAGGATCACCCCCTCACTCTGCTGACACTGTGAGACACAGCCCGGGATACAGTAGGCTTTCTGGGTTGTGTGACCACGCTGGATCATGTGTAGCTGCCACCCACCAGTACCCCCAGGTCTTTTCCAGCAGGGTTGAGCTCCATCCTTCCATACCCTAGCTTGCATTGAAAGTGAGGGTTGCCACAATGCAGGTGCAGACTTGTGAATGGATTTACTGAACCTCATTAGATTCCCCTGGGCCCACTGCTCAGCCTGTTCACGTCTCTCTGGACAGCATCCCATCCCCCAGGCATGTCAACTGCATCACACAGCTCGGTGTCATCCACCAACTGCTGAGGGTGCACTGAATCCAACTGTTGATGTCCACAGCAGAGATGTTAAAGAGCAGTGGTCCTCATCACCATTTGAGCTGTTGACTGATCTCACAACCAGTTCTCGTCCATTTAACTGTCCATGCATCAGATCCATACCTTTCCAACTTGGAGAGAAGGATGTTAAGGTGTCAAAAGCCTAACTGAAGTCCAGACAGAGGACGTAATTAGCTCTTCCCTTGTCCAGTGACATAGTTAAGCCATCATGGAAAGCCACTAGGTTGGTCAGGCAGGACCTGCCCTTGAAGAAGCCATGCTGGTTATCCCATATCACCTCTCTGCCTTCCATGAGCCTTAGCATAGCTTCCAGGAGACTCTTCTCCATGATCTACACTGGCACAGAGGTGAAGCTGACAGGTTGATTTCTACATCTAAACACGTGACTTATTTCTCACAGCATTTTCCATGGCATAAATCACCCATGCAACTGTTGCTTTATTAGTGCACTGACTCTGCTTTTCCATGGGAACTTGAATACCTCATCACTTCTGCTGTTGCTTCGGATGTTCTACCAGTGACCACTGACAGCTGCTTGTCACAGAGTTTGCAATAGACCTTAAAGCTCACCCAGTTCCAAGTTCTGTGCCACGGGCTGGCTGCCACCCATTAGCTCAGGCTGCACAGGGTCCAGGGATGGGGCACTTCCAGCCCCTCTGAGCAGCCTGTGCCAGGGCCTAACCACCCTCTGGGTAAAGAATTTCCTGCTAACATCTAACCTATACCTGCCCCCATCTAGTTTAAAGCCTTTTCCCCTTGTCCTGTCGCTATCAGAGCATGTAAAAGTTGCTCTCCCTCCTGTTTATAAGCTCATTTCAAGTACTGGAAGGCTGCAATGAGGTCACCCCAGAGCCTTCTCTTCTCCAGGCTGAACAAGCCCAACTCCCTCATCCTTCCTTCTTAGGAGAGGTGCTCTAGCTCTCTGAGCATCTTAATGGCCTCCTCTGGACCCACTCCAACAGCTCTGCATCCTTCTTGGGCAGGAGACCCTAGACATGGAGGCAGTATTCCCGATGGGGCCTCACGAGGGCAGAGCAGAAAGAGAGACAATGACCTTCTTTGCTCTACTGCCACTCTTTTTATGCAGTCCAGGGTATGGTTGGCCTCCTGGGCTGCAAGCCACACTCTGTTAATGTGACCCAGGGTACTGCTGGCCCTCCTGGCAACAAGAGCACACTGCTGGCTCATAGACTACCTGTCATCCACTATGATCCCTTTTCTGAAGGGCTGCTCTCAATGAGTACTTCTCCCAGTCTGCATCCATACCTGGGATTGCACAGACTCAACTGCAACACCTTGCACTTGGTTGAAACTCGGTTCACGTGGGACTACTTTTCGAGTCCGTCCGGGTCCCTTCCTTCTGCTGTGCCACTCAGTTCGGTGTCACCAGCAAACTTCTTGAGAGTGCACACAAACCTATCATCTATATCACTGAGAAAGATGTTGAATCTGTCCCAAGAGAGACCCCTGGAGGCCTCCACCCGGACACAGAACCATTTACAACAAGCTTTTGATTGCGGCCATCCAACCGATTCTTGAACCACCTGGGCACTGAACCACTCGTCCGTTTACCAAATGTCGGAGACTGATTCATAGATTCATTAGGTTGGAAAGGACCTACAAGATCATCTAGTCCAACCATCCTCACACCACCATCCCTACCCACCAAGCTATTAAATCAAATCCCTCAGCACCTCATCTGAACGCTTCTTGAACAGCGCTAGGGACGGTGCCTCAACCACCTCCCTAGGCAGGCCATTCCAGTGCCGGACCACTCTCTCAGAGAAAAAAATTTTCCTCAAATCTAATCTAAATCTTCCCCGGCACAACTTGTGGCCATTCCCTCTCGTCCTGTCATTAGTTACCTGGGAGAAGAGGCTGACCCCCTCCTCACCACAGCCTCCCTTCAGGAAGTGGTAGAGTGCAATGAGGTCTCCTCTGAGCCTCCTTTTCTCCAGACTAAACAATCCCAGCTCCCTCAGTCGCTCCTCGTAAGACCTGTGCTCCAGACCCCTCACCAGTTTTGTTGCCCTTCTCTGAACACGCTCCAGGGCCTCAATGTCTTTCTTGTAGTGAGGGGCCCAAAACTGAACACAGTACTCGAGGTGCGGCCGCACCAGAGCTGAGTACAGGGGGATGATCACCTTCCTGCTCCTGCTGGCCACACTATTCCTAATACAGGCCAGGATGCCATTGGCCTTCTTGGCCACCTGGGCACACTGCCGGCTCACGCTGAGCCGAGCATCAACCAACACCCCCAGGTCCTTTTCCTCTATACACTCCTCAAGCCATTCTGCCCCAAGCCTATAGCACTGCATGGGGTTATTGTGGCCAAAGTGCAGCACCCGGCACTTGGCCTTATTGAACCTCATCCCATTGACCTCAGCCCAACTGTCTAGCCTATCCAGATCCCGCTGAAGGGCCTCCCTACCCTCAGGCAGATCAACACATCCTCCCAACTTGGTGTCATCCGCAAACTGACTGAGGGTACACTCAATCCCCTCATCCAGGTCATCAATAAAGATATTAAACAGTATGGGCCCCAATATGGACCCCTGGGGGACATCGCTCGTGCCAGGACGCCAGCTGGACTTGACTCCATTAACCACTACCCGCTGGGCACGGCCCTCGAGCCAATTCTCAACCGAGAGAAGAGTGAACTGGAGACACCCCAGGGTCCCCCTAGCCCAACCCTGCCCCAGCAAAGCCACCCACAGCACGGCACAGACGGCTTTTGAAGGAAGACACTCCAGAACCCGCATAATCCCTGTGCCCATGCTCCAGCACCGCAAGGCACAGAAATGCCACCGATGAGCACGACCTGTCAAAGCAAAGCACCCTCAGAGCCGAGCAACCCTCACGGCCTCTCAGATCCTTCCTCCTGCAATCCCCCTCGCCCACCCCTCGTGCCCTCACTCTCACACAACCACCCCACATAGAGGGAGCGACGAGCGGCCCCCTCGGCGCATGCGCAGCAGCGCGCCCGCCTCCCGCCGCGGGCCGGAGGGTCCCGCAGAGCCCCGCCCCTCGGGCACCACAGAGCGGGCGGCCGCCGCCAGGAGGAGAAGCGGGCGGCTCCTCGAAGCGGAGCACTTCCCGCCTAGGTGAGGAGGAGCACGGAAAAAGGAGGGAGGGAGAGAGCGGGCCGCCTCCCCGCTGAGGTGACCGAGGCCGGGTGCTGTGAGGAGAAGCGAGGCCCGGTGGCCGCTCGCCCTCCTCCCCGCTTGTGTTTCCCGATCTGGGCTCTCACCTGACCGGGTCCCGGGGGAAGCGGAAGAAGGCCAGGTCGGACTGCGTGCTCTTGCGGGTGCAGTTGGGGGCCGCGCAGAAGTTCGGCATGGCCGCCCCCCCCCGGATCGGAGGGGCTGCCCCTTTAAATCCGCCGGGCCGCAGGGGGGGGATGTGGGGTGGAGGAGGAGGTGGAGGAGGTGGAGGCCGGGGGGGGGAGGGAGGGAGGAGGGGTAGGGGGGGGAAGCGGCTCCACACTGCTGTGAGCGGCCGGGAGGATTCACCGCCACCCTCCGCCGGGAACAAGGGCCGCCTCCTTCCCACGGTGCACTGTGCCCGGCCGTTGGCAGCGCGCATGCGCCATGCGGAGCCCGGGTGCGTTGTGCGCATGCGAGCTGCTCTCGCGTTCCGGCGTAGGGAGAGCGCGGGAGGGCGGTGCGCCTGCGCAGTAGGGCCGCCGCGGGGAGCGTTGTGCGCATGCGCAGCGCGTCAGCGAGGGCGCGGGTTTTCTGCGGGGTCCGTAGGGGTTACGTGAGGGCGGCGGCGCGTGGAAGAAATTAAACCATTAATAAAAAATTAATCATCAAGTCGCCACAGCCGCGAAGCTGGATCTCCGCAGATTTCGTTGTGAGAGTGCGTGGGTCTAAGGAGAAAGTAGATCAGGCGGTCTACAATGCATTACTCCATCATAAAAAGAGTTGTGCGCTGAGGAGGTGAAGCATCACACCCTGACGTTCACCTTTTGAACTCAAATGGGCTGTTAAGATCACCAAAGAGACAGTATGAGTCGTACCTGTATGATACTGAGCATATTTAGCATCGAAACAATCCTCAGTTACAGAATAAGGGCATAACCTGTTTCTCTCATATATTCTGTTTATCTCCTCAGGAGGATACTGATCCACAGCCTGGATGGATATCGAAATAAACCAAAAGCTGGGCAGTGAGTGTTGGAAGGTAATCAAAATGACGAGCCTGCCTGCTCTGAAGACCTCCTCTCTCTCACTGGCAAAAAATAGAATTGAGTTTAGGAAAAAAAAACCACAGATTAGAAATTGGAATAGTTAGAGGAAGGGTTCATTCGTGAAATACGGCCTGCTCACAGCGAGAGAATAAATCTCGGCCATTCTGAAATGTAAAAATGTTGTCAATAAAGAATTGTTCAAGTAGGGTAGTGCTGTAGTTGACGAGTTCACCTTTGCTGTGGACATCTTTTGCCCTGACAAATAAATGTGGAATTTTGGAAGCGTGATCTGGAGAAATGAGATTGGCAAAGTAAGTGTCTTTTCAGAACAATATATAAACTTTAAAAAAAATCATTTGGTTCCTTTTGGATGGGCTTTACACTTTTCCAGCTATTTGTGCTTGGTGTAGGTAGGAGAAAAAATGTTAGAAAAGGAAGCCTTATTATCAAGTGCCCTTTAAACTGTGAATCTCAAAGCATATCTCATTTGGACTAATTTAAATAGCATGAGTTTATGTGATGTTAATTCTTTACCAGAATTTTGGCTCTGCCATTTAGCTCTATTCATTCTTTTTGAGTAATTTCAGTCGTCAGTTTCAGCTGATGCTGAAGACGTGTTTAGCTGTACCTAATTACTCTCATTGTCTAGACAATCATCAACATTCGTATCCAGTGAAATGTACATGGGCATTAATCAGATCAGAAATAGCTTTTTCTGGTTCTTAAATACACAATTTTATCTTGGATAGGTTAGTTTTAATTCAGGTGAGTTTGTTTGATTTGCTTTGCAGGCTGCCTGAATGTTCATGCTAATGTAGGGAAATGCACAGCAGAACAGGATCATTTTCAATCACAGGAGCAGTTTAGCAGCATGAATGTATAGCATTAACTTGAAGCTTCCTATTTTAAAAACACAATTAAAACCTGTTTCATTATGAAAAAATACCTCTTCTCCCTTAACTAGTAACAGCAATGCTCGTACATATTGCCCAGGATTGAAGGGCCTTTTTTCCCTTCAAATTCTATTTATCAAACAAGGGAATTGTGTGCAGAACTTTTTAAGACTCTGTAAAGACAGCAGAAGACCACAACAGTATTAAAAATATATTAACCATAGCATATTTCCCAGTGACTACTTCTGATTGAAGTATCACCATACCAGCATGTTACAGCTGTTATTTTATTAATTTCTTTTTAACTATTCTCTGGTTATTCAAATGTTTTTCCTGTATCATCCAGATAAATTATTAAAGGAATTATGTGTGTTCGTATGCGTTTGTGTGGATTTTTAATTGCTTTATTCCGCCACTGCTAAGGTCGGCTGAACTCCAGGATTTTATTCAACGTTATTGTGGTTCCAAAATGATCTCTTTAATGTGCTTCTGGAAGTGAAAGGGATGTCTCTCTCACAGGGTGCAGCTTGGAGGATGAGCTGCTGGAGAAGAGCTCTGAGGTGAGGGACCTGGGTGTCCTGGTGGATGACAGGCTGGCCATGAGCACTGTGCCCTGGTGGCCAAGAAGGACAGTGGGATCCTGGGCTGCATTCAGAAGAGTGATCCTCCCCCTCTACTCTGCCCTGGTGAGGCCTCATCTGGAGTATTGTGTCCAGTTCTGGTTTCCCTGGTACAAAAAAGACAGGGATCTCCTGGAAAGAGTCCAGTGGAGGGCCACAAAGATGATAAAGGGCGTGGAACACCTCCCTTATGAGGAAAGGCTGAGAGAGCTGGGGCTGTTCAGCCTTGGGAAAAGAAGACTCAGAGGGGATCTGATCCATGTCTGTGAATATCTTGAGGAGCAGGCAGTCGAAGGATGAGGCTGGACTCTTCTCAGCAGTGTGTGGTGATAGGATGAGGGGAAATGGCCACAAACTGATGCATAGGAAGTTCATCACAAATGTGTGTAGGAACTTATTTCCAGTGCAGCGACGCAGCACTGGAGCTGCACAGAGAGGTGGTGGAGTCTCCTTCTCTGGAGATGTTCAAGACCCACCTGGATGCCGAGCTGTGCAACCTGGGCTAGGGAGCTGCTTTGGCAGTGGGGTTGGACTAGATGATCTCTAGAGGTCCATTCCAACCCCTACAGTTCTGTGATTCTGTGTGATTAGTATGCCTTTATTTCCTAATAGCATCCCAATACGACTATGCTGTTGTACATGTTTCCTGTTAGCAAAATTTAGAAGTTTATTTGCAAGAGAATATTTGAAGTGTAATATCCTTTAATGAATTTCTGTTACGTGCTCTTTTGCAAGTCACAAAGGCCGTGCTGTTGGGATAACTGTAAGAACTACAACGATGTCAGGTTAATCCTACAGATGTCTCTGTACATTTGCATCTGCATCCGTGTTGAAACATGATGAAATTGGAATTTCAGGACTCACCTACAATTCTGGAGGATTGAAAGGCAAAGGTGGGAATAACTCTCACGTGAGAGGACCTGAAGTATGCAGTACAGTTGTACAGACCACTTTACAACTTAACTGACTATAAGTTGGAGTAATGCTGCATTCTGGCTCTGTCCTCATGGTTCTCTTTTCGCAAATGAAAACGTTTGAGGGTCATCACACCGACTCCCATTGTGTTGTCCTTGTTTTACTGGGATCTTTTATTTCACCCAAGTCATGGCTGATTCAAAGAGTGCTGGTTTTTGCAGGTTCTGTATCAAGACCACTGTGAGAAAACAGGATGGCTGGCTTTGTGCCACTCAACTTTTATTATGCAAGGGTGCAATCTGTGTCAGTCAAGGTCTGCCCAAATAACGATATTTATACACTGGCATAGCTTTCCAAATGACCTACGCTAAGCTAAAAACTCTCTGCCTTCAGGACTACCGTTATTCCTCCCTGCATAGGAAGCAGCTTTCTTAATTATAAGCAGTTGCTGCAGTTTCTGAAAAGTTCATCCAGCCAAAGCACATGATTACAACCTCCTGTGCCGCTCTGCAGGCAGCACATTCTAGCAGAGCCATCTCCAGCTCTGGCAGAGATTCACAAAGCAGCAACCATCAAATTCCTGTCCGTCTGCCCATTTGAAGGCATTCAATTTCAGTTGGTGATGCTAACCTTAATTTACAGTCCTTGTTTCCTCAGTCCACCGCCTTGATGGTATAATACTTTGATATGTGTATTCAGAGACAAAAACCTTTCAAAATACAGACATTAGCTAATCAGGCACTGCCAGACGTGTATTGAATACGTGTACAGTAAGCTGTATTCCCATTTCGCCATGTTCTTTCTTTTCAATATCACCATGAAGGACTTCTGCATATGCGTGTTCCTTTTTTGCTTATACGATTGCCATTTACCTCAGCACAGAGTGAGAGAATGCAAGACATCTTTTATTTTCCCTGTTGGCGTGCCCCAGCCCAGGAGCAGCAGGCAGTCTGTGCAGCTGTGTGCTCGGTACCTGGTTGTGTTAAGAGAATCCTCCTTAAAAGCACATGCTTTTCCCAGAATTTCAGGGATGGCTGCACAGTGACAGAGATGTTGCTCGTTACTCCGGTTTGCAGACACAGCACCAACTTGCTTTTCTTTTCCATTGGCGCTTTTATCCTGCAACAATACAACAAGTGTTCAGAAAAATAAGGACAGTGGACATCCAGAGTACAAATGCCTGGTTTCACTGTCCATTCGGTACTGCAATCTTTTAATTATTTCTCCTGTTATCAACATAGCTGTTCTTATCGTCCAATCTCTGTATAGTGATTACAGTTGATACAATCCCTTGCTGCTCCAGCGTGCATTTTTTAGCAAGTTACAGTGTAAAGACATCTTTGATGCTTTTCCCAGGTTTTCCGTTTTGGGAAGTGCCTTTGTTTCCTTCTCAGCACATCGTTAACCAACGTTATACATTACAAAGAGAACGGAGGTATGCATCAGTCTCCATGAATCGCAGAGGCCTCTGGCTTTTAGCTGCTCTTTGACATGCCTCAGAATGACACAGAATGACAACAATTACATCGTTTTAGGTTATAGAATCAAGTTTGAGGTGGGTTTTTTTTTTGCCTCCCTGTGGCGTTTAAATGGGTGCTTAACTCCAATGCCCTTTCCATGCATTAGGTTTTGCTGAGTTTAGCTACTTTCAGCGCTGAAATTCTTACTATTTTGCAAAATATATACGGGTTTTGAAATAATATGTATTACTCAAATAGAGAAAGAAAAAAAACCAACAACTAACTGGCAACGCAAAGCTCTCTCTAGTGAAATAAGTTAAAATATTGTTGTGGATTGAAGCACAAATAGTTCTGAGCCCACAGTGACAATCCCTGCTTCTGACAAGGCTGTACATAAAAAAAGCACCTGAATGTTGCTGAGGCTTCTGTTCCTATCTCAGCCGGGAGGGAAATGTGATGGGAAAAGGATCTGAGGAAGGAGAGAGTTTAGAAGTTGTCCGAGGGCGATGGAATAAAACTAAAATGGAGATGCTTATGTCAGGAAAATGTATGGAGACACTGAATAATCTCTTAAGAGAAGCGGAAACTCGGTTAGGCCATTGAACGTGGAAACAACAACAAGAAAAAAGGAGCAAGAAAGGATTTAGCTCTTTTTAGCATCCAGGCTATTTCTCTCCTGTGCAATATATGGAATATATTTTAAAGCATCTTTAAATTCCATAAGATTTTAAATTATCTACGAAGTTGCATTTCCCTTAGTATAGGAGTGCTGTGGATTTCTTGACTGCTGACAAAAGAATACCGTCCTGATTTTGCAATTCTACTTTCTGAATTATCAGCACGAAACTCCTGAATGCTGAAAATCCACCATTTACAGAAAAGAAGTCGCTGTGCATGTTACTCGTGTAGTACCAAGCCAGTGTGCCTCAATTCTACCTTCAAAAGGCTGCTCTGAAGAAAAAGGGCATTTCAGAGTTTGTATGAATCCAGTTGTAGCCTGGATGAATGCAGGCCTGTCAGCTGTGTGCCACAATGAGAATGGAGTTCCTAGCGGCGTGAGTGGAGATGTAGTTAATAATCCAGCAAGAGCAGCAGAGAGGCTGCCGTGCTCATTCTGTATGAGCCCCCAAAGAGCTGCGAGGAATGGCTTTGTTACTGGTGACCTGGGCTGCATACAAATCACACTTTCCAAGTGAAAATCCCTTCTCCCTTGTGCCGTGCCATCTCACTGCTGGTGCCTCGAAACTGCAGCGTGTTGCCTTCTCCCTTCCGTTGTTTTACGTGGCAAAGGGAAGTACAGTGAGACATAGATTACTCTGTACACTGCCAGAGAACTTCACATCATTAGTCCAGTGCCTTTAATTGATGAAATTATATCCAGTCCTAGAGAACATGAAACAGTATGGGAGTCCTTGATGGTAACACTGTATTTCTTAACAAAAGTGGGAATGGATTTTGCTTAAATGCATTTAACTGAGCCATTTCTTCGTGAGCCTAGCAATATTCTGTTATAAATGATTATGCGTGGCTTTTGTATATCGTTCTGCCATTTGTTTCCTAAATTCTTTATATAAAAAATGGAGATGAAGGCACAAGAAAGGTGAATCAGTTTGCCCAGGGCTGCTCACTGGATTACCAACAGATGAAGGATACTGCGAGATCCAATGAGCTCTAATTTCATCTGTGTCTGCTGGCTGTAATAGGGAAGCTAGCAGTAATGCATTGTTAACACATTTAGACCCAAGGTAACCATCTTACAAGCCCAATTTGTGAATTACCTGTTGACATCAGTTGAATGTCCAATAGATTTCCTGGTTACCATGAGTCAGAATGGCAAACAACACAGCTGCAGGAGCCTTGCATCCTTAGGAATCAAGATGAAACTGAGCTGCTCTCAACAAGTTCCTTTGTGGTTTTACTTTTGGAAAAGTCAGAGAGTGCTCTTTAATTTTAGGCCTCTGTAACCGATGACTCAGTCAGAAACTGAGGATGTAGGTAATGAGAACTAAGGAGGTGGAAGGCAATATAAAGAATATAAAAAAGAATATAAGACAACTAAAAATATAATAATAAAATAAGCTGTCATTTTCACATTCTGCATTTTCTTCTGGAATCCACAGTGAATCAGTCTATCTTACATGAATGCACTGAGAAAATGCCACCCATGGAATGTTTAGCTGTGGTTCCTTATTAATGAAGTAAGTCTGAACCACCCTGCTCTTTATTTTCATTTTTCAGGATATAACTGGAACACTCTTGACATTCTGTTCATCACACATTAAAAAAATGTTGTCAAGTCTTGATCTCCTTTGGGTGGCCTCCAGGGATTACCCTAAATTATCTAAGCAGGCTCCATGCAGTCATTCTGAGTCCTGAAAACCTCTTATGCTTTTCAGAATTCATTCTTTATGTGTTTTTTTTGTGTGCCTTTTTTTTCTTCTCTGTCTGCAATCTCAGCCATCCCATTGGTACGGGTAATAGAGAATTGACTGTAGCTAAGTAGGTGGCTCTGAGCAACTGTACTGTTGTAACTACAGGCAGAATTTGGCCTTCAGACCTTCTGGACCTTCTCCCACATATTTCCAAGTCTGGGTTTACATCCTTAATGAAAATAAGAAGTCTTCTTGGAAAATGTCTTAGGACATCTGCAGAAACACAGCAGCCACAGCTTCACACAGTTCATACATAACTGCTTCATGTTTTACGTCTCCTTTTTTTTTCATTCTGTGTGCAGAAAGAAATGCAGTGTACATGATTTGTTTGAGCACGTGCATACGTACTCATGAGAACGTTGGTGAATGTCAGTGTGCTTTGCTTGTAATAACTTGACCCTGCTGTCGATTCTGAAAGAAAATTAGAAATCTTCAGAAAACAAACAAATAAAAACCAGTCTCATTAAGTTCACTGAAGCTGCTGAGCCAGGCTGAGAGAACAGATTATTTGTGCTTTCTCTGAGAAAAGGTACCAGCATGAGCTGCATTGTTAGCAAGTAGCACAGAATTCACTGCATGAGGAAAGAGCATACATAAATAAATACAAAAAACTTCAGGAAAACGTTCAGCTAACATCTACACCTTATTAGATAAAATTTGTTTTAAAAAATGAAGCAGTTTCTTGCTCAGGGCATGATTTACTTACCTCATGCAATAAAAATGATTCTCTGCTAGAGCATCACAGTTACTACTGATGAATAAATCTCAAGCAGGCTGTATTATTCTGGTATGTAGCACTCCTACTGAACTGCCTAACTGAACTAAAAGTCACATTTCAAGGCAGGTTTGCAGCAGAACCTCTGAGCAGCAAAGAAAAGCTGCAACTTCTAGCACCATCCTTGCCTGCCTGCACCTTCCTTAGCTTTCTGCAGAGCTTAGGGCGTTTCATTTTGTTAGGTAACGTTATGCAAAGATGATGCTATTTGCCTTCAGCTGGTTCTTGTTTAAGAAGTCGTTAAAAAAAAAAAGGAGAGGGAAAGCTGTTTGAGCTCTCCTGTACCGTGCAGCATAATCGTTTTCAAGTGCTTGAGATTTATACTGCTGTGGAGAACAACAGGAAATTGCATGTGAGAAAATGTTCATCAGCAATCACAAGGAATAAACAGTTTCCTGTAGTTAGGTGGAAGCAATAGCACTTGCAGATCTGGAAATAGACGTTGCCATTCAAAGCGCACCATCCACCTTGTCTTCACCTCAAAAAGCTTCCAGCTGTGTCTGCTCCTCAGGCAAGCAAGCTATAAAATAAGATTTTTAGAAGTTGGACTCAATGAATCTCAATATTTCAGCATTGGGATATTCTCTGAATCTATGATTTTCTTGTTTTCTTACTAAAATAAAAATAATAATAATAATAATAAAAAAAAGCAGGCAGAATCCAAAATTGAGCTCAGCACAGAGATTGCTCATTTCTAAGGTTATTTTATTTTATTTTTTTCCTGGAGAACTATAGGAAACACCCAAGCCAGCATTTTCCTTTTGGCCTCTGCCAGGACACGAGCCACCACCTTCCCCAGTAAAACGTCTAGACAGGAATAGAGGGAGTTTCTCCTGCTGGCATTTCCAGCAACAGCCTCCGCAGGCTGGAGATTTTAAGTTATGTAGGGAAAAAAAAAACCACCAAAAAGTCAATTCCTTTTGTTTTATATGATTTCCTGCTAAAAGACCTGCTGCAGGTTACAGACGGTAACAAATTTCTGCAAAAAAAAAAGGGGTTTATTTAGCTCAGGTGTGGGCCCAAAACCACCAGCTCCTCACAGTCTGAAACACCCATTGCAGGACAAGGGGGAATCGCTGTAAGTTGCACTAGGGGACGTTCAGGTTGGATATTAGGAAGTTTTTTCGCAGGGATCAGGCTGCCCAGGGAGGTGGTGGAGTCACTGCCCCTGGAGGCTTTCCAGAACCATAGGGATGTGACACTGAGGGATGTGATGGATGGGCACAGCGGGATGGTTTGGGGTTGGACTTTGGGACCATAGTGGACTTTTCCAACCCTAGTGATTCTGTAAGGATGAAGGACACCCATGGGGGGTGGGAGGGGACACCTTCCATCCTCCTCCTCAGCTCTCAGGCACAAATGGAAGGGGCTGCCCATGGAGGTGGCGGAGTCACTGTCCCTGGAGGCATTCAAGGAACGCTCTGTATTTCTGCAAAACAGGGAAACGCACACAACGAAGCGCGGAGAAACAAACTCATTAAGCAACACTAAAGCCCCATGAGGGGAAAGCCTGCTGCCTACAGCTCGCAGACACGGATCTATGGTTTTCTGCCAATGGTCTTACATGCAATCTTAAATACTGGCCCTTTTTTATTATTGTTTGCTTGGGTTGCGATTTTTTTTTTCTTGTCAGACGCCTCTCTTGCTGTCACACCACAGCAGAGGCTATAATCGACTGTATTGCGACGAAAACCGCGTTCACGACTAAACTTTGAGAAGCGCGGCGACAGGCGTAAAACCCGCATCGTTCCCCCTGTGGCTGTTTCAGTGTGGCTGTCGCAGCCCCCCCACCCTGGAGAGCAACGCGCGCTGCTTTTTGTCCCTTCTCGCTGCCCGTACCCTCCCTCAGGGCTATGGCGGGACGGCCGGCTTCCCCCCTTCCCACCGCGTAGACAAACGCCCCTCGGACTCCAACTCCCGTCGTGCCCCGCGGAGCCCGCGCATGGGCAGTGCGCCCCGCCGCCATCTTGGCCCGGGGAAGCGCTGCCGCCACAGCCGCCAAACAAACCCGAGAGCGGCACCGCGGGGGGAGGAGGGGTCGTGGCGCTCAGGAGTCTTTCCATGTGCCGGGCACGGCCGGGCAGGTGGGTCCCGCTCCCCCGGCAGCACCTCCCTGCCTTCCCCGGGGCTCTCCCCTGCGCGAAACGGGGCTGCTCTCCTTCCCCGGGGCGCCGGGGACCCGCCGCCCCCTCACGGGCCCGGCGCCCGCTCCATGTCTGCGCGGCCTTCTCCTCCCTTCCGCCTTTGGGGCCCTTCTCTGAGGTGCCGGAGGAACGCCGCCAAGGGCGGGCGGGAGCCCCGGGTAGCTGCAACCTGAGGGTTCCCTCCTGGGGAGCAACGGGGCCGGGGCTTTTGTTCGCTGTGTTCCCCTCAGGCCCTTTTTCCCAGTCCTCCTCGGGGGCGATGCTCCGTCCCTTCCCCCCCCCTCCCCCCCCAGGTCTTCGCCTCGTAGAGGTTTTCCCCGTGTTGGGGTGGTTTTTATTTTATTATTTTATTTTAGCAGGACGTGGAAAGCAGATTTCTTTTTTCTTTCTCTTTTTTTTTTTTTCGCCGTTCTGTCATAGATCAGCGTTAAATGCGTTCTGCGGGGGGGGGACGAGTTCTTATAATAGGTGCTCTGTGCATAAAGAGAGGGAGGAGGCTCGAGCATCAATTCGGAGAGTGTTTCGGCGTGGAAAAAAAAAAAGGCTTGTGCAGGAGGTCGGAAACTCAGGAGGAGAAAGGCTTTGGCTGGTGGGAGAGAGAGCATAGGAAGCCCCACGCCTTTGTGAAGCTGCTGAATTCCTGCATGGTAACGCGTGCAGTTCTGTTGGGGCAGGGATGGGAGGGAACGTGGTGTGAGCAGCCAGGAGACCTCGCTTTGGGAGATCAATAGATGGTGGGCTCGAGCTTACTGCATTTGTGTTCCTTTTCAGCGAGGCTGAGCTCTGCGGGAGCACAGAGACAAGATGCCTGTGGTGTGGCCGACGCTTCTGGATCTCAGCAGAGATGAGTGCAAGAGGATCCTTCGCAAACTGGGTACAGTAAGATGCAATTTGTGGGTCTGTATGTTAGCCCTTGTAAGATCTGCCTGCCTGCTGCTTCCACGAAATACTTCATTACGTCTACAGGCAACTTATAAGTGGTTTCCTGCTTTTTCCATGTGTCATTAGCGTGACAGCCGAGGCTTAAAATGATGTTGGGCAGACGCTCTGCCTGAGCAAAAGGAATGGAACAGAATTGTTTCGGTTTGATTGAATCTCTAGTAGATGTTCTTGTCCGTCTTTGCTTTGATGCTGCAGCATTTTATGGCTGTGGAGCTGCAGTGTCATGTCTGAGCAAGAGGAGGGTCTTCATTTGTTCTTCAGTTTTGTGTTAAGACACCTATTTGTACCAAAAAGCCATAGAATTCTGATTTGATTCATACAGTGGAGTTTCTATAGTAAAGACTTGCAGAATCATAGAATATACCGTGTTGGAAGGGACCTGTAAGACTCATGGAGTTTGACTTCTGGTGCTGCACAGACTTAAAACATAATAAAAAGAACCTGTGTGATAGTTTGTGACTTTCAGCCTTCACTTACGTGAGCTGTCAGAGAAATGTGGGAAGCGTTCTCACTTTACGGCAGGAGATTTTTGTGTTGTTTCAAACCTGGCTTAATATCTGTGTACTTTGCCCAGCAAATGTGTGTGTATACTGAGATTGTGCTCTGTAATTGCAAATATGTGTGCAAGGAGCCATCCTATTGCATTTTGGAAGCAAATAAATAGATTTCCTCTTTCTTCACATACAAGCTTTAGGCTGCCAAAGGAGTGGGGGTCCTTTGTTAGACCACTGATCTGATGTGACAATGTGGATTTGCATTCTTAAGAAACTGTTGTGTTGTTTTGTTTTTTAAAGTCAAGGGCTTTTTCTGAATTAATGATGCGTAGTATTAGAAAGAAAGAAATGTAGATTTGTTTTCAGACTGTCCTCTGAGGAGCGTGGTGTCAGGAAAAAAGCTGAGCCTGCCACAGACTTCCTGTGGTGGTCGAGTTAGTCGCTCCAGCTTTTCTTGCTCACATTTTGAGAGTTAAAATGTGCGTTGTATTCCTTAGCTGTGCGAAGGTTGTGAAGCCATCGCTGTTATTTTCTGAGAGGTGTGATTTTGTTTTTTTTTTCCTTGCTCTTTTCTGACTTTGCTTCTTGAGAATCTGGGATTTGCGTTCTGTTGGAGTGGAGGCGCAGTTGTTGCACACAGCATCAAAAAGAAGCTGTGCATCCATTAAGGGGATAGCTCTAGGTCTGAGGCGAGGCTCAAGGGGCGCAGAACGAGGAGAAAGTGCAGGGTGCCAAAAAAATGTGCACCGGATCTGTGCTACTAAATTATGCTAACGTAGCTCTTGCTGGCTGGAAGCTTGGAAAAAAAAAGAAAAACTTCCAGCCCAGCTGATGGCGGTGTGCTGGCAGAACCCTGCTGGTGCAGCTGAGCCAAACAGAACTGCAGCTACACCTCCTCCAGTGACATAACCTAGGCTGACAGGAAAAAAAAATAAAAGAAATAAAAATCTTTCTTTTTTTTTTTTTTTTTTTGCTGGCATGAGCTGCGTCCCCGCCAGAGGGCCCTGCCAGCATAACAGAGATTAGAGCTTGTAGCAGCCTTGTCTCTTCTGGGGTTGAGGAGCTCTCCGTTTATTCAGACACACCAGAAGCCTGGAGGGGGAAGGAGCACAGCCACGAAGCAGATCAGTCAAGCTGGGTGCAGCATTCCACTTGGTCAGCTCTCAGCCCGGCATCTCATTTGGTTGACTGTTGAAAGCAAAATGTAGTGGTGCAGGGGAAGCTGAAATGTGCCCTGAGGTGTGCAATGCCCAGTGTTGTCCTACAGCCTTGGTGGCTTATAACTAAATCACCTTGCACTTGAAATAACGATATTTATTTTTGAAACCTGATTTTCAAAGCTTTTATTGGCTTGTTGGTTTCATCTTGAAAAGAGAGTACACCACAGAAGGGTGAGGAAGCTAGTTACAGAACGTGCATTTTTAAAGCCTTAGTATAGAGCATCCGTATTGAAAATGAAAAAAGGAAAAGAAAAAAAAAAAAGCAAAGAGATAAGTAATTGTACAGTTTTATCTGAGGATTATTTTATGTTGTTCACAGAAGAAAATAATTAGTATCTTAAATATTGCAACGTGGTTGTCTAAATAAATGTTGATGTTAGTAATAACCAGTGCATTAATTAGTGAATGTTTTGTAACCGAAGCTGCAAATGCTTCTGTAGGTCTCTCAGCATCCCCTGTGCAGGCTGTGGAGTTAACCAAGGCGATTCTGCTTTGTGTCTTGCCTACTTAATCAGGGCAGGAGAGCAGGGCTTCTTTTCAGCACAGCTCCTTGATTTGATTTGTTAATTGGCTTTTTGGAATCCCAGTCTGTGCAGCTTCAGCCTCCTTTAATTGCAGGAAAATTCAGATGTGTTTTGGGGCTCTTGTTATGTTTTGGCCTGCCCCTTTTATTTGTGCTTTTGGCTAGCTGGGATCTGTTGTGGGAGTGGGTTAGCTGGTTGCTGAAATGGAGCTCTGAATGAAAGTCATCTGCAGAAACAGCGAAAGAATTTGTATTGTTGGTTCAAAGCATGGCTCTCAGTAACTTAAATGCTTAGTGCTAAGCTTAGAACAGAAGCTAGCAGACTCCAACTGTATGCACTGGGCGTTTTTCACCCTGCTTAGTAGGACAAGATCCAGTATTTCAGTAGCCTTTAGCTATGATGTTATTTTGAAAGCACTGATGGAATGGTGTTCTCATGAGTCACCTGGTGTTGCATGTTTGTGTTATGTCGGAGTTGCACTTTTGCATGCTAATGCTCGTGGCACTACGTTTAAGACTAGCTGGATTGTTTGGTGTGCTGTGTGAGCTGAATTCACTGCAGTGCATTGTGTTCAGATTTGAGCAGTTGTACTCATCAGGTGAATGGGCATGAAACATAATGATGATCTGTTTAACAAAATGGAGCTTATGTCCTCCATGCTAATTAAGGAGCAGTGCTAGGAAAAAAGATCAGTTCTTTTTCTGGTAGCGTGTTTCTTCTCCGAGCCTTGGAACTTTTAATTGTGACCTGTGTTAAATATTTCCTTCTGCTTCTAGAGAATTCTAAGCCACTACACAAAGTTCTATACTGTTTTTCCAAGGTTTCTGTGTTGAGCTGTCAGCTCGGAGAGTGCTTGTAATATTCGATTGGGTTTATAAAACTAGATAATCCTCTGTGATGATACAGTTGTTTCACAGAGAAACTGTAGGCTGCAGAGTAATTGACGGAGAGAGTTCTAAACCATCAATCTCTTCTGAAAAGCACTGAATAATTGAAAGACACGTTCCTTTTAATAACTTTGAAAATTAATAGAATACTGTCAGTAATACTGAAAATAACATTTTTTTTCCTTTGCTGTGAGCATTAAATAGAATTACTGTTTGCTCTGATTCCTCAGAACTGGAGGCATATGCAGGTGTCATCAGTGCCTTACGTGCGCAAGGAGATCTTACGAAGGAGAAGAAGGATCTTCTTGGGGAACTCTCTAAAGTGCTTAGGTAATCCAGACCTTTTTAAAGCAAGAACTGGTGGCCTCTTGTGTTTTCAGAACTCAGCGTGCTTTTTCTGTCGCTCACGTTGTAAAGCAAATCGTAATGTGGAGAAAGAATTGTCTGTCTTGTGGATATTTGATTCTTATTTGGCTTTGAGTTTTGAGCTTCTGTGAGTGAAGATGTGCTGCTCTGCTGGTGGCTTTTGAGGTATCTAGTGATTGTAACTATCTCATGGATGCTTGCTAGCTCCAAGTTCCATCAAGGTAGGATTCTGAGGTCTTTGGGCCCATGTTGCAGCAAGGAAGAACGCTGTACGTTCCGTGTAAATTTTTCTACCTTAAAATTTCAGTTTTTCATTAGGAAATTAGAAACTAGCTGCTTTGCAGTGGTACCCAGCAAACAGCAGTGTGCTCTTTATCCTTCAGTAGCACTTTCTGTGCGGTGATACATTCGTTCTTTCTCACTGTGATAGCAAAAATTAAGTGACAATCTCTTAAATGTAAATGCCTGTCCCCTTTTGCCTCCCGAGTGGATTATTCATAAGTTTCATTTTAGCTGAGAACTTTAGATAAATGTTCACGTCTCCCTGTGACTAAAATATATTGGTATTTTTTAAACAGTATTTCAACAGAGAGACATCGTGCTGAAGTTCGAAGAGCAGTAAATGATGAACGGCTAACGACTATTGCACACAAGTAAGTTAGAGCTCATTTTCTACACGGTTTCCAAAGGTACCCTTTGTAAAATCCATTATGCCTTAACTGAATGATAGAATTTTCAGGATTGATGGTGGGTTTAAAGAACAGTGTTTGAAAGAATTGCTGTGTTGGATTTAAAACGTAAACTTGACTAGCAGCTCGTACAGTTCTCATCTTTGTTTTGTAATTGTTTTTATATTTTGTTTAAATCCGTTTGTTAAGGTGATATGAAGAGATACTTAGCTATGCAGAAAGACAAAAGGAAGGAAAGAGATGAGAGAGACTAGTGGAAAACAATGTATCAGCAGCGAGGTGGAAAAAAACCAACTGCAGCAAGCTGTCTGATGACATCAGCGTCCACTGTTCCCTGCTTGATGCAGCTGCTGTGCTGGTATCAACTGGGTTGGTTTCTCCTTGTGTTTGCTTTCCCAAGCTCCGCATGATTTTGAGAGGTGGAAAAGAGCAAGAGAACAAGTGCTTGTGTATCTCTGATAGTTACTTGTCTTAAGAAGTGTACTTAAAGAGGATGGATTGTGAGAGTGTCTCTTTTTCCCTATTTTCTTCTGTGTTATAACCATTGATTTTTTAGTTTGCCTCCTGTAGTCGAGGTGTTACGGTGAGGAAGAGAAATGGAAGTCATGCGAGTAGCAAGCTGCTTGGAGTTAGCAATTGTCTGATCATAGACTTGCCAAGATTTCCATGCTGTTTTAGTGCTGCAGAATATTTAACATTTTAGTGGTTTAGTGCTCATGTTTAAAGAATTACAAATGTGCTATTTACCAAACAAAAACCCACCAACTTCTTTACGCTAATTTAGATGACGAGAACAAATAGTGAAAACAAAAAAAAACATTATATTGTCAAAACTGGCCTATTTCCTTGAATTAAGTATCCTTTTAAAGCAGAGCAAGCATACAGTTTGTCCCAAAGTAGCAAACTTGAAATGGATATTATAATCCAGACAAGATGAAATTGTAAATTGCTGCATCTATTTTTCCTCTGGTTAACTCTTTGTAGGTGATGGTTGGTAGTATAGTGTTTGACTTTAAATTATCTAACTTGTTAGGAGAGCGGTCTTTGCTATGTGTAACATTTGTAATCTTATTTTTGATTTGAAAAGTGTATTTTTATCTCGGCTGATGCACCTCTGCTTGGACTGTGTGAATATGTATGAAGGATGCTGAAGCATATCAAAATTTAACAGCAGAGTAGATTCTCTGCATTTTGTGAACTAATTTGTTGCAGCTTTTGCAGCAACTTGCTTGCAGTAGTTCATGGGGGAAGTTGTTTTTCAGAATACATTAATACATTAAACAGGTTGGTTTGTATAAGAACAGCATAACAGCATTGAAAAGTAATCTGTTATTCTGATTTTACTGATTTCTCAAATGACAACTGTAAAACAGTCATAAACAGGAACAGCTCCATCTAGGCAAGAACAGCATTTTTTGAAGCTTTCCAGTTTTTGTGTAAGTACTAAGGTTGAGAGAAAATGAGAGGGGCGGACTGGATTCTGTGGAGAAAGATGCACAGGGTGTACCTAAATCATGTCATGTTGCATTACCTCATTTGGGACTACTTCAGTCAGTTGAGAAATTTCTACTGAGGTAACACAAGAGTTGCATTAGAAGCTGAGGTTTTTCTCTTGCAACTTCATTGGTTTTAGTAATCTTTCATGGAGTCTCTAGGTATTTTGGTCATCCAGAAATGGAGGGTAAACAAACTTTACCTGACTGGTAGATAGTCTAATTTGTGGGAGTTGAACATGACATCTGCAGCCCTTTAAGGGCTTTGTGAAACGTAATGTTAAAAGAAGCAGCAACTCTTAGATATGGGAGGATTTCTGCATCAGTTGGGAAAGATGTAAGGGCTTTCACGAAAGGGAAAGACTGGAGATAATTCTCTAGTGTGCCTTTAGGAAAAAACCTTTTAAATTTCCACTGTTGAAAAGAGAAACTTAAAGAAGAGTACCGAGTGTTTCGGAAAGTCGGCAGAAAACTTAAAGATTTTCCTTTCTGTTTAGTATGTCTGGACCAAATAGCTCTTCAGAATGGTCTATAGAAGGTCGTCGACTGGTGCCTCTGATGCCACGACTTGTTCCACAGACAGCTTTCACTGTCACAGCTAATGCTGTTGCCAACGCAGCTGTTCAGCACAATGCATCACTTCCTGTCCCTGCAGAAACTGGAAACAAGGAAGGTGAGAGAATGCTGAGATTCTGTGTTAACTCTTCACGGTTTGAAACGTTCTTTTAGTTTTAGATGCTTTAAAAATCCTAATCGATGTCACTGCACAGTATTTATAGACACAAGAGGGATTTCTTTAATATAACTTGATATCTGCAGCATTGTGAGCACACAAGGAACTGGAATAAGAAGGAATAAAAAGTGCCACAAAGTGAGAGAGAAATGCATTGGTTGACTTGTTAAGCTCTGTGAAGTATAAAACGTTAGGTTGATGGGTTAAGGTTTTGTGGGGTTCTATAAGTGGTGAAAAATCCTTCAGGACTGTTCGTTTTGAGTACATGAATGTAAGCCCCCGTAACTTGTAAGTAAAGTTGAAAAAAGAAAATTACCAGAAAGATTTTTTTCATTACTCAAAGAACATTTTAGTTCCTTCAAGTAATGTACCATTGAGAAGAGGCACAAACTGTCTTTGGTCGGTTACCAATAGACATTTGCAGAAAAGAAAAAGATCAGGATATTGGATTAATACTGAAGTTAAAGATAAATGAGTCATCTGTAATGTAAAACGTCTGATTATTACAAGGAGGATGAAAAGACAAATCCTGGAAGTGGCAGCACAAGTTTCTGAGTGTTGGGAGAGGGGAGGTTAGACTTCTTTGAAGGCAGTTAATTCCATGGCTATGCTGAAGTCAAACTTGGGGGTATTCAACAGTATCAGGATTGCAGAGGCAAATATGTGGATATGCCCCACAGTAAATCTTCAGCTTCCATTCCAGTTGCTGAGATAGTGGTGGAATAATAACTTTCTGCACTTCAGCTTCACGTGAAAGTTGTCTTCTCTTCAGTGGTGCTTTTCTATTGCTAGGCAAGCACTACTTTAACCCCAACATCTAACCCTGTTCTAAGTAGCAGTGTAGCTGCTCCCCCTGGCAGTGAGGTCCCCTAGACCCACCAGTCCAGCCTTCAGTGTAGTCCTCCTGCCGAGTGGAAGTACTGTTTACATCAAAAGTAAGTGATAACAGTAGTTGATTAACAAAAGGCAAAGAAGTCACCAATCTTGCAGCTGAAGCATGGTCTGAATTAGACACTCTAGCCTCCATTGAATGCCTTTATG
Organism: Callipepla californica brunnescens; assembly: GCA_023055505.1. Taxonomy (NCBI): domain Eukaryota; kingdom Metazoa; phylum Chordata; class Aves; order Galliformes; family Odontophoridae; genus Callipepla; species Callipepla californica. Next base: position 121,837,608 of record JALIRH010000001.1, on the reverse strand, counting down.
CCTTAGTTTAGGCTAAAGAATTGAGTATATTGCTTCACTTTTCCAGGGAAATTGCTGCAGGGAGCAGTAACTGACAAGGACAACAAGACTGTAAACTACTTTGAAAGTTAAATATAGGCATTACTTTATTTCAGTGGATTTCTAATCCAGCCTGTTCAGAAGTTGTCTTTAAGGTGGCCCTGCAGGTTGCTTCTGCAGAGGACTTCCCATTTCCTGCTTAACTTGTGCATGTAGTTGCTTATTTGAGTTAGAAAGATCTCTCCTTCCTGCACTCATAGTTGATCTGTACATTATTTTGGAAATATTTTGGTGCCCTTATTTCAAGGGCAGTCTGGACGGGGCTTTGAGCAGCCCGATCTAGTGGGAGGTGTCCCTGCCTATAGCAGGGGGTAGGTTTGGAACTAGGTGATCTTAAAGATCCCAAACCATTTTGTGACTCTATGATTTCAGTTAGAGAGCTATTGATGGTGTGCTGGTGCTCACTGGACCAAACTAGCCTTGCCTTGGTTAAGGATTTGGCTTTTGGCATACTTTGTTCAAATAATAGAAGCTTGAGAGAATGTGGAGATTTCTTGTCATGGTTTTATGATTTTTGGTACTGGTATTCCACATCATAACATCATGTATTGCATTAAGAGTTAAAGAGCTAATACTCCAGCCCCTCTGTTTGCTAAGGTGTAACTCAATGTTTGAACAAATGGCAGTGTTCACTATGTCTAGTAATTTTGTGATTCATTTGGTAATGAATGTTTTGTGAGGTGTGCATACCTAAGCAACTATGAAAATCCCATTGGATGTGAGATCTCAATAGTCATCTTCATGTACTTAAATTGGAAATGCAGCACGTGATGTCCAGAAGCAGTTCTTCATGTTGTTCTGGTGTTTTTTTGTTCATTCTTCACTAATAAATCAGCTAGTTCCAAAAGCAGAGTTATGTCCTCATAAATACGTCCAAATCATGCAAGCTCATTTTTATGTGAAATTAAAAATGCTTTATTCGAATCTTACTGAATTTTGATGACTATCAAAATGCAGGTGACAAATAGAGACTGATAATGTAGTTCAGAAGTGCTGTTAGCTATTTTTATTCTTGTTATGGATAACTTCATCAATGACCTTGATGGGGGCATAGAGTCCATGCGCAGCAGGTTTGCTGATGATAAAAAGCTGAGAGGAATGGCTGACACTCTGGAAGGCTGTGCTGCCATTCAGTGAGACGTGGACAGGATGGAGTGCTGGGCAGAACCAGATGAGGTTTAACAAGAGCAAGTGTAGAGTCTTGCACCTAGGGAGGAATAACTGCATATTGCAGGTTGGGGGATGAGCTGCTGGAGAGGAGCTCTGAGGAGAGGGATCTGGGTGTCCTGGTGGATGACAGGTTGGCCATGAGCACTGTGCCCTGGTGGCCAAGAAGGACAATGGGATCCTGGGCTGCATTGAATTAAACGAGCATGGCCAGCAGGTCGAGGGAGGTGATCCTTCCCTTCTGTTCTGCCCTGTTGAGGCCTCACCTGGAGTACTGTGCCCAGTTCTGGGTTCCCTGGTACAAAAAAAATGGGATCTCCTGGAAAGAGTCCAGCAGAGGGCCATAAAGGGCATGGAACACTTCCCTTATGAGGAAAGGCTGAGAGAGCTGGGGCTGTTCAGCCTTGGGAAAAGAAGACTCAGAGGGGATCTGATCCACGACTATAAATAGCTAAGGAGAGGGAGGTAGAGGGATGAGGTTGGAGTCTTCTCAGTGGTGTATGGTGATAGGACGAGGGGAAATGGCCACAAAATGATGCATAGGAAGTTCAGCACAAATGTGTGTGGGAACTTCTTCCCAGTGCAGTGATGGAGCACTGGAGCTGCACAGAGAGGTGGTGGAATCTCCTTCTTTGGAGATGTTCAAGACCCACCTGGACGCCGAGCTGTGCAACCTGGGCTGGGAGCTGCTTTGGCAGGGAGTTGGACTCTGTGATCTCTGGAGATCCCTTCCAACCCCTACAGTTCTGTGAACTGACATTTTGAAAATTGATCTTAATGCAGTAGGTACCTTCGTATAACATCTGCTAGTGGGAAGCAGCAAATTATGCATAAGTACAATGTTACCTGTGAACAATCATCTGTATTTACAAAACCCATTATGTTAAGGCTTTTTCCATTTATTTTCTGGTTAATTGCACTTATCACTGAGGTTTCGTTTAAAGATCGAGGGGAAAATGTTCTTAACCTCTTTAAAATTTAGTTTAGTCTTATTGAATTATTACATGGTAATGAGTATAAAACCAGTCTAGCCACACAATAGAGGGATGATAAGTTCTCATTTTTATTCAAAGCATACTTAGATTTTTTTTTTCCTTCCCATCTCACCTGCTTTATTTTATTCTGTCTTTTAGAAGAGTCACCCATCCTTCAGAATGCGTTGCCTCAGTCACAGCAGTTATAACAGTCTCGAATAAAAGTAAACTTGGGCGTGCTGAGTTATAGTCCTGACTTTGCCACTGATCTGTTGTGACCTCACCCAAGTCACAGTCTGATTGAGCCATTAACCCCTCCGTCCTCTGCTGCTTGCCTGTCACTTGTGACTTACAGTCGAGCTGCATTACTTGTGAGCTAAGTGCTTCTGGAACACTTGGCACAAGTGCTGCTTCTAGCATGAAATTACAGGAATAACATTCTTACAGCAGTGAAAACAAGGAATGAAATGAGCTGTACATGAGAAGAGGAGAGAATATTCAGCTAAGCTTAATCTGTTCCATCTTTTGTTGCTGTTGTTGTTCTGTGGAAGAGGATGGATAAAAATACATTTTTTTTTGTCTTCAGTATTTCTTTGTAATGCATTGAAGTAACAGTTGTGTCCTGACATGCAAACTGTGTGTGTTTTTTGTTTGTTTTTTATTGAGGTGAATACTTGGGTTCTGAAACTCCTCCCTGTTTTCCATGTGATCGGTGACTTTGCATTACAAGTTTACTCAGTGCACCTCGTGTCGTTCTTAGAGCCCATCCCTAAAAGATATTCATGGTGTTCTAGGGATGGGGTTCACCTCTAGGCCTGTTGAAGTCCACAAAGGGGATTGTTTAGAGTTCTGATTGTAGATCCATGCTTAACCATGGTGTTGCAATGAGCTAAGGCTAGTTTTTAAAATTGCAAGCTCTTCTTTAGATCAGTTTCCCATCTGTGTGTGGGGGGGAAAAACCATCAGTTCTTCGCACGGCTCTGATGTGTACCTGCCAGTGATCTGGTTATATATCTGGTTATTTGCTAGTACAGAATGCCATCTTCGAGAAACCATTTGCCGTGCCACTAGGCTCTTTGTTGTCCATGTTGATTTCTGCATCTTTACTTTCTGAATGCCTGAATGTTTAGTTGTTTTAATTAGAGATTGAGTGAAGTTAGATCCTGACCCTGGTTAGGGATTGTCTGCCAGCCTTGTTTCCTTGGGTTACCAGCAAGACTGCTTTTTACCAAGGCAGCATTTTTTGTCTATAAACCACTGGCATACGAAACAAGATCTTCAGTCTTGTTCTGTTGAGGAGCACTGAGTGATCTCTGTGTATCTTTTCATTTACTTTGTTTATCCCTGACTATTTTGGTAAACTTACACGTTACCTAGTAACTAAAGAGATTTACAAGGTAGTTAACGTTGTGTCTTTCTGCAGTGCACAACAATTTATGGACCTCTTGCCTACTTAGGGAGGTTTCATATGAATTTAAGATCCCTTGGTCACGCTGAATAACAAAGTACACGTTGGATATTGCAGTAATTTGTTTCTACTTGTGCAGCACGCAATTGTGGGGATGAATGAAATTCTTCAAGGCCAGACTTGTCTTGTTTTCCACAATTGCACACTAGGTGATGCCTTACTGCTGCACAAAATGCACCAGACAAGGCATAAACTTACAGCGTGGGGTTTCACCGTTGCAGCTGAAGTATGTTACGAATAAAAGTGGAACTTGAGATGCTATGTTGATGTGAAAAGGAGAAAGGTACCGTAACAAAAAGCATCTTGTGACAAAAAGAGCGTGCAGAAGTTGAAAACAGAAAATATTATAGGAGGATAAAGTTCAGTTTTCTGGTGAACAACCAACCAACATTATGAAGTTTTAAACTGATGCCATCCTAACTCCCGTGTACAGGCAGTCATGTTGGACAAACTTCTGGAGACAGAATGAAACTCCAGCACTGGTTCTGCATTCTTTCTGTCTCTTAAATGGGGTGAAGTTACCCAGTGGCTGAGCAGCTTGGGTTTTGGGGGGTTTTGTTTCTTTTCTTTCCGGCACTATGGCTGTGGCCTTCGTTAAAGGCTAAGAACATCTGTAATGTGTTATGGGTTAGTTGTGACCATAAGATGTGCTTTTTTTTAAGTGTCGTTCTTCTATTTGAAAGCATGTGCAAGACCCTGGAATTTTGAAGTGTTCTAGAAGGCACTTGAGCCCCACATGGGGGTGGAGAATATTAATTTAGAAAAGCACTTCTCTTCCAGGTGTCAGCTGCTCGGATGATGATGAAAAACCCCGCAAAAGACGGCGAACAAATTCATCAAGTTCTTCCCCTGTTCTCCTGAAAGAAGTCCCGAAGGCAGTGACTCCAGTCACTAAAACTATCACAGTGCCTGTAAGTGGCAGCCCCAAGATGAGTAATATAATGCAGAGCATTGCCAACTCCTTACCACCACACATGTCGCCAGTGAAAATAACCTTCACTAAGCCCTCAACGCAGACAACAAACACAACAACGCAGAAGGTATGTGGGGGAAGCTGCCAAATGTTACTTTATTTTTGGTTTTATCAATGAATAAGATGTGATGTTTGACCCTTCCTGTGAACTGTCTAGCTGTTTGTTTTTTTCTTAAGGATTATGATTGGGATGAGGTAATCCCACTTTAAAACAAAGAGAAAACCAAACTCGTGTATGAATTTAGTTCACCTGTGTGTGAAAGGACCTGGATTGACGGCTGTGGAGACTGAAGCCCTCTTTTTATCCACAGAACAGGTACAGCACAGGCAGCGGGAGTGCAAGCTTCCCCCAGACTGCCCCACCAATGTGCCTCAACCCTGACCTGAAGGGACCACTTCTAGGGATGAGAGGGGATTCAGTCTCCATGCTCATTCAATTCTTGGCCTCTCTGGTGAGACTGCCAACAAGGTTGCCAGTTAGTACCATTTGTGGTGTTGGGTTTTGTGATATGGACACTGATCCACTGAGAACTGGATCACGTAGGCCACTGAACAGCCTTCAGATGGTAACAACTATTGGTCAAAGGTAATCTTTCTTATTTCTATTTTCCTTATAATTATTCTTTGCAGTAGTAGATTTCCAGGAGAGGTGGCGTAGGCTTTCCCTTGCTGTGCCTTTTGTGTAGAGGCTTTGTTCTGGGGGTCTGTAAGATTTGCTCTTGGAGCTGATAGAGATTGGGGAGGGCTTTATTTTCCTTTCAGTTCTAGTGTGCAGTTTCTCATTCTACATTAACAGCATTATGGTGGTCAAATCAGTTTCATTCTCTCAGCTGAGTATGCCCAGGTTTTGTGAGAATGCAGCATGTGGATTTACCCATATTGAAACTTCTCATTGGACTTGGATTTTGTGTGGCTGATCTGTTGCATGACTACTTTCCCATGCTTAACAGTGCATTTCAGATCTGTCTGCTTTTTTTGTCCTTAAGGTTTAAAAAAGATTAATGCCTCAGACCAAGTTAATTCATCGTGCAGTTGTTAATTAAGGTGGACTTGTGAGAGGGGAAAAAAAAATGAATTTGGCTTTGATTCTGACAGGCTGATTGTAGGCTGGCTACTAATAAGCTTTTATTTTATTTTTTTTCCAACTGTGAGAGTTTGATGCTTGAACACAAACCTTCACATGGTGTTTGTTCTTTAGTCTTGTTAGTCGTTTTACCACTCTGGTTTAGCAAAGTTCCCATGTCCTGATTTTGGAAACTTTAAAAACAAGGACGATTTCACTGAAGCAATATGTTATAAAGAACTTGCTTTCTGGCCTTTTTCCATTTCCAAGCCCTTTGTTTTCATTTGACGGCATCCTTAATCTTCACCTCAGAAGACATGCATAGAAATCTGTGAGTGAGCATACATCTCTAAACAAAGCATTCTACATCCACTGCAGCAAACACACAGCTAGCTTAGAGCCTGACTAACCTACCTAGCCTGCTGCTCTTAGGCTCACCTTTGTGCAGGAAGAATTTTCTTTGCCCTAAGTATCTATAGTGTTATATTAAATATGCATGTTAGTTAAAGCTGGAGCGTGCTAAACCTGACAAAGGAAAAGACTGTTGGTAGAATCTTTTCTGCAGTTGATCCTCTGTTTCATTCAGACATGGAGATTTTAGGTCTTAGTTTGCATAGTGTGTCTTGCTGGTCTGCAGCGATGATGGGAAAGTCGTTTGTCTCACTGGCGAGCCATAGCAGTGTTGGTGTCTGAACTTGTCACGCTGCCCTCTTTCGTTGGATTTAGGCATACTAAAAATACGTCAGCGGATAAATTTGGTGGGAGAAATCCCTCTTAGTAGTGTTTAAATTAAATGACAGACTTGTTAGACTCAAACTGGAACTGCACCATTTTAAACAAGTGCAGCTGGGTATGAGTTCTTGGATATGAATGAAATTTTTAGTTTCTACGTGCCAGCTTTCAGAATTGTTTTGACATTTCAGTGGGTTGGAGAAAGACTTGCCGTAACAACTAATAATGTCACAGCTCCAATTTCTGGCTTCTCTTCCTATAATAAAATCCTCTGTCTGGGATACAGAAGGAATGTAGTTTCAGCTTCTGTCAGTTTGGTTCATTTATTTCTTCAGGAACTAGGTTTGATGTTTCTCAAAATAGAGCTGATGGGACTAATTTCAGTGAATGTAAGGAATTTATATCTTAACTATAACAAAATCAGAGAAGGCTACTTGCTGTTGGTCACTTGTCAGTCTTTCTGCTGTAGGAAGATGTGGTGCAGTTCTGGTACCTGTGATGAGTTAAGATGTAATCACAGGATATCCTGAGTTGGGAGAGACCCACAGGATCATTGAGTCCAGCTTCTCGCTCCACACAAGGCCATCCAAAACCCAAACGCTGTGTCCTTGAGCTCCAGCAGCTCGAGGCCACAGCCATTGTTTTGTTCAGCCTGTTCCATGCCCACTACCCTCTGGAGCAGAACCTTTTCCTCCCATCCACCCTGGCCTTTTTCTGGCACATCTCCATGCCATTGAGTGTTTGAAAATAATAATATTTCATTGTGATTTAATTTTCAAAATTCATAGGTGTTTTTTTTTTATTAAAAAAAAAAAAATGCTGCTTTCTGGTTATACTTCATGCAGTAAGATCACTAATCATCGTTGCGTTTCTTCTCCCAGATTTAACACAGCAGAACGTAGAGATCCAAACCTGCTTAGTCACAGGACAGCAATTGATTTTGAACTGTGATACTTGACAAGGGTTCTTCCCGCATGATTAAACAAAATGATATTAAGTGATAACCTCAAACTGTTGGTTTTAGCTCTTGCTTTGAATGAAGAACAGCACTGTTCAGGAGCTGTAATTATATCCAGATGCATCCTGCATGTCTGTACTTAGCTGAGGTGCTGAAGTTGCCCTATTGCACTAGGAATTGTGTAGGAAGTTTAACGTGAATAATCTTCTTTTATTAGCTGCAGCTTGTCCTGTCTGCTCCTAAATTAGTTATCCTGTATGGAATGGAGCTGGCCCTAATATTCAAAAACTTGAATTAGTTTTAGTGCTGTCTGACTATGTAAGAAACAATTAAACTCCCGAGTCATACCTTAGGATCTTTTCATTTGCAAGATGGAGTACCAAAGTTGGGTTTATGTAGTGTTCAGCATGTGTATTTGGCCACAGCCTGGGAGCAGTTTCAGAAGTGTTTGATTAAATTGAGGTTAGGCTGAAGGCAAAAATAAGGGTGGCACAGCAAAAAAAAAGTTCTTCCTGGAGTAAGAAATAAAGAGGCAAAGCCGTAGTGTGGAAAACTTATCCTTTGGGTGGTGGTGAGGTATGGTTAATGGGCTATCATTGGTGGAAATAGCAAAGTTTTGGTTTTCCTCAGGTCAGAATGTTTAAGAATTGAGTTAAGTAGCAGGGATCATAAAAGTAGATGTAGTGGGGAGAAAGGAGAGGCAGAGGCAACCATGGTGGTGAAATTTGCTGTCTCGATTCCATTCATTCCATCAATTCTGAGCAAGGTGTCAGTAGCACTGGGAAGTAGTATGAAATTTGCTCTGGCCAAGATTTTATTTCCTCCTTACGTACCTTTTTTTTTCTATTTGATTTTGTTCTATGAAATCATTACTAAGTTTTAAACTTCTAGGTTTAAATGATGTGGGGATAATTGGATTATTGAATTGGATTATTGAAACCATTTCTTGAAGTACTTGCATGACAAACTGAATGTGTTAAATTTCTGTCCTGTGTTTTTCTACTGTTACTGTGTGTTTGTAAATACGAGGAGGTAGGAGCAAACAGAGCAACACAAACCTCCTTACATAAGTAGTTCCTGTGTTAAAAACATAAGAGATGGTAGTTTTCTGGGTCAGTTGCATAAGGACAGACCTCTTTCTATGTACATCAATGTCAAATCAGATCATGGGCTTGTAAGTGAGGATGGTACTAGGGGTAATGCTTGCTATCTTCAGACAAATTGTTTTCAGGCAGATATGAAAGAACCTCTTGTTCCTGAAGACTCTAATTAAAACAGAAATTGTTTCTGAACCTAGAACAGGTTTTTCACTGATGAAATATTGATTGCTTACATCCTTGCGGATCAAAAATATTTCTCATTAGAGACTCAGCAGCTGTTAGTTGTTGAAGAGAAAAATACATTTTTGTTCTCTTCATTGCCATTTCTTGATTTTTGCGCTAGATTAGGGAGAGTGATGTTTAAAACTTGCTTGAACTCCCTGCTGTTTTGCTCAAAATGGGCTTCAGGCTCCCTGGCTTGGTTAACTGAACCCAAGCACTTTAAATCCTGACTGTTTGCCTTCAGAGAAGCTATTGCTATCTAATTGAAGTAGAATCATCTTAAAAAAAAAAAAAGAGAAAAAAACAACAGAAGAACGAAAAACCTTCTAAGGAAGTGTTTATAACTGCTTTTTCAAACTAAGGGAAACCTCTAATTGCCAGCAAACATGACTGACACTCTCAAAGGGTCTTGATAAACATGTACCACAGAACTAAACACTCATGCACCAATGCATTACTGAAGTGTTATACTCTTTATAAGCGCAAAGAACACATGAATTTCTTCTTTCTTTTTTTTTGCTTTTTTCTCCTTCCAGGTGATAATAGTAACCACATCTCCAAGCTCTACTTTTGTACCCAACATTCTTTCCAAGTCCCACAACTATGCAGCAGTTACGAAACTTGTTCCGACGTCGGTCATCGCCTCAACTACTCAGAAACAACCGGTGGTTATTACTGCTTCCCAGTCCTCTTTGGTCAGCAGTAGCAGCAGCAGCAGTAGCTGTTCCACTCCCTCCTGTACTGCAAGTACAATTGCTGTGACTGCTGTGGTATCATCAACACCATCTGTGGTCATGTCAACGGTAGCACAAGGTATGCTGGAAGCACTGTGTGTGTAAGAGCTTTTTCACTCCCTAAGTTAGGCTTTGCTTTGACAACAGCACAGAGATGTTCTTTATGTTTACATGTGCTGAGTTTAAAGGAGGAAAATAACAAAAACTCCACTGATGAAACTAATCCAAGGTACAGCAGAGGAATTTTTGCTGGGCACAGCTCTTTTTCTCTTCAACCACTGATGTGTAAATTCAGTTCTTGAAGAGAATGTGGTGAGGCAAAACTTCTAGTTTGGGAAAAAACATTTCTTTTGGCATTGAAACAGTGCCTGAGAACGAGTGTCTTTAGAGAGCTCTATCCAATTCATGAAGAATGGGTATTTCCAGTATCATTTGGATATGATATTGATTGCTTCTCTTAATGCCTTTACAGAAGCGTGCAAAATTAACACCAAGTAAGTTAAGTTTATGCTTGACATACCCAGTATTGTAAAACTGCTGAGGTATTAAAAAGTATTCTAAAAAAGGCTTTTATTGTCAGCTTAACTTTCAGCTCCTTAATCTTAATATCTGAATGGGCCTGAATTTAAAATCTATGTTGCTGATTTCTGGTTCTGTCTATGCCTGCTAGCATGATTGATTCAGCTCTGTGCCTGTTGGCTGACTCTGTGGGTGGGTAGCTGTGAGTGAATGGGAGGACCATCATTTACTGTGTCTGACAGCAACAAATGTTGCGTAGCATTTTTCCTGGTCTCTGTTTTCTATTTTTTTTTTTCCATTCCACACAAAGTTGTGCTGCCAAGTCAAGGTTCAGGAGTCCTTATTGCTTCTGTTAATCAGGTCCTTGAGGTAAATCAGTAATCTACAGAGCATGAGAGTTTACAGCACAATTTCATATCGAACTGTGGGTTTTTAATTGGATTTGATCTTGGAAGTGGCAGCTACGATTCTAAAGTAACTTATGCTGGTTAAAGATTCAATGTAATTACAAAAGGAACTGATGAAACATTGTGATAAACTGATAGCGGCTGCCACTGAGGAGAAATGAAATCAGTGAACAAGAACGGTTGACTGAGGAAAGGGAGAAGCTCATAGGTGAGAAGAGGGTTGCTGATTTAGATTGATTGTAGGTTGTTACAGCTGTTAGTATGATTGCTGTCTATAATTGTAGAGAAAAAAAGAGAGGAGATTAAAGCCTTCCACTTCAGCAGGGACGTGGTCAGAAATTGACAACATAAGACACAGACTTTGTCTGTTAATGGATGTGCAATACAGAATTTGAGATAAAGCCCAAATTTGCTGGAAATGTTTTGACAGCTATGCTAGCTGTGCAAGGAAATAATCTAAATGCTTAAGATTTTTTTTATCTGACTGCATCACTTTATTACTTGTAAAATTGTTTAACCTTTCATCAGAAAAAAGCATTCTGCAGTTTTCTAAATCGCATACCATTCCTTGATTCATTTTTGTAAGATAGTGTTGTTTTTTTTTTCCACTAACAGATACTGCCTTATAATGGTAGTCATTCCCATATCCCTAGCTTGTTCCAGTCTTGATTTTTTTTTTTTCCCCATTATAAATATTTTGCTTTATTGAAGATTAAAGATCCGGCTTTGAATAGATTTGTGAAGCTATTTGTACTACAAAAGGTGCAGGAAATAGGCTAGGACTGTGATCTCTGTGTTACCTGCCTGAAGATATTCTACTGTCACATTGAAAATCTGTTTAAAGAAGTTCCTATGACACTGAACAGCATTTCTTGCACAAGTGGTATTTACTTTTAACTGTTCTGTATTTATTTGCATCTTTCAGAAGTAAAGGCAGTTTAAATAGAAGAGTATTATATAATAAAGAAATAATATTTTTCGTTCATATTGCACTGTTAAATCTCAAACCATTCATTCTTTTGCAGGTGTATCCACTTCGGCGATTAAAGTGGCCTCTACCAGACTACCTTCCCCAAAAGGTTTGGTTGGGAATCCAACGCAGATCTTAGCACAGTTTCCCAAACAGCATCAGCAGTCCCCCAAGCAGCAACTACACCAAATGCAACAGCCACAGCAGCCACAGCAACAGCCACAGCAGCAGCAGCAGCAGCCACAGCAGCAGCAACAACAGCAGCAGCCACAGCAACAGCAACAGCTGGCACAGTCTTCTGTAGCTCAGCAGCAGCCACAGCAATCTCAGTTTCCACCTGGCATCAAGCCCACCATTCAGATCAAACAGGAATCAGGTAGTTGGAGTTAATCTTGAGTCATATTGCCTACTGTGGTCTAACCCTAAACCTCAAGAAAGCGGGGCCAGATTCGGTCCCAGACATAGAAAGGGAACTGTGAAGGCATAATTGCTTAAGGACAGTATTTCAAAATTAAGTAATAGAGAAGGATCGTATAATGTTGTCAGCTAATAATAGTTGAATTCGATTCTGTCATTCTTCTTTGGTTCAGGTATTGTAGACCATGCTTTAGGAGTAAGAGTTTTATCATTAGACATTGAAAGGTAGGTAATTATCTTGAAAAGTATCTTAGCTGAAGCATGAAGACACTTCTTTTCTGAAGAGCCAAGAGCTGTTCTGCTGTATCAACTGGAGAAAAAAACAGAAGTTAATCTGTGCTTCAACTCTTTTCTGTGGTCCAGAAATTGAGATCTATTTTTGAGGTACTTGTCACAGCAAAAATACAATTAGATCTGAGTCTGGGAGTTGATCTTAATTCTTTTTGTAACATTGATTCATTCAGTTGACTTTGGGCAAGTTGCTTACTCTTTCTTCCTTGGCTTTACTCTACTGTAAAATACAGTTCTTAGTGAGACATGATAAGAATTAATGCTTGCAAAATTACCAATTTGAAATAAACAAGAAGTGCTATAAAAGTGCAAAGTATTTTTAAAACCATATTTTATCTTAAGAGTGCGATTGATAAAATTATTATTCTGTTTGTACTATTTAGTTACAAAAGAAAAAAAAAATAAAACAAGCTATGGAATGAAGAAACAATCAATCCTACCCCTGCCCTTTGGTAAACTTCTTGGATTAAAACACCGTTGCCCAGGGAAAAAAATGCCCTCTAATGAAGACAAATAGGATGTCTCGATCCTCCTGTTACTTAACAACACCTCAGTAAGAGCTTTGCTCTGTGCCTTTTACTACGGTTTTGGGCTCAGAGTGCTTTTTAGTTGAAATTTATTAGGAAATGCCATTTGATGCCTCTTCTCTCTGGTAGCTGTGAGTTGATTTTCATGAGGGCTTGGCTTATTATCCAGTGTTGTGTCTGGATGATGCAAAGGCTTCAGTTTTTCTTTCCTGACTTGGAGCTTACTCGCTTTGTACTGTGCTTAATAGTCAACAAGGAAGAAGCAAACATCTTTGGAGGATGTTTTGTGGCCTGAAAATTACTCACCTACAAACATTTTTGTAGAAATACAAATGCCTGGATTCAGGTGGCATTAACTCAGGCTGGGTGTTGTGTAGCGTTTGACCAACGCAGTGAAGTCTCAACGTGGAACTTGACCACCTGAGATACAAGCAGCCTGGATGTCCTTTTGAACAGACAACAGTGATCTTTTGGTTTGCAGCTGAGAAGAGAATCTTGCACATCCCATTCCTCTACAGTAACAGAGTGCAAGTGGGCAAAATCACTGTCATAACGAAGTGTCCCCATCCTTGCTACTTCTAATCCCGAGTTGATTTCAGCCCAGTTCCTCTCAGTGTCAAGAGGGACAGTAGTTTACTTACACCCATCCATACTGATTGTGCAGGAAACCTTTTTTTATGTATTCACAAGAATGAAATTCAACTGGGCTGTTTAAGACATTAAAACGTACAGTCTCGATTCATGAAGAACTATTTCCCTTTTAGGTACTTCATGGTACATGAAACAGTTTGGTATCGGTTGTAACCTGTTGGCCTGGGAAATGTGCTGTAGTTTTTGAGTCATGGATCTGAAAAGATTAAAAATTAGTGAAAGAAATCAGTGATGGAATGCAATCCTGTGACTCAGTGGGAGTCAGGAGGAACTGAAACAGGCACATGAAAGTGAAGATGATGACTATCTTATTTGCAAAGAAATCTTAAAAAGAATAAAAAAACTGAACCATCACTCCCCCCCCAAAAAAAAAAAACCAAAACAACTCACCAACAGAGCAGTGAACAAACAATTAAAAAAAAAACAGCCCAAGAATAAAGAAAACTATTTTCATAATCATATATGGACTCAGAATAGAAGCCTTGTGAGGCTACCTGCCCACTAGGGCTCAGTCTGAGAAAGCATTTCAGAAAGTAACTTTTCGTGCCTGTATTTTAACAGTAACCTTTCTCCTTTCCTAGGTGTTAAAATAATCACTCAACAGGTGCAGCTCAGTAAAATCCTTCCCAAACCAGTAACAGCGGCATTGCCCAGCAGTAGCAATTCACCTATTATGGTGGTTAGCAGTAATGGGACTGTCATGACAACTAAACTGGTCACTACTCCCACTGGTAAGTTATGATTCTGAGAAGGGAAGGGAGGGTAAACCCAGGCATGCAGGTAGCAAAACATGGTTTACAAGGGGGGAAAAACTCACTTCCCTCTTGTAAACAGTGAGCACATCATCGCATTCACAGACCTGGATAATCATGCTAGATAAGGATTTTAGCCAAGTGCTCTTTTATTCCTCTTATAATCTCTTTGAATGAATGCAGAGAACAATGAAAATTCCATCCTCATTGAGTTGATTTCAAAAAGTGTTTTGTCTTTTATTTTATTGCAGTTCACACTGATACTTTGCACTTCTGTAGCACCATACATTAGACAGTTTACATTTGTTGTTGTTTTTTAGGTGCCTCAGGTAGGCAGGTCATTATCATTTCTATTTCACATTCATGGACTTTAAAAGACAGATGACTTGCTCATAGTCTTGCAGTGAATTTATAAAAAGGGCAATAAATTGAATTTTAAAATCCCATTATTTTTTTTTTCTGGAGATCTAATTGTATTTGTGTTCTCTTATTTATTGAAGATCAGGAATAATGCAGATGGTGCAAATTATAAACTTGTATGAGGGAAATGTGCAAAGCAGCTTTATCCCAGTTTTCTGTATTTTTAGCACGAGTTGGGAATATTAGCTTATGTTAATGATAGCTTAAAAAAACAACAAACTTTAACTCCTGCTTTGCACAAACATTTCCAAGCATATAAAAAAGAATTTAATTTAATAAAAAAGAAGTTTTGCAGTTCTTTTATTTGGTATTAACCTTGTTCTGCTCTCTTAGATTTGAACCTATGGCTTTCTTGGTACAGCAGGTTGGTTTTCTCTGTGATGTTCAGCAGTTAATGTCTGTAGCTCATTATTGGCAGCAGTACAAGCAGGATGGAATTGTGCTTTTAGTGTAGCTGTTGACTCCTGTTATTATTTTGAGCATGTTCTGTGTACTCACATCTTATTCTGCTCTGAGCACGAAGAAGAAAATAGGTTTTAGCTAAATGCTTAGTCTATACAATTGTGGTGTCATTGTAAATTACACTGGGGTCTGAATGTAGCTCTAAGGGAAGTAATTGCTAGTGCTTCTACGTGATTTGTCTCATGGGTGAAGTAGGAGTCTAGGCTTCAAGAGCAATCATAGAATTGTGAGGCTTGGAGGAGGAATCAGTTCTCATAGTTTCATCAGAGAACTAATTTTGGGCTTCTAGTGGAGTAAGTGGCAAGCGTTCAGGTTGGATCTATGCATCTAGAAGGTAAAATCTTGGGGACGAGGACGTGAATTAAAATGTGTCAGTCACAGAACACGTGGCACAATATTTCACACAACTCTTGGCTAATTTAAGGATGGCATATACTTGAACGTTGCTCTGCGTGTTTAGGAACCACCTGTAGGTTCACAAGGGGTAGTAATAAGTTGCAGTGTAGGGTCTCTAGTGCTTTTCTTCTAACAGAACTTTTTTTTTTCCAACCTTATAAATAATAGGGAATTGTGTTTTAACAGCAAACTTCTGTTGCTTTTCTTTCTTGAACACAGGAACTCAAGCGACGTACACACGGCCAACAGTTAGCCCCTCTATAGGTGCTCGGATGGCTGGAACACCAGGGGCTGCAACTTATGTGAAAACCACGAGTGGTAGCATCATTACAGTAGTACCAAAATCACTGGCTACGCTGGGAGGCAAGATTATCAGCAGTAATATTGTTTCTGGTAGGCATATGAGTTGTTCTGTTTTTATTACGACTTAATTCACAAGCAAGTTACACTTGCTCAGACTGTTCAGGGCTTTTCTGTGTGTTGCATGCTTAAATAATGTTGATGAGGTCAACTCAAAAGAAAAATAGCTGAACGTGAAGATATAAACAGCAGGTATGGATTCTTTTATCCCTAGGTAACTCAGAGCTCATGCTGCTGGCTCTTAGCAGAGATCCAGAGTATCACCAGCCAGATCCTGGCACTAAAGGGCACAGCAGAGACTGTGGTAAAGCCACCCTGGAGCGTAGTCTGGTAGAGATACCTCAGTTTTTCAAATCCCAGTTTCTTATTTTGGGCTAATGCAATAGCTTCTTTATCCTGTTGCAGGTATGATGAGTTCCTGAGGAGATTTCTAGATAGGCTAATGAGTTTATAAAGAAAAGTGAGTGTTATTGTTCTGCTGAGCAGCAGCAGGGGAGCCCTTACTTGGTCTCGATAATGGTTATACCAATTGTCCTGATATGCCACTTTAAAAAGGATAAAAGAAATTTTAAAAAGGATATCTGCCTTTGTAAAAAAAGATAAATAAAAATATAAGAATTTATCAAATTAGGACAGTTATTGATCTGAAGTTAATAATGAAGCATCTGTAGGCATGACTAGTGGGTAGAATGTAATTAGGGGAATTCTTGGGATTGTAGCTGTGATGACTGAGTAGTGCTTTCTGCAGAAGGAAAGTGGTAGAGGTGGTAAAAAACAACAACAACAAAAGCCAGCTATCTGTGTAGATCTTGAAGTGGCAGTCTGATAGCATTCATGACAAAAATGTCAGTGTGTGTACTGTTGGAGATTGTAGAGGGTGGTCCAGCATTGCCCATTACTTCAGGTTGGATTACCTGGTGCAGGGAATGGATCTTACTACATAGAGGGAGAGGAAGAGAAATAGCCAACACAGCTCTTTGAAATAAATAACAATAAAAATGATTAGGAACTCAATTTTGAAGATCTGATTTTAACACTAACACAATGGCATATTTTTCTTCATTTTCTTTTCTTTTTTTCTTCAATCCATTGTTAGTCATTTATATTGCAGCAGCTCAATTCTAGAAAGCGATGGCTTTTCTCTTGGCTAGAGAGCTATTATTGATAAATAAAGGTTCTTCTGCTGAAGTCGTTTAAGTCAACCCTTATCTGTACAGGTAGGACCTTGACTTGAGTGTTAGTGTTGCTCTTATCTCCCCTAACTCTTGCTTTTGAGAAGTTAGATGTATTATCCTAAGAAACCTGCATCAGTCTGCTCTGTAATTCATGAGAAGAAGCTGTCCTAATACAGAATGAATTGCTCGTGTCCTGCACATGCCTGTATTGACTATAGATAAATGATGAGTAGAGCAAGCAGTTGATCTTTATGTGTTGAGTTGAGTGACAGAAATTCCCATTCCAGATGCTTTCTTGTGCACTAGGATGTAAATACAGCGATCCCTATGCAGCCAACTTCTTAAGTGATAGGAAATATACATGGGATGAACTTCACATTCTTTATTTTCTCATTAAAATTTAGGAACTACAACCAAAATCACTACAATTCCAATGACATCCAAACCCAATGTGATCGTTGTGCAAAAGACTACTGGAAAAGGAACTACAATTCAAGGACTTCCTGGCAAAAATGTTGTCACAACGTTGTTGAACGCTGGGGTACGTAAGACTTTCAGCTCTAAAGATCTATTGCCAAATGACACATTTTGCTAGCTGCTGTGCTCTTTCTGCTGAAGTCCCAATTAAAACAAATTTTGCATGAGCTTTGTAGCATATACAGCATGCCTTAATGTCCGGGATGTTAGAAGAACAAATATATTTTTTTAGGTTATTAAAGATCTTTAAAACATGCTGGGATTGTTCCCAGAATTAAATGATGATTTGCCCTTTTTTTTTTTCCAGTTACATGTTTAGTAACCCTGAAGATTTAAGCAGAAGTTAGAATCTTTACTTTTTAGTGCTCTAATGAGAACTTTAGACCTTTACAAGCTTGCATTTTCCATCTGTGTGTCCTTTGGGCAGAAATAAGCTGTTCCTTTGCAGTAAAGGTACCATGTTTGATTTCCTGTTCCTGAGTGTTGTGTAGTGATGTAGTTCTTGAATAACACGATGTCTAGTGAAAACAGAATCAGGTTTCTAGATGCAGCTGGATTTTCCTTTGCATGTGATGAACCTGCTTTTTGTTCTTAGCTAGAATTTAATGCTTTAAATCATGCAGTCTTTTTAGATTTACTTGTCTAGCTCAGCAGGAGTTTTTTTAAAACATTTCAGGAAATATTTTTTGAAGATTTCAACTTTTCCTGCTTAAGTTTAAGAACAAAGCCTAAAGTTATGTGTACAAGCAAATAGGAATCTCATGATGTTACATGGCAGGAGGCACCAGAACGTGATGATAATTCTGGAAAAAATAAATATATATTTATGTAGCTGTTGGAATTTCTATCTTCTTGATGGGAATGGGTAGAAGTACTGAGAGAACTGGCAGCTAACATGGTTCCTCGTATAGCTGTTACTGTGCAGAACTAAAAAAGCATGCTCAATTTTGTGCTGTTCTTAAGCTATCAGGAGTCTAGTTACATTTTTAAAATAAATGAACTTTTAGTTTAAAAAATAAACAGTCGTAACTAATATCTTGGGCATGAGGATAACACAGTTTTGTATTTATATCATTTATTTTTAGCTACTCAATTCGAGTTTCATAGATGTTTTGCCAAAGTGCTGATAGAAATAAGAGGCTTTAAAAAAAAAACATTTGCAAAAGATGTGAGGAAGGTTCCAACTTAGGTGAATTCTTTGGAGCAACTTCAAGAAACTTCAGTGTTGTTTGGTTACTCTTTATTCAACCCTTCAGAGCAGCTCAGAAGATAAAGTAATGGAAAAGAGGGTTTTGGTAGTTTTTCCATTCAAAGCCATAGTTTTTTTTTTATTTTATTTTTGGATGTTCTTTGTATTAAATACATCTATTTCTAACAGCAGTAGGTTGATATTGTGGTACACACACTCAGCAATAACTGTGTATTTTTTTAGAGAAGTGGGTCTCTCTGAAGAACTTCACTCAGTTAACCTGTAAACTTTGACTTCTCTACAGGGGGAGAAAACTGTTCAGGCAGTGCCAGCAGGAGCAAAACCTGCTATCATCACTGCCACGAGACCCATCACAAAAATGATTGTTACACAGCCAAAAGGAATAGGGTCCACGGTCCAGCCAGCCACCAAAATCATCCCAACTAAAATTGTTTATGGTCAGCAAGGGAAAACGCAGGTACAGTGAGGACCCATTTCTGTTTTGAAATGTACCCCTAAATTTTTAACGGGAAATAGATCATTTTTCACTGTGTTGCCACAACTATTGTGAGATTAATATATGCAGAATGTGTCTATGGTAATGAGGTGGCCTTGATTCTGGCTTCTTGAGCACAGTGTTGGCACTTGTTAGCTATTCCTGGAGACATTAGAGCAAGTTGAAAAGAATTATTAAGCCTGTTACGTAGCTGAAACTTGAAATGTCTGGTCATGGCTCTGGAGGCCTCTTTTTAGTCTTAGAGCTAATGACTAGATCATTTAAAAGACGTGGAAACTGAACATAGGTCATGTGTCACATGCAAGAGTCTTATTGAAGTTGTTCTATCATTGATGTATTTTCAGATTTCCCCTGCAGCCTTGTGTTGTTGGCAGGGCTGTAGACAGAGGATCTGGCTTTTGTCTGGATACTCCCAGTTTCAACTTTTTTTCTCTGGTTGCTATTGGCATATGAAAGAATTAATAGCAGGTGTAATATCTTGTGTGTCTTGAGCATTCAAGACTATCACGGGCCAAGGGAGAGAGGTGTTTGTCCTTACCAATTCAGTGCATGTTCCAGCTCACTTACCTAGCTTTCTCTTGTCCACACCGTTGTAACCAGCTGCAAAGAATGACTGCTTAGTGCTTTATTATGTGAAGTGCTCAAAATTACTGAGAAGTACATTCCTGTGCAGTGCCATTTACTGGGACTTCATGGTTTAACACTCAGAGTTGCTGAATTTACAGGTAGACTTCTTAGAGCAAGTTATCCATGTTGTCTAAGTCTTGTACGTAGATCTCTTTTAGTGGCACACTGTTCTCTAATTGCTCAGCTCTGTTTTCATGAGTGCTCTTACTGTATGCAATCTGTCTTTTTAACTAGGTCCTCATAAAGCCAAAGCCAGTGACATTTCAAGCAACGGTTGTGAGTGAACAAACTAGGCAATTGGTAACTGAAACGTTACAGCAGGCATCAAGGGTAGCAGAGACAGGAAATTCGTCTCTTCCAGAAGTGAAAGAGGAACCACAAAGCTACACTGATAGCAGCTCTTCTTCTACAGAGTCCTCTCAGAGCTCCCAAGGTATGTATCAGTGTTTCCTAAAACATGAGTGGAGTTTCTCCCAGACTTGCTAATTAGCTTTATATAACTCAATGTATCCCTTCAGCTAATTAGCTCCATATAACTCGCTGCATCCCTTCAGTTCTTCACCTGGTCTGTTGTCACTGAGTGTCATTGTCACTTTCCTTAAGGGTTTATTCATCTTCTGTGAGCTATTTAATAGAAACAGTAGAAAAGTAGAAATAATATTTCTTTGCTGGGCTCTGACTTGCTCTTAGACTGGTTGTGTAGAGAGTACAGCCACTGTGGCTTCAAGCTCTGATTCAGATGTGCAAGAAGATAAATAATGTTTACAAAGTAAGTAAAGCTCAACCTTTCTTCTGAAGTGCCCATAGAGTGCATCACTGCATTAAATAAAAGGAAATGTCTCTTAGTAAAACACACTTATTTATCAATCAGTGACTTTTTTTGTGTATAATATCATAACTTCTGGTTTATACTGTCATTTTCTATAAAGTTTTTTTGTTTTTAAAAAAAAAAAGGATTGAAGATTCAAAAATTTACCAAAATAAAGGTTGTGCAAATTCAGAATGCTGTATGCGTGTTGATAATCAGAACTGCTAAAAACCTTCAGGGTAAATTCAGCATACAGGGAGACATGCTGAACTTTGATTTATTAAAGCTTTGATAAAGAGCTAAGAAATATGGCAACTTGATAACATCAATTGTGTTTTACTTTGAGTCACTTAATTATAAACTAAACATGCAGTGTGAGACTTTACATCCTTGTCGAAGTATTCATAGCTGAAGAATAATGGCTAATGTAATTTAATTTTGAGCCCAACTGTTGCTTCAAGGAAGATGTTGGACAAGAGACCTCCAACCCACTTGGTTCCACAATGACTCCATGTGCCTCGTGTTTTTTGTCAGCAGATTCTCAGCCTGTAGTCCACGTGATTGCTTCAAGAAGTCAAGATTGGTCAGAACACGAAATAGCTGTGGACACCAGCCCTACGATAATTTACCAGGATGTATCCAGTGAATCTCAGTCAGCTACTTCCACGATAAAAGCTTTGCTAGAACTTCAGCAGACAACAGGTGTGGTTGGTTAGGATTCCTTCAGAGCACTCAGCTGCTACTTGCTTAAGCAGCGCTTCACAATAAATCTTGTAATTGAAAAGCGCCTCAAATCAACTTCTGTTTCTTTTTTACTCTGTAAAAGCTCTTCTGAAACAATTATATTAAGTACAAAATCTATTAAATTAAACGGTTCAGTTTATATTGGAGATCTGTTTTCATGCATCCTGCTTTTCTTTTCAAGCAGTGAAGGAGAAGTTGGAATCGAAGCCTAGGCAGCCTACCATTGACTTGAGCCAAATGGCTGTCCCAATACAGATGACACAAGAAAAGAGACATTCTCCAGAAAGCCCTTCAATTGCTGTAGTAGAATCAGAATTAGTTGCTGAATACATCACAACTGGTAAGTGGCTAAGACAGTTTTGTAATTGAATTCTGGAGACTTTATTTTGGGATTTTCTTACGCTGGAGTTTTCTTTCACTTGTTTTCACTGTAATTCTTCAGAGAGGAAATGATTGTTTTCTTCCACTACTGAGACCCTATGCAGAGAGGGCAGAAAATGAATCTACTGGAGAGTGTTTTTAGTTTAAACAAATGATTCTTGCTTCAAGGTGTTATAATCAAACAGACATTCTGTCCTCTGGTTAGATGGTGAGGATGGGCTGCCCTTCTTATCTGTAGGGAAAATGTCTAGTAAGGAAGAATTAGAAAATGAAGTTACAGAAACTACACTTTTTTTTTTTTTTTTTTTTAACTTCATTCATATTGGCAAAATTCTACTTGCTTACAAGCACCAGGTATGTTTTTAGCCAGCTGTGCATTTGACTTCCTACTGTAGTCCCCAGCTCCTTCATGTGCTGGAATGATTTGAACTGCTAAATTTGCACTTCTTAAATTGTTTGAACTGAAATTATATTTGGGGGACAACCCTTATCTTCTATATAATTATTATTTTTTTAAACACTTGAATCCTCCCATCTGAATGTCCTTTTTGTCTCAGCCCATGACTCCCTTCCACTGGACAGCTCTCTAATTGTGTCATGTCTCTCTGGATGCTGTCTGCCACCCCTAGAATCCTACTTTTGAGCCACCTCCATGCAAGGGGATCCAATTATTTGTTTCCTGATTTAATTTCTTAAGTCTGCATTGTTGGTCTGCCTGCTTTCTTTATTTGGAAAACGAAAACAAGAATGTGTTCAAAATATGAATTGAGGAAGTGAAATAAGTGTGTATCTGTGACTTCAGTGTTTGTACCATTAAATAGCCAATCTAATTTCTTTTTATTTTCCATTTTCCTGCCCTACACTCTCTCCCTTGCTTCCACCCCTTCTGTGGTCTAAATTTAAGGTGTGTGAAGTAGGGGGTGAAGAGGCTTATTGTTACTTTTAAATAACATTTGTATGTAGCTTTGGTTTCGAATGCTTGAGTCATGCTCCCTTGGATCCTTTTTAAATAGAGCTTTGAAGCACAATAAATAATGTGCTTCTCTCCATTTACCAAGTCAGTTGTGTTCACTGACATAGATGCCATGTATTGTGGTTTGTATTCAAAGTTCAGTTTGTTACTGGGTCTTACTGCAAAAGCTGATGTAAACTAGGACCCTTTGGGTGCTGGGGGGAGAGGAATGAAGTTCAGTAGCTCTGTAGATTCTTCGTCATATGGAGTACTAAAGATGGAAGTTTCCCTGAATGATTAATGCTTAAAACAGTGGGTTTTTTTGGTGAAACTTAAGATGATTTACAGGTATCTGCCAGGGAAATGCAGGCTGCTGTGGGCTGACTGACAGCAGTCTCCACTACAGATAAATTTTTGTTCCCTTTCCCTTCACCCAGTTTAACTGAACACTGCTAGGGAACGCAGGTAATTCAGAGTTTCCTTTTGTTTTAATTTCTGCTTCTTGGGATTCATCATCATCCATGCAGTTGTATTTTCTGCTAGAAAATTCAGTAGCAAGATAGTCTGCAAGCTGTAATTGATTGTGGAATCTCCTGCATGTGCTTCCATGGAAGGATTAGGAGCACTTTAATCTTTATGGGAGCTGGGATTCAAAGTGTACTTCCTGGTGAGGAGAGGGGAGCAGTTCATGCATCTTAGTGTCACCGTTTTTTGTCTGTCTGCAGACTCAGGAAGACAACACTGTCTTGGTTCACATTCGGAAGAATATCTACACAACCACATAGGTTAGAAACTTTACTTTTAAATGAAGCTTTGAATTGTGCAGGAGCTGTTGGGTGATATCCGTGATGGATCTAGCGCAGCATGCAAGCTGGTATTGATATCATCCAACTCCTTTCCTGGAATGGGAAAGCAAAATTGTCATGTTAATTCAAAATTTGACCTTTTTAACTTTCAACAAGGTCACTGGTGTCTTTTAACTTTCAGTTATAGTGTAACTGAATATAAACTTTGCTTTTTCTCCTTCATTTTTTCGGTATTGTATGACCAAAAAGTTAATGAAAGCAAATATTTACGTGTTGGTATGGATAGGCATGGAATTCAGACTGATATCTGTTCAGCAACTGCAATATGGAGTTTTTATTATTATTATTATTATTATTTTTAATTGCCAGGAGATCATTTCTCTGTCAATCCACTATTTAATTATGGAGCCGTAATCGTTGCTCCATAACTTACAGTTGTATCTGTTCTAACAGACCCATGACAAGATCTCTAATTCTTGTCTGCTATTTCTAATCAACCTTGCTTGTTTTCTTAATACCTGAGCGTTTTCTAATTGCTGATCTTGCAAATTTAGCTTGTGCTCGAGAGAGTATTTCTTGTGATTTAACAGTGTTAGAAACTCACTGTGCAAGGGTTGCTGTTCTTAATTGCAGTCAGTTGTGCAGGTGCTTTTGGCACCTGTAAAGACAGAATAATTTGTGTGGGTTATATAAAAACAACCCAGCTGAAAACAGTACAAATTCTGTTTGCAAAGTTGGTGTGCTGGGAAAAGGAGACCAGAGGAGATTTAGACGAACTGTGATGACTTAGGAATCAGAGACAAAAGCAGAGCCCCTGAGATGCTATTTTAATGAGGCTTCTCAGAACAGATCTGCACTTGAAAAGTTGGAGCTATCGTACAGTAAAACATATTTCGTACTCAGCTCTTTTATTTCACTCATGCTTTCAGCTGAAGGATAAATGCAAAGCAAATAGTTGAAGTTACTGCAGTTAGTTCTGGAGAAGTGCCACTGACCTCTTTACTTTCAGTTAGTCATCGGTCCCAACCCCACCAGCAGTCATCCCAGCCCCAGAGGACTCTGCTGCAGCACGTGGCTCAGTCACAGACAGCAACGCAGACTTCTGTTGTGGTGAAATCTATCCCCGCATCCTCCACAGGCGCAATTACCCATATCATGCAGCAGGTTGTACCCTTTCTTTTGCAAACAGTCTGTAAAAAAAAAAAAGAAACAAAAAAAACACAGCAGTAGGTTATGTGAATGATGCAGGAGAAGGGTTTGTTCTGAATGTGTTGCTGTCACTGGAAATGTTAAGTGCGAGGACGAGTGAGTAACCTAGTTCAGCGTTGCCTGTTTTGATGGGGGAGGATGGTGGGTTAAAGAGGAAGACTTGAGATTGTTAAAAGAGGTACACAGCCACTATGGAGAAGTCATTCCCACATTACTTCTTGCTGTCTGCACATCATCTTCTTGAGAGCAACAAGGTGCTTTTTTCTGCATCGTTGTGTTGTAGGGGTCAACGTTCCAGATTATATTGGCATTAGCGTAGAAGAATCAGCAACTTGAGCTGTGGAACAGGGCAGTGCTGTATTGGGATTGTAAATCCACTGCAAAGAACATATTTTGACTGATGTTTGAGTAGGCTGCTTTGTCCTTCTGAAGTCACTTAATAGTATGTCTATACTATGGTACACAAAGTATGGTAATATAGGTCTCTTGCTCCCTGAAATAAAACCAATCGACCAATAAAAATTGTAATAAAATTTTGAGGAAGGAAGGAAAAGAGGGGTACTGTGCTGAAATGGGATGGTTAGTTGGTAGAGAGAATTGAGTTGGAAGGGACACTTAAAGACCATCTAGTCCAATTCTCCTGCAGTGAACAGGGGCACCCACAGCACCATCAGGTGCTCAGAGCCTCATCCAGTCTGACCTTGAACATCTCCAAGGGAAGGGGTACAGCTACCACCTCTCTGGGCATCTCCAGGAGCTGCAGCAGAAACCATGGAGAGGATGGCTAGGCTTCCAAGAGGCACAATGAAAAGTTGTGTAGATGGAATCTGATTTGAATGAGAAGCTAGTGATTGAACCACCTCTTAATCTCTGCTCTCTCATGTCTATCTGCCATCCTGGTTTAATGGTTTCAACCCTAGTGTGATGTGAGCCAGGGCTGCACGCTCTCCACTGAAGAGCAGCTAACACAGTTAATGTTCTTGCAGTATTTTAATGTGAAAACAGTAGTATTAATTACATAGGTATCGTGGATGCTTTGTAAGGGTGTACATGAGTTGGGAGTAAAATCAGTTGTAGCAAGATTGGAGGGTTAAAAATTACATTTTGATTATGCGTTATTTTAAATTAGATTTCACCTTACTAACTTGCTCCAACTTCTTCTTCCTAAGGCCTTAAGCAGTCACACTGCGTTCACCAAACACAGTGAACAGCTCGGAACTGAGGAGGGAGAAGTGGAAGAGATGGACACCTTAGATCCTCAGACTGGCCTGTTCTACAGATCTGCCCTGACACAATCGCAGGCACAAAAACAGCAAAAACTGAGTCAGCCGCAGCTGGAACAGACTCAACTGCAAGTGAAAACTCTGCAATGTTTCCAGACTAAGCAGAAGCAGACAATCCACCTGCAGGCCGACCAAATCCAGCACAAACTCCCACAAATGCCCCAGCTTTCTATAAGGCATCAAAAGCTCACCCCCCTGCAGCAAGAGCAAGCACAGACCAAACCAGATGCACAGCACCCCCCACACCACATGATGGCCAAAGAAAGGCAGCTCCCTACCTTAGTGGCTCAGCCACAGCAAACTGTAGTACAGGTGCTTGCAGTAAAAACCACGCAGCAGCTGCCCAAACTGCAACAGGCACCAACGGCACAAAAAATCTACATGCAACCCCAGCCCCCCCAGAGTCAAATGCAGCTACCTGCCTCTTCAGAGAAACAGCCAGCAAGCCAGGTAACGGAATATTGATAGCATGCAAAATACACGTCGCTGTTCAAGGAAAAAAAAAATCTAAACACCAACCCTGTCGCTGTAGCAGTGTTTTGTCCTGGCAAGAGAGAACTCCTCATTCCGCTGGTATTAATTACCCCCATCAGAAGGTTGACAGTAGGAAAGAGAAGCACATGTTATAGGGGAAAAATCCGTAGAGCTCACAAATGTGTTTTGTTGGACAGTTTTTATGAATTTCTGCCACCACCGGTGCATGGAATTTGTCCCTAATTATTTTCTTTCTTTTTTTCTTTTTTTTCTTTTTTTTCTTTTTTTTTTTTTTTAGGTATGACACGTTATTAATTTACGTTCCCGTAGCACTTTTTATTTCTGTGGAAATAAAGATGAATACACTGCAGTCTCCTAAGGCTCTCCATTGTACATCTTCCTTTGTAGTTTACATCTTCCTGAAGTTCAGTGGCTTTCATGTACAGGAGTAACTTCATTTTCCTTGGGAGAGGAAAATGAAATGACTAAGGAACATGGGAAAAAAATATATATTTTAACTCCAGAAAAGTACAAATTCTTTGTCCCTTTCAGGAGTACGTGTGAAAATGAGAGTTAACAAACACCACATGGGGATGTAAATCCCAAAGGAAAACGAGGCTGCTGTGGTATTATACTGCTACAAATCTAGCAGCCCAGAGAGCTGCATTTCCCCAGGCTTCAAATTAACTGTTGCCATCTCATTGCTAATTCCTTTGTTAAAACAGAGTTTCACCTGTCTTCGTAATAGCAAGTATGTTGTTTGTGCCAGTACTGTCCTTGGAAATAATTGATTAGATTTTCAATAATAATAATAAAAAAAATAACCTAGTGTAACGTGAACAACAAAAATTTGATTTTCAGGTTCAGCAAGCATCCAATTATAACTCAAGGATCCACTGTTACAAAGATAACTTTTGAGGGGCATCAACCTCCTGTTTCAGAGGTAGCAGGTGGCAGTTGTGTGCCCAAACTGGTACTGCCAGTTACCATTTCCCATGCAGGCATCCATGAAGAGAGAGCAGTAGCAGACATTTTGAGAATGTCTATGGTGGTGGAAGCTCAGATTGATACAAATGTAGAAACTGTGATAGTGGATCCACAAATCAAGGCTATGTCCACTAGTAAACCTGCTAGCGAAGCAGAGTCGTCACCTTGTACCCAGGTGCCGAGGGTGGCTGCAGTAGGGATGACGGCAACTTCCATCCCCCCAGCAACAGACATGTAAAGAATCCAGTCCAAGTCCTCCTGCTGTTGGTCCTACTATAACAGAGAGGAAACTCGATGCACAAGGAATGCCTACAACAAACCAGTTTATACACATTCAGAATGTATCACAAAAGAAAGCTGAAGAGAGTTCATCAGAAATTGTTACCCAGGTAAGAGAAGACCAGAGGCAAATAAGGCAAACGTTGAGCAGAGCAAACTAGCTTTGTCTAATGTGATGATAGCAACTGAACAATGTTCAAATATTTTTTTTTTCTTCAGTTTTTGCTTTTTCTACTCCTAGGCTTGCAGTGGATTACTGCTTCAAAGTGTGTAGCTCTTGTTAAAACGAGCTCACGTTTCTCCAGCACTGTCGTTCGTGGTGTTCTCAGTGTCTTCTTTGTTTTTCTGTTAAAAAAATGAATGCATCTGTTACAAAGTGCTTCACTTTGAAATGGTTAAAACTTGACCATCACTGCTTACAATGGAACTATGATCTAGAATTTTTTTGATGCCGTTTAACATGTATAAAATTAATTTGGGCAAAAAATGAAGTAGAGGGGTTCCGCTCACTGGATGGGAGCGTTCAGCAAACGAGGTCTGGATTCACAAGAAAGTTTGGTAGCTGTGTATAAACACTCTTTTCACTTAGAAGACAAAATTACTTTTAAATCTTTAGATGCTTGGAAAAAACTGCCTATCTGATGATTGATTCTTTCGTTGATTCTGCTGTCTTAAATATGATATTTGGTGATGTAATATATGGTCAGAAAGTCAACTGGCAAAGTATTTCAGTCATCTGAGGTCTCATAGTGCTATAGCATGAATTGCTGTAGACAGGTTGGTAGTGTGTATGTTTACAGAACTGGTAGTGCGTAATGAAACGTTTTTATTGTGTGTTATGTTTCAGTGAAATACTTTTGATGGGGAAAAATGCATACAGAGTGTTCAAATTTTTCATGTTAGTTTGTATAATTTTCATTGCATTTAACTTGGCTTTTATAGAAATCATTATAATCCCTATTCCTCATTTCCCTAAATAGACAAAAGGAAATTTCTGCTTTATTTTGTATACTTTGAGAATCTTTGTTGGTTATATTCATGTCATGCTATGAACTTTTTCGAAGTCAAATCACCACCCAGGTCTTGAATTATTTAAAGATTTAGACTGAATTTATCAGACCAGAAACATACGGATAGATAGCATAGATCCATAGATCCCAAAGCAGGGAGCCTGCTTTGGCAGGGGGGTTGGACTAGACGATTTCTAGTGGTCCTTTCCAACCCCTACAGTTCTGTGATTCTGTTTCCTTAGCCTCTGCTACTGCAGCTCTGAACAGGGTCAGAGCTTGTATTGTATACAAGAAATAGAGCTTTTCTGTATATTTCAATGCCCGGTCTTGAAAAAAATGTAAGAAGGCTGAAGAGTATTCTCTCTTGCTTTGCATTTGGAGAGTGATGGGTGGTGGAAAGCAGTGTTTTTGCTGTTGGTTGTGCTGGAGTTCTGTCACAGACCTTTAGTAAAGGTCTGGGCCCATGATCAGTGCCTTAACAGAGCATATTCCCATGTTATCTTTCACAACCTAACCTTGTGAAGGGGTCTTCTGAAGCTTTGACAAATGATTGCAACAGGCTTGCTAGGAAAAAATGCTCTTGGAAAACTGAATAGCCCTTTTCCATGAGTTCCTGCATTTGCTCAAATGCCTTAGCCTGCCAAAGCTGTGTGTGTTAGAGCTTAAATTTTTCTCTTTCTTTCAGACTACCCCTCGATATCCCATCCCTTGTCACTCCAGCTCCAACGTGGTAGTGGAACCCAGCGGGCTCCTGGAGCTCAACAACTTCACCAGTCAGCGTCTCGATGACGAAGAGACTGCAGTGGAGCAAGACATGGACAGTAGCACTGAGGATGGCACTGAGCCCAGCCCCTCTCAGAGTTCTGCTGAACAATCCTAAGGAACGGGGACACTGGAGTGCACTTTAACCTATCTGGGGATTTGAGTATCCCAGATGCCCTTGTTTTGTGATGTCTTAGAGCACTTTGCCTATTAGAGTTGTTCATTGGACCCCTGAAGCATCAGTGTGTTTTAACAAGACAGTATTGCAAAAGCTGCATCTTAGAAATGGTTTCCAAAAAAAAGAAAAAAGAAAAGAAAAGAGATGTAGTTACTGAGATACAGCAATCCTGTGACAGTGGAATGTACTGTTAACAAGCAAATCTGCAGCGAATTCTACAGCCCATGCTATTGAAGCCCTTGCCCAGGTACTGAAAGAGCTTTCAGTGAAAAGGGATCTTTATTTTGCTGCGTCTTTTTGTTAGCTGCTGAGCAAAACACCATCAAAGAAGAGAATGTGTAACGAATATTTGTATTTTTAAGTAGCGTGTGAGAGAAACAGTCTCTGACAGTGCCCGAAGAGCCCCAGGAATTTTGGAATTGGTTAGCTTTCTTGCACTTGTGCTCACTTAGAGTTAAGATTTTTTCATAAGACGGAAAAATATAGTTTTATTTTTTTAAAATTCTTGTTGTTGAATGTTTGGAAATAAGCAAAATCACTAATGGTAGCAATGTGGATTTGCTCGTGGATTTTTGTTTTCATGCTTTACAGGAGTTAGGGTAGCGGTGCATGAGCTGTTCCTTTGTGCCATAAGCACGCGGAACTCTCATCGGCTCCAGTTAATCTCTGATTATTTATTTAAAACTTAAAGTGAGTCCAAGTTGTTTAAAAAGTTCCTGTTAAACAGGCAGGTGTGTAAATTCTAGTACAAAAGGGTTGTGGGGGATGTATTTTGCTATCTATCCGTTTTTCAGAACTGGGGGATAAGTGGTTCCACGTCTTTAAAAGCTGAGCCTCAGAGTTTAGAAATGAGCTTAAGGCTTTTAAAAAAAATCTTTTAGTGCCGTTTTTAAAGTGACCACTTGGGGAGTTTCGATGCTGAGATCAGTATACAGCAGTAGGTTTTGGAAATCAGCCTTATGACTTGGCTTGTTGAAGCAATACATTGGGTTTCTGTGATAGTTACAAGCCACAGAGTGGGGGTGTGGGTTCGAATGGGAGAAGAGAACCAGTTTTAATACGTTCTGCTAATGAAGACAATACTTTTTTTTTTTCTCAAATGTATATAAAAACACGTTTTTAACTGTTTTGTATAGATTTCATTATAAATAACTAAGCATTTTAAGACTTTGACATATCATTTAATTGTATATACATCTATCAGCCTAACTGCCCACTTTTTGGTGCTGAAGTACTACTGTAAGTAGATTTCATCCAAAGTCTAATACAGTTTTTTGCGTCAGTCTTTTTTTTAAGCTGTGATTTTACTGTTGATACTGTAGTTAAGATTAAATTCAAACTAGAGTTAACTCTCAAATGAAAAATACAAAACCTTAAAACATGAATTTTTTTCCTTGTCCTGAATCTCCGTGTGTGTCAGAACGTGCAGTATCCCCTAGATGGTGCTGTTGCTTTTTCATCTCACCTCAGTTGTTTTCTGTAGGCAGACCCAATGATTTTCATACAGGCTTTTTCCTCTGTGATCTCTTCCGTTGCCATTGATTCTGAAATGACACATGCTTAATTTCATTTCTTTTTTTTTTTTTTTTTTTGCATTATGTTGGAATAGATTTCTGTTCTGCTTCATATTCAGAATGGACAACGATTTATATGAAGTGAAACGGCGTTTGTCGAGTTAAAAGAAAATAGCCCTACCAGCATGATGCCATGTGGTGGTCTGGGAGCTGTCACTCTTGGGGAATAATTCTGACCAACAAGAGTGTCTTGAGTTACAATCTCAGGCCTCCAGAATGATGGGATGCTGTTTAATACAGGTTTTACTGCCAGTGAGACTGGACAGGTTCTCTGTTATGCATTGTAGATGCAACATATGACAGTATACGACAGTATTCCCTACACAGTTACAAAGTCTTCAGCAGGTGACTTTGGCTTGGATCACATTTCATTGTCTTCTGGGATCTTGTTGCATTCTGAGTATCCCTGGCATATCAAGATCTGTAAGGCCATGAGAAGAAAAAGCGGAGCAAGGTTTATCTTAAGCACTTTTGTGCAAGAATGTTATAAATTCTGGTTTCACGTTTACGTTTGCCCAGGGTGGTGGTGAGAAATGGTATGAGTTCACCACCGTATTACATATAGTGTTAAGCCCTGGTTTGATCTGATATTTTATGTGAGAACTTTGGCTGCGCCATTAGTGATGACTTTGCAGCAAAGGTGTGAGTAAATCTGCAGTGACATAATTTGACAGCAGCTTGAAGGCAGCAGTATCTTGAGAAACGCTAAAGCTTTTTAGCACTGCTCTAAGAGGCAGTTGTTTTGTAGGCTGGCAAATGGGAAGTATGTGGGGAGCTACCTGGGGGTCCTGTAAGAAATTGAGAAAGAAAAGACCATTGAAATCACTTAACTTGAAGCTTCTCATTGTTTCCCAAATGATCTGTGTTAGCTTCCCTTAGTTAATTGTGCTGGCACTTAAGCCACATAAATACCTTTAGCAAGAAGAAATGTACAAGATGTGATAAACTTTGGGGTCAAGTTGTTGGTTTTTTCCTAGCCATTTGATTTCTGAGCACAGATACAGCATCGATGTGTGGGGGCATTTGGCCTTTTCTCCCTTTTCTGCCCTACAGATGAGCATCTACACCTGGAGTGCTGTCTCCTTTTTGCTGTAGCCCTGTGCCCATTCCTCGCAGCTTTACAAATGTCCCTGAGCTCCTAAAAATAAACCATCAGCGTGTACATTTGCATATCCCTTATCCCTAATGAGCTGCATCATCCTTCCTGAAATAAACGTGATGATTCTCCTTGGAACAGAATAAAGGTGAGCTACGATGATGATAATCTACGCTCCCAGGAATAGGCAGCTAATAGGTTTTGTAACACAGCAAGAAGCTGTGGATGAATTGGAGAGCAAGCAGGAAAGGATTTGAGTTGCTTTGCATTCAGCATTTCAGTAAACGTGCTCTGTGTGCGTATGGATTTTCAACACCTGATACAAAGCTGGGAGCAAGTACTGAAATAAAGGAGAAGTCGGGGATGCTTTAAGGACGCTCACAGTCCCAGAAGGCAGCACGGTTCCTGGAGAGATTCACCCATTTGGAGAAATGCCTTCTTAGTCTCTCGTCTTTCTACCAGTAACAAGATGGGCTGCTGAAAATCGAGGGCAAAATAGAAAACGTGAAACTGCTTGGGAGTTACAAATGTCATCTTATGTGCAAAGGACCCTTTGAACAGAGCTCATGACTAAATGGGAATAAAAGAGAAAAAGCCTGAGACCTCTAAAAAAAATCAAAGTCATGAAGATGTGAGACTATACGCATGGTTTTTCCCCTGGTATAAGAACAGTTCCTAAAGGCTAAGAAGCATTTCACAGACAAAGGTGGTTGTGAATCCCCCATGGGCATGCTGCAAAAGCTCAATCCAAAAAGGAGTGATCGTAATTGAGATAATGAAGAAGAACAATCACACTGCTTACAGAATTTCCTGTATAAATAACAGCATATTCAGTGCCTTTATGGGCGTACTGAGCTCAGGACTTGCTCCCATAAGCCGTTAAGAATGGTAATGAGCAACCCGTGTGAAGCTTCCTTTCATGCTATTGGACTGAAGAATTTTTTCCCTCATCCAAAGTCCGTCCCGAAGCCGTAGAGCAGTCTGTGAATCTGATCTCTTCCCGTAGCAATGTAAAATGTCACTTAGGGCAAGTTTAGAGGTCACCGTCGTGAGTGTAACAAGGAGAAAGTGAGGGAAGAATTGCTTTTAAACGTATTTGTGGATTCCTATGCAAGAAGAAATTCAACAGCAGTGGCTTTTTAACCTCATATTGCCTAACTTGGGCAGGTATTGAGGACCTCAGGCTCCTTGGGTTATCAGGGAACCCTTAGAGGGCAGTAGAAACGTCTCTTATGGGCTACATGTTGGAAGCCAAAGAGGTTTTGTCAGTCAAATGCCTGAAATACATACAACATCCTCTCTGATGGTGGTTTTGCTAAAACTTGGACAACTCAGTGTGAGAACACATCTACTTCGTTGCTCATTGCAGCACGTTCTCTGTCATTTATTTTAACAAACAGCCTTCTGCAGCTATCGGACAGAACTGTCCTGGAGGATTGTAGGACTTCTGGACTTTGGGACTTCTTCCACGTTGTTCTCTACCAGAAATCAGTGAAAGGCTCCGAAGGCCTCTTTGCTTCGTGTTGTTTGTTTTAAATGCACACACAGAGCATAACAGATTGGTTGTCTCTGTGAGTAACAGTGAGTGAAGTTGCCACCCTGTGCTCTTCACATTGGCCACTGACTCTCTCTATAAGTGTAAATGCTTTGAAGTGGATGTTGGATCAGGCCAGACTTTTCCAGCAGATGAATTAATTCTTAAGTGTTGAAATGCTGTTTGACACAGCAGCCTTTTTGAAGAGGAAGGCAAGCAAGATAGTTTTTGTTCGGTGCCTCTTCAGGTGTCTGTTCTCCTAATTCTCTGTGTAGATATCTGCTTTCCCCATAAGTTTATTTCAGACCTGTCATCTGATCCGTTTCCTTTTCTTACTAGAAGATTAACTTAACCCAATTTCCAGGTGGAAAATGGAGATGTTCACATCTCTTAACAATTAGGCAAGATGATCTTGGTGATCATTTTCGACCTTAGTGATCATATGCTTCTTCCCTGCAATGAACTTCTCAGTGCCTGAGACCTTTTGTCTCTGAACGTACAGTGGGGTTGGGAAGGGCTCTTCAGTGGGGTTGGAAGGGACCTTTGGAGAATGTCTGGTCCAACCCCCTACCCAAAGCAGGGCCAGGTTGCTCAGGACAGTGTCCAGCTGTGTTTTGAAAATATCCAAGGATTAAAGCTTGGCAGACTACTCCAGTGTTCAGCCACCCTCATGTGGATTTTGGGTTTGTGACCCGTGGCCCAACTCTGCCCCAGCAGGGACACCCAGAGCAGAGTGCCCAGCACTGTGTCCAAGTGGCTTTTGGAGATCCACTCTACACCCACGTTGGGTATTTGTACACATGGAGGATATCACCTTTCATCTGTACTCCCAAGAAATCTAACTGGTTGCCAAACTAGCAATGTAAAATGGAGAAATCACTTCTGTTTCAAGCTTTCAATAACCTGGTCTATGGCAAGATGCACATCTTGGAACTTCTGACTTGAGTGCCTGTTGATGGGAGGGTTTCAACAACACATGATGCAACAGCCACTGCTTTCAGGGCTCTGGGAAACAAAGGCAGTTATAATTTGGAGGTATGATGACCGTGGGCTTTCAGGAGTGTGTAAATTATTACCAGGAAATTCTTTGAAATGATATTGAGAGATGCTGGAAGAAAATCTTTCTGTTGTGTGTCATGTGAGGAAGATTTGCCTTCTCCAGAATGAGGATCAGGCATCTTCTATGGGATAGGTATAATTCTCAGGGATTGGAAACTAGGACAGTGTTCAAGGTTATGGCATTATCCAGAAATGAATTTCTCCCAGAGATTTAAGAACTCATTTTCTTTTCTTGTGTATTTTTTTCCCCTTGTATCTTTTTTTGTTTGTTTGTTTCCTGTCAAGGTTTCTTTCTTTGTTTGAACTTAAATGTCACAGTGAGATGTCATAGTGAGCCCAGGCTATTTATAGTGGAAAGCAGCAGTCTCTCGACTTTCAAAGTCTCTAGCGCAGAACTAAAAGCACAGCTTTTCTAGCCAGGAAATGGCAAAGGTTTGTTTTGAAATAAGCAATAAAAGCAGAGCCCTTATTATAAACAGCTCCTTTGGGGTACCGTGAGGGAGTCAGTGCCTTCTGGGGCAGTAGAACTGTGTAAAGTAGCACTAATCCTGAGCCAAAAGTGAAGTTTTTCTCATGTAGTCACCCCTCTCCTTATCCTGGCAGGTGAATGAAGATGTTCTTCCTTCTGCAGTTCCACCTTTATGACCTCCTTTTATCAATTCTAAGCCTTTCTTTGTGTTCGTATCTCCTGATATGAATAAAAAACAATTTTTTTCCCCTCTGCCATCCCAGCAAAGACTTGATCATGTCTTACTCTTGCAGCTGGGAATACGGCCGTTAAAGAAGCCTTTGCTCTCTGCGTGCCTCAGTTTCCCAAGTTCTCAAAGCACATGGTGTATATCTGGCTGTAGATATCCCTGTTCACTGTAGGGGAGGTGAATCAGATGACCCTTGCAACTCCAACAATTCTGTGATTCCATGATAACTCCTCCACCTGGCTGTTTTCTTAATAAAAGGATGTAGTAATAACACAGGGAAAATCACCTTTAAACCAAATGGTCTAGCTGGAAATGTAGGGTTTTTTTAAATTTTATTTTTATTTTTTGTTAAATCTGCACATTTTGTAATGGGAAAATAGAGCCTACATTTCATTTAGAGACACTTCAGTGCTGCTTTTGTAATAAGCTAAAATAGTAACATGTGAACTCCTTAGGAGAAAAGAGGAGGAAAAATAGAACTGACCTAAATTGTGGCTAAAATCCTTTTGGGAATGAAAAGGTTTCTGCTCAATTGTTTTTCATATGCACTGTGTCTTCTGTTTTTTCCTTGGTTTGTTTTGGACATGAAATGGAAATACTGCATTGGATTGAGAAGAGGTTAAAAACAGCATGAGAACAAACCACAAGAAGTAGGAAGTAGCACGAGTTTAGTGAGAACAAAGTTTTGTAGCTCCAGGGTTACCAGAAATAGGGATATTTGTTTTCCTTTCCAGACTCTTACTTGTATATACTCCCTCCATTTGGACTACGGTGAAACTGGGAACTAAGAAAGCATTGTGATGATCTCTCACTTACTAGTATTTCTTTATATTGAAAATAATGGTTGGAGAAGGATTTGGATGCTCGGAAATGTTTTATCAATTTCATTTGTCTATACAATCGTTGTTAGACTTCCACATTCAGATCCACTGGTGACAGCAGCATGGTTTTAGCTCTGATTTAAGGCTTTTGCTAGCCTTTATCTACTAGACATTGGCAGTTTTTAGGCTGACTTCTCAGTGAAGCAGTGATTTTGGTCTATGTGCCTTGAGGATGTACAAACTCATTTGGCGGTTCATATTGCATTTGACCTCAGGGACGAACAAGTTCTGCTGCAGTAGATGGGGCTGAGGAGACCAAAACAGCACCAGCAATCTGCAAAAACTTTTCAGGACAAAGGGGCCGCAAACCAGAGTTGGCTGAGTACAAACAGCTCAGAACAGGGCTTTATTACAAATAATAATTATCATCAGATCAGACTGATGGTAGTGTGTGGATTCATAGAGCAATTTCCTGGCACTCTGTATGTACCGTGGTGCTCAGAGTTTCTTCTGTTATCATGTTAGCCCACTTTCCTATATAGAAGAGTACTATGGATGTGTCTTGAAATAAAACAGGCCAAAATCCCCACCCCCAAGAGCTGCAGACCCTATTACAGTGAGATACAGCTAGCCCCATTTGTACCCAGATGGTTGATTTGGTGGTGGCACATTTGTTTGCAAA
Source organism: Callipepla californica brunnescens (assembly GCA_023055505.1). Taxonomy (NCBI): domain Eukaryota; kingdom Metazoa; phylum Chordata; class Aves; order Galliformes; family Odontophoridae; genus Callipepla; species Callipepla californica. Next base: position 121,800,645 of record JALIRH010000001.1, on the reverse strand, counting down.
GCTTACAATAGCTCTCAAAGTAAAGCAAAGTTATCAAATTCCTGATGAGGTGGACCCCATTACCTCATTCCTCCTCACCTTCCACCCCTAGAAAATAATTTTTCTAAAGTTCTTTGAGCCACTGAAAATCACTTTTCCTGTCCAGCAACTTTCTTAAGAGGGTGAGGTTTGTTTTCATCATGAATCACACCCTCGTTCTTGGTTCTGGCAGAGAGGATGTCCTTTATGTGCTTGCCAAAGGACTTCATGGTTACCTTTTCCTTTCTCATTTTCTTCACGGTCATCTACAGAGATTAGCTCTAATCTGGGTGAGATTCCCCATGGAAATCATGAAGAAGTTCCCCAGTTGATCAGCATGGCTTCAGAAAAGCGTGAGGTCACCTCCTGACCATAAGTGTAGAAGGTCTGGATTCTTATGCTTCAGAGATCGTGATGCCGCATTGTCTTTGAGATACCACCGCACAGATAGATGGAGCCCATGGGGCTGGTGAAAAACTGAAAGGGAGGAAGACAAGCCACCTAAGGACACCTTTTTCAGACCAGGGCTGGTGAACTCTGCTGGTCAGGTACGAACCAAGACGCACAATTTGCAAATTGCAGGTTGTCAATACACTATCAAAAGCTGTGTGACGTCAGCCATGAAATTATGATTTCTATCTGATGGGATGAGTAAAGTCTTCTGGATGTGATGATATTTATGCCCTGTCTGGAGTACTGTGTCCGAGTCTGGGGCCCCCAGTATAGGAGGGATGTGGAGCTATTGGAGCAGGTTTAGAGGAGGCCATGAAGATGCTCAAGAGGCTGGAGCTACTATGAGGAAAGGCTGAAGGATTTGGGTTTGTTCAGGCTCTGGGGACATCTTATTACGACCTTCCAATACTTGAAGGGAGCTTATAAGCAGGAGGGAGTCTGACTTTTTACATGGATAAATAATGATAGGACAAAGGGGAATGGCTGTTAACTAGAAGAGGAGAGATTCGGATTATATGTTAGGAAGACATTTTTTATTCAGAGGGTGGTGAGGCCCTGGCTGACGGCCACAAAAGCTGTGGATGTCCCACGTCTGGAGGCATTCAAGATGAGATTGGATGGGATCTTGGGCAGTCGGATCTGGTGTGTGGCAATCAGCCCATGGCAGGGGGGTTGGAACTGGATGGGCTTTAAGCCATTCTATGATTTGTGGCACAATAGCAATGATAGATATGATGCAATTCCCCAGGGCCTTATGGAGTCTCCTGCAGGGATTCCAGTGTGCTCTCTTCCTTTGTTTCACATTTTTGTGGCTTTTTGATTACACTACGCTGTTCTCCACAGATGAATGAGTCTGCCATACAAAAACATTCACTGGACTGCCCTTTTGTTACAGCGTTCTCTGTTAATATCCATTACAGAATCACAAAACTGTAGGGGTTGGAAAGGACCTCTAGAGATCATTGAGTCCAACCTCCATTGAAGTCATGACAGCTCCTTCACCGTTTTCTGAATTACTTGTGAGCCCTAGAAGATAATAAGCAATTGGAACGTAAGGATAGTAATGTAAGGTAGTGTCTATCTGCCTGAGTGTAGGAAGGCCCTACAGAGGGAGCTGGACAGGGTGGATCAATGTGCTGAAGCCAATGGAATGAGCTTCAACAAGACCAAGAGACAGATCGCTTTGGTCGCAACAAACCCAGGCAATGCTACAGGCCTGGGGCAGAGTGTCTGGAGAGCTGTGCAAAGGAAAAAGATGTGGGACACTCAGCTGAACATGAGCCAGCAGTGTGCAGGTGGCAAAGAACACTGGTGGAATCCTGGTTTGGGTCAGAAATTGCGAGGTCAGCAGGAGGTGATTGTTGCTTTTGGTGCTCAAGGCCACACGTCAAGTTCTGCATTCAGCTTTGGGCCCCTCACTACGGGGAGGACAATGAAGCTCTGGAGCATGTCCAGAGAAGGATAGAAAAGCTGTGAGGAGTCTCAAGTGGGGAATGGCTGAGCTGGGATTGTTCAGACTGGAGAAGAGGAGGCATGGAGGAGACGTTATGGCTCTCTACAGTGACCTGAAAAGAGGTTGAGGTGAGACGGGAGTTGGCCTCTTCACCCAGGTAACAGGGATAGGATGAGAAGGAATGGCCTCAATTTGTGCCAGGGGAAGTTTAGGCTGGATATCAGGAAAAATTTCTTCTCTGAAAGAGTGGTTAGGCATCTGAACAGGCTGCCCAAGGAAACGGTCGAGTCACCATCCCTGGTGATATTCAGGAATTGTGTAGTTGTGGTACTTAGCAACATGGTTTAGTGGGCAATATTGATAACAGGTGTCTGGTTGGACTAGGTGATCCTAGTGGTCATTTCCAACCTTAAGGATTCCAAGATTCTTCTTACCTATTCCCAACATTCAGCATTTTTCCCTCGTTGTCACCAAAATACGTCAAAAAGACAAATGAAACAGGGGAGTCCTGTTACTGCAATTCATGCTGTCTGGTTGGCCTCGTCTAGCAGACTTGTCTTCTTCTTCCTTTGGCCAGGCACGTTGTGCACGGCAATGCAGTCAGCAGTAACTTGTTCTAACGTAACATTCGCTCTTGCTGCTGGTGGAGCCTTGACAAAAAGAATATTGCTTGATTTATGGGGAAGGGTCTGAAGGGGAAGAGGTATGTGAGGAGGGGCTGAAGTCCTTTGGGTTGTTTGTCCCAGAGAAGAGGAGGCTGAGGGGAGTCCTCGTGGTGGCCTGGAGCCCCTCACAGGGAGCAGAGAGAGAGCGCTGATCTCTGCTGTCTGTGACAATGACAGGACCTGAGGGAATGATGTGGAGCTGATCCATGCAAATTGTCCAGAGTTTGTCAAAGAGTGGTGACTCAAGAAGTGGTCAGAGGCTGCGTTGCAGGGAAAATCAGCTCTGTGTGTAATTAGCTGTGGCACGCAGTGCAATGACGAGGAATTCTGGGGGAGAACTCGTGCTGTCTGAGCAGATTTCAAGGGTCTTAGATGATGTCTGAAGGATATTTCTGGTAGAAGAGTTTGTTTTAGGGAAGCACAGTGCCTGGGATGTTGGCTTCGTTGCTTGGGGGCTCATAAAAATCGGAACTATCAACATCTTTTGAAGTACTCCAGTTTCTTCTTCACCCATTGGTGAAACAGTGAGGAGGGCTGAAATAGGATCATAGAATCATGGAATACAGAATCACTGAAGTTGGAAAAGACCTCCAAGTCCAACCCCAACCCACCTCTACCATGCCTGCTGACCATGTCCCTCAGTTCTTGAACACCCCCAGGGCTGGTGACCCCGCCACTTCCCTGGGCAACTTGTTGCAGTTCCCAATCACTCTTCCCAAGAAGAAATATATTCTAATATCCAACCTAAATGATGAGGTCAAGTAAGAGAGGTCTGAGACTTGTTCCTACTGCTTCCTCCCTACAGCGTAATATAATCGTACAGTTTTATTTTTTCCATTCTCTTCTGAAGTATGTGGGATATTTCTGGTTTGTGGTAATACAACAGCGAGAAGATGGTGAGATTTCTGATGCTGGTGACAGTGAGGAACTCATGTGTAGTGTGAATGGGTCAAGCTGAGAAACCAAAGACCACTGTTATTTAGATTTACGTTGGTTTCTGTGCTTCAACTCTGCTTTTAGAATCAGCTCTGAGAGTTCATTTCACCAAACAAAGGTTTTGTCAAAATAATAGACCTTGATTATAATGGAAAAGGAGAAAGATTGCTGCTCAGGAAAGAGTGATATGTTTAATTGGGTTCTTCAGTTTTCAAACAGGAGCTTATAACATTGCATGTTTATCTTTTATGGCCTCATGTTTGGATGCTGGAGGACTGAGCTGGCATTTGACTTTAATGAGCTTTGTCTTAAATGTGTAATTTTTTTGTGTGTGCCCAATTATTGATGTAAAGGACAAATCAAAGGCTCAGGTGTCTTTTCAGATACCACCTGCATGAAGTCCTGCAGAACTAAAGCCAGGTTTTGCCAGCCATTCTGCAAGCTCCCTCTTGTTTTGCAGGAGCATAAACAATCCTGTGCAGATGTTTCACAGGGAACTCAAACCAGAACAGCACAAACTATTTACAGTGGGATGTGTTGTTTCCTGTGAAGAACAATAATACTTAATTACTGTTTTATGTTGCAGTTTGAGTTTGGTAGCAGGCCGGTCTCCTTTGTGATCACTTGACAAAGGAAATAGCTGAACAATCCACAACAAATTACTACCAGAAAAACCCTAAATCCTTTAGTCTTGCCACACCATGTACCATGACATTACAAACACAAATTCTTTTCTTCTTTCCCAGACTCAACTGTAAGAGAAAAATAATGCTATTCATCAGCTTCCATTTAGTTTCTTCTTCAGCTCCTCATTCCTTGACATTTGAAGTGATGTCCAAAAGTGAACAGAAAGATGCAGGCCCTGTTTAGTTCTTTAAATGTGTTCTGCATTTCTTAAGGGGAAATATTTTATAAGTGGCATAGGAATAGAAAAGCCATTATTTGAAAATAAGTGTCTTGAGAATGTTCTCAGAAGCCCACAACTGAAGAAACTGTGATGGGTTAAAGTATTTGTGGGAAATCCTCTGCTATTTTTCCCTGTGAGAATGAGGAAGGATAGTTGCATTCTGTAATGGAATAAAGTGCTTGTGGAGAGGGCAAAACTGGAGAATCTTGGGGAGATTTAGACTAGATATATGGAAAAAATATATATATTTGTAAGGGTAGTGAAGCACTGCTATGGGTTACCCAGAGAGGTGGTGACCCTGGAGACACCCAAGGTCAGGCTGGTTGGGGCTCTGAGCACCTGATGGAGCTGTGGGTGTCCCTGTTAATTGTAGGGGAATTGGACCAGGTGGTCTGTAAAGTTCTCTTCCAACTCAAAGGATTCCATGATTCTATATACCATCTGATAGTGATGCCATCACCAAGTTGTCCAGCTAGTAGAAGAGCTTCCATGTCAGAGAAGACACAAGAATCATCTTCATAAAACTTCTGGAAAAAGCATAAGGTTGTCCTTAGAGGATCTCTATCACCTTTGCCAAGATTGCCCCATTTCACTACCTTCTTTCACAAGCTGACCCAGCAGAGCTCTGCACAGTGAGCTTTGCTCCATTGTGTGGGCATAGACAGAAAAAGTGCTTGTGTATTCTCTTTACAGTGGAAAACTTCTTTAACTCATCTTCTGTAACTCAACTTCTGTAACAACAAGGTGATTTGTGTGTGAGAGAGAAATCTCTGTCCCTTCTCTGTTAATGCTTTTCTTGCCCTCGGGCCTCTCATCCCAAATAAACACTGGCAAGTTGCTGACCAGCTTCCCTCCTTCAGGGGAAGCATGCCTTTGTGAAAAGGCCAAACTGGTGTTACACAATCCCTCTGACCCCAGGCAAATAAATCACTTGCTCTGCTCTTCACCTTGGCTCCCAAGCATTTGTCCATCTCCTTGCTTTGCAGGGTAGTGTGAGGGTAAAATCCATGCATGATTCTGGGTTGCTTGGATACTGTGTGGACTTAGGGCAAAATAAAATAAAGAAAGAAAGAGAAAAATGCATCTTCTAGAGTCTTCCCTCTGGTCCACACCTCTCCTCATATAATTAACTAACTGCTGTGTCTTTCCTTGGGGCCAGTTTGCCATCTTCCTTCTCATCTGGTGTCCTCACTTCTCTCAGTTCCCTGCAACTTATTTTCTTAACTGAGAACTTTTAATTGACCTTCTTCCAGCATGCTTCCTCCCTATTCTGTAACATCTCTGGGTGATGCCTGACCAATAAAAACACGCCTGCTGTCCTCATCCAGAGCTCTCTCTTCATTTTCTGTTCCCCTGAAGAAGCCTGTGCCTCTAAGGAACAGCAGTGCACATTTTCAGTCTTATTATTTTCAGTTTTTTTCAGTTTATTATGGGTATGTCTCGTTTATTACCTACTATGTCCATAGATATGTAATCTTTATTAACTAATTCCAAACCAAGATTAAGATTTAGACTGCAGAAGACTACACACCCTCAAATCAATGGCTCTGCCAAAATTAACTGTTTAAAGTATGTGGGCAAATTCTGGACTGCAGTGTCCAACTCACCATCTCCACAGCTGGTTTCAGATGTGAAGGTAGCTCTGCATGCTGTAAATGTTATCTTTCGAGCACTGCATAGTTTGTCCAGTGAAAGGTATTTTTTCTCCCAGAGAGAACTTGTGCCCCATAGAATCATAGAATCACCAAGGTTGGAAAAGACCTACGAGATCATCCAACTGCCCACCTGTCTCCAATAGTTCTCACTAACCCATGTTCCTCGACACAGTGTCTAAACATTCCTTGAAGACCTCCAGGGTAGGTGACTCCACCACCTCCTTAGGCAGCCCGTTCCAGCACCTGGCCACTCTTTTGGAAGAAATATTTCCTAGCATCCAGTCTGAATTTCCCCTGGCGCGTCTTAGAGCCATTTCCTCTCATCCTATCACTAGTTACACAAGAGAAGAGGCTGACCCCCAGCTCAGTACAACCTCCCTTTTTGAGAGCAGTAAGGTCTCCCCTGAGCCTCCTCTTCTCCAGACTGAACAATCCCAGTTTTCTCAGCCGTTCCTCATAAAGCCTGTGCTTCAGACCCCTCACAGCTTCGTTGCCCTTCTCTGGACACCCTCTAGGGCCTCAATGTCTTGCAGTGTGGGCCCCATACATCCTTAGAAGTGACAGATACAACTGTGGCAACCTGTTCTAGCAGGTGGCAATTCTGCCCATGGAACCAGATCCAACCCAAGCCATTCTGTGGTTCTATTCAAATATACATACATAGTGATATTCAAGGCTGGTTTGGTGTTTGAGGTTCTGACATGAGTTGAAATGGCTTGCAGGGCTTGGTGAAAAGCATGTGGCTGGGTTCAAATGGAGTGCTCATCAGTCAGACCACCAGAAAGTAGTAGAGCTACAGTACCGGCTCACAAGCCTCAATTCCAATCAATTTTATCATGCATCTTTGTGCTCTACAGGATGACCTGACTTTCCAAGGTCATTAGCTAGAAACTAGATATACAGTACTTTTACCAAAAATTATATGTAATTTTATATGTACATGTGTAGGAATATGTGTAGGTATGTATAGTGATATACATCACTGGATAAGCATACCACTTTCTGAAAGCAAATGACAACAATTCCTTTCTTCTCCACTGGGACACCTCAGTTGCACAGCCCAGCAAGATGCTGAGTTGCTCTGGGGGATGCTTGCAGCAACTGGTCTTTGTGAATTACCAGTAACACTCATTTTCTTTTCTCCTGTCCCCAGCATCAAGGCCACCTTTGCAAAGGCAACATATCAGCCAGAGTCGTTCTGCTGAGCCACTTCACTCAGGGTGGAATATAAGAACATTAAGAACAGCCACTCGTAACTTTAATTTATCAGACTACAGCTATCTAGGTGTTGACTTTGTGTGCAAGATACAGCAGCTGGTGCTGTGTGTCCTGCCAAGCCTTTTACTGCTGGTGGCTGGGCAACTGCTGAGTTTGTTTGCAGTGATGTTAGAGCTCAGGCATGATTTATTAGGGGTCTAATACTCTAAGCTGCCTTTCCCTCTATTCCCAAATGATCTTCTTGCTGTGTAGGTTGGGAAGTACCACTTCGCTGAGTACAACAGAGCTGAAGGTCACCCTGTGCTTTTCTTAGCTATCAAAAAGCACTCCTTTCTTTTCTGCACATTTCCATTCTGTGTTGACCTTTGGCAGTCTGAATGCCTTGTTTCACTGCTTACAAGACTCAGAAAGCCACACAGGGTCACAACATGGTCCTCAGTGTGGTCCTGTGGTTATCCTTATCTGCTAGCACGGGAATTGCCATCAGAATAAAGCAACGTGAGATACCTATTAACAGACCTGAGCTTCAGAGGAAATTCCTGCTGGATGGAAGCAATGAAGCAAAAAATCACCAACCCAGCTTTTTGCTGAAATGTAGCTGCGAAAGAAACTTTCTTTACAATACCAAGTAAAACCTTCTGTGTAATGCATCTCTTCATGACAGGAGGAGGGGAAGTGGCCACCAAATTCTGCTAGATGTGGTTTAGGTTGGATATCAGGAAACACTTCTCTAACTTCTCTACAGAAAGGGCTGCTAAGCACTGGAATAGACTCCCCAGGATGGTATTTGAGTCACCATTCCTGAATGTGTTTAAAAACCATCTGGTTGTGGTGCTCAGGGACATGATGTAGCAGTGGGTTGTTGGAGTTAGGGCACTATGGTTGAGGTTTGACTTGGTGATTTCGAGGGTCTTTTCCAGTCTGAGCAATTCTATGATTCTGTGTTGTTGGGTTCTTTGCTTTAGGCTTTAAATGGTTAACTTCCACATCACAGTTTGTCTCCCTCATCCTTTCCTGGCTGATCATAAATACACTGCAGTGAAATCCAGGTATTAGATAAGATTTGTAAAGAAGCATAGATGCAAACGGTACCTTATAGATTACAGATAAGACATACTGCCTGTCCAGGAGGCTTTGAGATCTAAAGCAGCAAAGTTAAACACATGGCAGCACATTGGAAAATATTCCATGGTGAGGATTATCTGGGGTTAATGGTGATTAGAAGAGGAGTGCTGCTTGGAGGGCTGAATTTTAAGCAGTGCTTTGAAGAACAGAGAATGTTTGACACATGAACACAGTGAAGGGGAAAAGGCACAGGGCTAAAGAATGTGAAGAGTCAGAAAAGAGAAATTAGATGGGAAGATAGAGATAAGGCAGTGTGCTCTGGAATGAGGGTCTTGATCTTGGGCTGTATGGAAAAAACACAGGTTTTCACAATCGTTGAAGGTTGAGAAGGAGAGATCCTAGCATGGCTGTGTTGGTGACTTCAAGTGTATGGCTGCATACCATGTAGGGTCCTGGTCTCAAAGAGGAAAATGTGGACTTGAGAACCAAAGAAAAGACCAAGTAACAAAGGCTGGAAGAGTCAAAAGTCAATGGGAGTCAATGGGAGGTGTAGAGGTGGGTTCTGGAAGTAAGATGAGCTTTTTCTGAGGGAAAGGATAGTGTTTGAGATGCAGGTTCTGAGGTTGTTGTGCAATGGAGGGGGAACCAGGAGCAGAGTCAGTGTCGTCAGAGTGGTCAGAGCCCACTGCTGAGGTTTGGCATGGTGGCTGTAGAGGTCCATCTAGTGATCCAGATGAACACCAACACACATAAAATGAGTCATAAGAGCTCTTGTAGAGAGTGTGGGAGGAAAGGGTAGGAAGATTCAGAGGAGAATATCTATTCCATGACACCTCCATCTCTGTCCTTCTACAGGGTTTGTTCTGTCTTCTTATACCCAATGTGGACAGACCAACTACTGTCTGGATGTGACTGAACATATCTACCTATTGTATTTCCAAAGATATATTGGTGCTTTTCCAGGCTGTGCCTCATTGTTGGGAAAAATCCCATGTAGGCAGGCCTATGTCACCAGTGAAACTGAAACCTTGATGACTTTGGTTGAGCAATGATGGCTGTTGATTGCTCTCAGTGTGTCTCCATCTGTTCACCTGTCTGCCCATTGCTTTATGCTTTGCCTGTGAGCAAGGTGGACCCCTAATAGACCTTCAGGGTGTTGCAGTGGTGTGGGAAAGTCATAACTTAGGCTAGATATTTCTCTCTTACAGCTGGTGTTGTGTGAGCTGTCATCCTTCTCCTGGCCAATCTGCTGGTGGTGTCTCCTTTAGATGAATTTGTGTCGAGACATGCTCCATCTTCACATTGCTGTAATTTACTCAAGAACCTGAGGAAAATGAAGAGATTGTTTCTCTTCTCTACTTCTACCTCTAAGTATTCTCTGTGCACATCTTCTAACAAATATAATGACTCTCCCAAATATTGACCCACCAGCCATGCTGTGTTTGCTATAGCTGCAGTGTAGGTTTGCTCCAGACTTTCCTTTGTAGGGAAATCATAATATGTAGAAAACCTGATGCACAGCCCAGCTTCACAATGATAAAGATCCAGAAAAAAGTCTGGGGCACCCACCCAGATGTGGGGGCTTGAAAACATCCCCCATGCAGCAGACACAGACCCGATGAGCCATTTCCAGGAGCACAAAAGCAGCAGAGGAAAGCTATCAGCCAGCAATCAACAGGGAAGTAGGTGGGTGGATCAAACACACACACACACACAAAAGAAACTCATAAAAAAAAAAAGCTAAAATAGTTTTTTCTTTTGTTTTGTTTTGTTTTTTTTTTCTATTTGTCCGTGTTTGTTGCAAAAATTCCCAGAAAAAGAATAAGGGTAGTAAATAGCATCATTTCACAAGCCAAAATTTGATTACGAGTGGAAAAACAAACTTGTCCAACAGCAGCTGCTGGTTTATATGTTGGCCATAAAACACTTGGTATTATGAAACAGCTAATAATATTTAGCAACTGCAGCAATCTAGTTAAATTTTTAATACATGTTCACTTACATCCTGTTTATAAGATGTTCCTGAACATCTGCAATATTACAAATATGTATTGTCACGACAATGTGATTAGAAGAGATGTCTGCTTGGGGTGATGGTCATTAATTAAGGTTGTTTGATTTATAGACTGGAAAAACATGATGCAGGATAAAGCTATGGGTGATATTAAGACAAGTCTTCAGCTACTCCAAGTTGGTTTGGGTCATTCAGTCTAAATTCTGGTCAAATTTCGATTCTGTTTTAATCAAAATCGTGCCATCTTGTGATTTGTTTGCCTATATGTTATCATTGTTTCAAGAAAATTGTTATCATTGTTTCAAGAAAAAGGTAGATAAGGCACTGAGGAATATGGTTTAGTGGGCTTGGTGGTGGGTGGATGGTTGGACTAGGTGATCTTAGAGGTCTTTTCCAACCTCAATGATTCCATGATTCTAAGATCCTATTTTTCTGATGTTACCCAAGACACGTAGATCAGCTTTGGGAGTGAATTGTAGCTTTTCTGAAAAAGCAAGTATTAACCCTCAGAGATTTTCACCCAAGAAGTCTGGGTGTCATGTAAAATTTGCCCCCAGATCCCAATTTCAGTGTTTGTTTTCCATTTTATAAATATGAGTTCCCACACAAGGATGCCCTAGGAGACATTTGTGCATGCTAGAGGAATCTCATGCTGCCAGTGGGATTTGGGGTGACTGGAACAAGTGCTTACACAACTACTGGATGGACTGCAGATTTGCCATGCAAGCAGATGGAGAAGGAATCAATGAGGGGGATTGGACTCGATGATCTCCAGAGTTTCCTTCCAACCCTTACAGTTCTGTGATTCTGTGATTCTCACTGTCCCGAGCCCTGATCATCTTCACTGAACTGTTACACATGTTGTGATGTAAGGCATCAACAGATTTGGCAGAGTGGGCCAAGCTCATAGCCATTTTTGGTGCTGATACCACTGGTCTTATGAGTTTGGACTAGACAATCCCCAGAGATCCTTTCCAAACCCTACAATTCCACGATTCTGTGGTTCTTGCAGCAAAAGAAGTAAATACAGAGGAAGAACAGAGGTTGAGTCCATGGGTCATCTGTATGTCTTAGCGGCTGCATTTTCCAGGTGTAATGTGTGGTAGAGTGCATATCTAGTGCCTGTCCTCTGCAGATGAACAGGAGGCTTCCCTCCTAAGATCTTCTGGGAAGCTTTGAACTACTCTGACTTTGCCAGCAAACAACCAGGAGAAGAATAACTGCACCCTGATCAGTTTGTACAGTAGTAGCAAGAAGTGTCTGTGATAGCAGCCAAACAACTTATTTCCCCTTCTGGTGTGTAGGGATGTGCAGGAGTGAGTCCAAAATCAATACTACTCAGAAACACAACAACAGTGTGCGCACATACATAATTAAATCTTCCTGCCTAAAATATCAGCTCAGAGCACATATTTACCTACTCGTGTTTCCCACTAAAAATAAACAGATTGAAGTCACAAACCTACTGTGGGAGTAGGTGGGGGAAAAGCACCGCGAGTGAAGCACAGCGTGCTGACAGCAGTTCCTCAGTGCAGTGCTTGCAGGCTCCCTTCCCATCTCACCCTCCCTTCAGTAGACTGGATGGAGCTGCTGGACAATTCTTGCCAGCAAATACTGGGACAGCATGCCTGCTTTGTGTCTGTGTTTTTATCCGTTACTCACAGCCGCTGCAGACACATTTACATGCAGGAGTTATCAGAAGTTATCCTTTTTCTTTTTTCCTTTTTTTTTCCCCTTAGCTTTATGATTTTCTTTTATTCTTCATCGGGACACACTGAAGTGCCAGGCTAGGACTCAAATCCTAATTTTGTTTTCTGGCTTTAACAGTGGCTCTTTGGTTCCTTGGAAATATGTTACCCTCATAATGTGTGGGGTAGCATCAATCTATGCCCGTGCAAGGTTTTGTTTTTGTCCCAAATAAAATTACTTTAAAAGCTCATTTGGATCATTTGCTGTTGGCTTTATGCAGCCAGGGTGAATCTCTGATGGGACAAGAAGCAGTGATTGCAGAGAAAAAGAAAGGGAAAATTGGGATGCTGATTGACCTCATGGTGTACATTCTGTGCGATGGAAGAAGCAGCAAGCCACTCAACATCTTTTGATGTAACGTCCATATTCAACCCAGATAGCTAAGCACATTGCATTTTCTGCAAGTCATAAATTGTAGAATCATTAAGGTTGCAAAGAACCTCTAAGATCATCAAATCATCCAACCCCAACCTATCCCCACCATGCCCACTAAACTGTGTCTCTCAGTACCACCTCTAAATTGTTCTTGAACGCCTCCAGGGATGATGGCCCAACCACCTCCCTGGGAAGCCTGTGCCAATGCCTCACCACTCTTTCAGAGAACAATTTTTTCCTAATATCCAATCTGACTCTGTCCTGGTGCTGCTTAAGGTCATTACCTCCTGTTCTGTCACTTTCTGCCTTCCCTCAAAGGGCAGGTATTGTTTCTTGAGCTCAGAAAATGAACTTGAACCCTCCCTTTGCCTTGGGTTAAGTTGCACAAGAGCTTCTCCTACCAAATAGTGTCTGAATTTCCTGTGCATTTTCTCTAACATTTAAGGGAGGGATGGATTGTCTAGGGTAGAGGTATAACAGAGATAACTCAGCAGTGCTGACACTGATATCCAGAGTATGGGCCCTGTTTCAGTTTAGCTTACTGGAGTAAATTCTATGACTGCAAGATTATTAGAAATAATACCTTGGTGCATCTCTACAACCCGCCCAAATGGACTCAATATCTCCTGGATGGAGATTACGGATCTCTCCACTTGTCTTGAACATTTTGTAGTTGTTATGTGCTGTTTTCCTGAGTGATCCACACAAGACCACTATTACAGTATTATTATTTTTTTTAAGAGAGATTCTTTGTGGTTTATTTCACTCACAGCTGGAAAATAGGTAACAGATCCCTTAGTTAAAAATGCTGTGTGCAGCAAAATGAGCTTTGGATGAAATGTTCCAGACTAACTCTGAGAAAGGCAAACTCCTATTTCTCAATGATCTTCATCCCTTAATGTTCTATGGCCCTGAACATCTGTCCCAAAATATTCAGGCTTGAGGATGCCAGAAAAAGGACTGGAGGTTAAGGGCTTGAACTTCCTGGAGAAGCTACACTTGGCCAATAAAGACTTTGGCTTAAAAGGCATAATGGGAGATGGATGAAGATCCATCTCAGAGCAGGAAGTGATGCCAGTAGTTTGCTCAGACGTAATGTTTTCAGTGGAGATTTATGGAGATGTTTTCTTGTTGTTGGCTTTCTGGATGGGGAAAAGGGGATATTGCTTCTTTTTGCAAAGTCAATCACCCTTCAGAAATAATCTATCAATAACAAAAGGAGATGGACTGGGAGACCTCTTTGACTTTCAGCCGAGTCCTCGGCAGAGCGGAAAATAAGGGGTTGTTTCCTTTATTTCCTGCTAGCACTTGTAATATTTCCTCCAGTTCCACTGGGCATCAAACAGACACCAAATTTGGGTAAGACAATTTCCAGCACAATGCATGATGTATGACCCCTTTGACAAGCAGCATTTGTGGGAAGTGCTGCACCTCGTGGTCTTTAACTAAACACAGGTGAAGCTCTGAGTTTATTCCTGAAGGCCGGGATTACTTCAGCCGTCATGGAACAGAAAGATAAACAGAAGTCATAAAGTAACAAAGCTTTAAAAATAGTTCCATCTGTAAATTGCTCGGGGACTGCACATGGAGAGGAAGAGGACTACGTGACTGGTGCTTTGTATGAGTTTTGAAGGGTGGGTAGAACTCCTGCCATTGGTAATTGCTGAGCTTATGTCTATGTGGATATGGTCTGTAAAAAAACAGGGTGTCAGAGGGATCAGGATCAGGAGTGGGTGGCCTCTGGGCTACTGTGATTCCATAGATCTAAGCTGTTTTTATTTCTCCGTCCAGCCCAGACGTCACCAAGTGCAGCCTGCATCTCTGACTTTATGAAATGTCCACTATTTATATCTCGTGGGATTAATTTCCCAGGCCTAGCTCCTCCCTCCCTAGACTAAATTTTATAAATTTCATCCTTTCACCCTACCCCAGTGGAAGAGATGGGTTTCCTTTCCCAAATCCCATTCAGGATGATGGCAGCCTGGTGGCAACCCTTTTCATGACAGGGAGTTGAAACTGGAAGATCTTTAAGGTCCCTTCCAACCTAAGCCATTCTATGGTTCCATTATGATCCCATGATATCTCCCCGTGGCTCTACCAGCTTTATTCTCATTCCTGCTCAACAACAGCAAGGGGAAACTTGCTCAGGGATTTCGATGCATGAAACTATCCAACCTTTTGTCTATTAAGGTTCAGTGGGGCTGAAAAATAATAGCAAGATGACAGTTCCCTTAGCACAATGGCTTTCTTTCCCTCACTCAAAGATGTTGAGAAGAATGAAAACTGTTTTGTTTTTTTTTTCCAAGGGAAATTGCCAACCAAAGGTTAAAAACTAGATGGGATTGGCTCACTGATACAAATTGAAGGGCTTTTAGAGTCTAAAGCAAAATAATAATAAAAATAATTGACTTTTCTGTGAGAGGAAAGTGAATTTCTGGCTCAGGGTGACTGGAAAGAAAAGGGTTGGAATAATCATAAAATATGACTGTTAATTATATTAATCAGTGTATGGGGGCAGTCTGGAAAGACCAGGCTGTGCTTCAGTGACATAAACGGCACAGATTACTTCAGGGTTCTTGTTAACTAGCTGAGGGATACAGTCACTGATGTATCATCGCTCCAATACTGCACACCGGTAAGATTAATTGGAAGGGTAAGTGATCATTATCGAGTCAAGCCAAATCCCAGTGCTCTCTGCTTCTATTGCAGAGCAGTTGTTAATCTTCCTTTTTTTTTTTTTTTTTTCCCAAATTCACACCAGTACAACCAGGAAAGCTTCCATTGGATTAATTATGAAAAATCAGAGAGAACTGGTACTCATCCCAGCTGCTCCATGGAAGGAATGCAGTAGTTGTGGCTTCATGCCGTGTATGAACCAGGGTGGATCTGTGGATAGAAACAACTGCCTCACTAATGACTAAGCAGATTGATTTCTTCCACTGCTTCACTCAGCACCACACAAAGTTCATTGGCATTTCCAGAAATCTCACTGCCCCTGGAGTTTTCTTTCCCAGAGCAATCTTGGTGTATCTGGGAACTGCTTGTAGCATCACTATGACTGTTAACAGTGCTTTGGGGTTTTGCTCAGTGCCATGCATCACTGTCTCTTATTGCACAGTGCAGAACAAAGCTACAGATTACCATTGCACACAGGCTTAATCCTGACGTGCTACCTATCTCTTTCCTTATCACTGTTTCATTGGCTGTCTAATAAAAGTGCTGTGTGCATCTCATGGCAAATGACACAGAGATCTTTGTGCCCAATTATTTATACGTATTTATTGGCTACAGAAGAGGCCCTTTAGTCCTATCTTACTGCAGTAAAGCCTTTCTCTCTCTCTCTCTGAACATTTACTTTTTAACTGGAATAGCAGATGAAATGTGATTAAATAATTATTTGTCAGGCAGCCTACGCTGTACGAAGGTGTGTAAATGTCACTGTCTTTTAATCTGAAGACAAATCTCATCTAGTGGGTGGGAATAAAGTGTAGGAGGAGTTGCTGGTCAGCTTGATATTTTTGTCCTTTATCAAAGTAGCCTGAGGCTCCAAGGCTATATGTAAATCATTTTTCAGCATACAACCTAATTTCATTAAGAATCAAGTAGGAGGCTCAAGTGGAGGCCTACAGGGACTGGATTTTGATATTTTTCTGCCCCAAAGGGCACTAGGACAATATTGCTTCTGGATGCTATGGAGCAAAAGGACTTGGAACAGTTTTTCATCTCTCTGTGCCAAGCCACTGTGAGCATTTTGAGTTGCCCTTGTGCTGCGCCATGGATGAGTTGTGCTTCGGCAGGATGCAGAGCTGAGCACATCCTCGGTGTTTTCACTGCTGCCAGCACTTTCCAGGCTGTTCATCAGCATGTGTTCAGACAGAGCTTCCAAACCATAACTTGGGGATGTCCCCATCTTGAACATATTGAAATTGTGAAGCATTTGTCTGGAGGGGGAATAACAACAACACTGAAGCCAAAAGCATGGCTGGGGCAAACTCTATCTAATCCTCAGCTTGTGCAGGTCAATGGAGCTACGAATGGTGGAAAAGTATGAGTACTACCAAGCCAAGCATCCAAGCTGGTAAAAATATCCAAAGTATTCAGGTTTCACTTCACCTATCACTTCAGCACTGTTGCTGTTTTGCTGTTTTATGGTGTGCAACTTGGGTGAGAGAGGGCTGGAATGAGGATGTGGCAAAGACTAGGTTTGCAAGCAGCAGAAGTGATAAGTGGACACAACTTTCAAGTGGTTTTCAGGGTGGTCTCAATTGTAGTTGACCAAGAGGACTTGAAGCTGGCCAAATTTTGGCGGGATTTCAGTGTGTCTTCCCCTGATAGAATTACTGAACCTTAGAAAGGCTCAGTTTGGAAGGAACCTTAAAGATCATTGAGCTCCAATCCTCCATGCCATGGGTAGGGTTGCCACCCACCAGATCAGGCTGCCCAGGGCCCCAGCCAAGTTGGCCTTGAACGCCTCCAGGAACACAGCTGAGATTAATTCTGAGAAGGTCAAGATGTACTTGCCAAACCGCTGCCGCCTTCGCACACGGTGAGGGCTCGTTGTGAGTCTTGCAAAGTCAGTTGCGGTTGGTACATCCCGTGTCATCAGAGACAGAGGGGGAAGACACTCCCCAAATCTGCTGCCCCCACTGCAGTGCTCTGAGATGAATGACACAGGTGCCAAAATTCCGTGTGAGCAACCAGAGGTATGACATGGAATTTCCTTCTGCAGAGATTGTCATTGCATAGGCTGCTTCCATTTCTTCATTTCCTCTGCTGTGACGGTGCATTCTACTTTCAGTCTTATCTGGAGATCTTTGGGGCTGTGGAGGAGCTTTCGATTTAGTTGTATTTATCAGCACCTCATTTCAAGCCATAACTGATGTCATCTCACATCTGTGTCTGATGGTGCCTAGGTCTTCCTTTACAGAAAAGGGGCTGAAGCGTGATATTGAAGAATAGAATCATAGAATTGTTGAAATTGCAAAAGACTACTTAAGTTCATCAAGTCTAACCGTCAGCCCATTATTGCCTAATCTAAATTAACCACTTCTGATCTCACAGAGTGCCAGACGAGTCCTGAAAATAATGAGCACTGGAGTTCTTCATTCTGAAGACATCTAAAGAATAATTTGCAGCCTCTAGCATGGGATGGATCCATGTCAGGCTTTTCTGAGGACTCCAGTGTCCTCCTGTCCCCCTCTAAACTATGAGGAGGTTGGAATGTGTCAGCAGTGAACGGTCTTTCTGTGAAATTGTGGCTGCCAAGAGGAATCATCTTGTGCAAGTCTTTGTTTTCTTAGTATTGCTCCTTCTTACCACACAATTCCCTGGGCTGTGCTCCCACTGAGAGGCCAGAAGAGAGCGAGCCACCTAAGCAAGCCATTGACTCACACTTTCACCTCGAATTGGCAAAGACTGTCAAAAGCTGAGCCAGATATACTAGTTACACAAACCAAAAGAACTGCCAGCTAAATTTCTGCATGCTTTTCCTGTCTTCCATGAATTCTTCCCATACTTCAGATTCATTTGCTAAGGACTCATCTCATTGCTTGCTGTTCTGAGGTCATTACAACTCTTTGGAGATGTGAGAGGAGTATGTGCCTGTTGGTTTTTGCCTTTGAAGGCAGCTGGAACTGTAGGACATGGTTTAGTCCTTACTTTGTCTTCCTTTGATAGGATGAGAGGGAATGCCCTCAAGTTGTGCAAGGAAAGGTTCAGTTTGGATATTAGAAAAAAATTATACTCTGAAAGAGTGATGATGCATTGACACAAGCTGCCCAGAAAGGTGGTGCAGTCACTGTCCCTGGAGGTGTTCAAGAACCATGGGGATGTGACACTGAGAGACATGGCTTAGTGGGCAATATTGGTGGTATGTGGACAGTTGGGCTGGATGATCATAGAGATCTTTTGCAGCCTTAATGATTCTACGATTCTCTACTGGAAACGCACCTCGTGTCACCATCTCTTAACAGTAGACAAGGAATCTCAATAGTGCACCTGGGTGCGTGTCCTTTCAGAGGGTAAGAAACAGGAGGCTGCTTTGGGTCAAACCATCTGGCCCAAAGACATGAGCAGTCACAGAAGAATATGGAGCACATCTTTCCATCAGTGTTAGAGTATGTTGGATCAGGCCCAGGATGCATCATCGTGGCTGTGACTTGTGGTTAGGATTCTTTTGTATACACAACTGTGTTACCATGTAAGGTTTCTTTTCAGAATAGAACTGGTTGTGCAGCAAGACTGTAGGCTTAAAGGGAGGGGCAACATAAGGCGGGCAGTGTTTTTGAAGCTAGAATCCCCCACCCCTTTCCCCTTGAGTTTAATTTTTACAATGGTCTGTTGGGTTTGTTGCCAAATACCGGTTCATCACTTCTTTTGTGTGTGAAACCTTTGCAGCTGGGGACTTTCCATGGGACAGTTTGTTTGGAAAAAGTGATGTAAATTGTAAATTGAGTCTTAGTGTGTCTTAAAATATCTGAGCCTGGGAAAACATGTCATTTTACTGAAGATAGTACAGATGCTCAGCAGGTATCTGTTGAAAACTCACACCTGTAATGAAAGCCATGGTTATTTTTAAAAATGGTTGTTAAGAAGTGTAGCTGATCCTAAAATGAGATAATTAAATTAATGTGTGAGATAAATCTTTTTTAAATTTCTTTTTTAACTTCCTATCAGTACGTAGACCCTATAAAAGAATAACTGAGTGGAAATGAATGACAACTGGTAAATCAATAAGCAACTGGTAAAGTCACCACATTTCTTTCTATGTATTGCTCAAATACAGAAGAAAGCATTGTTTGGAGTCGAAAACCTATGTCTTGAGCTAAACATTCTCTTGTGTTGCTATTTAGCAGAGGGATGAAGTTTGAGAGGTGAATGGTTGGACTAGATTATCCCAACACTATCTTAGTGTTATTTTCCAACTTCAATCATCCTATGATTCTATGACCTTGGATTTGTTGCCCCAGATGATGCCACTGAATACTTTCCAATGAAAATAAACACAGTGTTAAACTAAATTCAGAAGGTAAATGTATATCATGCAGTGAAACTCCTGGTTAAATTAGATATTCCCAAACTAACGTTCTATGGATTTGAAGGAACTGCATATATTTTTATTTTTATTTTTATTTTCCAGATTTGTTATCCAGTAAAAGTAAAACCACAGTTGTTTGCATCATGAAGGAATTAACATATGTGGATATTTAAAACAGTAATTCCTTTTAATTATTTAGATGCTCTCTTCTCAAAGGAAATGGGACATCATCTAACTGACATTTGACAAATTCAAACAAATGCCTCTGCTGTCTCTACTACAAATTCCCCACTGAAATGTAACTGCTTGGGAGATGTAATATTCACCAGTATTTCAAAGTTCATTGCACCAGACCTTTTACATTCTGTAGAAAAGGGAAGAAAATTTAAACCACAGAATTTTCTAGACTGACATTTTAAACCATGTTCTTAAATTAGACTTTAAAATCTACATTTAGAAACTTCAAGTTTGACAGTATTTCAAAGATACTGAGCACCTCTGCTTTCTATTGGCACAGAAAAAGGTCTTGACACTTCTTCGAATGACATCACATTTCTCAGAATACCTAAATAGGGCTGTCGGCACCAAATTTTGACTCATTTGCCTGAAATTTTGATGGTGAAACTGAGTTTCCAAAGCAGAGACTGTAAACTGTTACTGAAGCAAACCTCAGAGCTCGTGAAACAAATGCATTGTGGTTGTGATCACTTCTGGGGGAATGTGGGTTTACCAAGGGATTTGACCACAAAAACTGGCAAAACACCTCCAGGAAAGGTAACTGACAGTAATAAAAGAGAATTACATTAATTGATTCTCTGTTTGTCAGTGATGTAGGGGTCAGTATAGTCTTTACAAATCATAGAGAAAGACACGCATCACTGGAACATTTCTCCTGCTCTTGATTTGAATGCAACTGGGACCTCTCCAGCAAAGAGCAGATCTCACACCAAGGTGCAGAGAAAGCCTCTTTTGGGGTCTTTTCCAACTCTTCATTTCAGTTGAATGCTCCACTCCACGATTTCAAGCTTTCTGATGTTTTCACTCCAGAGGCCTTGTGAATTTCCTCAGCTCCTGCAGCTTTCCTTGCTGTGCTTGCTGAAGCCATCCATACAACAAAGAGTAAAAAACAAACACAGCCTTTGAGATAACTCTCCTGCAATGAACAGGGATGCCTACAGCTCCACCAGAGCCTCATCCATCCTGACTTTGGGGGTCTTCCAGGGGTGGGACTTCTACCTCTCTGGGCAACCAGTTCTAGTGCTTCACTACCCTTGTTATAAAAAGCTTTTTCCTTATGTCCAGTGTAAATCTCCCCTCTTTTAGTTTGAAACCATTTCCCCTTGTCCTATCACAGCAGACCGTGCCAAAGAATCTGTTCTTTTTGATAGATCTCCTATAGATGCCAAAAAGATGAAATGATGACCATATAGATGACCTTACCCTCTTGCTGCCACCAAGAGCAGCAGTTTTCTTCCAAAACTCACAGCTTTTGCCACTGGTACAGTTGGGGATGGTTTGTGTTCAGGCTCTGGAGCTCACACCATTTGTACCAAATCTCAAATCCTTTGAGAATTTGTCAGATTTCCATTCCTCCTGCCAGGAGGAAGCATGAAGAGCCATCCAGCTGCTCCATTGCTGTTTTCAACTCAGAAGGGCAGCAGTCACTGTGAGAACAAAAAGTAAAACAAAAGGTAAATTCCAGGATATTTTGGGTCAAGTTTTCCAGTCATGGTATTTCAGGCTTCCATGCTTTGTGCAACATATTGTGGGATGTGAAATCACTTGCACCTCCTGTATGCCTGGTACACAAAACATGAGGCACATCCCCCAGAGATCTCTCACAGCTTTCATTGTGGCTGGCAATCTTATTGCAGCAGAAAGTTTCTACATATCCTGTAGTTCACAATGTTTAGACTTCCCGTTGCTACAGAGATTTAAGATTGATGAATAACAAGGTCTGACTCAGTTAAAGTACTCAGAATTCAGACTGGAGTACCAGCTATAGCTTGCTTTATTTTATTATTTCTTCCCTTCCCTTCCCTTCCCTTCCCTTCCCTTCCCTTCCCTTCCCTTCCCTTCCCTTCCCTTCCCTTCCCTTCCCTTCCCTTCCCTTCCCTTCCCTTCCCTTCCCTTCCCTTCCCTTCCCTTCCCTTCCCTTCCCTTCCCTTCCCTTCCCTTCCCTTCCCTTCCCTTCCCTTCCCTTCCCTTCCCTTCCCTTCCCTTCCCTTCCCTTCCCTTCCCTTCCCTTCCCTTCCCTTCCCTTCCCTTCCCTTCCCTTCCCTTCCCATTAATTAATTATTATTCTGCCAGATAAATATATATCTTTCAAACGAGCCTCAGATTTTGCTGCAGAAGTGAACAGGCTGTCAGGTCGTGGGCAAACTTCTGTGTGTGTGATATCTTACACAGAGCATTGGATGTGTGCTCTACCACTGTCTGTGAGTATTCCAGTCACCTATGAATCCCTGCATAGTCAGTGGAGAGAAATGAGTGCCTTTAGGTTACAGTTCATCTGAAATCTGCTTCCATGGAAGATGAATCGTATCCCAAGAGTGCAAGTTTCTCTGCTTTGGTTACAAGGAGAATCCAAGGTGACTCAATCCCTTGATAGATTCTGCTTTTGGACAGACTAATCTGAACTCTGTTTGTACTTTTATCTCCCATCTGTAAAATGGATCTATGGGTCAATGTGGTCACCCCATAGATGTCCATGTTCGTTGAATGCTAGCAGTTACTTGTAGGTGGCAGCTGCTGTTTTTCACTGTTAAGGACTCTGGGTGTCCAGAAGTGATGAAATGTAATGTGGGATGTAATGGTTTACATACGGTTATATATCCATTATTTTGTGGTGGTGTTTAAAAAAGTCAGAAGGATGAAAAATGAAACCACAGGAGCCCACATCTAAGAGTGTTTGCAGATTGATTTCTACCCTTAATAGGTGTGGAGAAAGATTTAGGAAGCTCCACTTTTTATGGTTCTTTCAATAAATGGGACCTCAAGTTTTCCCAGAGGAGATGGGTAAGGGTGTGTTTGCTGTCTTGTTGAGCAGCAGATACACAAAGATCAAAGATGGGACACTGGGCCATTTGCAGTTCCCTAATGATAATTTGAAGCTGCATTGTTTTCTAGGTTTATCTGGAATGTATTTAAATAACTTAAAACCTTTCTTCCTATGGAGAAAGATTATCAAGGCTCAATATTTATATTGGACAAATTTCTTTGTGATGCTAAGATGTGAATTCAGGTGACTTACAACTAAATCCAGCCCCCACCTGAATCAGGAACCTGACAAGTGAGGATTTCACCACATCAAGAGGTTCTGTAACATTTCCTTCTGATACTAATTGGGGTTGGGAGGAGAGGGAAAACTCAATCATTTTCTGCTGCCAGCAAAAATACCCCTGGTCCTGACAGTGAGCAGGTAAGGTGAGTACAGGCTGCACAGCAGTATGTGAATGTGAAGTAGTGACTTCAGATTAAAATGATGACAAATCACTGAAAAAAGGTTGAGCAGACGTTTCTTGTAGAGCACTCAGAAAAAAAAAAAAGACGTAGAGATATCGCTGTGTTCATTCACTCCCCGGGAATTTCCCTTCATGTGGCATTAGTTTCATGACTAAGAATTATTTTCTGACTCGTCTGTGCTGTAATGGAGTAAATGAAAACAATCTTGACTGTGTGGGGCAGTAATTGTTTGCACCAGTTGTTTTTTTTTTTTTTTTTTTAACCGGAACGCTGAGATGATCCGATTATGAGTGGAAAGAAATTATGTAAGTTAAAAAAAAAAAAAGCCCCAGAGTCTAAGCTCTTCTGCTCCAGCCTTATACAAAAACTAGGCCTCCATACTCTACTCACTGTAGTTTAACTACCACAGCATTCAGCTTTGGAAAGTACCTTTGCACACTTTTCAGCAGCACAAGAGCTCGTGTTATTGGTCATCTAGAACAGATTTTCCAAAAAATATCACTATTTCTAGGTTCCAAGAGTCTGAAGACTTAATCTATGGGTTGCCCTGAGAGGTTGTGGATTCCCCATCCCTGGAGGCATTCAAGGCAAGGCTGGATGTGGCTCTGTGCAGCCTGCTCTAGTGGTTGGTGACCCTGCCCACAGAACGGGGTTGAAACTAGATGATCTTTTAGGTCCTTTTCAACCCAGACTATTGTACGATTCTATGATTCTATGAATTAAGGTCAGTGAAAGGCTTTGCTGTATGAGACATTGTACAGACATGGGCTAAATAGGCGTAACTAACTATAGTTGTTACTGTTGGTGGGGTTGTATTCCAACATGGGAGGTCTATTCCAACATCCGTGAGTCAACGATTCTAAACAGAAACTGAACCAGGTCTTCCAAATACGTATATTATAATTTACTTAAAGGTGTAGGGCATAACAAATAGATCCCATGTAGATGGTAGGTGAACATTTAGTCCCAAAAGGTGAGAGATATAAGATATGAATGTAACTTGGGAAGAGCCCTTTTGCAAGAAAACCAGACTGATCTTGAGCTAAATAAATAAATAAATAAAAAGAACTCCATGGAGGGATATAAAGTAAGGAATAAGGTTAAAATGATTCAATGAACAACAAGGAATGTTTGCTTTTTATTTGCCAGAGTGAGAGTAGAGGATGTGGCAATAATTGAAGCACCTGTGTGGGTGCTGTAAGAAAAGAATGTGTGTATATGTAACAGGAGAATCTGCAAAATGGAGTGTAGCCTGGATGGAAAACTCAGAGAAAGTCTGAAGCTGAAGACTGTACTATGGGAAAATTCCTGTTTTCCAGGCTTTCAGGTCATCTTGACCTTAGCCTTCTTACAGCCTTAAGTATCTTTACTTCCTTTAATGGAGTAAAAGCCTTTTATGTCTTTTGGCCACAGTACTCAGCTGGTAGCACTGTTAATTTGCAGAATGGCAGAGCAGGGTCTCTGGGTCTCTTATATAAACTAAATGGTATCCTAATACATGGAGATTAATGTGCGCCCCATGCTAATGCTTACTTGGCCATTCCCAATATAATGTGGTTTCTCCAAAGGGACAAATAACTCTGTTTATTCTCACAGCTCTGAATAATGTGCCTATCTCACAACCTAGACCAGCAGTGGCACTGGCTGTAATCAAGAAGAGAAAGCATGAGGGAAAGCTCAAGCTGCAGCTTGCTCCACAAAATCTATGAGGAAACCTTTTGTTTGCCATATTCCACTGCAAGGTGTGATTATCACTTAGATAAGCAACCAGAAACCAATTGCTATAGTAAGGGCCAATCCAAAGCCAGGGCTTGACTACATGATGATTTTTCTTCAGTAGTAGGCTTCTCCTAATGTTCATACCAATCCCTTTAATGGGACTGCTGCAATTAAGTTTTGCCATTAGGAAGAAGTCCCCAGTTCGAGTTCCTTTTGCTGCCTCTTTTGTTTTCGCTGTGGAATAATAGATCACACATCTGGCAACTGGCAGATACCCAGTGCCCAGTAATGTGGTCTGATTCCTGTGTGTTCTTCTCTCACTGATGAATTTATTTAACTCGTCTTAAATGTTTTCCATAAAAGTCAGACCACAAAGCACGTGATGGTCATAAATGATCTGACAAGGCAATAAATGCAGATCCTGAACTGCTTGGCGATCCGGTCCTCTCAAACACAGCCACTGTCCCTGGAACAAGGTCTGGAAATCCAGGCACTTGGTGAGCTTCCCAGATACTCTCTTTTTCTCTTGACACTAAACAGTTTGGTGCGTAACATTAAATATTAGAATTTTTATGTATCAGTGAGATAACTCAGTGGTGGAGTTATCTTCACACAACACATTTAGAATCTGTAATTAATAGTCTATTGTTTAGTAGTCCTCATTTGGCTCTCTTGTAAAGGAAATGGAGACAGAGTCAGCAGCAAGAAATATGACAGTCACATTTTCCTCAAAATGATGGAAGTAAACATCTAGATTGGTTTGTAATTAACTAGTCATCACTTGAGCAGACTCCTAGAAGCTTTTTCTCATTGAGGTCACCAAAATACTGAGTACACACAGTCCACTGACAAAACTAGCAAAGCAGGGAAGGGCACATTAAATCCTCCACACTTCAAAGGAAATTAAGATATTTGCTTACTCATACTGGACTCATCAGACATGATGTGCCTCACAATTCTGGAGGAGATAATCAGAAAATAGACAAGATATTCCTTCCTTGCTTGAGATTCTCATTCAAAATCCCATCACCTTTTGTCTAAAAGCTCGAAATGCATGATCATATTTATGTGTTAGGCCATTTCTTCCAGGGCATCCTCACAGGATGATCCAGCATAGTCAATTCACAGTGGCAAGGCTGTTTCAGTAAGTTAATTTTCTGATTACTATATGATTTGGAGCAAGGCCATGCCCTTCCACCCCAACCAAGCTTTGCAGTATCATTGTGTAGCTAACAGCCTCATTCCAGAAGCTGCCCGCAGCAAAAGCCGAATATTTATCTGGAGTTTGAAATACAGAAGATCATAAAGGCCCAGTGCTTTAATGGTCATTCCAAATTCCCAGAAAACCAAGTCTGTAGACCATAGAGATGGTGTGTGATTGCAATGTATCACATTCAGTTACCACACTGAACACAAAAAAATGTTGTGTGTGAGTGGATATAGATACAGATATATAGATATAGATATGGATAGATTTATATCTTCTAGGAAAGAGACACATCACTCTCAGAAGGCTTTTCTGGCCTGTTTTGTCCATACTTTTGTCTCTGACTTCAGCACACTGTCAATATAGAACCATAACAGCTCTCTGAGTTTTTCCAGACCTACTGCCCTGATCATCCACACCAAAGAAAATGTAATTTATGCTTAAGAATGAGCCAATTCTAAAGCTTTGCTTCATGGAATGCTTTGTTTGAATCACTTCCTTTGCTTTGCTTGAATCACTGTATGGCTGAGACTTCAAGCATCTCTGGGTCCATCTGGCCCAACATCCAGAGTAAGGTGCCCAGAACCAAATCCAAATGGCTTTTGGAGCTCCCCAAGGAGCAGTCCTCAGCCCCTCTGTGGTTCCCTTGACTTGCTTCAGTAAAGTAGCTGTGGCTTTTGGGGTGTGCTTGGGGCTTCAAAAAGTCAGGTAAATGCCCTTCTTAAGCCTGTGGCCTAATTTCAAGACAACCTGTTGTTATCACGATGCTTTTGTGAGTTTGCATCTTACAAATTTCTGCAGATAAAAGCTATGAATGTGGCTATGCCTTACCTCTGGAACTGGGGATGGTTTTAGCCTCATGCATTTGACTGGGAATAACAACACATAAATTCATCAGAGACAATGGTGGAAAAGGCATCCGGATCACAGGATCATAGATAAAGCAACAGCATCATCTACTCCAACTGTCAACCCATGCTACTGACAGCTCTAGACCATGACACTCAGTGTGACATCCACCCTTTTCTTGAAAACCTTCAGGGACAGTGACTCCACCACCTCCCTGGACAGCCCATTTCAGAGTATTATCACTCTTTCAGGGAAGAAATCTTTCCTAATGTCCAACCTGAACCTCTCCTAGTGCAATTGAGGCCATCACCTCTCATCCTATCATTGCTACCTGGCAGAAGAAGCCAACCCTTACCTTGCCACGACCTCCTTTCAGGGAGTTGTAGGGAGTGAAAAGATCTCCCCTGAAACTGTCTGAGTTCCCTCAACCTCTCCCCATCAGATTTGTGCTTCAGACCCTTCGCAGCTTTGTTGCCCCTCTCTGGATGTGCCTCAATGTCTTTTTTGTAGTGAGGTGGATCATGATCCACTGAATGATAACTGCAGCAGGTTTTAAAACATGTTGACATTTGAGCATGTGTGTGGTTAGTATATTTTTGTCTGGGTAATGGCAGCAGAAAGATGATCAGGATGGAAATGTCTCTCTAGGAACACAGAGCATTTTTTTGCATACTCTTTCAGGATCTGTTTATTATTTGATGCTGCCATGAAACCTCTCTGCACACCAGATTCTTAAGATAAGCTCATCTCAAGACCTAAGTGTCAAGGCAGCTGTGAAGTGGAGAATTTTCTGACTTGAGAGGGCACGGTGAAATAAGCCACTGCAATGAATTACTCTCTTCCGTGGGAGAGAAAGGAATTCATGGAATGATTGAGCTGAGCTGTGTATAGCCCAAGGCTGTGTGCCAAGGGACTGAGGATAGTCAGATCCCTTTTATAGTTCATCCCCACCGAACTGGAAATACACACAGCAGAGAGGCTGAAATAGCACAGATGGAAAACGCCAAGAGTCAGAGACTAAGGACAATGAGAAAGGAGGCCACCTAAAACTGCACTCGTGAGAGGTTTGCTTCCAAGAGAAGGCAAAAGGTGATCTGAATTTGAACAGCAAAATTTGTGTGGGTGGAAGTCCTCCAGGCAGGAGAGTGCTGGGATGTGAAACAGCAACATGCACACATGGTGCTCCAGAGCCTGTAGTTCTGCAAAGACACGAAGGACTGGGGGAGATGAAGATCATCATCTGCCCCTTGTAGCTTGTTGATTTTCATAGGCAAATTATTTTAACCGTTGGGAGAAGGAGGGACTTGAGGAGGGCCTTGAGGGAAGTCGCAGGAAAGGATATCATGATGCTCCTTCCCCATGGAAGGGTGAAAATGCAAGAGTGAACGTGATGACAGGCACCACAGTAGTGACAAAAAATTTATATCAATGTCTATATGATGTATATGAAGGTATTTAGCTCCAACAACAACTAATAAACTGTGTCTTTATGCAAGGACTGGGGTAATGAACAGCACAAAAAGTCCAGACTGTGGAACTGTAAATTCACTAAGGCTTGACTGGCCATAGCTTTCCACTTCTCCAGATCACTCTGTCTTACCTCCTTCTACCTACTAATTTCTCACAGCCATCTGCTTAATGTGGGGGATCTGTTAGTCCCCAGCTAGTCACAACAACTTCACAGCCAACCTGCAGTCCCTTGGTGCCCAAACTGCAGTGTTTCTGGACCATTTGCCTCCTCTTTGCTTCTCTGAATTTGGACTAAATGATCTTAATGGTTTTTCCGACCTTAATGATTCTATGATTCTACAATTCTTTGGCCACTGGAAACACGTCACACAAGGTATCATCACATTTGCTGCCTTATCACAGAAGACACTGAGGACTTGACTTGTTCCTCTTGTCTCAGAAAACTTTTACTGTAATCTAATGGTATAAAAACCCTGCTTGGCTGAAATCCTCGGCGCCATGATTTAGCTGAACAGATTTATTACTATACTTAAAATTCCCATCTCACAATCTTTGTAATTAATGGACACCCAAAGAACATATTTCATAGAAGTTTAGTACAGGAAAGGCTTTAAGGTTCTTAGATCATGAATCTGTTTTTTGTTTGGTGCAATATGGATTTGAAAGGGGGTGCTTTTTTTTCCATACGATCAGAAACAAAGTAGGTATGAGAAATACAATGAAGCAGAGTTCAAGAAAAAGGGGTGCAGATGACACAATATGTTTATTTATGTGATTAAAGAACCAGACTGAATCTCAAGGGATCAGATTTTCTCCACAGCTCTGACAAAGACCAGTCTATGATCTTGTCTGAGATGCTTTGCCAGATCTGGACTAACTATGTTAGTAATTGTCTGGCGGGCATAGCAGTCAGAACTGCCTCTCAGCCACTGTCTAGATCTGAGGGTGCTACATTTCTGCTGGTTGGCACCAACACATTCATATCAATAATTTGATCAGATTTCATGCCAGAGACATAAGAAGGAGCCTTAGTTTGGTTGGTTCCTTGTGGTACCAAATTCTACAGGAAAGCTCTGAATGGATGCATCCTATTAGATGTATCTAAGACATAACAGAAGACAACGTATATTTTTGTACTGGTCCTTCTTCATGAGGATATCCCAGGATCACATCACCAGTTTTAAAGAAGAGACTTGCTCTCGATCTCCCTCATGCCCAAGGCTCCAATTGCTCTTCCTTAGGACACAAGCTGGCAAGCTCTTTGCTATGGTGGGACAAGAAGTGTTCTCTTAGCAGAAATGTTAAGCAATTAAATCTAGCAACAAGGAGACAAATGTTGATGCTGAAGCAAAAGGAGCAGAAGATGTCCGTGGTTAAGGCAAGCTCCCTTCTTCCAGCCTGACTAGTGGAAGAAGGTGTATGTTCCTTGGGAGGTCTTTTCTCTAGTGGATTACTTCTGCACGTTCATCCTGTAGGCAGCTTACATCTTGCAGACCTGGTTTCACCATGTGGTAAAGGAAAAAAAAAAACAACAACAAAACATGTTCCACAGCAATCTGAGTCTGAAGTTCTGAGTACACAGCTGCTCAGATCCTACTGATCTCCATAGGATTTTGGGGATAGCCTCTTATCCAGTGTAACTAGAGATAGCCCAAGCTGCAGCAGTGGAGGTTGGATATTAGGAAAAATTTCTTCGGTGAAAGAGTGGTCAGGTTCTGGAATGGGCTGCCCAGGGAGGTGGAAGAGTTCAAGAAAAGTTTGGATGTGGTAATAAGGGTCAGGGAAATACTGGTGGTAGGTGGATGGTTGTACTGGATGATCTTGAAGGTCTTATCCAACTGTGTTGATTCTATGATTTTGCCCTCATATCTTCTCAAATATTGCTCCACAAAATGGAAGTGATGACACATCCTTCCTTGTGTTGATGCTCATGGGATGCACTTCGGAAATGGGAAATCTCTTACTAAATATTTCATAGAATCATTAAGGTTGGAAGAGATCACAAGGTCACAAAGTCCAACTGTCAACCCATCCCCACCATGCCAAGCAACTGTGTCACTCACTGCATCATCCACCATTTTCTTAATTCCTCCAGGGATGATGACTTCA
Organism: Callipepla californica brunnescens; assembly: GCA_023055505.1. Classification (NCBI taxonomy): domain Eukaryota; kingdom Metazoa; phylum Chordata; class Aves; order Galliformes; family Odontophoridae; genus Callipepla; species Callipepla californica. The sequence continues at coordinate 121,770,282 of JALIRH010000001.1, read as the reverse complement.
CCACTTCCTTGGGCAGTCTGTTTCAATGCATCACCACTCCTTCTGAGAAGTAGTTTTTCCTAATACCCAATCTGATATTTACTCAGTGTCTGGAGCAGGCTTTTGTAGTACCACCTTGTATTTCTTGTGAATGCTGTTGATGTTGCCTATAGTCTGTATGTGAGTGTCACAAGACCTTATAAAGTTCTGTCAGAGCAATCAGAGGTGTTTTGTGAAGAAATTGGAATGGCCCCCGTATCGTTTTCATCTCTCCCATTCCAATTTTTACTGATCATTCCTACCCTGAGATCAACCTGAGTGCAGATTTTGTGTTTTCTCTTAGCCTTGAGACATTCACAACATATGAGGGTCTGCAAAGTCAATGGTAGGAAAAGGGTCTTCACCCTAACAGCAGCTTTCACACACACCATGATGAGTATTTCTCAGGAACCCTCACTTACATTCCTGGACCACAATAAAAATATGATCATTATGCGGCTCCAGAGATGACTGTAAGATATAAAAGGAGATAGGGTGGGGTTGGGGGATATCCCAGAGGACAGAGAAGTAGCCTGTTCCCACAGAAGGACTAGAGGGTGTGCTGCTGATCCCAGCCATTTTCGAGGGTAAACCGAAAGGGCATGTTAACAGAAGTCAATGACATGAACTAAACTGAGTGGCTGGGAGGAGACATTTCCAGAGATGGTACCAGATGCGGATGGAATCCTAATGGGACCAATATGCTGAGAACTTCATAGACTGCAAGTCCCGTCCCAGTGATCCAAGTGCTGGGATCAAGTATGAAAATCCCACCAAAATCATAAGATGAAATATTATTCATCATCTGAATAATTGAAACCTGACAATGCAACAGCTGCTTTGGTCAGAGATGTTTCATATTTGAACGGCCCCATATGGAGAAAGTTTGAATCAGAAATACAGTGAAGCCAAAAGGGAATGAGACATTAAGCCACGACAAGGGATGAAAGAGAATATTTCAATATGTAAACAAAGAGGAAATCTCCTGGGTTGCAGAGACAAATATCAAAAGGACAATGGCCAACAATGACATGAGGAAAGAGAGGTTGAAGCAGAGTTAATTTCACTGTCTGCTGTAAGTTTTATGTGCAAATGCATCAGAATGTCAATGAATAGGCGTTTCCTGGCCAAGTCTGCATTGTTCATTTATTTCTGGTTTTAGTTTAATGTATAATTGGCATTTATTACTTGCACAATAGATGTATCATAGGGTTGCTGGCAGCAAGAAATGGGACAAAAAAGTGGAAAATTGAGACCAAACTGCTTTCTGTCATGTCCCACCTCAAAATATTTTTGACTAGACAGATTAACTAGGCCTAGGACTTTGTTCCAATACAACCAGGACACTGGTGTCCTTGTGGACAACAGGGTGACCATGAGCCAGCAGTGACCAAGAAGGCCTACGATACTTCAGGGTGCATTAGAAAGAGAATGGCCAACAGGGTGAGGGAGGTGATCCTACCCCTCTACTCTCCCCTGGTGAAGTCATATCTGGAGTACTGTGAGTGCTGTGTCTAATTCTGGGCTCCTCAGCTCAAGAAAGACGGGGAACTGATGGAAAGAGTCCAGAGGAGGACATCAAAGATGACTGAGAGCCTGGAACATCTCCCCTTTGAGGACAGGCTGAGAGACCTGGGGCTGTTCAGCCTTGGGAAGACTAAGTGGGGATCTTATCAACACTTATCTGAAGTATGAGAGTCAAATGGATGGGGCCAGGCTCTTTTCAGTGGTGCACAGTAACAGGACAAGAGGCGACAAGAACAAACTGGAACACAAGGAGTTTCATATGAATAAGAGGAAAAAAATATTAGTTCTAAAGGTGACAGAGCACTGGCACAAGCTGCCTAGAGTGTGGAATCTCCTTTACTGGAGATATTCAAAACTCATCTGTATGCTTTCCTGTGTAACTACTTCAGGGAACTTGCTTTCACAGGGTGGTTGAACTAGGTGATTCCCAGAGATTCCTCCCAGCCCCTGTGATTCTCCCTCAGCCTGGTGTGTTTGCCCGAGTTCTTCATGCCAACAGTGACAAAAGTGCCTTGGCTTTCTCCAGCACTTTGATTTGCCTGGGAAGCCTTTGAGTTTGCTGGGGCAAAATGTTCTGAATGGAAGTGGAGGTTTGGATCACTTTGCAGATCGTGCTGGTGGTTTGGAGTTGACCAGAAATCTTTTCAAGCTGTTTTACAAGCATGTAAGAACATAAAATGTCTGTGCTTACCTAGACTACCTCTGTAACAATTCCACATTGCTCCTGAGGTGGAAGCTTAGCAAAGGAGCATAAAAACAAACCCAGAGAGTAGTGGTACTGCCTCAATACATCCTCACTGACTTAAGAGCGGTGCCTTAGGGACATGCCAAGCTACAGATTGTGTTGAAGAGCCTCTGATGAGCACTTTTTCCCTTCAATGCAATTGTCTTGGGAATCTGCATAAATACGTGGTATTTGTAATGTCTTCTGACAAGAATTTCCTTAACTGAACCACAAATTTTGTGAAAAAGCAGAAGTTTGAGGTTTTTCTCATCCTTCTGCCTAATAACACCATTTCATGGCTCCAATTCTGTCATTATAGGAAAGAATAAACAATTATGCTCTATGCCATGGTGTATCTATAAAATATTTATTATGTCTATCTTCAGTAATCTTTAATCAGGGAACAGTTGTGTTCCTTCTATTGACAAAAACACTTTACACCTCTAATCCTTTTAATACTTTTTTCTGTTACTGATGATGAGTAAAACTCAGAAAGCTAAAGAGTTTTCAAGGTTTGGGTATTGTTTTTTTTTCTTTTTCTTTTTCATTTTTTATTCAGTGACATATTCTGTAGTTTTCTCTCTCTTCTCCAGCAATAGCTTCCTTATAATTGATTTTCCTAAATGTTTTTTTAACCATAACAGAACATTCAGGTGATATTTTTGTAGGTATTACACTTACGGCATCAACCTCTCCTTTATAAGTGCCAAGGGGTAGTTCTGGGAGATTCACTCCCAGAATGGTTTTTATGTCAAGCTGCTTGATATAGCATTTAGTGCCTTTGATTTTTATCCCTCAACCACTCAGCAAGATGAGCTCTTTCTATGACTTTTCTCAGTCTCTTTCCTCTTTAGGATTCCTAATAACTGAATGTCCTTCACATAAATGCCACCTCATTTTTCACTTTCTTTCTTTTCCAGATGATTTATAGATGTACTTCTTGTTCCAGACTGTATCCTAGATCCTGTGGATGTCCCCTGGTGATATACCTCCACTGAGAAAAAACAGTCATAATATATCTCAAGCCCTCAAGCTGTATCAATCTCTGAAATTTTTGCCTTCTATCTCATGCCTTCTTCTGAAAGTATTGTACAACTAAAGGATTGTAGGAATTAAGATTCTTTTTAAGATCATTTTTTCTGATCTTTTCTCCCCGTTTCCTTAAGAAGAGACCTCAGAAAAAATATTCTTAAGGTGTTTTTGGTACTGGAAATTCCATTAGACTCAATACACCCATCATGAAAGTTATGTGTAATTTACATATGCTTAGGCAAGTATACAGTTGAACACAACCTTAGAGTCTTCCTACATACTCTAAGGGGTCTCTTTGGGTCTTCTGTTGATGCAGCTGTATTTGGCTGTTACCATGGACAAGTTTTTGTTGATGGGAAGAAAGGCTATGATAGCAGGCTAGACATGAAATGTGTGTGTGTATAAAGTACCAGACAACACTAATTATTTTTTGACATGGTACAGCTTCTGTTTGAGCAAACCATACTGCTCTTCTGACCCCCTGTGAATCATCAGTATGCTGGCCAAATCTTTCTCTGTTCTTTCAGGCATTGCTATGTCTCTTGACTTTTTATCTTTTTCAAAGCTGGGAAGCTTGTGCTTGTCTAGCTCTCTTCAGCAGGATCCAGAGATAGGGCTCTGCTTCTTCCTGACTCTGTTTGGTACCGAGTCTCAGCTCCGCTGGTGCTGTTTCTCTCTGCCTAGCAGAGCTAAGCAGAGCTAACAGTCACCTGGAGGTGGTCCTGCTGGAACAGGCATCTTTCCTTGCATATATACTAGGGAAGGAAGAATAAGGTCTCTATCCGCATGGGACACATAGAATTGTGGAATAGCTTGGGTTGCCATTCTCAGGGCTCATCCAGTTCCAATCCCCTGCCATGGGCTTGTTGCCACTCACCATATCAGGCTGCCCAGCCCTGTCTTGAATGCCTGCAGGGATGGGGCATCCACAATGTCTCTGGGCAACCTGTTTCAGTGCATCACCACCCTCTGAGTGAAAAACCTCCTCCCAACATCTAACCTAAATATCCCCTGTCTTAATTTAAAGCCATTCCTATTGCTATCAGGCCGTGTAAAATGTTGCTCTCCCTCATGCTTGTAAGCACCCTGCAAGTACTGGAAGGTTGCAATGAAGTCATGCAATACTTCAGCTGGGGCCTTACAGGGGCAGAGCAGAGGGGGACTATCCCCTCCCTGCCTGCTGTCACTCTAAATTATGTCAAAGTATGGCAAAATATGTATCTGCTCCTGTTATAGTTAACAGTTTTCCAAGCCTTTACTTTTTATCTAATTTATTTCTTCTTAAGGGTATGTTTCACCAAGGTCCAGATGTCTGCCTTTGAAGTATCCCACTGACTTCAAACTTTCTCCTCTGTGTGAGTAAGAGGAAAACGCATTCCTGAAATAGCTTTATTTCTCATGGACGCAGTTTCAAGCCCTCCCTTTGTACAGAGATGCACGAACACACGATGCACTGTATTTTTCTCACTGAACTTACTGTCCCTTTTACACATCAGCCTGCAAGGTATCCCTTTAGTGTTTTTATTTCTAGTCATCTCTGCAATGTAAAATGAAACATTCATTGGAACAATTCATACCATGAGATGACTCACAGCATTTTTTTCTACAAGAGACACCGCATTTTGAAGCAGCATCAGACAAACACAAGGAAATTAGGGAGCATATTGATGGATATTATACCAAAGGCAAGGGCTGCAGGCAAGATGTTTGAAGGCCCATTATTTTCATTAATAGATCCATAGCCTTCAGAAAAAAAATAAAAATAAAGCAGGATTAGATTCAGTCATCCTGCCTGGAATGAAAACTGTGAGTAGTACAGGGATTTTCCTTGTCTCCTGTGAGCCGTGGTTTGCAGATATTGTACAGAGGGCATAATAGATCTGCAGGCATCAGTGTTTCAGAGTGTGTACTTTCAAGACAGAAAAGAGGCTGAATCTGATGGATAGGCCAAGTCCAGTTTTGTGGCAGTTTCCTTCAGAGGACTGCAAGCACAAACTGTAGAAATCCCAGTTTATGTGATACCTGACATTCCCTCTATTACACTTTCTGGCAGTGGTCTGCAGTGAGCACTTAGAGAAGGGAATTGAAAGGGATTTCTTCCCCAGCAAACTCATATCTGCTAGTGACTGGGACTAGAGCAATTCCACAGCTGTAATAGACATTTCAGTCATGTTTTTCTATCCTGCCCAGGACTTAATCTTTGTCTTCTTCACATGCATCAGAAGGAACCTTATCCCCTTTCTGACTGCATCAAACCATGGCCAAATCACAAAGAAAGCTTACCCAACACAGAGGACCCTGATCATTTCTAAATTGCATCTTTGGGAAGAGTTCAATTATAACTGTTTCCTAAGTGTGGAAACAAACACTTTGTGTGGGTTGCCTCAGTGGTTAAGAACCTCCTACCACATCCTGATTTACAGTCCAAGAAAATTGTCTTCCTGCTAGGTGGGACTAGAACAAAAGGAAAATCTCCTTTTAGATCTCCTAGATATAAAAACTTTCCTCAGAAAAAAAAAAAAGAAAAAAAACAATAAGCAGACAAAAATACCAACCATCCCAAACTCTGTCTCTTCTTGTACATTCTCCAATGTAAAACAGCTGGGAGCAGCTTGTTAGGAGACTCTAAATGCCTTATCTGCCTTTGGTCAGCCTGTCCTCTGTCACAGAAAGTGAATAATAACTGAAAATGGAAGTACTATTCATGACAGCCACCATGTAAACAAATAGCTAATATGGGGAACACTGGATAAGGAAACTGCTCCCCACTCTTTTCTTCCTAGAAACCCTCATCACCTAAATGGAGCTGACAAAACTGATTGTAGATACCTTGACAGGATGATTTATTACTGTTCTTTTCCTACAAAAAGGCACAAAGGAAAAATACATAACATTTTTTTTTGGTCTAGCCTGAACCATGTATCCAGGGATTTGGTGCATTTTATCTTTCCCCTCTCTTCAGTGTATGCGACATGGGTTTATCACTTCTTTGTCATTCCCAGTTTATTTTTGGAATGTCAAAACAAGTTCATTGTAATCACAGCAACTGTTTCATCAGCTTAAGTCACTTCAAAATGAAGAATTCAAGTTCATCAAGGGTCTGTTCATGTTTTCCTGCACCAGGACTGCTCTGGGAGCCCTTTCAGGTTCAAATCACCCCATAGCAGTGGGGTGAGTTGTGCTAGAAAGTGGGGAAAATTGGTCCACCCATCCTATCAAGGTAATATATATCCTATCCTGATATAAAGCACCATGGACATTTGGATTATGCAGGGTGCACAACCAAGTGAGGTAAAGCTCTGGCTGAAGCACGCATGTCCCAGCCTAGCTGGAATCGATATCAGGGGTGAAGAATAAAATCCAGGTCTATATCTATCTTCAGTCTGAGCAATTGGACTGAGTCTTTGCTGAACATCAAATGGTGTTTCATCTACAGCCAGATTCTACTATTGCGCTCGACAGATCCTAAAATTGAATAGTGATATGACAATCTCCTCTCTGGAGGAGAAGTGGTTTATAGTGTAAAAGATGCATCTCAAACTTCTTGAAACCCGTCCTACTGAGCTGTGTGGTTCCTGGTTGATTGCCTTTGGTGCCTGAAAGCCTGTGGAGTCCAAGTTATATTTTTGAGTCATTTATAAAGTCTCTTTCTCTTCTTCTCTCCCCTGTGTGGGGTCTCAGACCTGTATTTGTATTGGCTCTCTCTTGCCCATCTCTCTGTCTTCATGCAGTTAGTGGGAACAGAACATGGCCGAGACACAGCACAGACACAAAAACACACTCATGGCTCAGTAAAATCTGCTTTGGGAGGATTAGACAGAGACAAAATGGATTAGGCCTAATAACAAAGGAATTAGAAAAGTTACCATTTCCAAGGTTTTGTGGCTAACTTTGTGATAATCTTATCTGAGTTGTAAGCTCAGACCAGGAAACTGCAATAACAGCTCCCACGTAAAGCCCTTATCTTCTTTCTTTTAGGTAACAGATATCATCTAACAGATGAAACAGTAAACTGGGATTCAAGAATTCAACATTCAGTATCTAATTTGCTATTTCACTTTGTGTTACTTAACACAGAATTACTCTGTGCTTTAGCTCCCTTTGGGCAAAATACAAATATCAATACTGTTTCACAAAAGGATTATAGCTGTTAAATGCTAGTAGAGTCATTCAGATACCATAGCCATGAGAGCCGTGGAAAAATCTATGCATAAATCAGCACTGTTTGCATTTCTACTGATAGCAGAGATATCACAGTCTTTCTTGTATGTTTTTTCTAATACCCAAGTGTGGAGAAGATGTCGCCTCTGTAAAAAAAATGATAATTTCATCATCATCATTGCACAAAAAAAAGGAGAAAAAATACTTTGTAGCAATGTTATTATTTGCATCTTCAAAGCACTGTTCAAATTTCTGCCAGGAAGATGACTTTCCAGTCTGACATTCAGATTCCCAGGGTATTGTTTCTATTTTGGCGAGATGTTTATTATGACAGCATGACCTTCCTAAAAGAATAAACTCAACATTTGAGAACCCACTCCTGGCAGAACTGCATCAAAAACTTTGTTTTGAAGTGACTCTTTTAAAATATATCTAAATTTCTTTATTAATAATCTCATTCCTTATTATGAATAGACCAGGAGCTGTCTTTGCATGTCATAGAACCATAGAATGGTTAGGGTCGGAAGGAACCTCAAAGATCATCTAGTTCCAACCCCCCTCCCCCCCCCCCCCAATATAAGAATGATGCAAGTCTTTCTCCTCTGGTGCATCGGTTAGAGGGATGCCTATGTTGGAGGGATTGAATCTTAACATCGTAAATGTAGTTTTGGAGGAAAAATCTGAAATAATATGTGCTAAGGAGGTCATCTTCTGCCATTCCCTTTTTCAGAGGTGAAGAAGAGCGCAGAGAGCAGCGTGGTTGTGTCTGGAATAGTGAACTACAAAGTGAGAGCTGAGCTTTGGATGAGTCACTCTGTGGGACCTGTCCCTCATTCTGAGCATGTAAAGCCAATGGCCATAGGAAAGGATCCTCTTCAAAGTCATTCCTTCAGAGAGCTCAGAACTGGTTTGCAGAAAACTAAGTCTCCAAAATTCAGACTAGATGCCCTGAAAATAATTGCTAAGGACCACACGGTGTTGCTTCTCTGAAGACTTGGGAGGGAGTGTTCTCCCTTCACTGTGAAGGAGCCATGTAGCTTCATCAACCTCAGGTTTGGGATTATTTCCTAGGACAGTGTGGCTCTGTCAGCTGGCATCTACAGGCTGTGAGAAGGGTCTGGCAAAGGGTCTGTTTGCCAGACCCTTCTTTATAAACATAATAACAAATGTCAACCAGAGGGCTTCAAGACATTCATGAAAATAAACTGCTAAGAGAAAGGGTAGGGACCTGATGAGACCTCACTGCATCCTTCCAGTACTTAAAAAGAGCTTATAAGCAGGAAAGGGAACAACTTTTTACTCAGCCTGATAGTGATAGGGCAAGGGGGAATGTCTTTAAACTAAAAGAGTGGGAATTTAGTTTAGAAATTAGGAAAAAAATCTTTACTCAGAGAGCAGTGAGGAACACGAGCAAGCTCCTTAGAGAATCTGTGGATGCTTCATAATTGGAGGTGTTCAAAGGCAGGCTGGATTGAGCCTTGGGCAGCCTGATCTGGTAGGTGGCAACCAACTCATGTCAGTGGTTGGAACTGGATGACCTTTGAAGTCCTCTTCAACCCAAGTTATTCTACAGTTCTATGATTCTACAACTGTAGCCGAGAGAAAGGTTGTAGCCTGACATCAGGAATCACCTGCATAACCTCAGTTTGGAAAAGACCAGGTGCTTGTTTGGTAATGGATCTGAGATTCAAGGTCTAATTTGCTCATTGGGAGCGAGGGAGCAAAATGGAGAACAGATTGCTCAGAAGAGATGTCATATTTAACATTTCATATCATTTTCTTTGTTCCAAAGAAACAGTCTCAGAATACTGATTTGGAAGGGACCCGCAAGGATCAGCTCCCACAAGAGAGCTGGAGGCCACCATGATAAGATACAGGCAATCTTAAGGAGCTGTAGGGCCATGAGGAACTGCAGGATGCCATGAGGCCTCCCCTCAGCTTCCTCTTCTCTGGGCCAAACAACCCAAGGGACCTCAGCCACTCCTCACACACCCCTTGTCCTCCATACCCTTCCCCATTTTTGTAGCCCTTATTTGGATGCTCTTTAATAGCTTTATGTCCTTCCAATATTGTGGCCTCCAAACTGGCACCTGGAGCTTGAGGTGAGGCCGCAGCAACAGAGCAGAGCTGGACAGACCCATCCCTCACCTGGTGGCAGTGCTGGGCTATGCAGTGCACCCCAGGTCACATTTTGGCCCTTTTTATCTCCAGGACATGCTGCTGACTCAGATCCAACTTGCTGTCAAACAGAACCCACAGATCCCTTTCCAGGGCTGCTCTCTGGCCTTTCATCCTCCTGATCTGTACACAGAGACAAGGTTTTCTCATCCCAAACATCCCCCTCCCCACCTAAGCAACAGATTGAACTTTTTCAAGAGAGCGAAGCCTTCCAGCTGCAGCACAGGCACTGAAATCAGCCACGTTGCAGGAGTGGTCCCACTGTGGCTTCCCATTGTGCTGACAGGGTGCAGAGCAGCAACAAGCAGTGTAAACAGTTCAGTCTGGAGAAATAAACATTAGACTAAAGATTATTTAACGACTGCTTTTAATTAAGTAACTTACTAACCAAGGTTGGCAGCATGGTGTCCCGCCTACTAAGATGAGCCCACGGATTTTACAGCCTGCAAGAGGTGTAAAACAGGAGAATTCCTCTGAAGTGCAGAGGTAGTGTAAATTTACACCAAGACAAGGGTCTGGTACTGTCAGTATTCCACTCAATTCCATTGGAGCAATTGCACACCCAGCTTTAGCAAGACTAAAAACTTTCAAAGAGGTGCAGTCTCTTGGAAATAGCAGAAGAGAGAAGATCAGTCCTTCAAGATTTCCTGCACCTTCTGTAGCAGAAATGACCAAACAGACAAACAGAAAAACAGATCGGCACAGTTCCTGGTACAGCCAAGCATCCCTTTAAACATCTTTCTCCATCTGGAATATGTATAATTGCTATCTTCCGGTTCAAACCACAAATAAAAGGCACTGTAAACATTTCAGAAGGGCCTGGATTCATCCTACCTAAATATAAGCAATGGGCTGCGCTTTCCGTGTTACGAGGACAACACTCTAGGCTCACTCTATAATTAATAGAGAGTAGACATTTTCTATGTCACTAAGCCAAAGAAAGACAAGGACAGAAGACCTGACCTAAGGCTGACATTCACTGCGTACAGTTACAGATCTCTAGAGTCAGTGGTTTGTGTTGAGTTTACAGCAGGCTGCCCAGGGAAGTGGTGGAGTCTCCATCTCTGGAGGTTTTCAAGTAAAGAGTAGAATGTCATGAACTGGAGCAGCCACAGGTTGATGGTTGGACTAGATGATCTTAGTGGTCTTTCCAGCCTTAATGATTCTGCGATTCTTTCATTCTACATAGCCTGGACTCTGAGGCACCAAGACAATGTGGACAGTGCTCATTCACCAGTGTGGTGTGATGGTGGGATGAACCCACAAAGATTTTGAATCCTCTAGGTGGTGAATCAAGATACGTGGAGAAGTTTGGAAGTGCGAAGCTTGCTGAATCTGTGTTGGAAGGCTGCATGACTGGTTCTTATTTTGGACTGAGCTCCAGCCTGAACAGGGTCAGTGAGCTTGGGAACACTGAACACAGGTGGACATGCAAACGTTGAAGTTTCAAGCTCATCTCTGAGATGATTTTATTCAGTAAAGTGTGTAGTAAATATTTATTGAGGAGTCCATTATTACTTTGTCAGATAGATAATATGAGGTTTGATGTCCAAAGGGACACATACATAACTATGATAGCACAAAATAGTGAGTTTCCTACTTAGGATCAGTGTCTCCTCTCCTTCTGATTATTCAAGTGGTCATTCTTCCAACATGAGTGTGGCATACAGGAGGTCCCACTAGAATATTATGGCAAAGAGAGACTATTTGCTGTCTCCTAGAAAAGGAGACCTCACATGGGAGATTAATAGAAGTTAAGGCTGTGTTCAAACCATGAGAGCTTATTCTAACAAGTTACATTCTGTCATGCTCCAAATTCTTCCATGTTTTCTTGTGTCAGACTTCAATAATCTCATCTCTTGACATGGTTATCCTGCCCTGCTGGATTCTCCAGGTGAAAGAAAGGAAATAATTCTTTATCCTTGGCAGAAAATAACAAACTATGTTTTAATGTCATGTCCATAGAGACAAAATCTAAGATGACAGAAATTAAGATTTATTGGAGACAGGGAATCAAAGAAGATAATGTATCAGTAGATCATGCTCTAGACCTGACAGTTTCGACGGCCTGGATTTATTTTCAAGCAGCTTGCTGATTCATGATCTGCACTCCTTGGAGGATGCATTTGTGATTGGACCCAGATGTTCATCACAGGGAATGAACGATGTAATCTCTGTGATAAAAATGGAGAAAATGTTGGTAGCTTTGTTGGCTGCAACCAAAAAGTGAAAGGGTTCTTGCAGCATGCATACAGCAGGGTGAGTTCTTGGAGGAAATGACTAAAAGGTGATGTGTTCTGTCTTGTTTCTTTGTGATTGTTTCCTAGAGACCTACTCAGTTCTCTGGGAGAAAATTTGGATTAGCAAGAATTTTACCTTTTGGCTGTTACGATTCCTGTTGCTCTCTACCTATCCTGTAAAATTCCCAAGGGATATGAAATATCTTTTCAACAATTTTGTTTTGAATTTTTCTATCCAGATTTTCAAATCTTACATCTGGGTATCAGCAGGAATGGCTGAAGCATAATCTGAGAAGATGAAGGTACTTGTTGTATAATGTGATGTCCTTCTACCTGAGACTTAACAACACACATAAATTGTGCTGTTTGTGGATATAAGGAAAGAGCAAAGCTTCCTCTTAGAGCTAGAAGAGCACTCAGATTAATTTTAGTACAGCATTTTTACAGCAAGTGAAAGAAGGAGGTCTGATGTGGCATACAGTGCTTTTGCACCAACTCAAATCTTGATGGCAGGAGTTATATCAGTTTACTTTTTGGAAAAGAAAATTGCCCTCTAAACCAGAAAACAACAACAACAACAACAAAAAACCCTCCAATAATTACTGTTAAGAAACTTTAAGATAGTTCAAGGCTAGGTCAATAGATGTCCTTTAGAATCACAAGTTGCCATGCAAGGGTGTGCAGGGAATGTAACTGATGGGGCATAGCAGTGGTTGAAACAGCAATATCAGCAGCTCTTATATCTTACTAGATAGACTGTATTCAGAGAAAAAAAAAAACTGATATTTTCCCCTCACAGTGGTTACCAGAAGAGAACAGGTGTTGAACTAACCTTTGTTGCTGCCACTGTCAGGTGAGTTAGAGAGGTAGGGTGTAATTTTTCCACCACATTATTCTTATGCCCTACTGATCAGTCTCATAATATTTTTATGAACCTGGAGGGTTAATCTCAAGCAAAGTTTTCCCTCCACACTGTGCCGCAAAGAGCTGTGCCTTGAAAAAATCCCCCCTACTAAAAATCACAAAAAACTCTCCCAGACATTTGTTGCAACTGTCAAAAATTACATCACTGCTGGTTGATCTGCAGTGACCCAAGCATAGGTCCTTTATGCTTAGAAAATTGTTTGTGGACTGTAGGAGTTTGATAAATCTTTTGGTGGGTGATTCATTATCCAAAAGTTCACAGTGCTGATAAGGATAGCTTGAAAATAACTGCAGCCTCTGCCTGTATTTCCTTGAGAAATCTTGCCCTTGTGTAGGGGCACAGAAAATATGTAGTAATTCTTAGCTAAAATGTCTCAAACTTCAGTGCTAGAATTTCAGAGGGTTCAAGCTGAGTTGAAGGAGAAATTAATAATACTTGGCTAATGGAGCCAGGAAGGTTAGACTGGTCAATTGAAAATAGTTTTAAATCAGGGAACATAGACTACCTCTACATTTTTGTCTTGAAGAGGCATGTAGTGTGAGCTGTATGTGTAACACAAACAACTACAGGTAAATGCAGACAGCCATCAATGCTATGAAAGAAAGATTAGCTTTATTTCGTGAAGCAAAACCAAACAGCAGTGACAACAACAAAACTGCCAGGAATGGGACCTCACCCATACTTAAAGAAAGCTCTGCTACATTGTTGTTGGTGGGTTCATCTACGAGGATGGAGGATGGAAATATATATATATATTTTTTGACAGAGAGGAAATACACAATAGTTTTTTGAGCTGGGAAGATGTTATGGTACCACATTTGTTTTGTTACCCCGTTTCTGTTATTATCACAGACTTCTGTTTCTCACCTGGGTGGGTCTAGTACATCTGCAAGTCACCTCCTGCTTATTGCCCAGTTAATTCCATTACAAATTTCAGTTGCTCAAGTCCCAGTTCTGCTTTGTGTCTCACTGTCCCAGGAGCTGAACAAGCAGAATGGGTCTAGTTTGAGTCAGTCCTAGCAACTGGTAGATAGATAATTATATATTAGCTTCTTGTCTCTGAACATCTTTGCATTTATCACTGAGAAAAAAAAAATGTGGAGAAAGAAAGTAGGGTGTTACTTCTGGCCCATTACTTTTTGTTGCCTTGCTTTCCAGGCCAGTGAAAGGATTGCTATTGTACTTTGCCAGGTTTTGGAGGGGTTCCCCTAGGAAAAAGGCATTATCATGTTCAGAAACTACATCGTTTTTCCCTTTTGCTTTTCCACTGTGTTTTCTCATGGGGTTAGCTGATCACCCCACGGGTGTGGTAGGAGAAGCAAGACAGATAACTATGCATACCAGAACACATATTCAGAAGAATATTCTAATATTTGGACAGATGAATTGGAACCATATGTATCTCTGCAGAAATGAAAGCCAAAGGAGAGAGTTTATGTTCTGGGTTTTATGTACTTCTACTGGCAAATAATGAATATTTGCAATTGAAAAAAAATGAAGTGCCACATCAGAGCTGTCCTTACAAGCACCCTTTTTTCTCTAATGGAATTATCCCAGTGTTGTGGACATGTGGACATCCAAGGATGCAGATGGTGAGATTTCTTTATTCGTGTGTATTTGTGGTTGGCCAGTGTGTGTGTGAAAGTCTTGGTAGGAAATGCCAGTGTAATCACAGCCACATTCCCTGGAGGGGATGCATTTGGGATGCCTCAAGCTTTAAGCACCCACACAGAGAGATTGCCCACAGGAAGAGTGAAACTGTCATCTATGAAGTAAGAGTTTATCATGATTTAGACTTGGCACTCCAAATCAAAGGCAGCTTGATCCCCAGTTTGAAATTCTTAGTGCATAGAGATGGAAAGGAATGATTAAAGAAAGGATCCTATGTTGTGCATGAGAAACTGTGCCAGGTTTTACACACATCCATGGTCATCAGTTCACACTTAGAGGAGGTCTCAGTGTTCATGATGTTAGGACCTTTGACCCAACATGAAGCAGCTGAAGCAGAGAGAAAAGCAACAAGCAGGTGATTTTTCACAAATGCTCCCATTTTCATCAGTTACTTCTTCAGAGCATAATAAATGGGATAATAAGTGGTGTCAGGACATTTGGATTTTGTGTCTCGTTCTTCTCTGTATGGAATTGTTGTCTCCTGGCTGAGCTGAACGCTCTGTTATTAAGACAAAGTTTTCAATTCAGCTGGTGGGGGAAAGGGTCCTGCCCCTGGGCAAGCTTTCAGAAAATGTTATGAGTTCTCATGGAACACAAGCATCCCATTTGCAGAGTTGAGGTACACCTGGAAGCTCTTGGTGGTGATGGGGAGTACAGGAGAGCTCTGTGCTAGCTCCTGCTGCTGATTCTCCTCCTCTTTTTGTCCACACAGGCCATGGCCAGAAGACACTTGCAGTGGAAGCTGTGATTTGTCCAACAATATCCATATATGTGGAGTGAATCCAGAATCAGAGATACAAAGTGTATGTACCCTACAGGCCACCAGGAGCAGCTCCATGCCAGTGTTTATTTCAGACCTGTGTGAGCCATGTCTGGACATTTGTGTAAAAGTTGCTGAGACTGGAAAGCTTTTTCTTCTAAGCACTAAGTTCATAGACTTATGTCCTCTTGATAAAGCTGATAATCATCTGAAGCAAAGGGGCGTCCGCTAGGAAACAGCCCAGCTAGCTGGGGGACCTCTAAGAAAGGGGCAGCCATAGTTTAGATAACATTTCTTAACCCTCTGAAACAAGTCTTCTGCTGGAAAATACACCCCAAACTTGACATCTTTTGAAGATGGAAAATTTATGTCTATGACTAACTTCATGACTATCTCATTTCTTCTCCTTTGCTGATACTATTAGGATGTTTTTCAGAGGAAACCTGTGAGAAACTGAGGTCTCGTTCTCTGCAAAGTGTTGAGATCACAGGGCATGTGATGTTTTTCCTTTTTTTTCCTCCTGATTTCAAAGCAGAGGGAGAAGGCAAACGATGGAGGGGGAGGTTAGTAATGAAGTTATTTTGCACACATGCTTACAGACACTTAAGATCTCAGTGATGCGAACCAGATGTTCACTGTCTGACTCTTAGGAAGATGCTAACTTAACTCATCCAGAGTTGCAGATAATATGGAGGTTTCTATCTAAGTTTTGCCAACAAGAGGATTTAGATATTTCTACTAGGAACTACGAATTTATATCAAAAGCAGTTGTTGGAAATTAATATTTATTTGGTTGAAAAATTGTTCCTTAGTTGGTCAAGATTTCTGAGACTCCTTTAGTATTTGTAAGAAGAATTCCATTGAAAATTCTTCATTCTGTGGTAACAATTCCCATTTTCTCCTTTTGTGGCTCCAGTTCTGAAATTTAACACCATTTTAATCTGCCTGATGTCCTCTGCATAAAACTAATGACATTTCCACCAGTCTCATAGCACTGCTCATAACCTGAGTGACCTCTTAGCTGGAAGCTGCTGATGTGTGCTTAGTTGTTCTTACGCTGTTCATTTGGGTCCCTACGTCCCTCTGCTTCTGGGTTTGGTGGTTTATTTTTGACATGTAACTCATGTGGTATCTGTTAAGCTGCTTGGCTGAACACAATTTAACCAGGAGGATGACAGCTCTAAATTACAATTCCAGCGATAATTTTTAAGGGAATAAATGTCACAATTCATTTCAGGACTCCCAGATTTGCTCTCATGATCCTCCAATAACCGATAACAAAATCATGTCAGTTGAAGTGAGCCAAAAGCTGAGTTTCAGTTTAAGAACATGTCTACAACTCTGGTTTTAAATTAGTTTTCTTCTCTCTGATTACCAGCAGTCATCATGTTGCTCTTCAGAAACAAATCTCTGTCTGTTTAATGTTTTGGTGTTGCTGAGACATTTTTTAAGTGAGATATTTCTCACCTAGTTTTCACGTATGTGTAGTAGAGATGTCTTTAGGAGTTCTAGCTGTCCAAATCAATTTATAGTCCATAGGAACAAAGAAACAGTTTGAAGACTCAATTTCTTGTTTTCTGTATCTTCTTGAAGGTGATTTTTACTGTATCATTGTGTATTCTTTTCGTGTAATTAGCTTGGATGATAACTCTGATATCAGCATTGGACCTCACCCTTTCTACCTCTAAGAAAAATTCAAATTAAATTCAACGTTCAAATGAATTATTTCAGGATTGAGTGGCATCCTCTCTGCTCTTTGAGGAGCAGCTAGTGATCACCATTTGTCTTCTCATTCTAGTTGAAGGATCTATGATGTTTTAAGCAACTGCGATTGCTATCTTGAATTACAACTCCCTACCTAGTGGCAGAGGTGCAACCTTTGTGCCACTAATTTTATGAAACAGCTCTAAAATCTGCCTGTAAATTCAAGGGAAATTTCATTCTGTTCCTGCCTGTGAGGGAAGGTTGGAAGGAGGCATTTCCAGGTGGCCTTCATGCTTGAAGTGGTGTAATGAAGACTGGATAAAAGTGACTTAAGAAGAACTTTGCTTGCACTCCTTTCCCAGGTTGCAGGTATGCTCCCACTGTGGGTGTGCTGTAGAGTGCTTATACATCTCCACATGAGCATATCATTCATTTGTGGGAAACATATTCCTGGATAGCTAGAGACATGCAAAGAAGGATTAAAGAGATTTATACATGAAGGCTGGCATGGAGAGGATTAAGGAGGATCATAAGATAGGGGTCAGTTGAGATGTGAACATAAAAGGAAATGAGGGTTTATTTACTGAGACAAGAGGAAAAATACAAATGGGATAAGGCCCAATAGAAAAAGTCAACCTGGCTTTTGGGAATGCATTTTTTGGATACCCAATGTGAAGATTAAATGAGCAGTTCATTTTTATGTACGATGCTGAATCATGCAGGATAATCGCAATAAAACACTGAAGAGAATCCTGGCCTGGCAGCTGGGTGCCATGGTCCTCTCCTTGACCTTTTCATCTGTTTGACAATCTTGGGAATCCTTCTTGTCTTTATCTTTTTTACTTGTCATCTCATTGAGCTGTAATGACTTCAGAAAGAGACTTCTGGAAGCTGTTTTATTTTACAGTGCCTACCTACATGGACTTGCTTTAAGAGTAAAGCTTCAATGGCATTAGTAAATAGTCTCACCGTGGGTCAGGTTTGCTTAGTGTTATGCTGTTTTAGGTATTGAACCTCTTCTGGGCGGCTTATGCAGGATTCAGAACACATGAGATGTTGCTCCAAGGATAGAGGTTACACTACTACCCAAATTAGAAAACAGAAAATGTAATGGGAGGACATGGCTTTATCTGCACGCTCTAAAGAGGATCAGGCCACACAGAGCTGACCTGGTGGAAGGCTCTTCTCAGGACTGAACAGCTTTCTTCTCATGCTATTTGAACCCATTCTCATACAATGTGCTCAAAGGAAATGTTCTCCCTTTTAAATCAAGTTGTCCTTAAAACGTTCATGGAGGACATGAAAGAGTCATAGTATCATAGAATCATTCAAGTTGGAAAGGACCTTTAAAAGCCATCTGGTCCAACTCCCCTTCTGTGAACAGGGACACCTACAGTCTGACCTTGATTGTCTGCAGGGACATCAACCACATCTCTGGGCAAGCTGTTTCAGTGCTTTTCCAGCCTTATCATAAATATATGTTTCCTTTTATCCAGTCTAAATCTCCCTTCTTTCAGTTTGAAACCATTTCCCTTTGTCCTATCACAGCAGACCTTGCTGGTTTGCCCCTTCTTTCTCATAGCCACCATTTAGATACTAAAAAGATGGATCCAAGCCTCAATTTGCGCTCAGGTAACTTGAAGACACAGCTCCTCTCCCTAAATAAGAGTGTCCTTATGGCATACTAAAGGACATCCCAGCACCACATCCCCTACTGCTATTGTGTGGGGAAGAATAGCATCTGGGTATATTTACCAGGCCAGATCCTGAAGAGGAGATGGAGAAACATCAGGTTTGGGAACTCCATTTTTGAAGTAAGATGGATGTTGAAAGGCTGATACAAAGACTTGGGCTGTATTTTTCACACCACTATCATAGGCCACTCTGGAGTGCTACTACTGGGAACACAGACAAATTTGATTTTAGAGTCCTTTAGTGCTAGTGAGAAGCTAATTGGAAGGTTTTGGCATTATGCTAATACCAGATGTAACAATGAGATACTTAAGCATGAGGTGGAATTTAGTGTGTAAACTTTGAAAGGTTTTTATTTCCTATATTTCTTTGAGACTTACAAGTGTATCAAGCTTACAGCACATTAAAAGTAAATTCCTGTTGAACTGAGAAAATTTAGAAACAAATTTAAACTGAAATAACAGAAAGATGCATTAATAGTAGTAAATATGACAATATTTTCTTCCTCTCACAGCAGCACTTCTCTGCTGGGAACTTTGCCTTCAAAATACCTGCTGAGAAGTTCCCTGGCAGGGATGGAGAAGGCAAAATGTTTCCAAGCTAATGAGCTCCAAGAGATAAGCCAGGAACTTGTTTGGCAAGGAGGCAGATTCTTTTTCCTTTCCAAGGAGGATTCAGAGTAGCACTATTGGGTAACTGCAATTCACAGAAAATATTTGCTCTTACGGAAATGAAGCTGAGAGTCTCAAGTCTGGCAGAAAATCCCAATAATCCTCAGAGAATATGGAACAAGAAGGGGAAATACCGTTGGCTCCACACTTCGAAGCAAAAAGAAAAACATCCTGCACCATGGTTTTGCTTTAAACAGCATTTGTGGTCTTAAACATAAAATTTGTGTACATTCTCTCTGCTCTGAATTTCTCCTCTACATGTTAGTTCTGACTTTTCACAGTCCCCAAAGAGCAGATAGGACAAAAGTCACTTTTTTCTTTGATTTCTGCACGTGTATAATCTGCGGGCAGAAGTGCAATGATATTGAGCACAGTGTTGTATAGAGATGTGTTTAAATTGGGTCCTGGTATACTAGCTGATGCAGACAGATGTAAGCAGTGATGGTCTTTCTCCTGTGAAAATTACAAAGGATTTAACACGCCAATAAGACAAATAAATACTTGTGTTATGTAGTGAGAGGGGATAAGATGACTACGAAATATAATGGGGTGTATATCATCTACTGAAAGGCCATCCAATGCTAAATGCAGTTCCTGTTGAACTGTAGGACATCTGTCCCATAGACCGAACTGGAATCTGGACTTGGAGTCCTGAGCTTGGTTCATAATGGCAAGCCACAGGGTGAAGTATTGCCTATTA
Source organism: Callipepla californica brunnescens (assembly GCA_023055505.1). NCBI lineage: Eukaryota > Metazoa > Chordata > Aves > Galliformes > Odontophoridae > Callipepla > Callipepla californica. Next base: position 121,750,279 of record JALIRH010000001.1, on the reverse strand, counting down.
AAATTAAAATATTATCAATAATATTAAGCACCAGACAAAATTATCTGTTAATCTCCAAGCTTATCCTGAATTTTGGGAGATTTTTCTGGATAGTTTCAGTGGGAAGCTTGGGGCAGGGATGAAGGCAATAATGAGAAGGCAATCACACAACTGCCCTGACAGGATTTGATGGTCTGATGTTTTTGTCAGGATGTAAAATGAAGTGGTTTGGTCGTGATACCAGATAGAGATGCATTCACTGCTTTGTCCAGGGGTCGCAAGACCCTATACCACTATATTACATTTTGTGCTAGAACTGTCCCTGAGTGCTCCAGCCCTTAAAGGGGATGCCCCTCCCTTGCTCTGTGAATTTAATTGCAGCAGATTTTGTTTTATTTTCTATGACATTTAGAATCAAATATGTCACCTCTAGATGAAATGCATGATACAAAGCATGAAGAAAATGTCTGAAGCTAATAAAAACAGCACATAACCCTCCCAGTTCCTCTATCCCAAGGACTTCAAAACACACTGGTTGGCTTACACTGACCTCACAGAAATAACTAGGACAAAGAAATGTACAGCACAAACATCTTGCACTGGGAATAACATTCATAAAGCAGGGAAAGGAAGCCGAATCCATTCCCATCTTCATGCTGGTTTTGGAGGAAGGTCACTGCAAATTCAAGAATGAGATGGAGCAGCGTGTCCTTGCTTCTGAAATTCTTGAGTTCTCTAGGGTTTCAAACAGGATAAACATTTTGGCCCAGGGCATGAACTAACAGCATGTTTTTCCCCAGAAGGAACAATCTGTAAGTTGTAATCTTAAATCTGAACATTCCTTATTAAACTTTTTCTTTAAAAAATTAATGATAGTACTAATTGAAGTATCCATTATTAACAACATCTACAATAAAACAAGAAAAAAAACATTTATTACATGTAACTTACTCCATCAGGGCCACGTTTACATCAAAACTGAATGTTTTCTGTTCATGCAAATAAGAAATTTTCCACATGAACCTCTTCCCTGCATGATACTGACAGTCAGGCTGAAAATCCTGAAAACTGATCCACACTAGACAAATAATTTGCGAATCAAACTTCACTTTGTTAGCGTGACTGAGAAAGGAGTGGGGAGTATGCATTACCAGACTTTAAGCAGACAATTTTCCTTTTTTTTGCAGATTGTCCTATTCCTCCTCGATGAGCAAGCAGAGAAATGCTCTTCCAGGCAAAGTAGAGATGCCCCAGTTGTTTGAAACTTTTGTTCGGTAGAGATAATAAAACTCACAAAAAGTAGGCCAATGATTTAAAGGTGAAATTCTATAGAAATATCAGCTCCTGGCATTGCCAGTGAAGTCCATATTCTAACAGTAGGTGTCTTCCAAGTATAACTTCCACAAGAACACATTGTCCTAAATGGAACAGAGGAGAACAAGCTGCGATAGCAAAGACAAGTAGATCTGAAGAAGAGCACTGCACAATGGGCTTCCTTTTGGCAGTAGGCAGAGTGTCTGGGATTTCAGGGAACTTAAGAAGCAAATGAGTCAGACAAGTCTGGGCTGTTGGGGTCAATTTGTGCTCAACATCCCTATTCTTGGCAAGACCACGGAAGAGCTTCTGGAGGGTTCTGATGACCTCTTTGGGGCTGAACTGGTATAAATGGGAGTTAAGTTTGACCTGCTTGTTTCTGATGTCTTCTCTTGTAATGAGGCGAATTAGGACTTAACGCCAAGAATAATTAAATATTCTGGATTGGGTTCTACAGCCATCTGGTTTCCAAATGTGAAAGCACAGCCTCTACCTTGGCTCACAGAAGCAATTCACATGCTAGACCCTCGCCGCCACCATTCAAGCTCCCTGTAATTATTATAATTATTTTTTTGTCAAGTACGAGCCACCGATCAGTTTTTATCAGAATTACTGCCTTGGTTATTTATATGTATACATGTGTACCACATCCTCAGTTAACTAGTTTATAGCCAGCAAGGAATGCAGAGCAGTGTGCCACTGTTGGAACATGTAGATAGTTTTTTAGCAAACTTTGTCCTCTTTTTGAAAGATAGAACATTGTTCTCAAATTAAGATTTGAATGTGTGTCTATTTCAGAAAGGCTGGGTTCTGTTCAGCTTCTCTGCTGTGTCATATCCCAGACTCGGGAGTATGAAAGACTTTGGGGACATTCCCATGTGACTGTCAACTTGATGGGGCTAACGTTAGTTGCCTCTTTACTGACCAAGCTAGTGGGTTGGTTTTGAGGTCAGAGCTGTGTGTGTACAAGAGGGCTATGTGATAGGCCACCTCATATCAAGATCTGAAGTGGTTTGAGATCAAAGAAAATGGTGTTGCTTGTAGTAACTTGGAGAATGATCTGAGGACATTTGCTGGAAGTGAGCCTGCAAGGAGTATGAGTCTCATGTGTTTGGCTTACTCTTTATTTTTGCTTCCTTTTAATCAGTGTTGTAAGTGTTAATAGATTGCTTTGTGCCAGCTGAACTTGATAAACCCCTTAAATAAGACTGTAGGATGATAAAGCTGTGTGCCTGGAATATCTGAGTCAGATCCCATGACAGGGAGAGATTATTGTTCTGCTTTGGGTGGGGCTAGCAGATGCTGCTGTGACTGTTGAAGAAAATCTGGGACCTTGGTAACCATCTAAATGCTTCAGAGACATGGAGAAGGCTTGACTTCTGATACGGTGTGGCTAAGACGCTATAGAAGAGCATCATGGATCCTAAAGGCTGCCCCTTCCCATTGATGATGGGATACTAAACTTGTGTTCCCATGTGAGACAGGGTGAGCCAAAGTTATCAGGGGCAGATGGTCTGTGCCCTGATGATTTTGCCTGGGTGCCTGCAGACGCAGGCTTCTAGTGGTGCTCCCACAGTGACTGAGGCTGTGCTACTGGACATGTACTCCTTATGGCTGTCCTCTTTCACTTTCCAGAAGACAAGACTGGTTTAGGCAACCTTGGGCTCACGGCACAGCCTATTAAGTCTTGCTCATCTGTAGGAAGGAATCAGCAGGGAATGAAGGACAGTACTATATCATCTGTGACACCTTTGCACAGTCAGCTGGAGAGTTGCCCTTAGTGCTTTTTCCAAGGGGAACCAGACCTGTAGGACTAGCACAAGGGTTGTCTCTTGTGCAGAGTGGACTACGAACAAGCCATCGAGATTTTGCATAGAGAAAGAAATATTTTATGTCTCAGGTGATTGTCCACCCAAGATTAAAACAAGATACTGTTGATGTAAAAATGACATGAGAATGTACTGACACTAAACAATACACACATTCCACAGAAAGCAAATTTAAATGTTGAAACTCTATCTGCACATGAATAACATCATCAGTTTCCAGAGATAATGTTCAGAAATAAATGAACAATAGAAACAAGCCTTTCCATATTCTTCCACTTCTGTTCTCATTCCATGGTTATTTTCACAGAATGTCACAGAATCACAGAATGTCAGGGGTTGGAAAGGACCTCAAAAGATCATCTAGTCCAATCCCAATTTTCTTGATGAATACCAGGTTCATCGGGGAGAGATATTTATGAATACGTACACTTGGACAATCTTATCACAGAGCTCTAAAAACCACAATCAGTATTTTACAGATAGCTCAAAGACTGTGAAAAAGGCAAAAATAGAAGAGGATAATTTGTACTGTAGGAAAACAAAATCAGACACAAATGATCAGAATTCAAAGTTGTGTTTACAAAGATGAGGAAGATTATGGAAAGCAGAAAGCCTAGAGGTGTCTGCTCAGATGAACATGACAACATGATGACATTTCAGAGTGCATAATATGGGGGAACTTTGCTCTGTGTTCTCAGAGATTTTCACACAGAATGGGTAAGGATGGAAGGTGTGTCTGGAGCTCATCTTGTCCAAATTATTCTCAAGCAGGACCACTCAGAGCTGGTTGCTCATTTGGGATGTTCAGAAGTCCAGATGGCTTTTGAATGTTCTCAGTGATGGAAGTTCCACAGTCTGTCCAAGTACCAAGTCTGCTACACGGAATCATAAAATCATAGAATCATTAAGACTGGGAAAACCACAAAGATCATCTAGTCCAACCATCAACCCATCACCACCATGCTGACTAATGATGTCCCTATACCAGTTGACATTCAAAAATGACTCTCACTAGAACGAGGTACCAATTTTCAGTGTGAACATTTAAAAACAAAAGTGGAAAGTTTCAGAGGAAAGAACAATTGAGATATCGAAGAACTTGCTTTGTAGCAAACAAGGTGCTAAGGCTGTGCAGAGGTCAAAGCTACGGGGAAAAAAAATGACTCAATTAGATTCTTATAGTACTTATTTCAGAAGATGATTTAGGAAGATTTTCAGTCTCAGAGGCAAAAGGAGAATGAGCCCTAAAAGCCAGAGGTTGCAGTTAAGTAAATTCAGATTTAAAACAGGCTTTGGAATAGCTAGGATTAGGGATTGTGGTTGAATTTCCATTGCTAGCAATTATCTAAATCACCCAAGTACATTTTTCTCTATTTTAAACATGAACTGATTTTCAGAAGCCCAACAACCTCTTACGCAAGAAGTCAGACAAGACAATCACCAGGGTCTCCTCTGGTCTTCCAGTCTATGACTAATGTGTCAGGTGTTTGTTCTCTCATTCTCTCTGGGGATGAAGGGGATGCAGTGCAATGTTTTGTTTTGAAAGGATTACTGGTTGGTTTCCTTTTTCTTTCTTTCTTTTGTTTAGGTATACATTTTCCTCTGTACTTGAGAAGGGAGTAGAAATGCATGTTGTATTTGGAACAAAGATGTGCAATATTTGTGGAGGCTCTTTGTTCCTTCGGGAGCTTTTTCCCATTCAAGTCCCTGAGAACACTCTGTATTTTGTCACTCGTTTGGTAGAAAGTGCCACAGAGCCAGAAGAGTTTTTCCAGGCTTAGAGCTGTGGGTGATCTTTTGCCAAAGCTTTTAAACTCTTATGGAGCAAGGTTATGACTCTGAGCTGCAAGAAACTACTGAGCACAGGACAGGCAGTGCATCTGGGTCTAATGTGACTTGCTGTGGTGCTCTGGGCTCTGAGGACAGATAATTGACTGCTAATTTGGAATATCTGTGTGGATCCTCTGCTCATCCACAGCCTTCCTTTCACAGAAAATGTGTGACATTTGACTCAGTAATGCTAGCCAAGGGGATAGTGTTGGCCCTACCAACTATGTCAAAGGTTGAAAGATGGGTGTCCAAGGCTTCTGAGTCACTTCTAAAACATTAAGATCGCTCATAATATCACTTGAAATTAGCCAAAGATAACTATTGCACCCTCAGACATCCAAGATGTGACTAAACAAAATTATTTCTAAGAGGAAAAATATTTATCTCGGACAACAGCTCTTATACTGATTTAAAAATGTAATCTCTGGATGATGTGAAAGTGAGAGAGCAGTACCAGCTCTACTGTTGGTTTCTTCTGCAAACTAGTTAATTCATAGCCAATTAATGAAACACTAAAAAGGAGGGACAGATAGCCTTGTAAATATACAGCTGTATACTAAATATAGTATGTATTGACCAAAACATCGTCTTCATTCTACTTGTCAGCAGAATAGAACACTGAACAAGAGAGAGAATCTGTTATTTGATGTAAAAAGAAACAGGCTGAGAGAGCTGGGTCCGTGCAGCATGGAGAAGGCTCCAAGGTGACCTTCCAGCATCTAAAAGGGAGGCAATGATTGCAGAAAGAAGGTGACAAAATCTTTAGTAGAATCAACTGTGATAGGACAGAGAAAATTGTTTCAACCTAAAAGAGGGGAGATGTAGTTTGGATGTAAGAATTTATTTATTTTTTTATTTTATGTTAAGGGCTATGAAGCACTGGCACTGGTTACCTAGAGATGTGGTGGATGTCCCATCCCTGGAGACATTCAATGTCTGACTGGACAGGACTCTGAGCACCTGATGGAGCTGTGGGTATTTCTGTTCATTGCAGGGGAGTTGGACCAGATGGCCTTTAAATGTCCTTTCCAACTCAAACGATTCTACATGATTCTGAGACTCTATGATCTTAACACTCAAAGCCACAAATAGGCAGAATTTGTACATCAAGCAACAAGGCACTGGTTTACTATATCTCTGCTATTGTAAAACCATCATTATCATGCATACAATAGAAGACTTTCTGTGAAAAGATCACACTCTACATTAGTAGGGAATATAAAAACTGAGAGTGTAGATAGGGTGAAATGAATTATTCAAATGAGGAGCAGGAATCAGGATTAGAACCAAGATTTTTTGAGCTTTATCTCTGTAAAGCTGTAGAAGAAAGAGGAAATCTTGTTTCCTGCAATTCAGTGGCAAGGTAACAACCTATTCCCAGAGACTGTGTGTTGATGAACTCATTCCTGACAAATACTTTTACCCTCCTTACCAGAAACACCTGGTTCTTGAAGCACAGTTGTTTTTTTTTTTCCTAAGAATGACCAATGAAAAAGTGCAAGCACCCAATTCCATTTTGTAATTAATTAACATGTTGGTTTGGGGCTATAGAATCTCTTCTTTGACCCAATCCTGCCCTATGTGGTAGTATTTTGAGAGTTCTCAGCTATTCATGATTTTACATCTTGAAGAAGCAATTTGAGTTAGAAAACTGATTCCAGTGAGTTTGAGTAGGAATCTAGACCAAGAGACCAGATCTGCGCTTAGACCATCACATCCTCATTTGAACTAAACCATTTTATTTTACTGAATCAGTCCACACCAAGTTCTTCCCCTGATCCATTACAAGGGCTTGGAACTCAATATTCTTAAAGTATCCTTCCAGCCTAAGACACTCATGATTCTATAAGCATTCTGGTGAAACATCTTCCCAATTCTGTCCTTTGCAATGCTCTTTTACAGAAATGTTATTAAATATATCCTGAAATGGAACGGTTTGTGCTTCCCAGTCTTGCTGAGGACTGTAAGTGGTTCTTGTTTCCCTTCTGCCCATGTTTCTGACAAATGAGCTATTGCAATTCATGTGACTCAGGTTTATTCAGCACGCTGTCAGGATTGTTTATTGGTTTTATGCCCTTCTAGAATGTTTATAGGAAATCACAGAATGTTGCTATTTCACCACATACACCTCTCGTATCAACAAACTGCTGAGTAACACAGTTATCCTTCCTCTGTGTGACAGCCTGTCTTACAAAAAGCCGCATGATTTGCTCTGGTTTTGAAGCTAGCTGGCTTTATCCTCAGAGATGGAGGAGACCCAGACAAGCTGACATATTTTTGTAACATGCCTTGTACTCAGATTTGATATTTTTCCTGTTATTTCTCAATTTTGGAACTGTGACAAAAAAACTGATTTATAAAGAAGTTCTTAAGACGTTGCTTTCAGATTTTCCTGTTGCTAAAGGAGCGCTGTGTTTGGGGTAAATGCTTCTGAGCAGTGTCAAAGAGTGACTTTGAGTGCAAATCTGCTCTGTCTTGAACGAGGCAGTGTTAAGATAAAGCAAAGGTTTACTTTTTTAATGGGGAATGCTTTCACTTGTACACTTCCCCTCCACGAACTCATGGGATGTGCAACTCCTTGAGCTCCGTTGGAAATGCACCTCATCCCCTTCCCAACCACTCCTTGCTCTATCAGGAGCTGACCTTTGTGAAACAGCTTTAAGGAAGGGTGGCTCAGAGGTTTGGCTGCACATTTCTGCTGACCTTTACCGAAACACTGCTCGCTGCCATTGCTTTGTGTATTGCACAGTATGCTTACACCTCTCCTCCACCACCCATGTCCAAACTGGGTCCTTTCATCTGAATGCGTTAAGGACATGCATGAGCCAAGTGTCAGAGCTGAGCTGACGAGCCATAACTCCTTAATCAGCCCCTTAATGATATTTAACTCTTTTCCTCAGGGTTTCTTTTACATTTTGACCCCCCACACTGGTGGTATTTGTACACATATTTAGCTTTATGTATTCAAGTTTGATATCAGTTAGCCCACTCTGATAAATTAAGATTAGGTTGTGTGTAAATGTTTTCAAGAAGGAAGCTTTGATCCTGCTTGTGTCTTTCGTATCTCTAAAGGAAAAAATACTTGTGGTTTGTAAATCCAAGCTCTATGAAAAGCTCATCTTGTCACATCATTCTGCTATTGGCCAATTGTATTATTGCTCCTCTGGGACACAAATGCTGCTGGAGGACTCTGTGTGAGGGCTTGAACCAGCCAGTCCTAAGTAAAGTTCCAGACACAGCCTCTAAATCTGGATCAAAACTATGCAGAGTGAGGAAGAAACGTCCAGAATTCAGACATTTGACACATTCAAATAAAAATCCCTTGCCTATTCATGTCAGAATTGTACCACTTTGTAAGGCCACTTTGGCTTTAGGCTTTCTGAAAAAAATAAAATAAAATAAAATAAAGAAGTATATATCCAAGACATCGATTACTCTTTTAGAGTAGTTAGCAAGGCATTAATCTTAAAAGTGCGGTTGAATAGAAGCTTCATTTCCATTGAGCTGTGTTGAAGTGTTGGGTGCTGTTCCCAGAAATGGCTGATATTTGTAACCCTCAAGGCACCAGAAATTGGCAGAGCAGTCATGCAGTTTCTGAAGAGATGGGCTGGAGAGCCCCATTTAGCATAACACTGTAGAGCAAAGAGAGAGAAGAGGCTCTCTGTATTAATCCCCAGTTCAACATTTTGATGAACGGGTAGTCTGATGTTTAGCTCCTTTCTGTATACAAAGGAAGAAATATTTGCCCTCTCCAAAGAATAATTCTATGGGTTGCATTGAATATTACATGCTGTACCCATTGTAACAATATAACAGAAGTTGATTTTCAATTAATTTTTTAATTCATGCTACCTTGAAATGCAAATACGTTTTGCTTTCATCTCACATCTTGATTAACTCCTGTGTGTTCAAAGGCAGACTGTAGCTATTCTCTCTGCTATAAATTTCAATTTTGCTGGAGGGCATAATTGGAATTTGGCTCCTGATGCAGCTTGAAGGAGCCCAGCATGATTTATTGTCACATGAGATTCTGGAGAATGTGCCATTTCTTTCTAACTCTACATCATCCAGTCCTCAAACCTTCTGCCCACTCAGTATTCATCATCCTCTTGCTAAAACATCTGGTCTTTAGAGACTCAGAAAGCATACTGAATTATAAGCTGTGAGGATGCTCTTCAACCTTGCACATTATTACTCAATAGCAGATTTCATAGATGCTTTACTTCTAATAAACATCACATGCACTGAAATGGCTTTGGAGATATCTCTACTTTGCTAGTAAGTAGGAGATATTCAACAGCACCATCAAGGATGTAACTTTTAGTAATATTTGAGACTGAACTTCACAAGGTATGTTTCCTATCTACATTATACTGATGGGATTTGCTGGATTAAATGTGGATCTATATAATGTAGATGTTTACATCTGAGCTCCTTTTATAGTTAACAGAGAGAAACAGGCACTCCTAAAGACTGGTTGTAGAGACACAGAAGAAATTCTTTTTGAAAGAGCCTGATTCAACAACTGATAATAATTCTATACAACCTTAGAGAGATATGGGTTGGGATGGTACTGAAGAGGACCAGTATGTCCCCACCCAATCTCCAAGGGTGGATCAAGCATTTCCTTAGCAAGTGTTTGTCTGAGCTGTTTCCAACCAAAGGAAAAGACCAGGTATGCTGTTGACTTCAGTAGAAAAGACACACACAGGTGGTTTAATCCACTGCTAACTGATGAAACAAACTAATTGCCCATATCTGGAGTGCAGATAAGGTATCTTCTTAGGGCACTTGTTTGTTTGGTGTTTTCTTTTCCATATCTAATCTGCATTAAAAACTTAACAGTCAAGTGTGAACCAATTTTTTTTGAGACTTCTTTATTCATGAGGGAAAGGCAATGATCAAGGCAAAACACAGTACCATTGTCTGAGTTGGTTATAGCTCATTAATTGGTTATCTTCGCTACCTCAGGATAGTAGGAGAAGAAAAAACAGTCTCTACAAAAATGAAGCCTTCATAAACATTTAATAGTGCTTTTGAAAAATGTGAGCCTTAGGTAGAAAAGACATTATATATATATATATATATCTGATAGTGACAATCTGACCTCATTGAATACAGAATTTGATTCAGGGGTGACACAAAGATTACTGCAAAACTGAAACCAAATGGAAAGAGGGAAATGACCATCGCTCTTCTCTCCCATCTGCTGTTCTTATCCTTCCAGCAGGGCTTGATGGATAAAGTGCATCTTAAAATTTCAGCACTCCATTTTGATTGCAGTAGAGGAGTGTTTCTGTCATTTGCAGTTGACATCAGAATATTTTTCTAGATGCTGGAGGATTAAAAGTGCTGCTGTTGTCATACTTCTATCTTTAATGGGCATTTAAAGGGACTACTTGGGTAGGTTTGATTGTCTGCTTTCAAATAGCATTTATGAGTTCTGGTAAAAAGAACGGGAAAAGGCAAAGCAAAACAAAACAAAGAAAAAAACACATTTCCACAATAATCAAATAGTGAGTGGTACTTCCTAGAAATTGTTGGGCTTATTTGCTCTGTACCAGTACTGTAAATGCTTCAGTCTGCTTTCAGAGTTCCCAGGTCAAAACATAAACCCTTTTTTACACGACTTTTCAATAACGGAGGTAAACAGAAACGTGATGTTCAGTCCAAAATCTTCAAGTTTCGTCATTTACTTGGAAAAGTGCACATGAAAGTAGGAAAGTAAATATTATGGAAAGGAAAAAGAGGAGAACCGCGACGTAAATGATTGAATTACTTAAGTGTCTAAGACAGGATTTCAGATGACTCTTTGTTAATCATTCGATTATTATGTGATTTCTGTATATCATTGACAGTCTCCCTTTGTAATCTGCATATTTTTCTAATATACAATTCCTTTGATGCTAGTCCATTTTGTTACACTTGGCAGTGTTTCTAATTACCAGTGTCAGTGCATCATTAGTCTTGTTGGTACTGCACTCACTAATGACACACGCAGTTTTCTCCTTTTTGATGTGTTTCCCAGCTCAACACATGATGTAACAGACAAAGCTTGTAATGAGAAGTATAATTTTGAGAATCAAACTCATTTTCCCAGTAATATTTCCGATACTTTCCCATTTTCTGCTGAATCCCCAACACATGTTTGTAATCTCCCTTGATGTCAGAACGCCATCTATGTGTTCTGAAAGCTCTGAGACCCAGTTTTCCAATAGCGATGATGCAATGGTTTACTCTGGATTCTTTTAAGGCTCAGTGCTTTTGATGTGATCAACCAGATGTACTTACACTATCTCTGGACTTATATGGACCCCAGTTCTTTCAATCTCTAAGGTAATGCTATGGAAGTAAATAAAATATTTCAAGTGTGAAATGGCACATCTTGAGACTGGAATCCCAGGCTTAGAATGTAATAAATCTGAAATCATTTAGTACAGTCTCGAAGACAAATCTGCTAAGAGTCAAAAGTGGGAACAAACATTTCTAAACAGACAACATGCCAAATACAGGAAAGAGATTATAGGGAAAAATGACTAGGTTTTATTACATTGTTTATAAGAAAAAAAAAACATTAAATATGATTATTTTTTAAGTGGACAAATCCTTTAAGAGAGAAGAAAAAACAAAATTTCAGTCTTTGAAATGTGGATCAAAGTTGTTTGCAACACAGAGACATCAGTCAGATCAGGTCTGTTTCTGCTTCTTAAAGGCATCTGTTTTATATTTCAGTGGGACTACTGCAAATTGCTTTCAGCTATAAATTCACAGTGACATTTTTTTTCAGAAAATGAAACACAGAAGTGGCAGCTTATGAGCTAATGAACAGTTCTCAGGCCCAGTTAAGGCTCTGTGTACTTCTCTGAATGGTGACTGTCTTTGTGTAGAGCTGGTGGAGCTGCGGTTTGTGAAGGTTAAACTCTTCAACATATCTCTGTTGCAGCCACCAAAAAAGAGACTAACCAGATAGGTCAGATCAATGTGAAATGTAATATTCAAGCTATTTTCTATTGGGGCATTTAAATAAAACAGCTAAATTGAGCAATGCAATGTGTCATATTTGGATTAAAAACAAATGGAAATAGAGGTTAGATTTACAAGCTCTTCATGAGACAAAGAGTAGGAATCTTTCAATATTCCCCCTATGCAAACTGATCTTTCCAGTAATAAAGATCAAGTATTTGGATCTCTTTGAGAGTCCTCTAAAGGAGGCTGCCCCACTCCAAAGGTTTAGGGTTGCTGTATGTGGTAAGAGCCATTCAGCATTGATGAGTTGGATAGAGAACCCAGGCAGCACCATGACCTCTTCCCCATTGGATAAGACACCCATGTGCTGTTCATGGTGAGTGATGGGTTGACTGACAGTTGGGCTAGATGATCTTTGTTGTCTTTTCTAACTTCAATGATTCTATGATTCAAGATACTTCAGGGCCAAGTATATCTCAAATATGTATGACATCTTGTTCAAAAATGTTCTACACAGTAATGACTTGCGTCCCACAGAAAATTGCCTTTTGCAGTTGAGGTTCAGGCTAATAATCCGCATAAACTGGATTTTCCTTTCTCAGATGGAATGGTCTGGAAATATCTACCTGTCCTACTTGGGCCATAATTTGTCAGATATTTTCATGCCGTAGCAGCATGAACGCCTTGAGAAATCCTAAATAAATATTGGGCACATGCAAGAACATTTCAAAAGTTTTCTGCACACAGTGTCCTATTGTCTGGTTTTAATTTATAGTTCCCCTCATGCTCCTTTAGCTTCCTTAGCAGGTTCTCAGATTTCCCGTCTGACTTGGCAGCAATGCCCTGGAAACTCCTGACGGGAGTTTCACCACCCTCTGTTTGGATATGCAACTAAAACCTCCCAGTGGCCCTTTTTCAGTTATGCCATCAATTAACCTCACTGAGAAGAGCAACTTCTCCAACATGTGCAACCTTTCATTCTCGGGGTGGTGGATAACTGTTATTTATATGTACTGGTTAATCTTTATGGTGTTTATTTCTCTGATGTTAATTCCATACTGTTGTTTATTTCGACTGGGCTAGTTAAAGCTGCCAGTTTTCAGAAATTGGAGCTCTACAAACAGTACCAGCAATGCAAACAATACTGGGATACGAGCAAGTGACGATGAGTCACAACTTCTACATTCAATCTCCACCTACACATCTACACTCAATTAACTCCTCTAAGGCTTGTTTTCAATACTTAACAAAGTCCAGCAATTACATAGGAGGGCAGTGTTTTGGGCCACCTTAGGTGACAGGGGCTTAGAAATTCATGTAGTGGTAATTAATTCAAACACTGTAAATCATGAACAATAAGGATGAATTCACTGTGATTTCCATTATTACCTAGTGATGAAAACTACTAGTTCTCCTTCAGACCTCTGCTCTCCTGGCCATTCACTTCCTGTGAACTCTGATTGAAGACAGTGTTTGTGACATAACTGAACAACAGAAATCTCTAATTGCAGCAAGCAAGACTCACCTGTATGGGGAGTGAGGGAAGCTGTACTGAGAAGAAATTTGTTTATTTTCCCTTTGAACTGTCATTGGTAACTAAGTAGGAAAAAAAACAACAGTGACAACAGAAATGAGTAAAACCACTGTTTTGAATCCCACATGTTCTCCAGGCCAATGAGATTGTCTTTGTGCTACCTGAGACCTCACAAGTGGAGACCGAGCCCTCAAAATACCACAGGAAAAGAATGCCTTCTACTTTGTATGACTTCGTCCCACACCTCAGTTGATTTCTCATGCCCCTTTGGCTGGTTTCCAAGCCTCTCCAATAGGGACATTCCTCCCACAGTGAGAAAAATGTGATGTTTGGCTCGCTAAATCAACCATCGTTTCTGCAGCTGATAATCAGGGAGCTGCTTATCTGTTAATTGCCTGAGTCAGGAGCAGGCAGCCAGAGAGTCTGCATAAGTAATGTTGCTGAATCAGCCAAAACCCCTCCCCTGTTGCTGCTCTACAGCCTCTCTATGTCCTCCCAACCAATTTTCTTTCTCCAGGGCACAAGTGAGTGAAGTGCTAAGGTCTGCTTCCAGAATGTACCTGAGTTTCAGTTCTGTCCCATGTTCCTCTCGGGTTTGCTGGAGGTTGAACACAATACTGCAGAGGCAACAAAAAGCCTTGCAAGACCCAGACCACTCTTCTTTGTTGGAAAGGAGTGTGCTGCACTCAGTGTAGACGTGGCTCAGATGGTACACCCACCAGTTTTTAGGTGATTTGACTGCAAAACTTGTTCAATTGTTGCTTGCTCCTTTGTCCACAGGTACCAAATGTATTTCCTCTCCAGAGAGTTGCTATCATGCAAAAGCTAGATGTGGCACTGAGGGACGTTATAATTGGGCATGGTGGGGATGGATTGACAGTTGGACTAGATGATCTCAGTGGTCTTTTCAACATTAATAATTCTATGATTCTATGAAATGAGGCTACTTGTGTTGACTGACTATGCAGTTTATATAGCAAGAACTCATTATGTGTCATCTGCCCGTTGGACCTACTGTTTTGGGTTTGTGACATCAGCTATGATCCTTGGATCATTCCTCAGACTAGATACGGTGAACTAGGCTGGCATGCCCCTCCTGTAATAGATTTTTTCAAGTTGGATAAAAGCAGCACTAAGTACCAATGACCATCTGGCTATTGAATCATCACTGCTAGACCAAATGTCTGGTTCCACTTTCATTAGGCATTTCCTTAATTTAGTAGAAGAGAGTGCTATTGGCCAGCTACATTACCTCCTGGCTCTATAGCCATTGAGTTCACTTTGAGGCTGTCAGTGTTAGGAGAATCTGGTAGGGCACAAGCCAACCATGTCTGGGAGGGCCATGTGCTTGCAGAAGGTCCATGATGGAGGTTGTGAGCTCAGGCATTAGAAGCCAGGCAGATCAGAGCCAGGGCTGGCTTGTGGCCCACCAGCTCATCACTCAGGCAGAGAAAACATTCATCTGTCTGCACTCATCTGTGGAGATGCACCCTTGGGAGGTCAAAGAGAAAGACAAAGGGTTTTCCAATGCCTTTCCCCAAAGCATTTTCCCTGGCATAGGAATAGTTTGAAGCAGCCCTCCTCAGGGGGATGTTTCTTTAATGGGGGAATGTACTCATAGCCTGATACAGTGTTGGGTTAAAAGGACATGATCTGTGACACATGTTAAAGCATGAAAGGAAAACAGTAGTACCGAGTAGCCCTGGCCCAGAGAAATCATGATTTATTCCCTGCTGCTGTATCCAAGTACATCCTGGATAGGCAAAAACTCTGCTGCTGAGTCCCCTGGGGCTTTTTTTCACAGCACAACATCATCCTTCTCTGCTTCCCTCCACTGCAAGGAGGAGCTGTGCTAAAACACCACCTCAGTGTGGCTAAACCACAGAAAGGGGGTCTTTCACAATGGATGCGTCCAGCCCCTATCTGAAAGCTGTGCATAGGTTTTCTTGGCTGAACAGAGGGAGGAGGGCAGTGTCTCTTTATGGTGACAATACAGGAAAACCCCATAAAGTTAACCCTTGAACAAAGAGTCAACTAGTCTTCTTGTTAAACTGGAAACCTCAAGTTAAGCTTGAGTCCCTGGGACATAGAGAGACAGAGAATGGCATTTGCAAGGAAATTCATTAAAGGTGTAGATACCATGGGTTTGGAGCAGGGCTCCCGCTTTGTGCACATCCTTGGTCAATGCAAAGTGCATTATGTTGTAAAAAGGGGATACGAATGACAGCCACATGCTGTGCAGCAGTGGCTTGACTCAAGCAGATATTTACTGGATAAGGGTACTCTAAATGCTGTTGCCTTCTGCAGCTTCTCCATGTGCTTGGAGATATTTCTTTTGGATATTCAGAAAAAATTCTTCTCAGAAAGAGTAGTAATGCACTTCCCAGGCTGTCCAGGCAGGTGGTGGAGTCACAGTCCCTGGAGCTGTTCGAGAAATGTGGAAATATAACACCTGGGGACATTGTTAGTGGGCATGGTGAGGGTGGGCTGGGGTTGGACGTGGTAATTTTAGAGGTCTTTTCCAACCATAATGATTCCATCATTCTATACTTCTAGTTCCTCTCCATCTATGGAAGGAGCCAAGTCGTACTTCTTTTGACCAATTTTTGACTGAGTTGCACTGGAAGAACTCTTGTTGTGTTTTGGTGCACTTTTAGCACAAGGCAGTCCTGAGTCTTGACTTGTTCATCTGTAATGTAGATAAGTGCTCTGACGAACACAAAGAAAACTGTTCTTCTTCCTACACCCAGATCTAAAGTGTATCTAGATTTTTAAGTGAATGTTATATAGGTTTATATGAAAAATCTTGCCTTCCAAGTATATGAGATGTCAATCGTTGCTCTGAAGTCTTCACATGCTATGTAACACACTCCACATGCTGATTGATGGAAGGAACACTTCTAGCTATGCTTGGTGATTCAAATCCTTACATAATGGAAATCAACAGACTCAGGAAAATGAAGTTTCTCCCATGAAAATTTGACCTTTTACTTTTTCAACAGGACTTAATTTTTTTAATGCCTATACTATGAACAGTCAAGACTAGACATCATTTCCCTTTGGTCTGCATCCTGTTTTTGAGAACAATAGCTGCATTTTTGACACAGTGCCAGCCCATAATTCATGCTTTTCTGCATCCCTTAGTGCACAGACTTGGCTGATATTATAATATTTTGTTTCACTGAAATGACAGTTCCAATTAAAACTTTATTTTTTTCCTAATCAATATTATTTCTAAAAATGTAAACATTATAAGAATAATAAATAAGGAAGAGAGACTTTGTCTCTCAGTGAATGATGGGACATAAATTCCTTTGACCTAATCTTCAGTCTACTCAAATATAGCACAGTTCAAAAGTTCAGCTTGGGCTCAGGCTTCATTGGGTTTATGTCCTGTTTGGGACAGACAGCTTGAAACAAACAGGAGTCCATTGAAGAGCAGAAGGTAGGAAGGCTGTGGTCAGGATGGGGTAAACAGAACAGCTAGGGATGGAAAGCAAGAAATGCATTAAAAAAATGCTGTGTAGAGAGATCCATTCTTGAAAGAGGCGCCAGTTTTGACCTAGATTGTCCTGTGAACACAGCCCATCGTTGCTGAAATCACCACTGTTTACATCCATTTTTCTTGCATTAAACCTGATGAACATTACCCAATGTCACCAACAGTCTTGTATGTGTTGGTAGTATCACTTCTAGAGCAAAAAAAGAACATCCACAGCAGCAGTGCCTTTTCTGGTATTAATGAAACTATGCCACCTAAGGGTTGCTTCAAAGCAGGAGTATGGGTATTCCAGTTGAATCATCCTTATAGAAATAAACACATTTTTCATTCACAAAACAAGCAGAATTTGATCATTCAGTCTGATCTGATAGTTAGAGTCATCTCAGAAGTCCTGAATAATTCACATTCCAATATCTCTAAGTCCAAATGGATGGGAAAGCATCTGCTCCATTCCCCATGCACACATCCTCTTTCTGGAGGGAGTTTCTGCTGAGTCTTCAGGGCTCAGGATTGATCCCAGTGTACATTTACATCTCTGCCACCACGAAGACTGCAAAAAAATCAACCCAACTTTTTAATCTTCTGTTCTTTTTTTTTTTTTTTCCTCCTTCCCCGCTGATTCAGAATGTTTAAACATCCCTTTCTGTTTATGTGCTTTAATTCTCCTCCTTCCACAGTAAACCCATTCTCATAACCTTTCTGCAAAGGTCCCATTTTTCACACCTATCCCAGCGGCTGCTGCA
Organism: Callipepla californica brunnescens; assembly: GCA_023055505.1. Taxonomy (NCBI): domain Eukaryota; kingdom Metazoa; phylum Chordata; class Aves; order Galliformes; family Odontophoridae; genus Callipepla; species Callipepla californica. Next base: position 121,732,582 of record JALIRH010000001.1, on the reverse strand, counting down.
TCGCCTCTGAACTCTCTCACAGTGTCTGGCTGGAAAACTTTGCCAGATTTTGTAACCTCATTCCTGAGAGAAAGGAGCAGTGATTTTGAAGAGTGCATTTGGGATAGCAAGGATAGCAGAAGGGGAATAGCAACAGCTGCCATGGAGTTGGGTCTCATGACCACATAAACTATCCCTAGTCAGGATGTACTGACACTGGTTGTGGCCTCAACCTGTCCCAGTTGTCAAGCAAAACACAAAGATGGTTTCCACGACTTCACATTTAGGGAGAGGAGCAGATAGTTAATGGGATCTGGCTGGTGATCAGAGTGTAACTTGGTCTCTTTCAGTCATGGCTAAGTTGACTTTGAACACTGCTCTGAGTTAGCCAACAAAATGATTACCATACTGTCACGACTCAGATACCATCATGTCGTATATTTGCTTCTAATTTGTGGAGGGGTCTGAAGCATTGCAGTGGAAAAGAATTGGTCTTTGGAGTGTTTTTCTCTGAAGCTTATCGTCTTTAGTTATATGTTTAGACTTTTCTTAATGGTTTATTTTGGGGAGGGGGAGGTTGGGAGGAAGTGGAAGAAAAGTAAGGGAAATCAGCTCCTTTTATTTGATCCAAATAAAGGAAGATATTTCTTTGAGGTAAGGCTTTATTCCCATAACAACTCTTGCACAAGACCTAAATCTCAACAGACAAGTTGTGAAATAAGAAGGAGAAAGAAAAAGATGACAAACACTTGGGCCCTGAGATCATAGAATCACAGAATCATTTGAGTTGGATGGGACCTTTAAAGACCATCTGATCCAAATCCCCTACAATGAACAGGAACACCTACAGCTTGATCAAGCGATCAAAGCCCTGTCCAGCCTGCCCTTGAATGCCTCCAGGGATGATGAATCCACCACTTTTCTGGGCATGCTGAGGCATTGCTCCGTAGACCACAATAAGTTGTTTGTTTAACTGTACAGCACCCAGGTATCCTGATAGGAGACATCTGAGAATATCTCGTGTGAGTAAGCCCAGAGCTTTACTGAAGAGCAGTAGGAAGTGCATGATGCAATCCAAATGAAGTGACACATTCTGTAGCACTCAAACACATGATGTCATTGCACTTTATTGTATCTCCCTGTCAGCAGCCTAAGGCAGTAAGAGGCTGGAAAAGCAATTAGACCATGGGAAAAGAAGAAAAGCATGTAACATAATATTGAATATGCACAGAGAGAAAATTCTGAAGACTCTTCCTGGCTGAAAACCAGTCTTGATTTCTGGTTTTGAGAGTGAAATGACATTAAACTTTGGAGAACAGATCTGACCTAACAACCAGATAAAGCAAAGGACTTTGAGTGTCTGTTCTTCAAACTAATTCTGACTTCCTATGCAACAGACTTGGACTTATCCTATCCAACTAGGCTTGACTGAATGCCCAGAAACATACTTGGTGGTCTTTGAGATAATCCAGGGGAATGCTACCTGGTGTCCAGCTGGAGGCTAGCTGGAATTGCAGGATTTCCTCTGGATGTTATTTTGTACCTGAAAATTCTGTATTTTTGTATCTCAAACATCAGGAACATCCTAAATTTCCAGTTTTTCCAGTTTATTGACAAAGACTAGACCTGCTGCCTATGCTTAGGCAAACAACTTGAGCCTTTAGTTTTGGGTTAAGATACTTAAATGTGGGTGTCAAGGTGTAAGCATCACCATGTGAGCTGGTGAAGACCTATTATTTAATACAGCTGATGGATGAAGAAAGGTTCAGTTAACTGGGTAGCTGGACTGTGGTTTTCCCAGAAGACCCTCTTCTGACACCATCAACAACTTTTACCAACTCTGAGGACACTTGTACTGACAAATCCCTTCTTCAGCTTCAGTGCAAGTAGTAGATAGCACTAAGAGGATGTACTCAAAATTTTCTCTACCCATTCATAAAAACATGACCCATTCACCTTTTTTAATTTTTATTTATTTTTTTATTTTTTGGCAGAGACTCAAATAATAATTCAGGTTAGAAGAACCTCTGGAGGGCTTCAATCCATCTCCCAGATCAGAACTCCAATGTTCCAACATTGGATCAACTCCAATGTTAGGAGCTGACTAACATCTGTCTTCCTTCTAACTGCCCTTCCAGTATTGCCAAAATATTTTCCCCCATGGTCTCTTCTTCAGGCTCAATAAAATATTGTTCTCTCTCTGTCTCTTCCTCAGATATTATATACTCTAGCCACATCTTGGTGGGCCCACTGGACATGCTCCAGTTTATCCATATCTCTTCTGTGTCGGGAGACCCACAGCTGGCCACAGTATCCAGATGTGACATTAAAGGTGCCAGATAGAGAGGAAAAACAGAATCAATTGATTTCTCAATTCAGATTTTGTGAATGTAGCTGAATATATTTAGCTAGATTTCATTCTCACTAAGGCATGATGTTGATTCATAGACAACTTGTTGCCCACCAGCACCTAACCATGTGATTCTTTTTCCTCTCTCAAAATCCTGATTTAGCTATGCTTACTATCCTTCTGTTCTTCCCACCCCATGTGTCTTTGTCAGCCACCCATTCCAAACCTTCTTTTCCTAGGTGGCTTTCCTGCATAAAAATGAATTTCTTTTCTTCTCTCTTCACCGGGACCCTGATCTCTCCTTGTCACCCTATTTTATGGATACGTCAGAAACAGTAGAGATTAATTACTTGTTTTCACCTTCCAGAACGTTCCTTCACAAAGGTACATTACACCTTGATGTCACCTCTGCTGTTTGCTAATGCTGAATTCATTCACTCTCCTGGATACACTGGATACCACTTCTGAACCTGGAAAGTGCGTGTCTTTGATGTAATGAATGATACAACAGGACAGAAGGAGAGCATCTGTGGAATTAACCTGGCACTGCATCACAACAAAACTGCCACGATCAGTATCATGGGAGAAAAGTGACTCTCTGTCTCCAAGTGGCAGGACTGTCCTCTTATATTTACTGATATTTTGTTTAGTATGTTGTATCAGTCATTAAATGCTTTTGCATTTAATTTTGCTTCAAAGTTATACGTTTTGACAGCTGTATGGGCATTCCTGAGTCACAGCCTGACCCACTGAATGGGCACCTGAAGGAAAGACGTGGTCAGCCCTGGAAGCACAGGTGAAGCCAATTCACCTGATCAACTGGAAGGAGTGGAACCAGGCTTCATCCCACTTAGATCTCATTTAAGGGCTGACAGCCACTGGGGAATGTTGTCTTGTTGGTGATGCCTCTTTTTTGGAGTTTCTTTCCTTGTGAGCCTAGATCTTTGAAGATAGGTGAGCATTCATTTTCCTTTTGTAACACCTCCTTGTTAGGGCTCATCTCTTTGATTTAACAACAGCCTTCCTAGAAAGCTTTCCTTTGTTACTCAGTTTCGTTTCAGTTTCACACCGTTCCTCTGGTCACTACATCTTCCTCTTTGTCCACCCTTATGAGCTGTTGTTATATGCATCACGCTTTTGTGGGGTGCCTGACCAAGGTAGCCCAGTCTCCCTCTGCTCTGCATGGCTCAGCTCTGACAGACTCCAAAAAAGCCTTTTCCCACCCCTTCTGCTTCAGTGCTTTTCAGCTTCCAGGCTTACCTCTCAATTTCTTATTGTGGGGATCTGATTTGTTCTCTGCTCCATTTCTCTTTTACTTAGAATCATAGAATCATTAGGTCATACAGACCACTACGATCATCTAGTCTATCAACTTCCTATTTTTTTCATTTCCTATTTCTCTTCCTCTATTGCCCATGTCCTTGGCTCTCTCATCATTTTTCCACAAGAGATGGGTTGAAACTTCACAGATCTGCTCTAACATCTCGATTTGGAGAGTAGTTGGTAAATACTACTTACTTTCAGCCCTCCATTATGGTTTTCATTTTAGGGAGCATTACATCAACAGTTTTTTAGTTTTCCTTTCCCATTGTTCCCTCCTCAATAGCTTTCAGCTCTTCTCATCCCCATTTCCTCCCATTTATTGGCCAACTCTGGCCCCTCACCAAGCCATGACCTGTGAGACTAAAATCTGCTACAGCTGGATAGTTCTGACACTGCCAGGAAGCTGCAGACCCTCAACTTCATTTTTCTTCATTCCTTGTGGTTAATCCTCATCTTTCACCCAAGTGAAGCCACAACTGTAGGTGAACAATTGCTCTGTGAATGCTGGGGTTTTAATTTGTCCCTTCTGAGTACAGATCACAGGACAGAAGAGCTGCTAGTGGGTAGCTTTGCTGTATTTCAGCTCTTCGAGCACTGACATGCTGGGCAACTATCATTAGCAAGGAGAATCTCAAGCAAATGAAGGATGTATGAACCTGCACGGTTTCAGCTGTGCTGCAGAATGTGTAAGACATACTTCAGAGGTCTGTTTTTGAGAGACTGGAGAATCACAGAATGGCTGGGTTGGAGGGGACCTTAAAGTTTCCCTTTCCAACCCTCCTGCTATGGTTAGGGTTGCTACCCACCAGCTCAGGCTGCCTAGGGCCCCATCCAGCCTGGTCTTGAGCATCTCCAGGGGTAGGGCACCCACAGCTCTCTGAGCAGCTTGTGCCAGGGCCTCACCACTCTCAGTAAAATTCTTCCAAACGTTTAACCTATATCTCCTCTCTTTCAGTTTAAAATCATTCCTCCTTATCCTAACGCTATCTGACCATAAGAGGGACTGCAACCTATTTGTACTGAAGAAGATCATTCAGTAAAAGCTGTTAATACAGATTAGGCAAACTTTTCTGGAAGAGTGGCTGAACATTGGTGCAGGATGCTCAGGGAAATGGTGGAGTTACTGTCCCTGGGGGGAGGGAGGGGGAGTTCAAGAGCTGTGGAGATGTGGCACTGAGGGAGATGGATTGGTGGGCAGAATTGGTGGTATGTGGATAGCTGGACTTAACAATCACAGAGGTCTCTTCCAATTTTAATGGTGTTATGATTCTGTGATTCTAGTATTTAAGTGATGTATTTCTGATATTGGCCTGTGTGTGCTTGTGCTTTTGCAGGTGTTTACAAACAAAACTGGCAGTTATTTATAGAAATTATTAGATGTGACCAGAGGATACTTTACCATGCAAGGTAACATCTTTTTTTTTTCTTCTTTTAAAGAGATACAAAGGATTCAAGTTGTGGACTTATTTCTTCCCAGGCAACTAAGAGGGTACTGAATGGTTAGGAAAATAAATAGAAACATAAAATAAAATGCCCTGAACTCCTGAAATATCAGGAGTTTTTTTATTAGTAGTTTTAACACTAATCCACAGTGGTTTGTTCTGGGCTGACTGGAGATCTACCAGAGAGTTCTGGAACCAAAAGCTCTGTACTGAGCTCAGGTATTATTTTGTTTCAGCTTTTCAGGTTTTCCTCGTTGGAGCTTTGGAAACTGGGACTTGACTTTCCATGGCTGACCAAAAGAATCATGATTTGTTGAACTTCATTTTTCCCCTCTGAGAGTTCTCCAGTGCTTCCAGTATTTAAGTCTATCTGATCCCACTGCAGAGAATAATTTTTGGGAACAAATGATGGGAACCACTTAAAGTCTCATGTGTAACAACTGTGTCATAGGAAGTATTTGAAGGAGATCTGCTGTCCTGCTGCAAACAAACTCAGGGAGGAAGCTGTTCACTGCAACAGCAAAAGTTGCCTTTCTGCATAAATCCTACATTATATACTGTACATCCCAGAATCCCAGATAGATATTCATTGTGTAAGCACAAACTCCTTTAGCATTAGCAGATATTGTGCAGGGACTCTATTAAATAGGAATCTATAATACAGAGTTTAGACTGAGATTATAAAATCAATGCTTACTTGTATCCTTCCAGCTTATTAAGACAAAGAGGATAAGTGGTGTAAAGATGTGTGATGTGAGTAATAGTTAGATCTGGTGCAGGGACTAGTGCTTCAATGCTTGAGGCTTCAAGGTTTGGGGCTTATGTATCTGTACCTATATTCTGAGGAATAAGAATATTGAATTCTTCAATTTTTTTCCCTGTTTTCCCCCTTCTAACTCCTTTATTCATATTTCCTTTCCCTTATTCTCCTCATCTCATTTAAAATAACCAAATTGGCACGAGCAGGCTCATGTCACTTCTCACTTGCTTATGTTGCTAACAGAGAAATTCAAATGAGCCGTGCTACGTGTTACTCCTGGGGCCTATTCCTCAAGAAAGCTTTCCTGCTCCCATGGAAGTCAGTGGAAGTCTAATTGGTCCCAGATGTTTAGTAATAACAAGCACTTCCTTTTGGTACAGCGAAACAAAAGCAGTGTTAAAACTGTTAATTAAATGGGTTTGGCTCTGTCGTCAAGTTATTAACTAATTCCAGTCATGACAGACAAGCTAATACTGTGTCTCAGAAGGAGATGTTATCTTACTGTGTTCAATAGGAAAGGCATGAACTCAGAGTATGGCTAAATTGCCCATGTCGGGGCACACAGCACAGCTTGCTTTCACATGAAAGGAAAAGCTCACAGACTTCAGCACTGAGTTTCCAACTAAGCCTAAGGATTGTTGCTTGTGCTGACTTTCTCCTAAAAGAGTAAGAGCTTGAGAGAATGCATAGTGCTGGTTCTCATTGGCTTTTCACTGCCTGAACAAGAGGGTTGGACCAAATGAGGCCTTCCAACCTCAACCTGTGATTATTTGATCAGTGATTTTTGTGATTCACAGATAGTAGATCTTCACTGATGTACGGTGTCCACTTGACACACTGGAGTAGTTTACCCAGTGAGGTTGTCAGTGCCCCATCCCTGGAGACATTCAAGGCAAGGCTGGATGCAGCTCTGGGCAGCCTGCTCTAGTGGTTGACAACACTGCCCATGGCAGGGGGTTTGACTCTAGATGGTCTTTAAGGTCCTTTTCACCCCAGGTCATCCTATGCTCATTAGGGCATGGTGCTGCCAGCTGGCTATGCCAATTAATTATTCCAACATCATTCGCACGCATCTTTAAGTAGACCTACTTGATGTTCACTGGTTGCACTCTAAGACCATCAACTGTCTTTGATTTGGGGTCAGAAGTTATAGACCTAAAGTCTGAATGCCATAGAAGAAATAGGAAGACATAACCTTTTTGTCCATGGAGTATTCCAAGCTGGTGCTTTAATATATTCACGTCTCTGTGTATTTTACAAAATTCAAAGGTGTTCTTATTGTACAAAATCCCGCAATGAAAATGACCAGCCAGTTACTAACACATCTTCTTTAAAAATAGAATTATACATCCTTCTGTAGTGTGTTAATTTTGACATTCACTAGCATGAAGAAAAAAAGTAGTGGAGCAGCAATTTGACTCTGAGTTATTTACCTGAACAGGTTTTGGTTTGACTTCTTTTTCTGTTAAGTGCTGAAATGTACATTTCCTGGCATTAATGGAGAACCTGTTGTGGCTCCTTTCAAAGCCACTGGGTCCCAAAAGTAGGTCATAGTCCTGCTGTTGGTGAGCTTTCTTTCACTTCAAAAGGGTGAATCTACCATCAGAGTACAGGACATAACATATGTCAGTGTCTGCTTTTATCAACACAATGGGTTGATCATATTAAACCCATCACAGATTAAAGATCTACAGACTTTTTCTAGCAACTGGTCCTCTATAGGGAAAGAGAACAGACCTCTGTTCTGAATAATGGCCCAGGACTCAGTTCCTTGCATCTTGTTTCATGCTTCTATCTTTAAAACACTTTCTGCCTCCTGTGACCTTTAAAAATAGATATATTATCATTATCTTTTGCATTGAAATGCAACTGTATGTAGTGAGTTCCCAACAGTTTTCCTTAGAAATATGAACATTTCAGTCCAACGGTAGCTGATTGAAATTCATTCTCTAAGGCTTTTCTTTTTAAAAGTGTCCACCCCAGAGATGAATTTCTTCACATTAAAACCAGTTAAATACGTATTGCACATGAGGGACGAATTTCTCCTCTTTGAGTTGAACTGTGGAGCTGTGACCTTCTGAGTAAGTCTGGCTAATACATAGCACAGCTGTTTCACACCTGAGATTTCTGTTGCAGTGGAAGATCCTATTTTGGGCTGTTCTGGTCGTTTTGTGATTTTATTTTAATGTTTAGGAGATTTCACTTCTAAGGTTCTTTGGAGGAAAAAAAGTAACACACAAATCTCAGTGTAAGGAGTAACCCTCTTTGAGAAGGGCTTTCCTTCTCAACTGATGTCATCAACAACTGGCATACAAAAATGATTGCTATAACACTCCAAATGTAGTGTTATATATAGATATATATGAAGTCTTTTCATGGAGGTGACATCAGCAAAGTATCTTTGAGTTTAGTGAAATGTCTCCTGATTTAGAGGGCTTTTTCTTTTGGTTTGGTTTAAATCACACCTCCCTCACAACTACAGGGCTTGACAGAGTCTCCTACAGCTCTATGAACATTTAGGCAGATCTGTTTATGAATGAAGCAAATGCAAAATATGTTGAATTCTCCCTTTTTTTCCCTGCAACTCTGTAATGGGGTAGCTCAGCAGAGCTGTGAAACTCCCCTTAAAATCCACGGTTTAATGTCAAAGAGAAGAATTTTACCCTTCATTTCTACACAGTGGCAGTGTAGCACCTGATTTCTTCGTTTTTCAAGGCAATCTCTGTGCTATGCTTTAAACTGTTGGCTGAAGTTCTGCCTGCGAAAGCAAAAGAATGAACCCACTCCAATGATGATCACTGATAAAACCAGCACAACTGTTAGTATAACAAGAAAGTTGATTTTCTTTAGATCCTCTTTTTCACAGTCTTCAGGTCTAATGTTCCCAATGTGTATTTCTTCCTGGTACCCAAAGTTCTGGGTGTATTGGCACGTTAGGTGTTCTATGTTTGAGATCTGGACATTTTTGTTCTGGATCATCAATGATAGCCAAATATTTCCACAGCAGTTGAGTGGGTTACCAGTGAGATACAAGTTTTTAAGAGAATTTTCTAATGCTAAAATATTGCTGTTCTCTAAGGTACTAAACCTATTGTTTCGTAGGTCCAGAACTTCCAGTAGAGAGCTGCTGCCCCACTTGGGCAGCCAACTCAGCTGATTTTCAGAGAGGTTTAAATGTTTAAGGTGACTAAAACAAGGCAAGTCAATATTTAATTCTACCAGGCTATTGCCATGTAAATGCAAGTATTCAAGTGACTGTTCCAGCCCAGATAGAGCATTAACTTCAATTTTCAGTCCTGGGTTCATGGAGAGATCCAAGAAAATCAGAGAAGTCTTGAAGAAAGTATGTGCTGGTAGGATGCTCAGCATGTTGTCAGCTAGAAACAAGTGCTGAAGAGCAGGAGCATCGACAAAAGATATGCAACCGTTTTCCTCTCCAACAAGTCTTTGCTTTGCTAATCCTGAGTACATGCTGCAAAGCGTGATGTTGTTGCTCTGTAGATTAAGCCATCTGAGGCTTGGAAGTCTTGAGAAGATGTCAAATTGGAGGGTTTGAAGATGGTTGTTTTGAACATAGAGCTCTTTCAAATACAACAGTGTGTCAGCATGTAGGAGGAGGCTCTGCAAAGCGTTGTAGCTCAAGTCAAGGACAGTTAAGGAGATCAATGTACTGTCAGAAGTTACCTCAAAAGTCTGGAGGCAGTTTTTACTGAGGTTAAGGGTTTGAAGAGACAACATCGATTCGAAGAACTCATCCGGAATGGATTTGACTTCATTATAGCTCAAGTCTAAGTACACAAGTTGGGATAAATTAAGAGAACTTTTGTTTCTACTTTGCTTCTGATCAAGAAGATAAAAAGGAGCATCTAACCATTCATTCTCCATGTAGTCCATTTTATTATGAGAGGATTCATCTGTGAACTGAATTAAATTCTTTGATAAATTCAGAGTTACCAGCTTGTTCACCTTAGGAAAGACTGGGAAGCGAAGCAGTTTGTTTTCACTCAGATCCAAACATCTTAAGCTGTACACATCATCTGACTCTGTGGTGTGGAAGGATTCAATGCTGTTCCTGCTGAGGTCAAGTATCTCCAACTGCCTGAGGCTGAAATCAGAGATGCAAGTAATTGAATTCATGGAGAGATTCAGTCTGGAAAGATTCAGTAGAGTCTCAAAAGCACCTTCTTCAATTTCCATGATGATATTACTCTGAAGATCTATCTCCACAAGACTGGGAGATCCCTGAAACATCTCATGTGATATCATTATAATACTATTGCCTGCCAGCGAAAGATACCTTAGTGCTGGAGCTTGTTTAATGAAATATTCAGCCATCCCATTGTAGAGACTGTTGTGAGACAAGTCCAGTATCTCCACCTTGGGTAAAAGTCCAATCCCTTCTGTCCCAATCTGAGCAAGCTCATATAAGTTGTTGTTAGATAGATTTATTTCCAGCAAACTTGTCATGTGTGCAAATACTCCAGGTGTGATGAAGCTTATCTGGTTGGAGCTTAAATCGAGGCACTGGAGGGAAGTGTAGAAGGGCAAAGGCATTTCAGGGATGCTTTGTATCAGATTTCCAGATAGATCTATTTTGTTTACATTTGGATGGAGTTCACGAGGGATTTGGTGAAGGTCTTTGTTGTGGCAAAATGCCTGCAAGTTTGCCTGTCATAAAGAAAAAAAGAGAGAGAAAATGGGATGTCACCTGGTAGGTAAAAAAACGTATTAGCATGAAACTTAAATATAATAATATTCATAACTTAAACCAGTATGTAAGTATGATATCTACTACACATTCTCCTTTTCCCCAGGATAATTTTAATAGTCCTGAGTGAAGATGTTTTCTTTATTTCCATTGCAATGAAGCATTTTTTCCTCACTTTACTTCTGATGTTTGCTTTTCTCAGCTTTATTCTAAATTATTCTAAATCGCTCTAGAGCATTCTGCAAACTGTACATGGAATAGAAGTACTAAGAAGGGCTTCTCTCTGTTGACAGCGTAGCTCCTGAAGCAGGAACATGGAAGGTAAGGATGTTATGGTGCAAATCATAAGATCTCTCCTTGTTAATCCCACCCCTCAGATATTTGATTATACTCTCTTTTAGAGGCAAGGCTTAGATAAGAAATATGCCCTTAACAAATTGGCTTCTTAAACTTTTCTTGTACTACTGATGCAAACTTCCAAACTCCTGCTGTTTATACTAAGCATAGGAACCTATTCCTAAGGCAATTATTCCTATCTACTCTCATGGGGAGCATGCCTTATGCTCCATCCATATGCTCCATCCCCATGCACCATCCATACCAGACATAATAGTAATAATATAAGAATATAATAATATTAGATATTATATATTATATTATTTTATTTTATTATATATTATATTATATTATATATAATAATATATAATAATAATATAATATTAGAAAAAACTTCCTCCAAAAGAGCGGTTGGGCATTGGAATGGGCTGCTTAGGGAAGTGATGTAGTCAATGTCCTTGGAGGTGTTCAAGAACTGTGGAGATGTGGTACTTAGGGACATGATTAGTGGGCAATATTTATGGTAACTGGACAGTTGGACTAGTTGATCTTAGAGGTCATTTCCAACCTCAACAATTCTGTATATGTGTGAATGCAAAAGGGAAGACATACCATGTAAAGCCAGGTTTGAGGAGAAAAAGGTATAATATGCAGTGATGGTCATGCTTTTCTCACTTACTTCTTAAGAGTGGCAAGGTGGAGGAAAATTTATCAAATTCATTCTCTGAAATACATGCCTATTTAATTGTACCTAAAATTGAATCCATACCCAAAAGAAAATTTGGAATGTGTGTTCTTAAAAACCCCTATAAACACTGAGATAATCAGCCTCACATAAATGTCAAGCTGTATTTTGTTATTAAGGAGAACACACAGCAGTGGGAGGAAGTGGAATGCAAAAGGCTTAGACAGCATTTAATCTACTGGAAGAAAACTCTCGTTATGAATGTATATGGGTGACCGGGTCATGTACTGTTTGTAGAAAGATCAGAAAGAAAGAAGGAAAAAAATCTGATGAATCTTAACTTCTATGAAAAAGAATCCAGACTCCATGACGTAAAGCTCTGCATAAGCTTTTCTGGCATTACAGAAAAATTAATTAAAAACAAATATTATAAACCGTCTGTTTCATGTGAACTTCCAGTTGAAAGAAGTGACAGATCTGCTTAGGAGTAGTAGGCCAATAGTGCACTCTCTTGCATCATGAGAGTTTTGAAGAGCACATAAAAATGTGACAGAGAAATGTAACTGGTCATAAAAACAGCAGATATATACAGACTGCTCTACAGTCCATCCCATGGTATAACCTTCCCAAAGATCTGTAACAAATCCCACACCTTGAGCCAGATCTCAACAAGGGATGAATGCTCTCTGCTCCTTCTGAGCGACCATCACCATCCAATGCCCACCAATGACATTCAGGATTTCATTTTGAAAGCCACGAGAGAGAACTCAGTCCCAGTTCACCACTTTTGCATGCATCTTGCAGGACTGGGCCTTTAATCTGCTTTCACCAAATTCTCCCAGTGATAAAAGGGTCTGGTAAAATCTATACCTCACTCTGTCTGACATTTGTTCCTGTAGCATTTCCCCTCTCATTTATTTTTTTTTTTTTTAATTTTCATTGGTTTTCACTAGTTTGATGGTCACTGAATTTAACAAGTCTGTTCTACACAATCTTTTCTCCCCCTGGGCTCAAACTGCATGATTCTCCATCTCATTAGCACCAGAAAGGAAAGATGAAGCACATCTCAGAGGGACAGAGCAAACAGTGTCTGTTTGTGTGTGTATCTCCCCTTCTCACCCTATAGCTTAATGAGTTGACAGCCTAAGGCTGGAAAAGTTAGTCAGGCTCATGTTCCCACTTCATCAGCTCTGTTGGTGCTGTCACTAGATCATTTAAAGCCCACTGGGAGGAGTGTGGAACACTTGGTTCATTCCATGTTTGTCTGAAAATATGACCTCACAACTCAAAAGTTGACCATTATTTGAATTCTTGCTCCAGTCCTTCACTGGGTCCACCCACCTTAGTGACAGCCCTGAAAACAAAGCAGCTGGATCCTAAACCTCGTTCTTCCATATCTTCTCCTGAGCATTTGAGCCAAAGAATTTGAGCTGGTGCTACCTTGGGCCAACTTGTGCCTTCTCTGGAAGTGCTGTCCAGGTTGAGGCTTCAGTGCACCATGGAGTCTTAGCATTTTGTATAGGAACCACCTGTGGGCTGATAACCCATGACAGCCAGTATGATATAGTCTTGCATGACCTTAATGCAAGGTAATATACAATTTTATTAAAACCTTTCCCTTCCATGGTATATTGGAAGATCCTCCTTTTTCAGTTAACAGGAATTAGCAAACGTATCTTCCTTTATGAGGAAAAACTTGTGAAAAACTCTCTCCTTGGAAAGCAATGTGAGCTAGGGAGAACCTTTTGATATTGGAGCTATCCCTTCTTGTCTTGTAAGGCAGCAGATGGCTGTCTCTGACCTAGCTTAGTAGAAAGGTAATGGCTTTAATGGACATTTCACCTCCTAAAGCCTCACAAGATCAGTGAGCCTACAAGGACACGAGCAATGAGGGGCCCAGGTTTCTGGGTTATGCCTCGTCCAGGAGGCCTGGGATGAAAGTTTCCAATTCTAAGTCTTTCTTAACTTAAATATGTCACCGCAGGGAAGATAAAATCTAAAAAATGCTGCCATGATAAAAAATCTTCCTACGAAATGAGTAGGACTCCCAGTGGGCACATCAACAAACCCAGGAACCTCTCAGAGCTGTGTGGAATTGTGTTTAGATTTACACCCTCCTCCTTCCTTTGGATGAAACGCTCAGCAAATGAAGAGTGGCAAAGCTCCACTGACTTGAGCGATGCTGAGCTGTTAATTTATACCAGATGATCATCCCAGCCCCCAGCTGCAGACAGAGCTGACTATATCCCAGACTCATTGCGTACAGCCTTGGGTTTTTGGCTTGTGAAGTTGGTCTGTTGGAAGTAGTTTACAGTGGAGTGGTGGAAACAAGCATGTGTTTACTTCACAGCAATCAGCCTGATCTGTGACCCATCAAGAAATGGGACGGGGTGAAATCTGCTTGGATTATTACATGTCTTGCTTGGCATTCATGTGACTATGATACATGGGACCCAAGCTGTCATATTTACAGCGACTTCATCAGTCTTCCCTCGGAAGCCAATCAGCTGAGCTACCCAGCCACCTTCCCAAGATCTTTTTATATATACTAGGTCTTAATTTCTCTGGAATTCAGGAAGTGCAGCAGTACAGCAGGGTGGGCAGGAATGGAATGAGTCCCATAAGGGAGACGTGTACAGCTAGCAAATTATTTTTTTTCCCTATTTTGGAAATTCTCAAGGATTTGTGCTGAACAACTTCAACATTAAAAAAAAAAAAAAAAAAGTATTTTTAAATGGCATGTTACTGTCAGCAGCACTTGGATAGGGAAGGGAGTAAGTTCAGCTATGAATAACATTTATAATATTGTACCAGGTGCCTGCAAAAATTCAAGGAGAAAATTTTGCAAAGGAGCCAGAGGTTCTGTCACTTTTTTTGAAGTCAGGTGTTTCTCTCTGACAGCAGTGCTGTGTCAGGGCAGAGGTCAGGCACAATTATATTACAAAGGCTGCTGTACATGCATTTCACAGAATAAGCTTTATTTAAAGCACAGAAAACTGAGGCCTGTTACAAAGAAGTAGATTTTAGGTCTAAGCTCCTTCTCTGCCTCAGTCACAGGATCCCTGTTCAATCTTGGGGAAATCAGGTCAAGTTTCTTCCAACCAACTCCCCCTTCAAAAAAACAGAGGCAATACCCTTCTCTTTTTTTTCCCCCTTTTATGCACCATGACTGCAGTGAGAAATTGTCATAACCCAAGAGCAGTCTTCAGAGCATCTACTAACCCAGCAAAGCCCACTTCTGCCAACAGGGAAAGCCTGTTCACAGAGCTCTCTTCACATAGAGCATCATTATTTGGGCAGCACTTATAATGGGGAGCCCCAACCTCATCCAAGATCTCTAGGTGACCTTACCATTTCACAAGGCATCCCCTCAGCTGGTTGATGATTGGACATCCCTCCATTTACCACTGACAGAAGGAAGATGATGTACAGTCTCATGGTTCTGCAGAGAAATTGGTTATAGTTAGATGTCAAATGTGGCACCACAATCAGTTCATGAATGCACGTGAAAGCTGGCCCATCTAGCACAGAAAGTCACATATGCAGTACAATAAATTAGAATTATATCATAATTAAGGTTGGAAAAGGACAGTAAAATCACCAAGTCCTACCGTTACCACCCTGTCCACTCATAGAATCAAAGAATCATAAAGAGATTAAGAGAGACCAAGTCCAAATGCTGACCCATCACAACCATATCCCTAAAATCAATGCACCTTTTAGCCCACAGCTTTTACAACCCACCTATGTGCATCCTTGTCTCTTTGACCCAAGAAGAAAAAAGAAAGCTCTACATAAAGACTTGAAAGAAAGGTTTAAGGCATACTGTGGGGTTGCCCTGGTGTGATTTCAGGTTCTACCTAGTTGATAACCTGGTCACTTCCTGAAGTCCAGATGGCCAAGCTGGACAGTGCCTTTGGTGTCACAGAGAAAGACAACTACTCAAGACTAAGTGACCTCTTAGAGCCACCTGCTTTCCCCTATAGAAACAACTCAGTAATTTAATTAGTCTGGAGTTATAGGTGCCAAGTCCTGATTTAAGTCAAGGGCTGTCTTTCAGAAACAAGTGCTGGGAGCCGTTTTGATTTCCATTCACAACACTTTCCAGTCCTCTCATCCCACAGTGTCAAAGAGCTTTTACACACATTAGTCACCACACATCTAGTTTTGTTGAGTTAATACAAACAGTTTAAATAAATAATGGATTGAGAACATTTTGTCCAAATGATAGTTTTCCATTTTACACATCCCAGGTATGGGCAGGCTTTAAAATACGTTTGAAAGCTGATGACTTAGAGAGACAGACACAAAATGGAACAAATCTGTGTGAAACAAGGAATTAATCAGAAAAAAATGTCTGAAAAGCACTCCAGAAAAGAGCACAGAAATAAATGCAAAAATAATAATGAGATCTGGAAAACCTGTCAGTGGGCATGGAGAGAAAAGTAGAAACAATTGTAGAATCACAAAATGGCACAAAATAGGTTGAAAAATACCTCAAAGATCATCTAGTTCAAACCCCCCTGGTGTGAGGAGGGTCATCAAACACTACACCAGGCTGCCCAGAGCCACATCCAGCCTTGCCTTGAATACCTCCAGGGACGGGGTATCCACAACCTCCCTGGGCATCCTGTTCCAGTGCGTCATCACACTCTGAGTTAAAAACTTCCTTCTAACATGTAACCTAAATCTCCCTTGTCTTAGTTTAAAATCATTCCCTCTTGTGCTATCACTATCAACCCGTGTAAACAGAAATGAGTCCAAGGAAAAGCATTCATCCCTCAAGACAGCAGGCTTCTAGATGGACAGCGAGTTCTCTGAGCTCAAGAATGAAAGGTCAATGTCCCCTACATCACTTCAACTTAGAAATGCTAAAGGAAAGAGTTTTTCAGGAAAACATGAGAACCTGTATGTCTCAGGGTGTGCACCAGCAAACAAGTTGTTCAAGCTACTAAGATTCATGGCAAGGATCCCAAAGAGTCACTTAGCTTTTAGCAAACGATGCTCAGAGAGGGAAAAAAAGTAGCAATGGCATAGTGTTAGAATCATTTTCCAGTATTTAAAAGAAACTTATAAAACTGAAGGAAGTCAACTTTTTACATGGATAGACAGTAATAGGACAAGTGGTTTTAAACTAAAAGAGGGAAGATTTAGATTGGATGTAAGGGGAAAGTTTTTCACTGAGGGAGTGGTCCTGACACAGGCTGCCTGGGGAAGCTGTGGATGCCCCATCCCTCAGGGTGGTCAAAGCCAGGTTGGATGGAGCCCTGGACAGTCTGAGCTGGGGCCTGATTTAGTAATTGGAAGCACTGCCCACAGAAGGGGCATTGGAACTGGATGATCTTTGAGAGCCATTCCAACTCAAACCGTTCTGTAATTTGAATCATAGATGGAATCATAGAATCATTGGTGTTGGAAGGGACCTCTAAAGACCAACCTGATCCAAATCCCATGCACTGAACAGGAACACCCACAGCACCATTAGGTGCTCAAAGCCCCATCCAGCTTGACCTTGAGTGTCTCCAGGATTGAGATATCCACCACCTCTCTGGGCAACCTGTTTCAGTGCTTTAAGTGTTAAGTAGGATAATATGGAAAGCTCAGTCCTGTGAAACTGGGGGTGACAAAGCCTTCAATCCAAAGCAACCTGGTAGGAATTCAGATTCCCAGACCCTGTCAAAGTGCTTTCATGTCTGCTTTTTTTGATGGGGAAATTATAGGCACAGGGACTCTATCTCATTTTAAGTGAATAAATTCTGTTGTATTTGTGGTCACCACTGATGTGAGCTCCAGATATCACCTTTTTACGATGCTCTATTGCAAATATGTGTCTGCATTCATACAACCTCTTACAGACAAATCTGAGCTGATCCTGCCCGTATCCCCAGCCAATCAGACACATGCCAACTCCCAAGTAGAAGACAAACAGCAATGCTTAGCTAGGATGTCTCTTAAGCCTTTCCAGGAGTGAGCTTGCTTCCAGCAATCTCCAACTGTACACAAATCCTGTTCTCACGTGCCTCCAGAAGATAGAAAACATGTTCCATTACTCAGTGGCTTCCACCTACAAAATGTCACAAGGCTGGAAACAAAAGAGAGGGGATGGGATCATTCCCAGCTGGTAGAAATCTCTCCACTTAGTCTCTGCTTGGGGGATGTAGCTGGGAGCGGTGCTTCTGTGCAATAATGGCAATTGTTCAACAATGATGGCAATGGGTTGGCTATGGGATCAATCTTCTAAGGGTTTCATCATGTCAGTGCTCAACCCTCCATAGCAGTGAATTCTGCTTGGGGGATGCACACCAAGGCCTTATTAGTGGATTCTGCTTCTTAGCACAGCGTGTCCTGGCATATTTCTATAAAATTCTGAGTGAAACAGTGCACATCCCTTCTTTTCCCAGCCAAAGAGATGTATACTGGGAAGAGGAGAACAAGAGAAGTCTAGATCTTTAATTTGTGTTTTGTTTTTCAGATTGCACGTTCCTCTCAGTTTAGAGGGATGACCAGTGATCTGGGACCACAAGGTGGAAGAACTTGGAGCTGGTCTTTGGAGCTCAGCAGCAGGATAAGAAGTTTGTTCCTCATCCTAAAATTAGTCCAAAGATGCTCATTCTCAATCCTTTTAATTACTGTTTGCAAAATGCTCCACTATCATCCCATGGAAGAAGGAATTGCTGATATCACCATCTATAACGTCTCTGCTGTTCCTGCTCCATTCCCCATTGCCCAGACTACAGGGATGGGTGCTTGGGGATTCTGTGCAACTGGGGTTGTGTGGGAGTGAGAGAAGATGATGTTTATTGTTTGGGTTTGCTGAAACTGAAAGAAAAGACAAACACACTGATGATGTGTGAATTTTAAGGCTTTACTCAGAGCCTTCAAATGGAAATTATTTCCATTTAAATCCAACAAATTGAGGTGGTGAATTCTCCCCAGATGTCACCCACAAAAGTCACCAGCCCGAGGGACAGTGTGCAACTCATGCAGTTTGCTTTGCCCTCTCTAGTTGCGATACCAGTGCAAAAATGATCCCTTTTCATTTTAAATTATGACCTTGGCAAAATCCACATCTTAACGTGTTTTTAAACTTACTAAATTACAAATATATAAAGCAACTTGGAAATCGAAGCATTTGAAAGCAAGAAGATGATTTAATGTCTTGCTATGTAAAACAGATCTGTAGTATCAAGGACATTGTCCCTCAAGGTGTTCTGGCGGTGGCTGTCACCTTGGAGTCCAGAAGTTGTAGGAATGATGCTTTCACTACAAATATGAGTCATAGAATCATAGGGAATCATTAAGGCTGGAAAGACCTCCATGATTGCCAAGTCCACCTGCAACTGACCACATTCCTCAGTGCCACATCCTCACGGTTCTGGACTCCACCACCTCCCTGGGCAGCCTGTGCCAATCCATTGCCACTCTTTCTGAGAAGAAATTTTTCCAGATATCCAACCTGAGCACTCCCATGGCACAACTTAAGGCCATGATCTCTCATCCTATCACTGTTGTCTGGGGGCAGAGGCCTGCTCCCACCTCAGCACAATTGCGTGTAATTGTAGAGAGACATAAGGTCTTTTTTCCCTGTGTTTCACCATCCCAGTTCCCTCAGCTGCTCCCCAGAGGAGCCGTGCTCCAGACCTTTCACCCTTCTTTGGGCACACTCCTGTGCCTCAATGTCTTTCCTGTAGGGAAAGGAGCAAAACTGAACACAGTATTTAAGGTGTGGTCTCACCAGAGCTGAGCACTGAGGGACAATCCAACAATACTATTTCTGACACAAGGCAGGATACCATTGACTTTCTTGGCCACCTGGGCACACTGCTGGCTCATGTTCAACCGATCATCAACCAGCATCCCCAGGCCCACTTCTTCCACATGGTCTCTCAGCCACTTTGCCCCAGATCTGTAGTGTAGTTGTGACCAAAGTGCAGGATCCAGCACTTGGTCTTGCTGAAGCTCATACAACTGGCCTCCACCCATTGGTGCATCCTGTCCAGATCCCTCTGTAGGACTTTCCTACCCCCAGGCAGATCAACACTTCCTCCCAACTTGGTGTTACCTGCGAACTTGCTGAGAGTTTACTCAATCCCTCATCAATGAAGATATTGGATAGGATGTCCCAACACTCACAGAAATTCTCCTCCTGAGATATTTTTCATTTCTCAGCTGCCCAACTGAGGAGCTTCTCCTGCTTATGTCTCTTCCAGACAAACTCTAGACCCACTCCAGTGACATCTGATATGACACAACACTGTGTCTCAATATCTCTGCCCTCTTGGCAGGTCACAGCTGTCCACTGAAGGCTCACAAAAGCCACATTGCTCTGCTGTAGTATAACATTAAGGCCCAATCCTGCTACATGAGGCAGCTCCATGCATGCTGCCAATTTGCTCACACAGCTCTCCATATGTTAGAATTACCCAGTCCCATCTACAGCTGGAATACTGAGGTAGACTACATAAGTGGATCCCCTGAGGACTCTACAAAGTCAATAGAAAAAACCTATAGAAAATACATGGTACTCATGACGTATTGGCATGTCCATTGAAGGAATGGAAGGGCATAGACGGTGATTTGCCCCCCAAATCATATTTGAAAACCAAGGAAGAGGGCAGATTTAATCACAGTTTGTCCAGTTTTCCCTGCAGAACACTTACCTCCATCTCTTTTACAGTATTCACAGATGCCGTTTGCATTTAACAACACCAGCACCTTCCTAATTTTCTGTAAAAGTAATTTTTGTTGCTGTTCAGGCAATTAACAGCAATGCTCTCCTGTGCCAAAGAAAGATTATATTTGAATTGCAGAATTCTAGAATCTCAGAATCATAGAATATCCTGCACTGGAAGGGACCCACGAGGATCGTAAAGTTCAACTCCTTCTAGAGAAGATGCCAAGTACAAACCAAACTCCTGAGATCTGATACAAAAGAAGCTTTGCTGCTCTGTTAGAATCACAAAATATTTTAATTGCTAAGGTTGGAAAAGACCTCGAAGATCCCCAAGTCCAACTCCAACCCACCTCACCATGCCTACTGACCATGTCCCTCAGTGCCACATCTCCGTGGTTCTTGAACACCTCCAGGGAAAGTAACTCCACCACCTCCCTGAGCAGCCTGTGCCAATGCATTACCACTCTAAGAACAAATCTGTACTAATATACAGCCTGAACCCTCTCAGTTAAAAAGATCCCTCAAGGTTAAAAAGAGCAAATGCTCCACATTTACCTGGTTTCAAGGGCTCCTCACATCCACATACGCTGCTTGTCATCCCTTTAAAAAGCATATCCAGCTCTCCAACAAAGATTCACCCCTGGTAGAAGGAAATTATTCTTCAGATTCACCTTCGCCCATTTGAGACACCAAAAGACAACTTCGGACAGAAGGCATTTTCAGGGAAATAACCCTATGTGGGTTAGTGTCTGCTTTCAATTAAGTTGCTGGTCTTCCTGCAGGCTCTTCCTACAGCCACCGCTGTGCGTTCTGAGCAGCGTCATTCCCTATGCGGCATCCTGAGGTCCTCATACAGGGCAGGGGAGGAAATGGGGATTTTTTTTGCCAGGGAAGCTGTTGGGATTGAGCCGTGGGGAATAAGTGACTTGTTGTCACCAGTGCTATTGTTCGGTTGTGCGCGCGGTGCGGGTGGAGTGTTTATTTTAGTTTTAGTTTTGTGTCTGAGCGTTTCATTCCTGAACGGCTGCAGCCTCTGACTCCTGCGCCTTATATCACACTTAGTGAAACGACTGCTTGGGGGTTAGAGGTTTAAATATCACGGCTGATAAAAAGAAAGCCTGTAATCTCGAATCCTGAACTCTCCCTCTTGTCCTTACTTCTCAGAGCACCTTATGATCTGATGGCAGGATGGGTGTTCTGTGTCCTAGAATCATAGAATCATTATTTTTGGAAAAGACCACCCATAATCATCCAGTCCATCACCTAGCAAGCTACAGTGCACCTGAGCTGAAGATTTATTGGGGTTTTCCTGGAATAAAGCAAGACTTCAGAAGGTTAATGGAGACAGAGTGGTCCAAGCTTCTGCACGCAGTGCTCAATGTGCTGGACCTATTTACAAAAAATCCCATTGTGAAAGGGATGCTTTTGCTGAGATGTTTCCAAGCTCTGCATTTTATTTATTATTTTCTGCTGCCCTCTAGGGCTGGAGCAGCAGTCTAATTGCTGGTTTCCTCACTTCCTTTTTCTAATTTTGGGCTGATTCTGGAAAACACTCCTTAACACCGATTTCACCACCCTTGTCCCCCAAGCTCAGAAGCCTGAACTGTTGCAATGTGCTTTTCCTGTGGTTGGAATAATACACCAGAACTGCACTCTTATCAAACTTCTTGCTTTGCAACACACCCTGAAATGAGAGATTAAATGCTATGAACAAGTGTCACTATGTGTACATTTGGGAAGGGGCATAATTAGGTGCAGTAGATAGAAAAACTCATACTAAATTCTCAACAGTACTTCTTGCCAGGGAGAATGTCACCAACCTGGACCTGAGGACCGCTGGAGTGCCTGGAGGTTACAATGCCTTTTGGATGCTCTGGGTTTCATCACCAGCATCATGCAGTAGTGCTTGCAGCATGCAACTGCTTTCACAAAGAAAACGTCAAATATCAAATATCCAGAAAAAGAGAAGATCAAAAATATCAAATATTTTTCCCTTGGAAAGAGCACATTCAGGTTGGGTATCAGGAAAAAATTTTTTCTCTGAAGGAATGGTTATGTACTGACCCAGGCTGCCCAAGGAGGTGATGGATTCACCATCCTTGGAGTTGTTCAAGAGCCAGGAGGATGTGACGCTAAAGGATATGGTCAGTGGGCATGGTGGGGATAGGGTGGGGTTGGATGTGATGTCTTTTCCAACCTTAATGATTCTATGATTAAATTTCATTTGTATTTTGAGATGGAATACGAAATTCTACCTGCAACAAAGAGTGGTGATAATCCTGGATGACTGCAGCCTCACATTCTCTGACACCTGAATTTTCAGAGTGCTTTGGGCAGCTTGGATTTGCTGGTAAAATAGCACATTTTCATTGCATTTCTGTTCCTCAGGCTGATTTATTGAGTGGCCACACAGTTGTGTCAGCTCATCTGTGAAGATGAGTCTGGACAGAAACAAATGGCAAAACAGGAGGGGAGGGCATGCACTGATTCTGCTTCTCAGGGCTTTACTTCATTAAAACCACTGCCTCAGAGGCATGGCCATCACCCTGGGAATGATCAGTGATGATAATATCCTTACTGTCTTTGCCTTCTTTCATAAAGAGGATGAGACAACCAAAAGTTTCAGACTCTGAAGTCTTTGCATGACTTCTTATTTTCAATATTTTAATGATTCTTTTACCCAGTAGTTTACTTAAAAGGCTTTTGAACCATGTGTAGTTACATTTGTAGTCATGATCTCTGAAGGTGTCCAGGGAAAGGATAGATGTGGTACTGAGGGCATAGTGGGTTGGGGTTGGACTTGGTGGTCTTAGAGCTCTTTTCCTACCTCAGTGTTCCATGACTTGATGCAGAATCCACCAGGTGGATTGGGTCACCTCCATCAAACAGACTGGAAAATTTGAACACAGACTGGAAAATTTGAACAGGCTGTGCAAAGATGTTCTGGATACCCCAACCGTGGAGGTGCTCAAGACCATGTTGGATGTTGCCCTGGCAGCCTTAGCTGGTTGGGGGGCAACCAGCCTATGGAAGGGATTGGAAGTGGGTGGGCTTAGAGATCACTTCCAACCTAAGCCATTCTATGATTCTATGACTTAGGGATCCAACACAACACAGAGATGGGTGTCTCTTGAGATCGTTCCTCTCCTCCAAATCCTCTTCCCAGCATAGACTACAGTAGGAAAAGCATATCCCAGCCTTTGGCTCTCACGAGCCTGCCTGCAATTTGCTGCAGGTTCCCAAGGGTTTCTGATAAACAAGAATATGTCTTGACGATTATGTGTCTTGAACTTTCAGCCCTTTTGGAGGCTGTCCATCCATAACTTTGCTGCTTTCTAAGGCGCTGCTTTGGGGTTGAGTCCTGTGTCAAGCTGCATGAATCAAGCTCTCCAGAGAAGTAAACAAAACAAACTCCCGCCTTAGAAAGTGGGTCTGAATTACAAGGGCAGGAGTGGGACACGTCTCACTCCCTTCAGCCAGAATAGCTCCCTGGTGATTCATCCCACCAGGGAGCTGGGGGCAACAGCAATATTAACCCTATTAAAAAATAAATAGCCCAGACCATCCTCAGGAACAGACTTTCAGAAGGAGGAACAGCTCCAGTTCCTGAGACCCTACAGCATCTCTCCTGCTTCAGTTCAGTTTGATGTCAGAGAGAAAATTTTCACTGAGAGAATGGCAAGACATTGGCACAGGCTCCCCAGAAAAACTAGCTGCCCCATCCCTAGTAGTGTTCAAGGCCAAGATGGATGGGGTGCTGGGCAGCATGACCTAATACTTGCTCTAGCAGTCAGTGATCATAGTCGGCCTATGGCAGAGTTTGGAACCTGATGATCCTTGAAGATTCTTCCAGCCTAAGCCATTCTATTCTATGATGACAGGCACTAGGAACAGGTTCAAAATCATGTCTCTCTAGCGTCAAGTCCACAAAACAAGTAATCCCCCAACACCTACATTACTTAAATCAGACTGTTGCCTTTCATCTTTCTCTTCCATACTGTCCTCTTTCTGCATGAATCTCTGTCAGGCCAGACAGCCAATGACATCTCCCCACCAAAGATTATCTGGTAGACATCAGCCTTCCCAGTCCACTTGGACAGCAAACATGCACGAGATGTAACCAGTTCCCCTATTTTATTAACCTATGTTTTTATAAAAATAGAAAAAAGTAAAAAACGAATGAGAATTGCTTGAGACAGTCAGCCCCAAGAGTTTGGGAGTGAGGGGCTGGGTGAAGGGATGGCAACAGATGTGAAAATGCAAGAAGTTCTGTCTACTCAAAGAGTCATGAGTTGGTGCTTGAAAATAAAACTTTCTGAACATGAAATTCTCTCTGTGGAGAATAAAAATTCCTGGAGAAACTCAAACCCACAAACCAAACCATAGCATTTTCTCACCAGCTTTAATCTATGCACAGTAAAACAGAGAGAGAAATCAGTTTTTAATTCAGTAATTTTTCTGACAGTAGAGCAAATCTTTGAGAAAAGGTGTACTCAATTTATATGATACAAAAGGGAATACTCAGTACAACAGGGGATAAAATGAAGTGAGGAAAATTATTTCTGATATATTTGACTTGCTCAACGCTGATACCCCCATGTGAATTCATTCATCACAGTATTATTAAAGACCAAGCACTGATCCAGTCACTGATATGCTTTAGAAAGAGAAGACTGATCGTAATTTTTTGTTGCTGAAATCCAAAAAAAAAGTCTCAAGAACAAGATTATTTTAAGTCTGGGAAAATTACATCTTGGTAAATAATCAGATTTCTTTTTTTTTTTTCTTTTTTTTTTTTTTTTTTGTGGAAAGCCAAACTTTGAATTCTGTTTAAGGGAAACATATGTGTACTTTGATCAAAAATACAACAGAGCTTGGCTTTAAAATGTTTTCTGTGGCTTTTATGTAAACCAGGATTTTGTAGAGCTTTGTTATTTCCAAATATCCTCTAAACATCAATTCCTCATCAGTTTGAGTGCAACACAACAGCCACTACCAATAAGTCGCTGTTCACACAAGGTGACATTCAAGCTGTGAGGATAGGACCAATGCTGCTAACCTGCACCTTGTGCTCTGACAGGGAGAGCCCAATGACAGCACTGATAGTGAGGAGAGCAGCAAGCTAAGCAGCATTTCATTTCATTTCAGCCTAGGATGGTGTGATTTGCCCAAGACTGTATGAGGATGCAGTGTCAGAGAGCTGGGAGAGCAGCATTAATCAGTGCACACGCTGCCGATCTCTGCAGCACTCCTGGTTCAGAGCACTACAATGCAGTAACACCATAAATAGAATAAAGTGCTGTGAAGAAAGGAAAAAAACATTTCTCCTCATCTTTTGTCACTGCTAGCACAGAGTTAATGACGGTACTGCTATAAATGAACCAGTGCCTCCTTAACTTAGAGCACAACTCTCTGGAGCTCAAGTCCCGATGATCTGAATATACAGCTGTGCAGATAGAGACATTTACATCGAGTGTTTAACCAGCACATAAACACAGCTATGCTATTTATACAGCACCTTCCCCATCTGGGCTATTTCTAAAGGCTGCAGCCCTGAGTCCTCACAGCCGAAAAGAGCCCAGCTCAACTTCCCAGCGTTACTCCACATACCTGATATGGGATCGGAGGAGGAGGATTTTCCTCTGCCCGCAGCCTTTTGCCTCCCGGACGCTCTCAGCAGCCGTCCCAGCGCGAGCTGGGGAAGAGTTTCCTTGGGGAAGTCGTACCTCTGTTGCATGCCAGCTGACTAAAACTCCGCGAGCTCGGAGAGAAGTTTGAAGTCACAGGGAAAAAAAAAAAAAGCGTTCCCCATAGACTGGTCCTTGAATTCATTCCTTCGCAGTCATGAGCTCTTATATATTCCCAGGCTCCCATGAGCACGTGAACGCATACCTCCGTAATAGTTTTAAAATGTGTGTGTCCTCTGCGCTTCTCTTTATTTTCCATTTCGTTCACTCAACCTTGGCTTATTTCCTGCAGTTTCTCAGCTGGTGATTACGCTTCTCTCGTATTGACACATGGAACAAGCTGTGAGCACCACAGAAATCCCCTCTGTAGAGCTCAGTGACATGGGCTGGGCTGGGGCAAATCATGGGGACAAAGTGGAGGCAAACAATCCTGAACCCAAAAGCAAGATGAGACTGTTCTCATAACCTCCCACCCCCCCAAAAAAAAAGTGCAAACTTGTCACTTCTGTGCAGGATGGAGTGTGAGGGGAGAGGGTAATTTTGGAGCAGGGTGAGTGCAGCACTTTGTCCTCCGGTGTCCCTCTGTGGTGCAATGGTGAGATGACCAAATGTACCCCTAGGGGAAAGCATGAACTCAATTTCATGCCTGAATAGGTAATAACACAATTACCTTCTGAAAAGGACAATGAGACCTATCTTGATTTCATTTCCTTTGATCATTTTTTCCTTGGTGTTTTCTTGGTTGTTGTTTGATTTCTTTCCTTGCTGTCATGTAGATGGGTTGGAGTGCTGAGAATTGCTCATGTTGCCTTCTGTTTAGAAGTGCCCTGTCACTGGGCTGGTGTCCACTGGCTCCAAGTACCAGTCTGCAGAAATACCAATTCTTATAGGGTTTTGCCAGCTCTAGACTAGATGCCCCTTCTGACCCAAGCCATTCTATGATCCTTAAGAGCTTCTAAGACTGGATGTCTTAGGGGCAAACTGAGTATTGAATTTGTTAGTTATAAACTGACTTCACTTGAACCAGCACATTCCCCATCATGGAGTCACAAAAGGCACTGAGGACTACTGCCAACTCACACTGTATGTATATGGGGAACATCTCCACCACTGCCCCTGCTGGCATTGAGCTACAATGCTGCATGTGTGGCAGACCTTCTCCTCTGAGACAATGTGCAGAGTACTCTGGAAGAATGTCACAAGAGATGGTGGATGTTAGTCACCTTGCTTCCCCTGCTCAAAGAAGTCATCCCAAAGTGCCAGATGTGAGTGCCAAGGACATGTGTGTGCTGAGCAAAAGGAGGAGAAGTTTGGCTCCTACTCTTAGACCATGATCTGCAATCATTTCAACTGAAAAACAAACAGACAAATAAAAAATGCAGCACTGACTCTTTTCTCCTTTTCTCATCAGTTCTGCCCTGCTTGCCTGAAATCCATTTGGTAAATCAGAGAAATATTAAGGTTGGAAATATGACAAAGACCACTGAGAACAATCATCAACCCATCACTACCATACCACTAAACCACGTCCTTCAGGAAAGTCATATAAAAGGTATATCCCTTTATACCATGAGCCAAAAAGTTTTGGGGATTCTGCTCAGCGTATGCCAGCATATGTTTGCCTCTCCACAACAGGTTGCTGCTGGGTTTCTTGTAGCACACCAGTTCTTGCGAGTCCGAATTTTTCCAGATCTGCAATGTAGTGGAAGGCTCTAGATGAAAGCATTAACAGATGAGTAAGATGTGGTTCATTAAAAAGCACAGTAAATATATTTTGCATATATTTTTGATGTAAGTGTGTAACAAAGATAACAAATAATGATGAGTATATAATGGAAAAGAAACAAACAACAATAATTTTATTATTGCAGTAGCAATTGTCTGGGTATATGGATATATCTGTTAATAAAGGACAAAGTCACTTAACTAATAGTAACAGTGAAAACAGAAATCATTGACTTTTCTTAGCAACAGAGGCAGATCTTATGGTGAAGCTTGCTTGTGTGCAGCAGCCCCAAAAGTTTAGTGATATCCTCACAGTTGGCAGTCCCTTGAGTTCTCAGTACGGAAATGGATGTCAGTTATTTGTACATATCCAACTCCTGGAGCTCATTATTTGCAAACAATAAATCCATCCTCCTAATTAATCACTAAAACATGGAATGGTTGTGTTGGAAGGGAAATTACTGATCACCTAGTCCAATCTTCTGCCAGGGGGGCAGGGCCATTTTTCTCTAGATCAAAGCCCTGTTCAACCAAACTTTAAATATCTCCAATGATGGCTCAGCCACAATTTCTCTGGAAGTATCTCATCACCATCATTTACAAACAATATAAATCTACCCTTTCTCATCTGCCCTTGTACTGTCATTACAGATCTTGGTAAAAAGTCTTTTTCCATCTTTCTCAAGAGCCACTCTTAATTATATATTGAGTGATTACAATAAGGTCTTCCAAGAGCCTCCTCTTCTCCAGGCTAAACAATCCCAACCCTCTAAGCCTCATCCCTGAGAAATGTTACCCTGTATGGCAAATGTAAGGATGAGGATGTCCCCATGCCCTTGCAGAAACTTTAACATTCTAAGAGCATCCTACAAAGTCACGACTCACATCACAGTTTTTACTTAAGTCTGAAGTATGTTGACCCCTTAAGAAAGAGTGCATAGCAAGTATGAAGAAATGAGTTTAGGATCTGAAAGTAGTATGGCCCTGGACAATTTGTGAAATGTGTGAACTAACTGTCCACTATTGTTTCATCCTGTGACATCATCCCTAGTGAATAAGTTTGGTTTGGCACAAGCTCTACATTGTTTTCTTGAGCTATACCTGCCACCCAAGCCGAAACTCTTCTCTAATTCCATGCTATTTTGGTCAGCAAGGAATTACTCACAGGGAGAGTTCACCAAAGCACAAGGTTATGTTGTTTCAGCTCCTGTCGCCATGCCAGGCAGACCTGATGGCCGATTTGTTGTCATGGCAGCCATGTGGACCTGCTACTTAGAGAGAATATTCCTGCTGAATATTCCAAGTGAAGCGTAAATAGGAAAGTGATCCATCACTGAAAGAGGAAGAAGTCTTCCAAAAATAAATTTCATCCTCATATGGAAACAGAAGAAAATATTCCCACAAGCTCTACCTCCAGCTCTGGTGTGTGGGTCTCAGAAGACTTGGGTCAACTAATTCCAGGTGACAACTGAGGATGATGTTTCTCTAGTTAGATCTCTTGAGCTAATGGTATCTGTCCCAGGGAGAGAACCCTGGCCCCATCTGCAGAGACCTGGCCCTCCTCTAGAGAAAGTTGGCTATGTCACACAGCACTCAGATCTCTAGCTCTTTGTGGAGTCTTCACAGCCTTAATGTCATGGTTTCACTGTTAAACTTCTTTCAGAGTGAATAATCACTTCTGCTGATATCTGCTACGCGCAAATCCCACAAGCATCACACTCAGGCAGCAAGATGTGTCAAAGAGCAAATTTCACTTCAGAAAAAGGACCGCTAGTGGGTGAATGGTCATATGAGGTCAACCGTGATCCACCTCCTGCCACAGGCTCAACCCCTCCAGATCTCATGGGATTCCCACTCTTCCATGGGAGAAAAGAGTAAGCTTGGCTGGTGGAGCTGGCATGGTGATAAACAGCTGTGCATAAACAGAAACAAAAACTTCCCACTACTGAGATGCTCCAAGGCATCACTGCCAGTATAAGCATCATTATCTTGAGATGGCATTAGCCCAGTTACTTTTTAGAGACTACAAATTAAAAAAAATAATAATAATGGAAACAAGCCAGTCAGAGATGAATTGGCAGTATTAATCACTTGCAAAAGATTAACAGTTGACCATGTGCTCACCTCATGCTTAAAATAGGTTGTATCATGTCAACAGGATGCCCATCTCTAATTATAAATGATATTTCTCCAGACTAAACAAAGTTTGATATTTCTGCTCCATTTCCTCCAGCTCTGATTATAGCCTGTTATTAAAAAAAAAAAATCACAAAGAAAGAGAGCCTCTCTTTTTCTGTTCCTGCATCTCTTCAGGGAATTTTGCCACTGGGTGGATGACGATGCTTCACATGCAAGGATTTGGCTTGCCTTGGCGCTAACACTGGTAAAAAGCAGGACAGGAGAGCTGACCTCACCACCAGGCTAGTTGTGGTTCCTGTCTTTGGTTTCATTGTGTGGTACCTGTAGGTTTCAGACACAGACATCAGTTATTTTGGGGGAGGATAATACTTTTGGCGTCTCCTCAGACTTAGTCTCCTCTGGTACCAACCATAACCTTCTTCAAGTCATCTTGATCCTGGATCATGAAGACATTTTCATTGCAAGACATTGACAGCTTGACTTGCAACTGTAGAGGAGGTATATTATACCTTATCTAGCTTATCTAGCGCTAACTATCTAATAGTTACCAATGGTCTAGAAGCCCAAGTAGCTGCAAAGAAATCTGAAAATCAGAGTAAAATATGCATAGCCAATTTTCCTGGGACATTCCATACTCATCCATGCACCCAGATGGGACTTATCAGGAAGACATTTGCAATGTCCTCTCTATTAATCTGTCAGGAAATCATGCTCCAAGGGAGAGATCTGGTTTATCTTGAAATGTCTCCTCCAGAGGGGACTGATGTGGTTTCTCCTACAAATATTTCTTATACCACTGCAATAACAGGAGGATCGATGAATTAAGTGGTGCCAAACAATGCATAGAACAGATCCATTCTTCTTCCTTCTTTTCCTTTTAACTTGAGCAAGGTAAATAAGAGGAAAGCTGGTGTCTTCCCTCGTGTTTCTAGTCCATGTTATTGACTCGTATCTTGAGAAATATCCTAAAGTTACCAACCATTGTTAAATTGTTGGCATTGTATCTGCAAGATCTTGAAGATGATCATGAAAATCTTTGAACTCTTGCTGATCAAGAGTGTGATCTGATCAGTCCTTTGCTCCAATTATCCGACCTGTCCTTAGCTGATTTTTCTGGCAAACCCTGAAAAAGAATTTTGCAATCATAATCCTAGGGAGAGAAGAAATGACTTAGAAATACTCTATTTTTGTCATGTTCCTTAAACCCTCTGATCCTTCCCATAGCCCCTTGATCCATCCCTACGTCATTGCTGATTGAATTCTTTCTTTTTATTTTAAAACCCTCAACTGGATTCTGGATTATCTCCAACATGTCTGTGCTTTCTGTGCAAAATGTTGGACTTCTCTGAGTAATAAAACAAACCCTTCCCAGCAAAAAGTTCAGAGCCAATGTGGAGGTGAAATATGGAGAATAAAGAAGCACATACAATATTTCTTAAACGTGTATCATCCCTCCCAAACCAAGCACAATTAGTAGAACCTACGAGAGTAACAGTGAAGAGCTGAGTAAACTCCTGATCTCCTTCTCCTTATACAAATGAGTAATCTCAGAGTGATATGGATGGAATCATATCATAGAATGGCTTGGGTGGAAAGGGACTTTAAAGATCATCCAGTTCCACTCCCCTGTTGTGGGCAGGATTGCCATGTGGAGAAAAGAGGTGAGATATCACTGATTAAATACAGACATCTGTGAGGTTGGCATCTATCAAATGTTCTGCTCATCTCAATCCACTCCACAGCTCATGGGGGGAAATGGAAGCCCTTCTTGTTAGTGATTCATTTAATTCTCCAGCAGATATCAAATATATCTGTGATGAATAACCCACAGGGAGCTCCTACTTTCTACTGTGAGCACAACAGGAGTTGTGACTAAAGCAGAAACAGATTTAAAATTAAAGGAAATGAGTACTTCTCACAGCAGGAGATAGAGAACCACATTGATTTGTTGCTGGTTTTGGGTATAGCTGCTGCTGGTGTAAATCTCAGCTTTCCAGCCCAGATTGGAATACTGATCTTTTAAAATACTGTCCAAATTTACCTGGGAGAAGTCACTAGGGACTTATGTTTCTGAATGTGTTATAAACATTGTGAGTGATTCTGCCATTCAACAGTTGCTTTGTGGCTCTGACATCCATCATCCTGCTAAATTATGCTCTAAGTAGGATTTCTGTCCTGACGAGCCTCTCTAGATCTTCATAAAGCATCCTCTTGTACACAAATGCAAAGGTCTTGGTTAGCAAATCGGATTGCAGCTTCTAGGGTTACAATGTACATCCCTTCTCCTCAGATAAAAGAGAAGGAAAGGCTAGTAAAGTCATCAAGTCCAACCTCAACCCATCCCCACCATGCCCACTAACTACGTCTCTCAATTCCAAATCTCCACAGTTCTTGAACACCTCCAGGGATGGAGACTCCACTACCACCCTGGGAAGCAATTTTAAATAAATTGTTCCTAATGTCCAACCTGAATCTCCCCTGATGCAACTTAAAGTCATTTCTTCTTGTCTTTATAGAGCTCATGGTTCATAACATCTAGAAATGTGTCTGTTCAGGCCACATCATAACCATCTCCAAGTTGTAGATCTACTTGCAGGATTTATTTTCTTGTGAGCAGGTCACTGCATTTTTATTTTCTCCATATCATGAGTGCAAAGGGAATAAACTTTTTTTCTGCTATTTGCACACATCCAGAAGCTTGGTATACCTTCTACCACGCATTGCATCCGTATGCTTTTTCTTTTCTTTTTTTTTTTTTTTTCCTTTTTTCCCCCTTTCTATTGGTTTGTTGTTGAATTAGAGAGGTTCTCTTGAACTTGTATGTTGCTTTGCATTTGATATGGGTTATATTATTTATATTGATCGGGTATGGAACAGGCTCCCCAGGGCAGTGGGCATGGCCCTGAGCTGCTGGAGCTCAGAGGGTGTTTGGCTCTCAGGCACAGGGTGTGAGTTTGAGTGGTGGACAGTGGAGCCAGGGGTGGGAGTCTCAGTTGGGATATTCCATAGGGGATGTCTACACTGAAAATAGGATGCTTTTAGCACTGAGGCCAACGGGAATGGCCATACTGCTCATTGTTTCGTATCATCCTTGCTGGATCAAGAGTTCATTTCTTTTCACTTGTCAAGTAACACACTCTTAATCAAAGCATAATACACCTCAGAAGGGACCAATGCTACTTCACATCAGTGCATACCCACTGATTGCGAAGGAGTAATTTTAGGTTACCTTTGATGAAAAGTAACCTACCTCTTTCTTCAGAAACTTGTCAGACAATACCCACTCCTCTTTTGGCCATGGCTCTGGGTCTTCTCACCATTCATATGATCACAAATCATAGAAATAATAAGGTTGAAAAGGACCTCTAAGATCACCAAATCCAACCCCAACCCCACTCCCAACATATCCACTAATCATGTCTCTCAAAGCCATGGTTCTTGAACACCTCTGGGGATGGTGAGTCTAACACTTTCCTGGACAAGAGCTCCCTGTGGTTATCCCATGGTATACCACTCTCAGCTTTCATCCTTTAAAAATGCCAATAGCTTCTGAAAAAAAGCAATAAGACATCTAGCACATTGTGCAACATGAGGCTGCAGTCGAGCTTGAGGTTCACAATAAGAAGGACATTGATGATGACTTTCTTTGACACCGGAGATGTCAAAGTAAACTTTGTCAGCATCTTTCTGACCACTGAACGTCTCGCTCATTGCCTTGCAGGGAGCACATAGGACAGCTGATTTACATATACTTTGCCTGCCCTCTGGTGGTGAATGGCTGCTGATTAATTATTTTTTTTTCACACGGATGTGTTTTTCTGTACACGTACTTGTGAATCTGCATATGTATTGACGCATGGCAAAAATTGATGTCATCCAAATTGCACCTTCAGTCCGAATGCTGCAGATGTGAGTAGCAATGGTTGTCGTGGGCTGTCATCAGTCTTTTTTATACTGAAGATTTTCCACTTGACTGAGTGTGTATTAACATTTAGCTCTGTTAAAACATCAGCATGAAAATAACAGAAGTATAGCAAACTTTTTTTTTTTTTTAACAGCTAGGAAAGTCCTCTGAGCTCGTCATCTGTCCTTCTTTATATATAAACCTTGCTAGAACTGAATGAGCTGCATGAAATTAAGAGCAAAATAATTCTGCAGGATCTTTTCTTACAGCAAATACACAACTGCATAAAAATAACAGCATGGATATGCTTTGCCTTATGCAATGCCAGTCTGAATGACCAAGAGGGTGCAGGGAGAAAGGAGGCTTTGGGCTGAAAGAAGAGTGCCCATGAGTGCTGGGAGTAGCTATATTCCTTTAGCCTCTGTGTGGGTTTTATTGTCAATTCAGTGAGGGCTCAAAGAATTTTTCTTGCTCTATTCCCCTTGTAGAGGCAAAGAGCTGTGAGATTTGCTTCATGCTTTTTGGCACCTGCATATTGGAAAAAGGGAATCTCCTGATGGCATGTTTATTGAGCAAAACCAATAGAGTTCACAGAAGCAATAGTGTCCTACAGAAAGGGAGAATTTAGGTGGCAATAAAGTCATCCTTCCCTGTTGAGGTGGCTGCAGAATCTGTCTCTTACTTTCTCACCAATTTGGCTTTCCTTTGGTTAGGATGATGGAGAGAAAGGAGGATCTGCAATGGGACACTCCTCTAGCAAATGTAAGAGAAGCAGCTCTTGGTACGAAGGTTTCTAGCACCTGAGCATGCGAGGATGATCATGTTCAACAGAACAGCTCTTTGGACAGATGTAAATCTGAAGGACATTGTTGAAATATAATGCTTCCAGCCCTTTAGGATGACCTATTGAAGTGGAATGGGTAGCAATGGTGACCTCTTAGGCTCTATTCAAGTTGGTGAGATTTGGTTAAGTCTACTGAGATATGAGCCAGAAAAAAACTAATCTAAATATCTTCATTTGACTTAGGTTGTATAGTGATAGGAGAGAGTGGAAAATAAGAGATATTTGGGGTTAGATGTTAGGAAGAAATTCCATACTCAGAGTGGTGAGGCCCTGGCACAGGTTGCCCAGAGAGACTGTGGATGTTTCATTCCTGGAGGTGCTCAAGGCCAGGCTGAATGGAGCCCTGGGCAGCCTGATCTGGCGGGTGTCAACCAGCCCACAGTGGTGGAAGTGAAACTGGATGATCTTTAAAATCCATCCCCAAGCCATTCTGTGATTCTTTGATTTGACACTCCACATTTCTGGGTGAAGCTGAAATCCATTTGGGAAAACAAACTTTTTCCATTTGGGAAAACAACTTCCAGCCCTTGAAGTCATTGATATTTGCATGTCCTTTTGTAGACTGTGTTCATGTTTTTGTATTTGCCCTGGATCATGTTTCAAGGCCATGAAGAGGGAGGAGTACACCATGCCACCACACTCACACAACCTAGGCAACATGGATACAGTGTCCATACACCGACTGAGGCAGTACATGGTCTGTGTTTTTCTAAGCATCACAGTAGCTCCATCTGAGCCAGGATTCAGTTCCTGGGTTCTGGATTCAGCTGTTAAGTTGCTACCACTGGTGGTCTCTAGGCTCATCCCAAACAATCTGAGGGTATCTATCCTGATCTAGTGCTAGATCTAGTGACTGACAGCACTGCCTGTAGCAGAGGAGTTGGAATTTGATAATCTAATTTAAAGTCCTTTCCAACTCAAGACAATAATACTATTCTATAATTCTATCCCTGGGGGCAGGAATGTTTCTACCAGGTATTCTGAGTAGAGGGGAAAAACATTGAAATTTCAGATGTGATGAATGATTTACTGAAGATCTCTCAGACTGTGAAACCTGCTGTCCCACCACAGTCGGAAGGCTCCCCAGCTGAGGAGGTTCTTCACTCACAGTACATTTCCATCTGACCATCTTCTGCTGTCTGGGCGTGTATGAACAACAGTGCCTGATGATGACAGTTCCATTCCACCAAAATAATCACAGAATCACAGAATCGTTAAGGTTGGAAAGACCACTAAATCATCTAGTCCAGCTGTCAAACCATGCCTGTGACCACTCACTATGTCACTCAGTGCTACATTTACCCTTTTCAAGTTGATCCCTGCTCTCCATAGCCCCCAAAGCAGCATTCATTTGGTCACTCTGCGTACTGAGTCTAGGCTTGGATCCACCATGAGTAACATGCTATAGCTCCTTGCCCCAGCTGTGCTGCAGCCCCAGCAGGTGCAGTCAAGAAGAGCAACCTCGATGACATCTCTCTGTGAATAAATTTTGTCACTTTACTTGGATAACAACCTGTGATTATTCTCTCTGGAGTTTTCTGA
The DNA here is from genome assembly GCA_023055505.1 of Callipepla californica brunnescens. Lineage (NCBI taxonomy): Eukaryota > Metazoa > Chordata > Aves > Galliformes > Odontophoridae > Callipepla > Callipepla californica. The sequence continues at coordinate 121,696,484 of JALIRH010000001.1, read as the reverse complement.
GTGGTGATGGTGCCTGGGGAGCTAGAGTTACAGATCTGGTCAGGCAGATGATCACCTCTGCAGGGAGCCCACACAAGTAGGTTAAACAAAAGCTTTATTTCCACACAGTGTTCTTGGGACACGGTGCCAAGATTTCACAGATGGCTCAGAACAAGGACTGGCAAGGAACACTCTGCTCCTGTGATGCTTTCTCATTACAAACAGCCCTGAGTCACAAACGTGTGCTCAGATCCAAGCCTGAACTTTCTTTAAACTTAGAATTGTTCGGGTTAACAAATTTCAGGTTTGTGTTTTAAATGTCAGAACAAAGATCAGAGAGTCACAAAATCATTAAGATTGGAAAGGACATCTAAGATCATTTAGTCCAACCATCAACCCACGACCAATATTGCCACTATCACATACAAAGATTGCACGTACACTGTTAATTCATGAGTAAAGCCCTCTGGTCCCCTTTCATAAGAAATACTGAATAAATAATGAAATATGGTCTGATTACTAAAGCATTTAATGGTAGCACATCTACTATTAGAAATTATTCTCTGCTATGCATCATTCAAACAATGCAATCTTCCTGGTGAGCAAAAAAGTCCAAGACTGGAGTTCAAGGCACACAGTCTGTTTGCTGTTTTCTCTTCCTGCCTACAACTTTCTGACTGTTGTGAAGAAAGGTCAGTTGGTTTCCTGTAGGATTTCAGGATTTTGAAATACTATTTTCAGTTCCAGCTTCTGAACAAAGAAAATAAATAAAGAAGGAAATTGGATGCGGAGGTTGGAGCTGAGACATCTGCCTTCAGGGCTGCTTTGCAGTGGGGCTGGGATCAGAAAGAAGGTCCAACAGACGGGCAGCTGAGGTGTCTGGCAGGCAAACTGTTAGAAACCCAGACCATTTTCCATTTGGAAACTGCAGAACATTCACAGCTCAGCCAATTCTAGCAACAAGAACAAAAAAAAACCCTTCAACCTTAATAAATGTTTTCTGTTCAAGACCAACTAGAATATAATGCACTGAATTGTGATCTTTGTTTGGACATCAGGCCTAAATAGTTATAACATATAGGAGTTGGACTTGATGATCATTATGGGACCCTTCCAACTAGTGATATTATATGATTCTATGACTTTATACTTCAGGTTTGGTCTTTAGCCCAATATTTACTTTCTTTGAGCTTCTCCACATATGTTAGTGTAAAATGTTTCAGGAGTTTAGCTTTCTGAAATTGAATGCATTTATTTTCAGAGCCTGTTGTACAGGTCTTTGAAAGTGCCTGCAGCCTGCACTACCTAATTTGACTCATAGGCTAAGACAAAAGAGGGGCTTAATTCAAAGAATCACATAATTGTAGGGATTGGAAGGGACCTCCAGAGATCATCTAGTCCAACATCCCTGCCAAAGCAGGCTCCGTAGACCAGGTTGCTCAAGTAGGCATCCAGGTGGATCTTGGATGTCTCCAGGGAAGACAACCTCTCCACAACCTCTCTGTGCAGCCTGTTCTAGTGCTCTGTCACTCTTACTGTGAAGAAATTCCCACTCAAATTTGTTCAGAACTTCCTGTGCTTCAGATTGAGGCCATTTCCCCTTGTCCTATCGCCACACACTGCTGAGAAGAGTTCAGCCTAGTCCCTTTGCCTCCTGCTCCGTAGATACTTAAGGACATGGATCAGATACCCCCTGAGTCTTCTTTTTTCAAGACTGAACAGATCCATGACTCTCAGCCTTTCCTCATAAGGGAGGTGTTCCACCCCCTTAATCTTCTTTGTGGCTGGACTCTTTCCAGGAGATCCCTGTCTTTTTTGTACCAGGGAGACCTGACAACATTCCTATATTCTCCCCAAGTGGTCAGACCCTTTTTCCACATTTCGTGAACCTTTGTCTTCCTTTTGAGTTTATGCATGAGTTCCTTGACCATCCACACAGGTCTACTGCCACCACTGCCTGATTTCTCATTCACAGCGATGCACTGATCATGAACTTGGACTATGTGAATATGGAAATGGATGATGAATGAAAATCTGAGCTGTGAAGTAACGAGTAACAGAGGAAAAGAGTAAGGAGAATCAGAGTTCCTCTGCCTTCTCCCACCTACACTTTCATTTACATGATTATTTTTAACATGGATGAGACCAGTGGTGAGAGTCCTGGTAGAACTTTGTGGCATGACTGAAGGGAAATACAAGGATGGTGGAGAATTGGACTAGGTAACCTTAAAGGGTCCCTTCCAACTCAAATGATTCTATGATTGTATGTGTGCCTACAGAGGAAAGAAATCCTTAGCCCATCTTCACCTGTGATGCCCATGTACTTTTATCCAGTTGATATCCTCTGCTACTAAGCATGAGTAGGTGGAAGAGGGGGCTTTAATGCTACTCCTGCACATATAACGTTGCAAAATTAGAAGGGAGAAGGTTGACCTGATGAACCCCATGCACTTAAAAGGGGAAATACATTGCTGATGTGAGGACAGAAGGTTGCAGAGGAAGGAAGGCTCCTGATGCATGACCCTGCTGTCCCTGACCTCACCACTGAAGGGCAAATCCCTATAATGCCAAGGTAAATAACCAGAGATTCAGGGAAGGCGGATGTTGTTACATGAGTATGTCAGAGACAGCATAGTTTCATGAGTTCAAAGAGGGGTAATAATGCAGAAGTGCTTTCAGCCCTACTCCTGCCTTCACCCTCATCCCAGGGTAGAATCCTGGTATTTTCCAATGAGAAATGTACTGCAGGGAGTGGTTAAGACTCCCTACATGGGTCAGCATCCTCTAGCATGAGAAACTTTCCTAGATCATAAAATCATGGAATCAATCATAGAATCATAAAATCACAGAATTATAGAGTGGCTGAGCTGGAAGTGATCTCAAGTACCATCTAGTTCCAACTCCCTGCTGTGGGTTGGTTGACATCCAACCTACCACATCCAGCCACATCCAGCCTGGCCTTGAGAACCTCCAGGAATGGGGCACCCACAGTTCTCTGGAGAGCTGTGCCAGTGTCTTACAAACCTCATAATGCAGAATGTCTCCCTAATATCTAACCTAAATCTTCCCTCTCCTTGTAGCTCTTCTGTCACTCGCCCACACCCTTCTGAATATCACTTCCACTACCCCACTGCATTACTGATTGTTTGGGTGTATTCAGACTCTGCTGGGGTCTGACTGTAAATTGTTGAGTAATTGAGTGAATATGTGGAGTTCTCTATATGGATTTATCAGCAGTGAGTGTTGAGAAGCAATCTGAAAAAGACACAGATAAAAAGCAAAACAAGACTTTCATGTAGTGGGATAGGTCTCCTAAGATCTTTATTGTCATTTGGATTTAATTCACTGTTAAAAATAATGTAGATCCTATAGGAAATATAAACTATTTTTGGACAGCTCGAATTGGACATAAGTGCACCTCCTACAGCTGTCAGCAGATTTGCATGATTAAGTTAAAATGTATCTTATAACATGAGCAGTAAAGCCTCCTGCAGTCACCGGTTGATAATGTTTTCTTGAGTGCACGCCTCACTGTCCAAGAAATCAACGGAGTGATCTCTCCACGATCATTTGACATGCTGGCTGCAGAGCTAGAAATCTTGTATTTGCTTCTTCTAGCAAACATCTTCCACTTAAAACATCTGAACACTATTTTAGGAGCAAAACAACAAGAAAAAAAAAGTGTGATAGAATGATTACAATTAATATGGTTTGAAATCTCATGCATCAACCTAAACCTGTCTAAACAGAACAATGCCAGGAAATTATAAACACATTTTATAGCCTTCTAACAGCAGAGGTTATCACACTTTGTGATGAGTCCTTGGCCTCTTCCTGTTGGAATTAAGAGTTAAAAAAACACCACTGGCTTCAAAGTGAATTCAGAATTATCTTGGGATTACTCAAGTCGTCAGTGATCAGAACTTTGCTTTTCTGCTCCCTTTTCCCACAGATAGACTGTTTTATTTCTTTATTTATTTTTAATAAATGCAAAGAATGCTGTTTATTTTTGAAGACAACAGACTGAAGAAAGAATTTAAAAACTGTGTGTGCAGAAGGGGAGATTGAAATCTTGTTGTACAAATGCTCTTCAGCTAGAAAATTTCAGCTACAGAATATTTTCTTTAAAATGTCTCTTTTTGCAATAAAAAACCACGCACTCAAAAGATTATTTTTAGTGAGTAAGCATGAAATCAAAATCAGGATACCAGGATACCTCAAAATTGAAATATATCTGTGTATCCATGCATATGTGTAGATATTTGAAGGTGGGTATATATACACTGTAGACAAATGAAGAGTTTTTTTATAGATGTTATTGAGTTGTTGGCATTTTTTTCCTCAGATATTTATAATCTTCAACTTAACATGTATCAGAAATAGAAGGTTTTTCTCCTGCCTGCTCACTGTTACATTACCATATAAATGGATTAATGGGAAGTCATTCAGGAGGGATGATGGCATATTCCTGCAGCTGCGAGATATCTTGAGTTTCTGACTGCACCTTACAGAGCTAAGCTTAGATGATTTTCCTTTCAGAGAATGTCTTGGGTTGGAAGGGACCTCAAAGATCTAGTTCCAACCCCCCACAATGGGCAGGTTTGCCACCCACTTCACCATGTTCCTGTGGGTGTTTCTCTTTGTCTGGAGGTCAGACTTGAATACACAGAGTCATACACAAGGCAAGCCCAATGATCCAACTCTTACTCTTTTTTGAATGTTTATAGCATGGTAAAAATATGAAAAATACACAAAATCTGGTTTTAAATTCAGATTTGCATAGAGCAACCCAGATGATATACTTCCTTGGAAGTATGTATTGAGGTATATTGAGAGAGAACTGCTTGGCCTACATCTCTTCTACAACATGTTATTCCTGGATGAATTTTTGACTGGATGGGCAAGTACAGTGCAGAAGATGAAAGCTCACCTCAGTCCTGCTGGACAATTCAAGTGCCCTATCAGTTTGACAGCTATCTTCTAAGTGCCACCTTCTCCCACCTGGAATACCAGCTTTCATCCAAAACAGCCAACAGTTACTACCAAAAAGATTGATGCCACAGAGTACAATCTGGATTTTGAAGAGCATGAATAAAGTTTCCTCCCATTTTCACTTGTAGTTATAGCATGAACAACTTCTACAATGCATGTGTCATACTTTCTATGGTGAATTAGCTGCTCTTACAATAACTTCCTTAACTTTTTAATGTCTGGCTTGCTTTCTTTCCTAAATATATCTTCAAAAACCTAAGAGAGTCATTCATTGTTATTTATCATTAAACTGGTAGAAGTACTGGATTCTCTGTTGAGAAGGGTTTAACTTGGGCCTGAGGAAGGTCTTGGTGTTTTCAGTAAGCACCTTCTGATGGCAATATTGATTAAATTACCACATCTGCAGTTCTTTGCAGCCTGGCAGGAGAGACATTTACAATTCACAGAAGCTTGTTAGAAGCCAGATACTGAAAGAGAGTAAAAAAAAAAAATGGACAGAGAAGTGGCCAACAACAAAAGTATTTGACACAGATGAAGAGTACTCTGTGAGAAGTGCCTGCAGGCCAAGAGTTGGCCCTTGGCAAAAAGCTGCTTTCACTCACTAATGACTTACTTTGAAAACCAGTAGCTTTGAAACTATTTAGAGAATGGGGAGGAAAAAGACTGTGATGCTTCAGGCTTTTTTATTGATTAAATGATGGACTTTTCCTTGACTCAGCCTCATTTTTTCAGGTAAGAAAATTCATGTCTCGTTATCACTCAGCTGAAGGAATACATAATGTCATTCTCTGCATCTCAGTTTTCCAATACCTTGACGTTCTCTCTTCATCCTCTTCTGGGATAATGAGAATAAAATGTTTCAGGTATTGCACATAGGTGTGTTTGTGTAAAACAAGAAAAAGAATAGTCTTTCAGTTTAAGTCCAGAATCGAAAAGATGTCATATGTTGACATTTTGATCAGAATCACATTTTGGCATTTGAAAACAAATATTGATTCATACCAAACTGCTTAGTTTCAAAACTGTCATTTCACTTTGAATATAACATTAAAACGGCATTTGGTACTGAAATGTCAATTTACAAGAAAATGTTTCAGCTTAAATTGACATCCAGCAACCAAAATATTTGGAATCAAAATCTGTCCTTGTGTGGGAAGAAAAAATCCTTTTCTGTTGTGAAAAACACTTCCCTGTGAACTGTACTCATCTTCATGATACCAGAGTTTCCTACAACAGCAACAAATCTATTTACTGCAAAGTGTTCAGTCTGTTCTACAGTTTCTGGCTGACTGGAATACTGATGAAGGAGTGGTACTACCCACCACCATAACTCTGTTTCCAAAATTGAACAAGTGAAATCAGGACCCAGTTTCAATGAAAAACGATGGTCAGGATTCATCCACCTGCAAAAGTTATGAGGGTGAAGCAATTCTACTTCCCCTATCTGAAAGGGAATTAAATGGAGGGTGTGGGTTTTTCTGCTGGGATTGACTTCAAAGTAACAGTCCCAGTCTTCCCAGCTCTTCATTGTGCTCTTCTTAGATTTCTTCCTCTTCAATACTTATCTCAGCCTCCTTTATGCTCCCCTTTTCTTTAAAGGTTGTTTTTGTCAGTGTCCTCTTTGTGTTCCTCAGGACAAATTTAAGTTTCCTGGTCAACATGCCTGGCCAGTTGTGGCTGTAAAACAGAAGACAGGAGGAGTCAGCAGCCCTGTTCACTGAAGAGTAGAATTTCATTTTACATCATTTTGCATCAGACCAAGCAGAAATATTGGGTTTTCTCAAAGCCATCAGGAAGCATCAAGCAGGGAGGATTTTTGGTACAGAACTACATAGATGTTGTGGTCTCAGTAGACCACAAAAGCACTGTAGGAGTAGCATGGGTTAGTGAGGTATGCAGAGCTTTCAACCAAGGATATCCACTTCATAAAGGTAAACATCATTTCCAAAAAATTCCAAAGGGATCAGCTGCTCACGAAGAATATTTCTAACTGTACATCACAAGCGTGAGAAATCCTTTGTCTGCTAACAGTAGAGATTCCTTATTAATCAGATGGGTTTCCTTGGGTTTAAGGTCATTCACTGACACAGGAAATGTGAACTCCCAGATGCTCTGGCAGTCCCACCATGTATTGACACCGGAGGCATAGTGAAACAGAAAGAGCTGACAGGCACAGAGTTACTGTTATATAGTGGGAGTCTCAAAACTGAATTAAATATAAAGAACTTGTAGAAGGCCAGAAGCTGAGCTTTAGTTAGTTCTCAACTCTGTTTGTGACTAGTCCTACATCAAGCATCACATTAAATCAAACTCACTCTGTACAGTAAAAGAAAATTTTCAGGTTGTAAGCTGAAAAGAACCAAATTCTAACACATTTAAGTATCAGTTATCATTATACAGATTCTAAAAAGAATCGCTTGAGAAATTCTTTTGTACATACACAAATATGTAAGGTTTCAAACCATAAACATCACTGTTGTGAATGATGAACAAGCAATTACTTTAGAAGAAAACTATATAAAGCAGGGATCTCAAGATTATTAGAAAAGGGGCTTTGAAAAGAGAGGAATTGGATGGTATCAGGTCCAAAAAGTATTCACACTAATGACCAATTAATAGTACATTAGTACCAATTAATAGTACATTATAACAATATATACAGGGTATACAAAACATATAGAAATACTAATAATATTGGAACCAGAACAGTACTGATCACTCTGAAACCCTCTAATGCTTTTGTGCAATCACTTAAGGGAGTTATGTTTCGTTGTTTGATCTAAGGTTCTGCAGAAGATCTTTGAAGGTCTGAGTACCTGCCTCTGAGGACAGACTATTCAATTTGGAAGTAACAAAACAGATAGAACTGGCCTCAAGTTGCTCCAGGGGAGGTTGAGTTTGAATACTGAGAGAAATTTCTTCTCAGAGTGGTCAGACATTGGAACAGGCTGCTGAGGGAGGTGGTGGAATCACCACCCTTGGAAATATTCAAGAACAGTGGAGATGTAGCTCTTGGTTTAGTGGACATAGTAGTGATGGGCTGATGGATGGACTAGATGATCTTAGTGGTCTTTTTCAATCTTAACAATTCTATGGTTCTATATTGTGATCTCTTCACTCTCTCACTTGGTGGGAGCCCAAGGACGGCCAAGTATGAGAAAACAGCAAAGAAATATGAAGTCATAATCCTGAATGTTAAGAAACTGCAAACATATCAAGTTATGTTTAGAATTCACCCCAACAGTTCACTCATTCAACATTTTGAGGAAGAGCTAATAACTTCGTAAAAAAACAATCAGAACTCTTGTGCAACCACTAAGGAGACAAGGAAAATAAATTTCCTTGGGGTTTTATTAAGCCTTCCTGGTGCTAGTCAAAGATTTGCCTTCTAATATGTTGCTGGGAGATGCCTCTGCATACCAAGAGAGAAGAAGTAACTGATGCAGAACAGCAGATGGAAGAGAAGAAAGATGTGACTGGAGAGAATTCAACAGAATTCTCAAGCAGAGCAGTGCTTAGTTTCAGAAGTTCTGTTTTTAATATTTAGAGAGATCATGCAGGCAAAATCATCTAAGATTATTCCAACAGTGGGGCTGAAGGACAAATAGTAAGCTGTCATTTTACTGGGCTTCCATGTAAAAACAGGTTTCACTTTCAAGTACAGAGTCAATCTTTATCAAATACTCTGTGCTAACTTAGCTTTCAGACTTCAGATTCAAATCTTAACTTCTGATCAACCACACCTTACTAGTTTATGGTTTGAACAGCAACAAGCAGCTACAGTATTTTTCCAAATACAAAAGGATCTTGAGAGATCTATTGTTACTGACATCAAAACAGAGGGAGAAGCTAAAAAAAATAAAAATAACTATACACTATTATACACCACATAACTTCTGATTTCTAACAAAATCATCCCAACTACACATTTACTTCTCATCCCAATTGGTACCATACTATCAATAACAGAGCTGCTCTCATGAGGTGTGTAAAAGGAAAGCAACAAGCCATGTGGGTTCTTCCAGGCTTGAATTCCAGCTTAATCTGAGTTTACCATGGGCTGGGATTTTCCTGGCATAGTGCACATTGTCATCAAATGGATCAATAATACACTGTAAGTAGATGCCATATGTCTTACAGGAATGATAGGGAAAGCAGGTCATAAATTTGCTAGGAGATCATCCAACAAGGCTACTACCGTCTCTGGACAACTCTGGTGCAGTTCTTGGCACCTTTTGAATGAGATACTTTAAAAGAATTATACATCATTTTGACCAAAAATAAAAGGCAGTACTAAAACCAGCGATGTGCAGACAAATGACACACAAGCGGACACTAAACAGCAGAGCTACATGAGGACTGTCCTACAGCTACTACCTCAGATCTAGGCCTTTTTGCCAAGTTGTTTTGCAGCTTTCCTCCTTTTGAACTCTGCAATTTCTTCCGAGGGTAACCCATGAGCTTTACACCTGCAGTGAACAGGTAGGCCATTAGAGAAAGAACCAGTTCAGTTTTATCTGCAATAAAGAACAGACCATACTGGTGACTTTAGGAAAGTGTAAGTGTCTTCTAGTTTGAAAAGAGGAAACAAATGTTGAGTCTTCAGCTCGACATTGCAAAGAATGAGATTAGCAAATTTAATTTCAACTATCCTGAAGTTGCTGAGACAGGCATGTTTTGTAATCTCTATAGCCAGGCACTTCCAGACTTCTCTAGACACATTCCAGACACTTCTCGCAGGATGAGATGAATGACTTTGTTGATTGAGGAGCTCAAATTAGATTTCTACTGGATGACTGCATCCTGGATCTTTTAGACAACACAAACCCTGAGATAATTATTTTTTTAATTCTCTGGTCCTCCTTTAGTTCATCAAAAGGAAGAACAAAACCAAACTTCTATGAAGATCTTATGGTTTGGATTTTGGGTGGTCCTTTGTGGAGTCAGGAGATGGACTTGATGATCCTTAAGGGTAACTTCCAACTCAGGATATTCTATGATTCTGTGATCTTTCATTTTATTAGTGTATTTCCTCTCTCAGTGCCTTTTGCTCTCACATGGGATGTTGGTTTCAGCAATTCTTGCCACTCAAAGCTATGGAAATATTTCCAAATTGAAATCCTATATAACTGTCCCTTGAGACAGTCAGTTTTAACTGAAAGCTTAACAGAAATGTTTCAGACTTTCTGGAGGGAAATAGGAATCAGGTTTCAACTCTCTCATCGGATATGTCTTAGAAATTTTCATCATAGAATCACAGAATCACTGAGGTTGGAAAGATCACTAAGATCATCAAGTCCAACAATCAACCCATCACCACCATGCCCACTAATCCACAGTGTCTAACCACGTTGTCCTTCCATGTCTTACCTAAATCCTCAGCTTCTGCAACAATTTTCCTTCTCATAGAAAACCTGATTCCTATTTATAAAACTTTCTGTGAGTCATGGAGCCTTCAGGGATGGGTCCTGAAGACAAGAAAGACCCAAGGACTTAATTCTGATGGGTTGAATGAGTGATAGCTTCTTCTGGGAATATACAATTCAGGTAGGAGTTGTCCCACTACCTGCAAAAGATATGTTTCCTTTGGAATCAGAAAATTTGGACTCTCTTCTGAGCCAATGAAGAGACAGAAATTGGTGAATGAGTGTGTTTATCTCAAAGAAGATGTCCTCTGCAGGGCAGAAGAGGGGCACCTGGAAGTGCCCAAATCTCTACATTGACTCTAAAGGCTGTGTAAGTTGCAAAGCTCAAAAGGATATGGCTATGCCAGAGCTCAATAACTTTACATTAGCTAAAGTACTACCAGCTGGGCTAAGAGGAGGGACACTTGGACTTCAGCCCCTCTATGCAAGCAGTGGCAAAATTCAGTCACACAGGGGTAAGTGTGAGGAACTTATTCCTGAGACAATCCTACTGAATATCATCCACAGGGATGATGGAGGATGTTGTTGCCCATTTCTGCACAACAGTGCAGCAGGTTGTGACTGACCAGAAGGCCAAGACCTGACCAAAGTCTTCATGGTCCAAGCCCAATATCAGATTTTGAAAGCTCTAACTCTAAACACTGTTTATATATATATAAAATAAACTTTTGCTTATGAGTTGGACTTCACTCACAGAACAATAACATGAAAGATCCAGTATAAACAATATTGCTGTATCTTCTGCACTTATTAGTGTCTGAGCAACTGCTGGCTACTGATTCTGCATCCTCCATCCTAATTTCTTCCACCTCAACCTGTCTAAAATCATCTATTATTTTTTCAAGATCTTTTATTCCCTCCACCGTGTTTCTGAAGCTAGCAGGAGAAAAGCTCATGTGAGATCCTGCACTCCAGCTCCCTGGACAGGATCTTTCTGGAACACTGGCACAGGTTGCTCAGAGTGGTAGATATTCCATCCCAGGAAACATTCAAGGACAGACTGGATGGGGCTCTGAGCAACCTGATTGAGCTGTGTCCCTGTTCATTGCAGGATAGTTGGACCAGAAGACCACCACCTGAAGACCTCAGTCGTGAGTGAAAACGTTGTCATCTCTTTTTTCTTTTCTTATTCCCACCTCATTCAAACTTTTGTAGGGGACCAAAATATTATCTACTGAGAGGTATCTTGGGCAATTCATTACATCTCAGCTCCTTGGTCATGCTCCAGTCAACCCTGGGGCCTATTATGTAATTGATTCCCAGTGTTCTCAGTACTTTTTCCTCTTGCCTCTCAGCAATGTCATGCATAAAAGAATTTTGCTCTGCAAAAGCATCCTCATAGCCTGCCTAAGGGAGACAGGAGAAATTACCAGGCACATCTCAGCATGTCTCAGCCATGCCTAGGGCCTTAGCTGCAAGCTAGAATGTGGTGGACAAAGACAGGTAACAAGCCCTTCCCTCAATCCATACAAACATCTGTAAAGGAAAGGCAATGCATTTAATCACAATCAAACACTGCTGCTACCTAAATTTACTTCCTTTCTGAGCACCTCATTTTGAATTTCTTACAGCAGTTCTCCAACATTCCAGCCTACTCTTCCAGAAGCCTCATCTTGCTCAGTAAGAGCCTGTTTAAATAAATCAGCTGAAACAACTACATTCTAAGTCACAAAGCCTTGTTCAAAGGGAGGTGAGTCACTGACTTTCTTTACCTTTTCCTCTTCAAAACAGTCAGGATTCAGATAAAAATTCTTCTTTCTCTCAGCTTTGCTATGGCCTTTTTTCTTTATTTTGCTGTTGTATTTGGGGTTTAGAAGTCATTTTAAAAGCAAAGACTGACTGTGAAGGAAAAAAAAATTCTGTCCTGACTTTGGGATGATCAAGACTCTGAGCCAGAATGCGCTTTGATTTCCCCAAATAACTTATATTCTACATAAAGTTCATTTATGAAATCTTGTGATACTGTTGTATAAGTCCACCTATCTAAGGACATCAATATTTATATGTATTTGCTGCTGCTTGCTCTACAAGCTCTTATTTTTTTTTTTTTTTTTTATATCAAGTTTAAATGTGTGTTGGGTAAAAAACATCAAGTGGAATCCTGAAAGGAAATCCTTTCACTTGTCCCCCAAAGAAATAAATCAGCATCAATAAGAAAGATTCCCCACTGACCCTCTCCTGTCAGAGTCTCTCCATACAGATGTAGAATGAGAGATCTTTCTGTTGGGTAGAGGAAGAAGCCATGTCGTTCTCATGGATGTCTTCTTCCTCACAAAGAGCTGTTTTTCATCTGATATTTGGAACTGGAGTCTTTGAGCATCTTCCACCGCTTCTTACTCATTTCATTTTCAATTAAATTCTTGGTGCTTCCTCCAAGGCCAATCCTCATGTACAGAAGAATGGGAAAGTCCCAGAGTGTTCTCCAGTTCCTGGCTGCATCTTCATTTTTTATTGATTTCTCACTTCATCTTGTGCTTAGTACTTATGATGGTGTTGGTCTGGTTGCTCTATGGATTCTTCCAGACTTAAGAACTTCTATTTCACACAAGAGCAGGGCTCTGTGTCTGATGACAGCAATGCAAAACTCTTGTGTGTTCCTTCCCTAGGCAGTGTGCTCATGGTTAAAAACCCCTGAGAGGATCCATGGTCTATATCCAATATCTCTGAATTATATATCTACCTTTCTTTCTCCTGTTGACATTTAATTTAAGATAGAATTAGAAAGAGCCATCATGTCACTCAACTCCCTGGAATTGCAGGTGAATATGATACCATCTTTCATTGTTGATTGTGGATTGTTTGTTTATTTATTTTTTTTTTCTTTTTCTGAATTTCAATTTTTATTGAATATTTCCAGGTAGTAGATAATTTTCAGTGCTTTGCCAAATGCAGCAGGCTTACATTTGATAGATTCCAATAACCTCCTTTCTGTTGTTTAGGGCAAGTGGAGTGCCCCATAAGAGCTGACAAGTGGCTGCCTGTTTGAGAGCATCGTAGCATGTCGACTTTCAGAACCTTACCATCTTTGTGCTTTTTCTTTGTCTGCTCTTTAGCCCCCAGACTTGCCTCCTGTTGTACCTCCCAGCTTTCCTTCCAGCCTATCTGAAATATCAAGGGCACAGTTAGGCTACTGCTCAGTTATTCAGCATGCTTGCTTTGTCTGTCTCATCATCTTGGTACAAGGTGTATGTCCATCACAATCTGCTATTATTTCCTGCTGTAAAGTATAAGACTTCAGTAGAGAGCCTTTTTTTTTTTTCTATCTTTCACGATGGAGCCCCAACCTACAAGATCCTGAGATGCAGCGATACAAATCCTGATGAGCTGCCAGAAAAGAGGGGAAATAGCATCCATCACAAGTTAGACATCTATCAGAAAAGGTGTAGGAATTTGTCTTGGAGCAAGGAGAGGACCAAGGAGACTATTTTACTGCATGCCTTGTTTTCTGTGATACAAAGAAAACCTAAAGCTCTCACACCAAGCAGATAAAATCAAAATCTGACCAGATCCAGAAAGAGAGTGGTTAACCCTCAATGGCAAAACTCTCTGGAGTAGGAAGCAGCACTACCATCTGGACATTAAACATTTACTTTCCCTATGTCCCTATGTCCCTGTGTCCTGGGCCACTGATGAACATCAACCCATTTCCCATACAAACAGTAGGCGAATGGGTTTCTTACTTGACTTACAGTAAGCTTTTTATTTCTGAAAACAGATATGCAGATCCTCAGTAGCTCGACATAAAGTTGATTTTAAGAACAGCCTTTTAGTTCATTTAATTTTATGCATGGTTAGAAGAAAGTAGAGGTGGTGAGAAGTGTATTAGGAACTTTAATGGAATTTACTTTCTTCTTAATTAAAATGCATTGCATCCCGTATGCACAATGTCACCCTCATCACCTGGCTTTTACGAGTTGTATGTGTTTACCTGAACCTCCTTACACAATTGCAAATATATTAAGGCCTAGTGCAGACAGTGGTATTCAATGATAATGTTCCAGTTAATGCCTCCAGAAGACTGTAGTTGGGATTAAACAGAGAGGTTGGTGAATATCAATTAAATTCAAATTATGTAGGAGCAGTAATAGTTCCTTTGTTAGTCATTTGGTTATGGCTTGAGGTTTATTACTAGACAGTCAGATATATTCTCTCAGTAATTTCAACAATACCAGAAGGGATTGTTTTCACACTATTTTATGGGGCTATTAACATTTGCCATGTCACAGAATTAAGTATCTTCCCACATTTTTACATTTGCTGGTTTGGCTTCCAGCCTGTGTTATATGCATGTTCACCTATGTAAGCCCAGGATCATTTTCCAGACTTAGGGACGCCAAGGCTACAAGCATACTGATAGTTTGAAGAAGGATAATGAAGCTTGATTGATCCCTAGAGATCTATGAATATTAATATGAGCTACCTGATCATAGATTTGCTCATGATTGCTCACCAGAGCTAGAAAATTGACTTCATATATATGAAGAAATTCTCCTACTAAGGACTAGGCTTTCAGCTCTATTTGGTTGATGGGTACTACATGGCAATATAGGCCTAAAATACTCTATATTTCATGCAGTATTTTAATGGAAAAAAGATCATCGACTTGTGTCAGTGAGAAGCACTAACATACCAGAAATGAGACTAAGTTCATCAAGATGTCCAGTTTCATATGATAACTCATAGGGTCAGACACTGATCCACCCATTTTTATGAAGACAAAATCAGTCTTCCTAGGATTACTTTGAGCCCTATCTCCACACAGCACTTCCATCCCAAGGATTCGAACCTTAAATCCATGACCCCCAGATTTGCCCTTCTGTAGTACAGAACATGAGACCAAACCTAATTTATTAACCTTCTCTTAGCAAGTACAAACTCTCAGCAAGACCACCACAACTGCCTGTCTGATGAAGTTTAAGCCACTCAAGTTGCAAAATAAAGCAAGAGACACAGGCAGTTATCATTTTTCTCTCTTAACTGGGATGACTGGGAAAAGCACACATCAGCAGTAAAGTTAATCCAGTTGACATACAGGAAAGTGTGAAGCCACATAGTCCAATTTAATTATGTTTTGTGAAATTCCTCAGAACATGCAGGGTGTGAAATACCAGCTTTGTGGGCACTCATTTCCTTTCAGAGCAGTAGGAACCAGGAATTAAGGACTAGTTCAAGCAAAATATCTCTCCGGGGTGCCAACCACATTACATTAAAATAAGTATTACAAGCTCATTTGGGTAAAGAGAATTTCCTATCCTAGAAGCTGAAGATTTACATTGGAGCAAATCCTCTCTCCTTGTTGTTCAGTACTTCATGACCTGAGGTAATCTAAGTCAAGAGTTCAGACAGAAGGCCAGACTGTGAGTTGAAAGTCTGCAGGGCACCTTTCAAAGGAGTGTTGCTTGATTTTGTGAGCCATGATGATGAATGAAGCGATGAGAAATACATTCCTCATTCTTACTAACAGGAGAAAATCTAATGATCTAGTTATGAGGGACCAGGTTGTACAAGACCTCGTGGAAAGGAAAGATCTAAACAGTAGAGGAGTTCAGAATAAGGTGAATAGAAGAGGAAGAAGATTCCTTAGCTCAAAAACCTACAAATGAGGAAATTCTGGAGAATATCAAGCAGCAGCTTGAAATCACCATATTGACCAAGATATAGCTATAACAGAGGAATAACTATCAGCCTCTAATAAGTTGACATAAAAATAGAATCTCAAGACAAGGCTGGAAAAACAGGACACCATGTCTGAACCTTGCCTGATAATAGCACTGCCTGTGCATGAGGCAGTTCTCCAAATACCTGCTTTTCTTCTGCAGGATTTAGCTTTCATTTTGAATCCTTGATTTCATTTAAGGACATGTTCCATTTCATTTTAGCTTTTCCCTCTGATTACATTTACATTCATTCAACTACTGTGGAGATAGAAATACTGTGAAAGAACAGTGAATATCAGGGCACAAGGATGCTTAGGATCCTCGGTGAGTAGGACAGTTTTTTTCCTCATCATATTGCCCCCATCCTCAACCACTTAGACGTGATGTATTTGTCATAATATAAAATTTCTATTTAGAAACAGCTCTAATCTGCGTAAATCTGACCAAATAGAAGCATATACTACCAGATGACTTTTTGAGGGTTGTCAACAAAGGCCTGATAATTGACTTTAAGATGGTAAAACCTGGATGAGAAGGACCTAGCAGATTTAGCACTTCCTTGGTAGCATGGAGAGACAATTCACCCCAGCATTATGGCAGATTTCCTCCAAGATTTGTATTTCTCATGGAAAATGCATCAAGGATATCAGCACACATTAATCAATAGCTCATTTCCATTAAATATTAACACTAATATGCGTCCAAGTTTAAGAAACTTTGTTCATCTCTCACATTTATCTTCCAGTCACCTTCTGTATTCCAACCTGTCTGACAACCAAATACCTTAAAAGATATGATTCTAAATACTATTATTTTCATGTTACCCCAGGAAAACTGGGAGCACTTTGAATGCATGGGCTGTCCTGAATGTACCTGTTCACTGGTTAAATACTATCTGCAAAGGGAGATAAATACCTTTTCCATTCTACTAACAGGAAATGAGGCAAAACTTAGAAAAGGATTACTCAAGAGAAGTCAGAACTGAAAGAAAAAACATACACTACTTGCTTTCAGACACTGCAGGACCTCTTTACTGTGAATGAGCATCTTTCAAGAACAACTTATGTTCCAGTGTAGATATTCAAGAAGGCCCGGGGAAGATTTAGATTAGATTTGAGGAGAAATTTTTTCTCTGAAAGAGTGGTCAGGCACTGGAATGGCCTGCCTAGGGAGGTAGTTGAGGCACCGTCCCTAGCGCTGTTCAAGAAGCGTTTAGATGAGGTGCTGAGGGATTTGATTTAGTAGCTTGGTGGGTAGGGATGGTGGTAGGGGGATGGTTGGACTAAATGATCTTGTAGGTCCTTTCCAACCAAATGTATCTATGAATCTATGAATCTAATTACACCCTGCCAGCATGCATTTCTCTTCATTGACTATAAAGTGAGTCAAGGTTGAGTAACTCCAGTGTCAGTGACCACTCTGTTCTCATCAAACAAATCAGACTCCCAGTTTTGATGACCTGACCACAACATCATTTCCAGGCATTCAGCATAAGACAGCAGAACAGGGGCACTCAGTCTTCAAAGTCAGGTATTGAAGAACTTCAAAATGGCTGAATGAGTTATGCTCATCCCCTCTTGTATGGAGACAACATCATTAGGTCTTTAATTACACAATGTCGATATACCTCTAAAACATCTTCTTATGGTTTGGTTGAAATGAACAGTGCTACAGGGAATAAATGTGTTTGTAATGAAGCTAGTGTTTTCTGGAGGAGTTTAGTGGGATGAGAGAAAAACTTGAGTGTCACAGATATAGACACAGGTTAGGAGGGGCATTCAGGAAGGAACTGCCTGGTGCTCCATTTCTAATGGACTGCAGGGTAAAAATAATCAGTTCCCATGAGACTTTCTGGGAGCTGTGATTAAGGAGAAGTGTTGAATCACCTGAACCACTCCTGAGTCCCAGTGCTGTGCCTGAAAACATTTAAGTTGCCTAAGACAAAGGTTGCAAAGACTTTGCAAACAGACACCACAGAAAGACAGTTATGCCAGCAGTGAGCTCCAGCGGTGACCTTTTAATGAATATATAGAACAGTGATTAAGTCACACTTACCCTGGCTTTATTTCAGGAGGTTTAGGTAAGGGCTTCATAAATCCTTTTTTCCCAACCAGCCAATATGTGTCTTCTACTCCTTTACCCTAAAATAAAAAATAAAATAATAAAAAAAAAACTCCAGATAAAGTATAGCTTTTGGACCACCCTCTCCTCAATACGTTCTGAGGGCATCATATATATCCAGAGACAGAGAATGGCTGGAAGTCTTGTGCTCTCTTTTGCAGTGTCTCAGGGAGAATTTTAGTTTCACTGCCTTTTAAAAACAGACCTTGCTCAAACTGCCATGTACAAATGACCTTCACTAATCAGGGTCATTGAAACCACACAGTTTAATAGGAATGAGTATCTCTAATAATCTTATTTTGCAGCACAGGCATCAATAATAGAGAGATTTTACAACTGCTGCTGGGTTTAATGTCAGAACATTCTATTCCTTTCTCTACATCAATAATTTAGCTTTTAAAGCAAGAGGCATCTTACACAATACATCCGACTGTATTAGAGCCAACTATCATTGTCTGGAGCCAGTGCAGGAAAATAGACACTTCTAGGGTGACATCTATCTTCACAAAAACTGGACACTGAAAATAGGTCAGGTTAATTTCCTGAAGTGTCATTTTATCTTCACTGACTAAGCAAAGGTTTCTTTTTGTTAACTAAAGCTGGAGTAATTACCTCAGATATTCCGTTGCATCCATATGAACTTGGGTGAAAAAATACTTCTTAGATATAAAAGATTGTTTGGACACCTGGAAACATAATCATACCTCCTATTGTAGGAGTTTAATGTAAGCAAAACTAATTCTTCCTGGTGATTTTATAAGAAGATAAGTGATTTAGTGACAAATTATTTAGTCTGTCTGGTTTAGGCACTCTGAAAATAAGCAGGTTCTGTCAATGCTGAATTAAATAGAGTCCTAAATATTGGGAGTATTTCTGGTAAAAAGTAGTTTAATTAGTTGTTGAATGATAAAATATATTATTGTGATAATAAAATCCTAATTTAATACAGTGAGAGGCTGATCAGTGAAGTGAGGTACATTCCTTATGGATAAACTGAGTATACCAATTCATATAAATATATATTTATAACATTTATATATGTTTTATAGACATTTATATGTTTGTATCATGAGAAAGAAGGCAACACTTCTAGATTTAATTGTATGCCCTCTGAGTTTTCTGCATGTCCACCTTGGAAGGGTGTATTACCCTTGGAAGGGTGTATCTACAACTTGTATCTACAGCTCTCATTGACAGGACAGTAGACAGCTCAAGCTGAGGTGCATACAGACAGTGACAAATGAGCCTTCGTTTGTGTCTTTTTCCACAAATCCCTTACAATGTTGTGAGTCTCTCATCATAATATAATGCCTAAAAAAAAATAATTGAGTTTTGGAACCATGGATTATTCTAATACACATGTTCCTCCCCTCTTCTCCATGGCATTTATCAACCTAAGCTCTTTCTGAATGAAGAATGAAGTTGCCTCATACCATAAGCTTTATTCCTTCTTTCTGCCACAATTTTACATTTCTCTGATAACCACCAGCAGGCTTCTAAATTCAACTGTGGACTTTATTCTCCTGCAGTATCCTTCCTGAGAAAAAACAATCCTATTGCAAAGAGTGGCTCTTTGTTATGTGTATGTTATGACAGTGCTGAAGTGAGAAAAAGAGTGAGTGCACTTGACTGACTACACAGTCTGATGTCAGGCAGAGCTCTGTGTGGCAGTAGCTGGAAAGTATATGAATTTAGGCATTTGATATATGGTTCAGATAAACTCTCCTTATAAACTTCAGAAACAAAGACTATGAAAAAAAAATAGGTTTTAAAAGACTTTTGCCCTTCCATTCATCCTCTACACCAGGAATCCCCTCGTGGTGGAGGATTTCAGATGGCAATGGCATTAGTCAGTGCTTTTTCTTTTGTTACCAACTTTTTCAACAGCTTCCTCTCCTGATTTTTAGAATGAACAGATATAGAGCATACATCTGTTTGCTTGATAGCATGGATTTTTTCCATGGTCCTTCAAGAATTACCTCATGTATTGAAACAACTGATGTGGATTATTTAGGAAGGATTTCATGGAAGAGTGATGGATGAAGGCCAAAGAAGACCATAGAATGAAAATTCCTTAAGCAAGAAAATTCCCTTATGAAGCATTTCACACAGACCAGCCCTACTTACCTTCAGTTCTGTTTTTCCCCTAGGAACTATTTCATAGCCCTCATTTAGAGACCGAAGTGTATCCACCGTACTTTGGCTGACATGAATTCTGTAAGCTGAGAATAGAAAGCAAGACAGCTGGGTCACTATACCACACACACACTGTGAATTCCCACTACTTTGTGTTGGCAAGGAAAACTGCTCCAAGGCTCGTAGGCATGATGTAGTTGTGTGGTGATGGTGATCCTCTGTGTAGAGTACAATGGCAATGGACTGGATCCTTCCAGGTAAGGCTGTAACAAGTATAGGGTGAGAGGAGATCTACACTGGGGACTTCTTTGAGGAAGACAACAAATGCACTAAGCATGGGAAGTCTTGATCTTCATAAAGATGACAAGTGCTGTTTAAGCAACATTGCTGGCTGGAATGAAAAATGTCGTTATTAATATCTTTTGCCACACTGTAAAACTAAGCAGCAAGAAAGAAAAGAAAAATAATTGACTGAAGTTCTGTTCCAGGCAGCCAGCATCATTTGAAAAACAGGTGCTGGGATTAAGAGCAGCGAGGTGGGGTTTGCAATGAGACATAACGAGAATGTGGCTGTACATGTAGATCCATCTGGATTTTTCAGTAATTGATTCTACCCAGAGCTGCTGTTAACATTTTAAGAACAAAAATGGCAAAGGCAGAAATCTTTATCAAATTCCCATCTCTCCAATTTGTTTTGCAGCCAATGCTGGAACTCACTGAAATTTGTTGCTATGCTATTGATGTGAACAAGCCAGGAAATATTTCCAAACTATTTTCCCCAAAACAGTTTAATTGTTGTTGATGTTCTTAAGATATTTTTTTCAAATGTCTCAATCCCATTCTGTTTCCCCATGAAAAATGTGGGGGTAAACTAATTAAATATTATTATTATTATTATTCAGAATGATAAGAAAAAAAGAATATCAGTTTAAAGGAACTGATGCAGAAGAATACCACACTGCTTTTTGCTATTTTTAGTGTAGCAGTAAGCTACAGCCTACCTATTAGTGTCTATCTGTATACATTTCTATTGGTGTACTAAGATCTTCTGCTGTCTGCAATATTAGCAGGTTCCAGTTTTACTGGGAATTTGTATTTCTAAGGTTCTAAATCTTGAAAAACCTTCATGTTTAATTTAAGCTTAATTGTTAGTCTTAATTAGCGAAGTTGAAATGACTGGAATTAGAAATGTGATGGCTATATGACAGAAAAAGTAATTTTCGCATGGCAATTCCTCAAGATTCCATTAAATATCAATATCATTAATATTTCCTATAGTTTATGAGGTAGATATATTAGCCAATCTATTAGAAATGTTGAAGATTTCAAGAGGGAGACCAGAGGAGAGAAAAGGTTAAAACAAGCAAGATACTTTGCCTTTGGTAATCAACTTGTACTGATGGACTGAACATCAAAAGTGAATTCAGAACTCATGCTGTCCCTTGCTCTCCACTGCGTCATTCACCGTTTGTCCACCAAGCTTTACAGATCCATGTTTCAGTCAAGGACACAACAGAAAGAAAACCTTTTTTATGCATGACTGAAATGAAGATGAATGCTTCTCTCCCATTGTCCCATTTTTCCATGTCTAGAAGGCACCATGTACATGACAATAAGAAACTGCTGTGATATAGTGTTGCATTATCAGCTCCAGATATTGGCTCTAGCAGTGAAGACTTGGCTTTTACGACTTGAAACCATTGGAGAATTAAGGCAGGAACTTGAGGGAAAAAAAGCATTAACATCAGCTCAGTGAGAAAGACATCAAGAATACCCAAAGGAGAAGGGAATCTTAAGGATTTTTCTAGGACCTGACAGCACTTATTCAGTGTCTATTGCTGATAAATGAAACTCTCGCAGAATACACCAGTAAGCCCCTCATGTGGCAGGGCACCATTATCTGTGGTCTGCTGTTCTCACTCTTTAGAATGATAGTCATAGATACATAGGATATCCCAAGCTGGAAGGGTCTTACAAGGATCATCGAGCCCAATTCTTGTCTCCACATAGGATCGCCCAATACTCAAACCCTACTTCTGACAGCATTTTTCTATTAATTCTTGAACTCCAACACCTTGGTGCTATGACCTCTGCCTTGGAGAAACCAGTGCCTGCATTTTCATCCCCACTTGCCTTATACTAGCCATGGCAGGTAGCTGCATTATTATACTGTATGAGAACAGCTCTGAATCAAGAGTTCTCAGCAGTCTTAAAGCAAGGTACAACTCCATGCAGGAGAAATCTAGAGCAAGATTCACATTCATTTCAGCTGATGGAATCCAAATCACAGGACTGTAGCTAGAATGCAGGGTGTGAATGGCATTGGTTACTGGACAAAACTAAACATTCTTTTGAGATTTTGCAGGAAAAAGAGGAGAAAAGCTAAATGATCTCTTCAACTTGAATATTGGCCTCTGAGGGCTACAGGCTGCTTTTAATTTTGTCTTTGGACTTGTCCTTTTCTTGAGAGCCGTTTCAGTTACAATGCCTGTAATTTAAGATGCACATTTCTTCATCTCCTTTGAGAAGGAGGTTGTGGTGAAGTGGGGATCAGCCTCTTCTCACGGATAACTAGTGATAGGATGAGAACTAATGGCCCCAAGCTGCAACAGAGGAGGTTCAGATTGGATATTAGGAAAAATTTATTTTCAGAAAGAGTGGTCAGGCATTGGAACAGGCTGTCTGGAGAATCAGTGGAGTTACTGTTCCTGGAGGTGTTCCAGAACCTTGTGGATATGCCCCTGAGGGTCTTGGTTAATGGGCATGGTGGGAATGGGTTGTGGTTGGACTTGGTGATCCTTGTGGTCTTTTCCAACCTTGAATGTTCTCTGATTCTAAAACTGTAAATCCACCCCAGGCACTGCCCCAAATACTCACGCAGACCCGTGGACTCCATTCGTGATGCTGTATTTACTGTGTCTCCAAAGAGGCAGTACCGGGGCATGGTCAAACCCACCACGCCTGCCACACAGGGCCCTGAAAGACAAAACATCTGTATAACCACGTGATGACACTGCACAAATCATGGAGTTCTCCAATACACAAATCTCACATTTTCCTTTGATATCCAAAAGCCAAATGGAAATACAGGCCTACTACACCTCCCAGACAAGGTTTTGAAAACACATTACCTGTATAATGCAGCCATGGTCTCAATTCAAACCATGGGGTGCACAGACAAGCAAATTTCATCATCTCATCTGGTATCCAAATCTTCTTTGGAATACAAGAGAAGGATTTATAATTATGTCTACCTTCATGGTGGAGGTAGACAGCCTCACCTCCATCCCTGAAAAGGTGATGGAACAGTTTGTTCTGGATGCTGCCTCCATGCAGTTGGAAGAGAAGAGAGTTATCAGGAGTAGTCAGCGTGAGTTCACCAGGGGGAGGTCATGATCAACCAACCTGGTGGCCTTCTGTGATGTCATTCCTGGCTGGATGGATGGGGGGATTGCAGTGGATGTTGCCTTCCTTGATTCCAGCAAGGCATTTGACACTGTCTCCCACAGCATCCTTATAACAAAGCTGAGGAAGTGTGGAATAGATGAGTGGACAGTGAAGTGCGTTGAGAACTGGCTGACTGGCAGAGCTCAGAGGGTTGTTATAGGTGGTGTGGAGTCCAGTTGGAGACCTGTACTTAGCAGTGTTGTTCAGGGGTTGGTGCTGGGTCTGGTTCTGTTCAACATCTTAATCAATGACCTTGATGAGGGGATAGAGTCCACCCTCATCAGTTTGCTGATGATACAAAGCTGGGAAGAATGGCTGACATGTTGGAAAGCCATGCTGCCATTCAGTGAGACCTGGACAGGCTGGAGAGATGGGCAGAAAGGAACCGATACCAAATGAAGTTTAACTAGAGCAAGTGTAGAGTCTTGGACCTAGGGAGGATTAATCGCATGCACCGGTACAGGTTGAGGTGATGAGCTGCTGGAGAGGAGCTCTGAGGAGAACTTCCTGGTGGAAGACAGCTTAGCCATGAAGCCAGAAGCATGCCCTGGTGGCCAAGAAGGCCAATTGAATCCAGGAGTGCATTAAAAAGAGCGTGGCCAACAGGTTGAAGAAGGTCATCCTCCCCCTCTACTCTGCCATGGTGAAGCCTCACCTGGAGTATTGTGTCCAGTTCTGGGCTCCCCGGTACAAAAAAGACAGGGATCTCCTGGAAAGAGTCCAGAGGAGGGCTACAAAAATGATAAAGGACGTGGAACACCTCCCTTATGAGGAAAGGATGAGAGACATGGGTTTGTTCAGCCTTGAAAAAAAAGAGGACTCACATCTATAAATATCTAAGGAGCGGGAGGCAAAGGAACAAGGCTGGACTCTTCTCAGCAGTGTGTAGCGACAGAACAAGGGGAAATGGCCTCAAACTGAAGCATAGGAAGTTCTGCACAAATGTGCATGGGAACTTGTTCACAGTGCAGTGATGGAACAGTGGAACAGGCTGCCCAAAGAGGCTGTGGAGAGGTTGTCTTCTCTGGAGATGTTCAAGACCCATCTGGATGCCTACCTGTGCAACCTGGTCTAGGGAGCCTGCTTTGGTGGGGGGGGGGGGGGGTGGATACAATGATCTCTGGAGGTCCCTTCCAACCCCTACAATTCTGTGATTCAGTGAAAATTAAGGCATTTCTCTGAATTAGACAGTAGTGTTTTATTGCTAAAGAAGATCTTCTGTGTCCTAATTCAAACTGTGTCAAATTGGAAAAATTCAGAGTCCACTGAATCTCAAAGACTACTGAAACCTCAATTTAATAAGCTATCTCCAACCTCCTTTTCCCTCTGATAAAGCTGAAGTTGAGATCCTGTGTCATAGAATCAAAAGATAGAAAGCTATTGTTTGAATTGAAGGGACCTTCGAAGACCATCTGGTCCAACTCCCTCGCAATGAACAATGACATACACAGCTCCATCAGGTGCTCAGAGCCCCATCCAGCCTGACCTTGAGTGTCTCCAGGGACAAGACATACACCATCTCTCTGTGCAACCTGTGCCAGTGCTTCACTACCCTTATGGCAAAAATCTTATTTCCTTACATCCAGCCCAAATCTCCCCTCTTTTAGTTTGAAACAACTTCCCCTTGTCCTATCACAATAGACCCCACTAAAGAAATTGTCCCCTTCTTTCTCACAGCCTCATTTTAGATACTGAAAGGCCCTTCTCAGGTTTCTCTGGAGTCTTCTCTTAGCCAGGCTGATCAGTCTTAGCTCTCTGGAACATGTCCCAGTGAATCAGGACTGAGAATCAGTGCTAGAAGTCAAGAGATGCTGGCAGCACACTGGACCACCCTGTGTCCCCTCCTTAGAAAGGAAGACATTATTAGCTTTTCTGTCTAGCCAAAAGCTGTTTATTTTTCCTCAGTCTCATCTTGAAGACAAGACCCACTCCCTTCCAGAGTAGCTCCCAAAGAGCTGGTGCCAAGTTCTCAGAGAGAGATATGCATGTAGGATTCACATGAACATGCGCACACAGAGTTAAAATGTGAAGTGCGACAGCCAAGCAGCATGGATGCCTGTCATCTGGGGCACTTGGATCAGCTAATGTTTGGACTGGTTTCTGAAGGATGAGATGCTGAATTTCAACACCCACGTACTAAAATATCAAGGTTGCAAAATAAATACTAAAAAAAAATGAAAACAGAAAAGAGAAAGTTAAAAAAAGAGGTAAAAACATTAAAAACATGAATAGTCTTAACAATCTAATTAGATCTAGAACATTCTGCAGAGAGCAGACAGTAATCCTTGAATTCTCCATTGAATATATTCATGACACATGTTTTTATAAGGCTCTGACTGCCTTTTAAATTTCATCATTTTCCTGGGTTAAGATTTCACAAAGCTGTATCAAGGAAATATTTGTGATCTGTGATTCTGAAATATTTTGTCACAGAAGGTTACACGAGTTGTCAACGTAGTACATTGTCAGCAATATTTAAAGATATGTTGGATACGAAGTTTTTCATAATACACAATTTTTGAGGTTTTAAAAAGTAATTTGGAAGTGAGATCAGCTACTTGTCATAAATACACAGCAGCAGACAATGTGAGAAAGCAAGTCATTTTACTGTGATTTTTACCTTCTTAGTCACACAACTGATTCTTCCTATAGTCTTCAGGTACATGTTATGGGAAATGAAACACCATCAAGGCACACACATGCAAAAATTCTAATTTTCACCTTAACCTACATATGCATGTATTGTTGACTCACAATCTGAAATATACCACTTGTTAAAAAACTGAAAGCTGTGGAGAGCTTTACAATGATGCTATTGCTATAGACTCTGAACAAATGCTGCTGCAGTCGAAGTAAGAGTATTTTGATGCATTATGTAGAAGATGAAAACTGAGAGTTAAGACAGATTTTTACTCCTGCTTGGTGAGATGTCACTCGCCTAAAACCTGAAAAATGAGAAGAATGCTTCATACCAAAAATGTTACAAGGACTTTTCTACAGTATGCATGGATTGAAGCAAGATTTGAGGAATGCTGGAGATCAGGAGGACTTAGTTTACTGCTTTTATAGCCAACAGCATACTGCGCAATCTTGGGAAACTCACTGCCCTTCAGAGTCTCTTCTAACTTAAATCTCACTTTTATTGGTACTCTAGTTTGGTTCAAGCTCTTCAGGGGAGCACCAGAAGATCTATCGTGTTCACTAGATCTCCACTGACCACAGAGCAAGGGTAGACCTCCCTCCCCCTTAACACTCTTGGAAACACTTCCACATGGATGTCAAAATTTGAGTTCCTAATCAGTCAGTGCAATTGCTCGATCACCTCCACAAAACTCACAAAGCTCTGCATCTCAAGTGCTGTGTTCAGGTTTGGTCCCTTCATTGCAAGAAAGACATCAAGGCCCTGAGAGTGCCCAGAGAAGGGCAACAAAGATGTGAAGGTTCTGGAGCACAAATCCTACAGGGAGTGACTGAGGGAACTGGGATGGTTCAGACTCAAGAAGAGGAGGCTCCCTTTCTCCTTGCCTCATTGTGGAGAGGTAAGGATTGATCTCTTATCCTGGGTAACAGTGATAGGGCGAGAGAGAACAGTCTTAAGTTGCTTCAGGGGAGGTTCAGGTTGGGTATGAGGAAAAATGTATTCTCTGAAAGATTAGTCGGGCAGAACAGGGTGTCTTGGGAAGTGTTGGAGTCACCATCCCTGAAGGTGTTCAATAACATGGAGATGTGGTGCCAAGGCACTTGATTTTTAATGGACAAAATTGATTGAAGGTGGATGGTTGGACTAGAATCATTTTCCAACCTTAATGATTCTTTGATTCTATGAAAGATTTTTAGGTCAAGAAAATATCTTTCTAGGGAATTGCTGTCAAATTGCAGAAAGGGATTAATTCAAAACTAATGTTGCAATGTTAGCATGACAAAACGATTTCTCCATGTTGAAAGCACCCAAGAGTTAATCCATTTGCCATCTTCATTGCCTGTGTGTGTGTGTTCCCCCACGTCTAGACTGCCTCAGCAAATGGATAACAAAAACATCCAGAGATAAATCTCTGACAGTAACAACTTTAAAGGAAACTGGAGACCCCGTGATGAGAACGCTTTGGCCTGGTTGTTTAATTACACAGGTTCTCCAATTTGTTTTGAAATGGCAGTTTGCCAGGGCTCGGGGGGTCAGTTAATAAGTCAATGCTGGCTGAGCCTCTGCAGCAACTGTCGGTGGTGCCCTGGAGGTTAACAAGCTCAATGGAAATGAAGGACTGCCTGCCAGAGAGACTGACCGATAAACAGACCTCCCTAAGCCTCCACGGAGATGCTTGCCTTCTCACTCACCCCGGCCATCCAGTCCCAACCCAGACACAGTCAGCATGGAAACAGCTGATTCAGCTAAGTTCAGGCAGTTGAGTTGAAAAAGAAGAGCCAAGAAGCCAAAGTGCATTTAAATTAGGGGAAGAACTCAGACCAAACACTGGTCTTTTTGTCCTCCTCGTCTTACCCCACGCATGTTCACATGCATGGTCCATCAGATGTTCCCAGAACTGTAGCTCTCCACTGTGGTCAGAGTAGACATAGCAGCCAGGAGGGACATGGACAACCCCCACCATAATGGTATTTCCTTCTTTTTCAGAGGTGGAATCATGTACTCCTCTTGGCACTTGTTTCCAGAAAGCAGTTGATCAACAAAACTGGTGCTCACACCCCTTCTCCATCCTTTTCAGGGTGGTGTGAAAGCCAATCCCTCTTCTCAAGTGTTTACTCAGTGCCTTCCTGCTTCATGATGTGATTTGTTCTTCATGTTTTTTTCCTCAGGAGAAATGGGACCTAGGGTTATTCAAACTCTGCTCTCAGCTTAGTGATTCAGAGAGCTGATTCCTTTGAAGCACAAATTTCTTGCTGTTACCATGATACTTTGACATTGCCAGATGATCACAGAATCATAGAATGCCTTAGGTTGGAAGAGACTTTCAAGATTATCCAATTCCAACCCCATGGAGTGGTCTAGTTGCCACCCACCAGATCAAATTGTCCCATCCAGCCTGGCCTTGAACACCTCCAAGGTTGGGTACTCACTGTTTCTCTGGGCAGCCTGTGCCAGTGCCTCATTACCCTCTGAGTAAAAAAAATCATCATAACATCTAACCTAAATCTCACTTTTTTTTGTTTAAAGCCATTCCCCCGTGTCCTATCACTATAAGATTATGTAAATTATTATTAGATTATGTAGATAATGTATTAGATTATGTAGGTCTCCCTCCTGTTTATAAGCTCCCTTCAAGTACTGGAAGGGTGCAATGAGGTCTCCCCTGGAGCCTTCTCTTCTCCAAGCTGAACAAGACCAACTCCCTCAACCTTTCTTCTTAAAAGAGGTGCTCCAAGCCCTGTGAGCATCTTTGTGGCCCTCCTATGGACCTGCTCCAACAAATCCATGTCTTTCTTGTATCAACTACACCACTCAGTTTAATGCCATCAATACGCTTGCTGAGAGTGCACTTGATCCCACTGTCTATGTCACTGATAAAGATGTTGAAGAGCACCTGTCCCAGCATGGACTCTTGCAGAACACCATTTGTCACTGGCCTTAGAACCAGTGGACATAGACCTATTGACCACAGTTCTCTTTCCGTCTGTAACCATCCAACTAATTCTTTACTGACTGAACAACTTAGCCTTCAAATCTATACCTCTTCAATTTAGACATAAGGATGTGGTACATGATGTCAAAGGACTTGCACAAGTCCAGTTAGATGACATCTCACTTACCCTTGCTTGGTATACCAGTATTGTCACTCCATCATAGAAGGCTACCAGGTTGGACCTGCCCTTGGTGAAGCTGTGCTGGCTGTCTTGGGTCACCTACTTATCCTTCATGTGCCAGAACATGTCTTCCATGATCTCCCTAGGCACAGAGGTGAGCCTCAGCAGCCTGAAGTTCCCCGAGTCTTTGTTTCTCCCTTTCTTACAAGTGGAAGTGGTGTTTTCCTTTTCCCAGTCACCACGGTCTTCACCTGAAAGCCACGACTTTTCAAGTATGATGGATAGTGGCTTGGCAACTACATCAAATTTCTTCAGGACCCTGGGATACATGCTGTCCAGCCCCATAGACTTGTACATACTGAGTTTCATGAGCCAGTCTCTGACTTGCTCCACCTTTACAATGGTGTTGTTTCTATTCCCTGACTCCCCACCATGAGGTTCAGGTCTGTGCAAAATAAGATCTAGCTTCTGCTTCTTTACAAATGAAAATACTCTTTCCCTCTTTTCACACCCTACACAACTCCTCATAGCAACACTTATTTCCAGATACCCAGAGTTCAGAAAAAGAAGGAAAAAACCACAAGTAATACTCCTCCCTCCCAGTCACCTAGGGATAGATTTTTGGCTGGATGCATGGAAGGCGTGTTGCAGAACTGTGGCCAACAGACAGCAGCAGATGTTGCATGCTGTATTCCTTGCTTCTTGTGTTGAAAATGTAATGCTGCTGCTCCAGAGACTCTTGCTCTGTGTCACAGAATCATCTGATTCCAACCATAACTATAAAACGCACAGTATAAAACCCACAGTGTGTCTGCAATCACTCCTTAACACTTTAGACTCCTGTAAAAAGCCAGCTGAGAACCCTGAATTGCAATGAAAACAGTGGGAACAATGAGTTTTGAGAGACAACTACAAAAGATGAAAGTACATGGTCTAGGAGGTATGAGGTATTTATTTTAGCTGTGCTCAAGTCACAGCTCTGTTCTTAGGGTATTCTGTGGGAGATATTTCTTTTGTTCTTGTTTCCTTATGTGTACAAGAGGGACTTCTGTTGAATGCTCATGGTACCAGACCTGCAAAAATGCAGATATTATTCAATATTGCTAGATCAGACTCCTCTCAACAATCTCCTCAACAACCTTATTATTCTGCCTCCAGCAATGGCTGGTAGCTTGTACTTGAGAGGAAGATGCACAAAGTCCAGTAACGAACAACTGGAAAAAATGTATGAAAAAAAAATGGATGAAAAAAAAATGGATGACCATATTATAACATTCTGAAGGTTCATATTTCTTCTAAAAATACTGACTCTTAGAACAGCTGATGTCTTTTCCTCCATTTAAAATGCCATTCATACTTTCAGGTAAATGTTGACTGCAATCTTGCTGGTTTTGTTGGTATTTCTATTTTCGTTTTTAGAGAAGTTAAACTCCAAAACAACTCTCCCTTTCTTTTTAAATAAGCTTCTTTTTTTTTTTTTTTGTTCATTGAATAGATTATGACTTCTGCACTAGAGAACATTTACTTCGTAGCATAACTTTTTTTTTAATATCTTTATCATGATCTTCTAGTTACATCCTATCTATAATAAGCATCCCCAGTCTTTTCTTTCACTTTGTGTGGTGGTGATGGTTGGACCAGGTGATCTGAGAGATTTGCTCTTAATTTGCTCTTCTGTTTCTGTATAATTATTTTTCTATTTATTTTTCCATTTCAGAACAGAGTTACAAAGACTTTAATGTCTCCATATCATGCTGGAAAAAATCTTGAAGGACATCAAAAGTCCACTCTTGTTAGCCTCTGGGACTAACATTTCTGATGTAGCTCCTGACAGTGACAGAACACAAAATTTTTCCCCTTAGTGACACCAAGCCATTCTTCTGATTTGGATTTGCACTTCCATTTTAATGACCTTGTTGCTATGGAAGGTTGTTAAGCTAAGGGTTGTTGCTTTGGGGTGAGCAGGGAGAAGGCATTCAGTGCTGGAAACAAAATTACAGGAGATCTTTGATGTTTAGGTGCCTACCTGTGTGAAGGCCAATTCGTATCCTGAGGGGGATATCTGGCATGTGTCTCATCTTGAACGTTCCCACTGAGCTGAGGATGTCCAGGGACATGTTGGCTATCTCAGCTGCATGCTTGTTTCCATTCCGTTTTGGAAGCCCTGAGGCAACCATGTAGGCATCTCCAATGGTCTCTAC
This sequence comes from Callipepla californica brunnescens, assembly GCA_023055505.1. Classification (NCBI taxonomy): domain Eukaryota; kingdom Metazoa; phylum Chordata; class Aves; order Galliformes; family Odontophoridae; genus Callipepla; species Callipepla californica. The sequence goes on along the minus strand of JALIRH010000001.1, from coordinate 121,664,771 downwards.
CTAACAAATACCACAGCATCAAAAAAAAAAAAAAAAAAAAAAAAAAAAACAAACCAAAGGAATAGAAGATGGGAAAGAGCAGCAGAATCAAATCAGAGGACGATTTAACTGAGGGATGGTTTGGTCCTCATGCCTCGGTACTCCTCACCTTGTAAACATCATGATTTCCAATAACAGCATCAAACAGAGTGTAAAGGTCATTCAGAAGATCAACTACTTCAATGGGTTCACTGAGGGCTGAAATGGTTGTGAAACCCACAATGTCACTGAAGTAGATGGTGACTTGGTCAAAATACTCAGGCTCCACAGTGCCACCAGTCTTGAGGGCTTCTGCTACTGATCTGAAATGGTAACACAAGGAAGGGTGACGGAGCAAATGCTTGCTGTGATGTACCCAAGAGCTCAGACACTCTTGCCTTGGCATAACTAAAAGACCTTCCAGTAACTAGGAGGACTTACATTGCTGTAACAAGCACTGACTAAAGTTTCTTGCTTTGTTTGAAAGATGCTTGTCAAAACTGGAGAACTACCCTTAAATTTACTCAATTTGGGATAATTATTTTCTCCAGTCTAGCTAAACCAAGGGTTTTTGCCATCTAAAGTACCAGTACTTACGGAGGAAGCATCTGTGATAAAAGTTTCTCTGTCTTCTGTTTTTCAATCTCTAGCTCTTCTGTCCGCTCCCTGATTAAATCTTCCAAGTTGCTTGAATACTGTTCAAGCATTCTGAGCATTGAGTCGATTATATTGGTCTTTTTGCCTTTGTTGATGGTCTTGAACTGGAAAATCGAAATGGAGAGTTACTTCCCTACCTCATTACAACATTGTAATACTCTAAGCCTAGGGAAGAACAAAAGAAAGCATTTTAAATAAAGACATAGTTCTAAAGACTGGCCTTATCAATGGCAAAACTTCAGCAATAAAGAAAGAGGCTTACTTGTCTTAAACTGCCTTTATACCCAGGCATGTGTGTGCACTGTTATGCCCCACTGTACTGAGCTGTGATTGCTCCTCTTGATTTGAAAATGAGCCTTGGGACAATATGGAGCATCTGTGGTTTCAGATATTTCATTAGGATAAGAATGGAGTGACATGAACGTGAAATTAATCACAGCTTCATAGAATTGGAAGGTGCAAATTGTGGCTATTGGATTATCTAGTTTGATCTTTAAAGAACATAAGAACAGCATTACTGGATCAGACAAAAGGCTTATTTTGCCAGTGGCCAGTAACAGATGTCCAGAAAAGACGTTCAAACAGGGCTCATGTACAGTCATCCTTTCCCAGAATTTGTTCCCAAAATCCAACAGTTTGCAATTCAGGGATGTCTGATGCCAAATACTGATCAAACAAAATATAGATCTGAAGGCTACATCACAATTCACAGCTTTTTTTGAACTCCATGAGACCATCAGGACAGGCATACCACAAGTGTGAAAACACCATACCCATGTCTTTCCTGTGCTACATCCCATGTCATAGTTCCACTGACGTCCAAGTTCAGAATAAGGTGTAAGAAATGGCACAGTCTATGAAAACAAGCATCTGGACACCACAATCCAAAAAATAACCCAACTGCAAAGGCTGTAGGGCTCTCGCAATCATTTCCTGAAGGCTTGCTTACAAAAAACCCCACTTTCCTGCAAAATATGAACAAAGGACTGCACCTCATGCCCTGTACACTGACCTTATGAAATACCTCTTCAAAGGTGGGACGTCGTTCAGGGGCTTCAACCCAGCATTGCTTCATTACCTGGATGCACACCAGGGGGGCCATTTCAGGAGCTATGTTTGGGCGGCACAGGGGAGGTGGTCTCTTTACCTTCTTTATAATTTCTGTGGTAAAGAATCCAAAGCACAATTTGAGATGGAGGCACTTGGTGAGGGTGAAGGACATGAGCTTTTTCATCTGTTTCTTGCTCATTCCTTCATCGATGCTATTATTCTTCACGCTTCCGTGGCTGTGTCAAACGAGCCCGGGGATTTCTGCTTTCCTCTGTCAGGAGTCTCTTGGAGGATTTACAAGACAAGAAATTCAATTGCCTTCTTGTCCCTGGAGAGCCAGGTTACAAGCAATAAAGTGGCTGGATGAGAGAAGCTTGTGTGACAGATGGGTATGTGTGAGCCTACAGGCTTATATTTAATGAAATTGCCTCTGATTCCTTTCCACTGGGACTTGTGGTCCTCTAAGAAAGCAGAGGGTTACAGCCAGACCTAGACAGGAAGGATACCAGCCATTGACACTTCATATTTATCTGGGAACTAGTATGTAGGAGGTTTTCAGAGAGGCATTTGGGCTTTGTTATTGCTTTTTAGCCTGACTCTCTGCTATTTAGACTGAGAGTTACCTTCAGGGAGCTAACCGTGCCTTGGAAATGTGAAAGGCAGAATTCTATCTTCTTGCTTAAAATACAGCAACTGTGATTGTTTCTGAAGGGTTCATTTTGTTAAATGCTGAGCAGTTATCTGAAGTGAAAACCACCCTCTTTCTGGCAGGGACCCTGCGTTTCCACAGCTGTTACTGTGAGCACCCTAAGCTTTTCAGTGTTGACAGTTTACTTTAAAGCTCTTTAGCCCATCCCAGCAGTCTCCACCAAATGAGCTAAACAAAACACTTGGCACTAATATTTCCAGGGGCAGCCAACGGGAAATGCCTTCCTCAGACAGTTTTAAAGTTCACACCATGAGTGAAAGCTCCATGAGGATTAGGAAGAAATGCGAAAAAATTCATCATTTTATCAAGTCAGGAAACCAGAGTGCACTCCAGCATCTGCTGGAGGTTGCCCAGTGGGGCTAGGTGGGACAACACCTGCAAATTACATCATGCATCACATCACAGTCCAGTTATGAACTACAGAGCAGGTTGCCATTGTCATCGTGTTGCTGCAGCAGCCTGGGCAGCTGCCATTTTCCTGTGCACTGAACAAGCAGATACTGATGGGTGTACCACACCTGATGACTGCCCAACCTAAAATGGGTTTACAATGGGCATTCATTGAAATCAGCTCTTTTTTGACTGCCCACACACCCTCCATCCCCAAGTTTGAGTTGAAATTGAGTGTATTTGCTCTTCCCATGCACTCTCAACAGGATTTGACCTAATGAGAGTTGCACCATGAGTAATTCCTAACAAATTCACCTACATGCCATTTCTGATGCAAGCAGACTTCAACATACATCACCAGAGTCATGATGCACCACTTTGATCTCTGATGAGGGGAGAGAACCTCTTTAAATGGGGAAACAATTAAGGAAATAATGGATGGGTAGGTAGGAAAAAGCCAAACAGCTCAAAAACCTCACTCTTCTTATGACAGACAGAAAAGGAACGATGGATGGGAAGTGAGGGAATTTCCAAGCTGTGAAAAATTCTGCTGACAGATTTCACCGCACACCATGATGAAAAGTTGAAAGTGTGAAAGGGCATTGGAAGTGCTACAGCCAAACTGAACAGCTTTGAAGCATCTGGGGAGATGACCCACTGTCCCAGCACCCCTGATAGGAGTGATTAGTCAAAGAGTCTGAAGCCAGAAGTATGTATTTTGATATTTATAATGGATGTTTTGATAGAAATAGACTTTTTTTTTAATCACAAGAATGGTAATGAGATCGAGACATCATTTCCACACCAACATTTGATCCAAGGGGTTTGACCAGAGCATTTGTGAGTGTCCTGTGTTAAGCCTGAAAAAGGAACAGAAATCATTGCTTACCTTCAGCTGAGAGGTCTGAAGTGCAGTATGGTGGGCCACGAACAACAACTTCTTGTAGGATAATTGCAAAGCTATAAATGTCTCCTTTGAATGTGCCTTTTCTGCGCATGTCTGGGTCCCTCAGTAACTCGGGGGCTGTCCAGAGCAATTCTAAACAAATCAAGAGCATCACATTCTTTACACTTGGGCACATACTGTTAATTTCAGTGATACTCCCAGCGCTGAACTGCATCCTTCATTTCATTCATTTGATGAGAGGATGGAACACACACCATTGTTTACTAGATCAGGTCTTTTATTTCTTGCAATGTGCTGAAAATACTAAACTTACATACAGTTAATCAATGTGAATCTTCCAAATTTCACTCTTAAATTTTTTTTTCCTGTACCAACAATTTACGTTCTATAGCACCAGCCTTGAACTTCTGTGTAAGAAGCCATCTCACCAGTGTCAAGTTTTAACTCCTGTTCTGTCAGTTTCCATAACAGAAGTATGAAGTATGATCAATCTTTATAATACTGTAGTGGTGAAAAACACAGTTAAAACATAGCCAGCCTCATCAGGAGATGAATCTTCTTCAATCTGGGATATTGTTAACCTGGCAACTGTGGGTAATGGGAACAAAGAACATTTCAGGTACAGCTATGTTTTTAACACCTCTAAGGGAGGAGAAGTCTTCTTACAATGGCTATAGCTGAGACACTAGAAATGTGGGAAACAAATCCAGTGTTAGAGGGATTGAAGCACAATGTGCAACTTGAAACCAGCTTACAGGGCTATCACATGATTCCCAAGGCAATGGTTGCCAATTTCTTCTCAAGTGGAAGGAAATTCTGTCAAAATCTCCAAATCTGATCCTGTGAGATGCAATCCCATAGTGGTGGGAATGTCATGTGGCCTTTGGAGACTGGCATATAGAAGACTTAATTCAAAGAGTCTGGTATCCCCTATGTTTCAAATGGGAAAAGAAAAGCTCTTTGCATATGGCTTAACTTAAAACTTCAAAGATACGATTAGAGCCAAGAACATGAAGCCAATTCCACCTGTCACAGCAGTTCAGGATTGTTTCATATTTGAGATGCACTTAAATCCTTCCCCAACTACAACAGGCTTAAGCTCCATCACTGCACACAATAAAATCTATTTGATTAGTTTTTTAGGAAGTCTGAAAAAGTTTACATATCCTTTTCTACTACAATGCACTGCATACAGGCGCCTGGATGTTGTGAGAATGAGCACAACAACCCTCTTGTGGTCACTGGCTCACAATTGCACTAGGACAAACATCTGCGGACAACTATTTAACCAAAATCATCCCTCGTGCCACCTACCTTCTGGGGGTGGCTGAACATAAGGGCATTTCTGGGCTTCTAAGAGCTCATTATAACCATAGTCAGTGATCTTCAGCACGAACCGTCCATCAACAACACAGTTACGAGACTTCAGACGTCCATGGGCAAAGTCTCGGTGGTGCAGATACCTAATTCCCTGTGAAATACAGAAAAGATCGAGGCTGTTCGTTGAGACTGTATTACCAATTAGCATTCGGAGCCCCTGAGTCAACCAGTGACCTTGGAGGGCATCAAATACAACACAGGCTTTATGCCAAGTGCAGAAGTCAGTTCAGATACCACGCTCCGGAATAATCCAAACTATGCAACCAGTGTTGATCAGCCCAAGAAACAATGGAAATAATCATAAATGAATTAGAAAAAGGAATTTGAGTTAGCTGCAATACTGGAAAGGACTAGCACCTTTAGGAGTTAGATGCCTCCTTCTTCGTAGCCTTAGGACTATTGGGCCCAGAAACTATACTCTTGGGTGAAGTTAAGAAAGTAGACACAGGTGCTACCCATCCATGAAAAGAAGGGACAGAGGGAGTGAGAGATGGACGCAATGACCCAGGTTCCTTGAGGAGGAAGATCACAGGGTTCATTAATAGTTCTGGAAGTAAAACCTCTACAAACCACCTTCCCCTGACTCTTAGCTCACTTTAATGGGATGTAAACACAGGGATGTGTCTGGAAGAGAGTGAGCACTCCTGCAAAGTGACTGTGTATGTAGCCATCTTAGGAAGGGAGATTTCTACAGTTTGGTTCTGTCCTGGAAGCGTTTCTTACTTATGACAAGAAAGGGGCTTCAGAAAGGAGGATTATGTAAACAAATTCATTGTTTTAGGCAGTCAGATCCAGCTTAATGGGTAGTTTTAACCTCTCATCCTATTGGGTGGATGTAATTCTATTAACCTAAACTGTGCTTCTCAAAGGTAACAAAGAATAAGAGGTTTCCATTAAAGGCCAGTATATACCAGTATAACTACATTCATATTGGTTTTCCCTGCATTACATCAGCCTGAGAATCCCACAGTCCTGGGTGAAATAGCTATGTTAATATAAAAATCATATGCAGGTCAGGCCTCAGCAGGAGCAATGAATTTACTTTAATTAGATCCATCAGGAGGGAGGACTTGAACATCCAATCCAGTTTCATATCTTCATTTCTCAGCAAGTCTTCCAGGCTTCCTCGGGAACAGTACTCTGTCACTACAGCAAAGATGCCACAGTCAGAGAAAAAGCCCAGGAACAGATTCACATTTTCATGACGTAGGTCTTTCATCTGAAATGAGACAGTGAATCACAGGAGATCATGCCAGCCAGACATCTGCTTAGTATTATCACAGGTTCTGTGTTTCCAAACAACCTTTCACACTACGATCATTGAATCATAAAATCATTAAGGTTGGAAAAGACCCCTAAGATCACCAAGTCCAATCCCGACCTATCCCCATCATGCCCACTGACTATGACCCTCAATGCCATGGTTCTTGAACACCTCCACTTCACCACACTTTCATAGGAGAAATTTTTCCCAATATCCAAGCTGAACCTCCCCTGGCACTACCATTTCCCTATTTGTTTTTGTCTTCTTAAAGCTTTGCTTGTCTTAATTTAACCAGTAAGACAAAGAAAGCAAGATTGCAAAAGTAAAACGAACAGTTATTTGTTTTTCTTTAGACAGCCTGGATTGGATCTTTCACCAGGGAAGAATGACTTAGCTGGGGTAAACTGAGTTCAACATAAGAGGACACACTTCAGCACAGGTTTGATCTGGAAAGCAAAACCATGGCTGGAGTACACAAAGTCATCCATCAATGGTGAATTTGCTATATTTCTATTCATAATAATGCCACTCCTGTATTAACAGTAGCTGCCAACAGCTTATGGCCTTGAATATGGAAAATAAGTCTGCTTGTTAGTTAATAAGTCACAAGACTGAACTTCTAAAGGGAATCTTAGCTGGAAATATATACCAAATCCCACTGTTAGGCAGTCAACAAATAACACGTATAAATAGCTACCAGTGTATTGTCCTGCCCTGATACAGAAAGGAATGCTTTCCTCCAAACCACTATGCCTTTACAGATAACTTTACTTAGAGGACTTTCTGTACATTTAGTGTTGCGCCAGCTCTGAAGAATCAAGTCCAGGATGGGGTTTGGTTACTGCCACTCACTGGTCATGGTCATGTTTGTCAGATGCAATTGTATGTGGTTCATTCCAACAGATTTAACCAAGAGAGTATTGACAGCTATGCAATATGATTCAATAGATATAAAAGGGAGATAAAGAGAACAAAATCTCCCTGCCATTACAAAGCCTCCCCAAACTACCTTCCCTCCACATGTCCCGGCAGTCCCTTGTTCTTACCTTCCTCAGGATACTGGTGGTGCTTTGCCTCAAGTGGTGAATTGCTCCCGTCTCAAACTTTTTCAGCCATACCCAGTCTCCCTGCCCACAATAGAGGTGGGTGAATGAACGACAGTTAACATTGGGACCTAGGTCTTAATTCCAAATCCTTGACTTTGAAAGTGGTTGGGCCTCAGTGGTAGAAACTTTCTTTGGAAAGGGTGAGAACTCACAGGAAACCCTTCAAAACTGAGGTGAGGTGGTTCCTTTACCTCACTCAGAACTTCACAGCTGGAAGGTGAGTTAGTATTTGATAAGCATTTATGCACTGATTACAGGGGAAAGTAACTCCTTCCAGAATCTCTGTCAATTTACTTTGTCTCCTTTCAGAAAAAGAAGATATACAATTTTTCAAAACACTTTGGGATTTTTTTTTTTTTTAAACAATCTATTATTAGGATTTGTTTTTTCCCCCGCCATTGCTTTCACTTAAACTCCATATAACCCCAGTGGCCCAAAAGACAAGGTGATAGGCTTTATTCTGTGTAGTGTATCTGGATTATGCCTTCTAAGAAAGGTCCTTATTAGAGGTGTCCCCACCTAAAGGCTCTGTCTTCTAAGAAAGCTTCTTCACGGCGCTTTTAGGTGGGGACATCTCAATAAGAACCAGACTTGGCAATGCTATGACAGAGATGCTGCCTGTTGAATATCTCCATCACACATGACTACAAGAGTCAGTGTGTGGGTTGGGGTATGGTCACCCCAAACACTGGTAGCTCCATGCTTGGGAGAAGCTTATCATAGAATCATTTGAGCTGGAAGGGCTTTTAAAAGCCATCTGCTCTAACTTCCTTGCTGTGAACAGGGACGCCTACAGCTCAGCCAGATATTTAGAGCCCCACCCAGCCTGACCTTGAATATCTACAGAGATGAAGATATTTCACCCTCTTGGACCATCAACAGCATCCATATCCTGGGACCTACAGTGCTGTGGCCCAAGACTTTCCTCACTTAAGCTGCCCAGTAAACCAATGCAGTGGGTTGTTACTGTGTCCATACCTACCTCATACAAAGCCACGTTGGAAGTTTCGTGGGTGGCAACTGTGCTTTTCAAGGAACCAGAGCGGATTGTGGATTTCTGGCTTCTGCTTTCAGCTGCTACACTGTTCGCATCAGTCAGACTGTCCAAAGTTAGTCTCTGGATGCAAGGAAAGCAGATGTAAGACAGTTAACATCTTTAAAGGTAAATCTCACTCCAGCTCTGCCCAGGACATTCATGTCACCATGCTGGTAAGGTTTCCTGCACTCCCAAACTCCATTTCTTCTCTGAAATACGCATAAGTAGTAACTGGAAACACTACAATAATGCTTTAGGTGATGGAAGTGAGAAGAGAGGTTTCAGTCTGAGCAAGGCACTGGGTAATTTCTCCTTTGGCACAGATAAGAAGTCTGTATCTGTGCCAACAACCCAAGCAGTCAGATGGCCTCACAGCAGTCCAAATGATTGGCATGGCTCTGACCTGAGTCAAATAACTCTCCCCCAGACTATACTCAGAGCTGGAAAGGAGCCAGCCAACACAAGCCAGGAGCCATTCCCAGTAAATAGTTTGGTTGCAAACATTTTGCTTTAGGTAATAAGGTAGTTTATCTGTGTGAGCATAAGCAATGCTATACTTTCCAACCTTAGGAACCAATAAGCCCTAGCTATTAGATTAAACATAACCAAGGGTACTGTTCTACCTTATAACTGATTTTTTTCTTTTTTTTTACCTTCTTTTTGGACACCTAGCCTGAGATTCAAAATCACTCAGCATATGGGAAAGTGTTCGACGTGAAGTGAGAAATGAAGCATAGAGAAGTGGATATGAAAGTACTATAAGCCAACCTATCTTTGAGTATCCTCCCAGATCAACTGCATGTGTGGACAGACTTACCTTTTTGTGCAGCTCTGGGTTAATGAAGATGAGGTCATCCAGTGTCAGTATTATCTTGTTAGGCCCCCTGAATAACTGGCTGTTCAGGATGCTATGCCTGGGAGATTTGGAAAGCCACAGATATGACTTTTAGCTAGGTAAGTAATTTGCAGTACTGAATCATAGAATCATAGAAAGAACCTTAAAGAACATCTAGTTCCAATCCCCCTTCCATGATTAGAGTTTCTTGCTGCTAAATCAGGCTGCCCAGGGCCCTATCCAACCTGGTCTTTAATGCCTCCAGGGATATCTGGCTTCACTGTAGTATTGAGAAAGTGCATCATGGTGACACAGGGCTGGACACGGGTGGGAACATGATTACCTGTCTTGGCTGAAATGCTTCCACTAAAGCAACAAGGGCTGCCCAATTCACAGATGGCTAAAGCTATAATTCCAAAGAATCTCATCACAAACAGGTATTTTGAGTCAATCTGCTCACAAGTGTACAATCTGCTTACAAGTGTTGGAAAAAACTGCCACTGCAATGGCCTTAGATGTGAGGTGCTGGGCTCTGGGGAAGATGTATTCCATACTAAAACAAGGAATCACCTGAGAGGGGAGCCCATGTCAAGGAGCAGCTGTGGGAGGGAGCAGGGGGTTGGAAATGGATGGGATTTGAGAACCCTTCCAACCAAAGCCATTCCATGATTCAAGTGCAAACTGGATGTGTATGCAATGCATAATTTGTTTTGCTTAATTTTCTTTTTCATCATCCATCAGGAGAGAATATTAAGTTTGAATAGACCAGCCTATCTATCTGGGAAAGAAACAGACAGAAGGAAAGGCTACAAGGGATGAGCAATTTACTGTGCATGTCAGTGCAGCGTGAAGGTCTTGGAAGTAGAACTGCTGAGCCAATGCTTTTCTTCTCCATCATGAGTGATTAGATAAAGCAGAAGACTGCTGACTCAGATCTACTTGCAGGATCTGAGCCAGACATATTGTGCCGCACAGGACAAATATGCTTCAGGCACCTCCCCAGGATGCTACTGCCTGTTTTCCAAGGGATGACTTTGGGCTCCTTTGTAGACTTCTAGATTTGCAAAATTGCCACAGAGAAGTCAGAAAATTCAACGCACTTATCAGGGATTATCTGCTACTTGCCCAGCTTCTCTAGAATTGACAAAGCAGAAAAGATCACAGCATGAAAGGGTACACTCACAAGGACTGCATGATCATGGGCTAGTTCAAACAGGCTTGCACAAACCAGAGTAAAACATTCCACTGTCTCACTGGGATTCATCTGGTGCTAACAGGTTGAAGTCGCACACTGGTTTTGTTGAACCCACTCTTTCAGGGTGGATTCAAGGGAAGGATTGCTCTTGTTATCATGTTTTTCGTTCAGAGAACTCTGTTCACGCTCCAGCATGTTTGATCATCTGCTAAGACAACTAGAACTATTCCCCAAGAGCATATTTGATCCCCTTGGCAGTAGGATTCCTTTTACTAACCAAACTGTGGAAGGATTTATTTTGTAAAATATCCACAGATTACAGTGGTTTACTTTTTCATTGCATGCATCACTCTGGACACTTTAGAATAGCACAGCTTTTGGGAGTTCAGAGTTCATCCATACACCTACATCACTTTGGCTTGTTTATTATCACCTTTCTCTTAGTGTTTTTTCTTCCAAGACAGCTCCACACAGAAAACTCATTGCTCATATACCCTTCAGCTGTCCTCCTGAAAACCTTGCTCCATCATTCACATCCTCTCCCCCAAGCATGGAGGAAAGCACTTTGCTTCCCATAGCAAAGCACAGAGAGCAGAGTGACTCATTTAGGGTCATGCAGCAGATCCCTGGCAGAGCTTAGACCAGTGCTCCCCCATCTGAACTCAGTCCGTGCAGTGGTTTAAATTTAGTCCCAGACATCCCCTTCTCTGACATAAATCACTGTCTGAGTCATGCTAGACATTTTATTTCCCTCTGCAGATGCTCATACGTCTTTGCTCACGACTAAGCCTTCCCAGGCACAGTCTGGTACTTGTGGAACAGCTTAGACATAGAGTAGGCAGAAAAAAATTGTCTTTGATTTGTTTAATTGTAGAGGCTGGTGGCCAAGTCACCAGAAGCAGCTGTGCGTCACAAGCTGTGGAGCTTCTGGGGTGGTGCTTTTTGGGTGGCCTTATTGTCATCTAGGTTTGGAAAGATGATTCAGGAGTAGAAGAGAAAATGTGTCTGGGGATAATTTGACAGGCAGAGCTGGGTGGGATAATACAGGAGCCTGTATTATCTGTTGAATAAGTTGCTGCAGAGTATATGCCTTCTAATTCCAATCTTGCGCTACATAGATGTCACCAGTGACAGATAGATTCCCCCATGGAAGAGTTTGGATTGGAAGACTGCATTAGGTTATGGCTACACTGTCCTTGCCAAGGAGCAACCCACCAAGTCCACACTGGCTCATGTCCACCTTGGACACAAAGCTGGGGCCCAAGTGCAATTTATTCAACTGGTGGAAACTACTGGGTTGTTTTTTTTTTTGCTATGAAGTAATTCTCATACTCAAACCAATAAATATGAAACGTGAGTAACCAGGAAACAGGGCTCCATCTCACAATAGGGAATAAATTGGATTTATACTAAAAATGTATTCTAATTAATTGCTCCAAATTCACTCCAGAGTGAGCCTTTCTTTCCCTCTAACATAGAAAAAAAGCACAAAGGATCAGCCTGTGTGTTTTGTAGGAAAAATAATCATATTAGAGACTGAAAAGCAGGGAAGAATGATCTGGAGGATGAAAAAAGGGACTTAACATGGCAGCTCACTCCACCTCTACCCTGATGTTCTCAAGGCAGATTCTTATTGTATGTATTGTATTGTTTTCCTATGGCATACTTTGCACTTCCAAAGTGGTAGTAATCTTCCTGATGCTTCAAAGCTATCATCCAGTTAATCATTCCAACAGCTGACAGAAATATGGGCTGGATTAAGTGTGAAATGACTCCCTCTGAGACTGCAGAACCAATGTCCACAGTGTTCAAGCCACAGTCAATAAACTGAAGAGATGTTTCTCTGGAAAGCAAAGACCACAATCAAACCTGCAACACATGCTCCAAACTGCTGGTAAGCCTCCCACAGAAAGCAAAACTGGCACTAAATCAAATATGTTCTGCAGTTCTCACCTGATGAGATAAGCCAGTCCCACAGCACAGAGCACCAGGGCAAATACCAGCATTGCTCCCAAGATCATGATTTTAGGCTCAATCCCTGTGCCAAAAGGGGTGAAAAAATATCAGTGGATTAGAAAATCTCTTTGATTTAGGGAATAGCATTAAAATCACCAACGTTAGACCGTTAGACTGTGAAGTCAAATATTCACCTAGAAGAATGTTAGAAAATAATTCTTATTCGTTGTTAATTTACAAATGCACAAATGTTGGTTTTATCTGCATGGAACTACTTTAGTTATTGACTTACATGCGCTTTTTTTTCTATACCAGAACCAGAGCCCCAGTTTTTCTTTAATTAAATAAAGACTGGGCTCGCAAGTAAGAAATAAGATTTAGAGACAGCTTCTGTAAAGTTCATAACTTCTGAACATTTGACCCTCTTCTCTCCAGGAGCTGAACCACTGAAAAACCTTTATCATGTGATACCAAACTGACTGCCAGTGTAAGCCACCAGTCCATCTAGGATTCTTCACTCCCTGCTGCAAATGTCTAACACTGAAAAAGAGCAGAAGGGAAGGGAGAGGGGGCTGAAGTCTTCCTCAGTGGGCTCACTGACATGAAGTACTGGAGACAGTTTGCTCACGAGTTGCTTTGTTAGAGTACTGAGGGAAGTTGACATGAATGGATGAGCTCAGTCCCAGTGGAAAGGGTTTGCTGTCTTTACCTCTTCTGTCTTCTATTCATTTTTATTTTATTCTGTTTGTGTTCAGAGATCCTTAAACATAAAGAAACATGGAGAAATTTGGAATGCTAAAAGGATCATGACTCTAAGACTCTCTTGCATCTATATCACAGCCCACTTTGGGAGCTGAAGTCATACAGCTTCCCAGTGAAAGCTGTATGAATTTTTGAAAATTGGTATAATTTTCATGAAAAGACAGAGCATTTTAGCTGAAATTTTCCTGTCAGAATTGGACTCACTTTTTACTTCAGACCAAGGCTCCTGTCCCTGATTGTGATATGTATGAAAGTCACTCAGCATTCATGTTCCAGCCTGGAACTATGTCTAAGCACCTCCCTCTGAGAAGAAATACAGGTACTATAAAAAGTGAATGCTACACAACCATTTCTGAACCTTGAAGACAGAATATAGGTGTAAACCAAAATTGCATTCTGCCAACATGCAATAGGAAAGCTTTCTCCAGGAGGTGTCACCTTGAGTATGAGGTTGAGAAAGATTCCACCAGGCAGTCCTGAAAACAAGAGTTTATCCTAGGAGAAAAAAGGGGCAGACAAAGTGATGCCTCCCATTCAGAAGGATTAGGATGTGTGAATCAAAGAATCACTCAGACTGGAAAAGACTTAGAAGATCAAGTCTAACCCCAACCCATCCCTGCCATGTCCTCAAAACCATGTCCCTCAGTGCCATATCTCCATGTTTCTTGAATACCTCCAAGGATGGTGACTCCATGACTTCCCTGGGCAGCCTGTTTCAATGCATTACTATTCTTTTTGAGAATAATTTTTTCCTATTTTTTCCTAATATCCAATCTGAAATTTTCCTGGTACAACTTAAGGCCATTTTGGGGGGGATGAAGGGTCAAATCCCTCCTGAACAAAATGATACTACAGTATAGGAGCATGAAAATCCTGTAGAATCATAGAATTGTTTGAATTGAGAGGGATCTTTAAAAGCCATCTGGTCCAGCTCCCCTGCAATGAACAGGGACACCTACAGCTCTATCAGGTGCTCAAAGCCCTGACCAGCCTTACTTTGAATGTCTCCACAGATGGGGCATCCACCACATCTCTGGGCAACTTGTTCTAGTGCTTCACTACACTTATGGTAAAAAAAATGTTTTCCTTATATCCAGTCTAAACCATCCCTCTTTTAGTTTGGCACGTCACAACAGATACTTCTTGAGAGTCTGTCCCTTCATGTCTCTTCATAGCCTTCTAACAGTTTCAGAGAGATTCTGTATGCCAGACCATTTTGTGGTCAAAATAATGTGGAGTTTATTAATGTTCCCTTCTGTATCTGTTTTTTTGTTTGGTTGGTTGGTTTTGTTTTGTTTTTTAAATTATGCTTCTCCTAAACTTCCTCAGGTGGCCCCCAGAGATTCTGATGAGGAATCCCATTCATGGCCATAAATCTCTGCAGGAGGTGTCAAGAGGATGGAGTCCAGCTCTGCTCAGTGGGGGCCAGAGGGGTCCCTCACGTCCTGGGCAGCACTGCTTCGCCATGTGCTGCCAGAACACTGACACCAAGACTGAGAAATTAAGAGCTCTCCTCGTTAGAGACCTTCAGAAGCCATCTGGGAATGATCCAGACCTCCTCTTCCCCTCAGCATCATGGCTGTTTCACATCCACACCTCCTCCAGCCCTAAAACCATACATAAAACAGACTGGGTTCAATTCCAGTCACAAAATTTGTTCTCTGAAATATTAGTTACAACAACAAATCACCACTTCACTGACAAATGCCTAGAGGTTTATACTTCTGTAAAGGTGTGAACATAAAATCTGATCTCTCTATAAATGGAAGGGAAAAATCTGTAGACTGCAAAGAGAATCTGAATTGCCATACTGTTCCAAGAGACCATGTAGAATAAGATATATGGTGGCATTGTATTTGCCTCTTCTGTAGTTTGTCAGAGGCTGTAAGATCAGTGCATCTCCAGTTTCCATGGAGCTACATTGGTAGGAGCTAGACTCAACAATCCTTATGAGTCTCTTCCAACTCAGGACATTCTACAACTATGATTTTATGATTTAAACCAGCTATGGCTGAATTAAGAGGAATGTTTTTTCTCAGCTGCAGAACAAAATATTCTGTAGAAGTGGTTAAGTTTGTCTGAGTCCTATCCCAGAACAGCAGGAGTAAATACATGCTATTATAAATAAATATGTTAAATGGAGGCTAAGTATCCTCCCCTGAGATTTGGTTCCCCGTTAACTTCATAAATGCCTAAAATTAAAAACAATAAATAGAGCCAGTAGCCAGTCCAGCAAACCTAGACAGATTTTTCTGCTCTTGTCTTCAGTGACCACTCCTGTTGCCTACTTTTAATCAGTTTGAGTAACGATTATTTTATTTTCTTGATCAGGAGAGCTCTGTTAATGTTAAACACCACATACCTAACCAAATAAAGAAGCTGAGGTTATCCAGGAAGAGATAGTGAAAGCACCTGCAGATGTGCAGTCTGAAGAGACTGCAGTAAAACAAATTTTCTTAGTGTGCTTTGTCCCTCAGAAGGGCAGGGACATAGTGCTGGGCTGAGCCTCTGGCAGATGTTGGCTGCTATCTGACATACATTAGCTGCTGTCAAACTGATGGATGTTGACTGTTAAATCTGGAAAACTATTCCAAGCACATGAAGGTCACAACATCATTGACCTAAAACCAATGAAAGTCCTGTAGATCAATAGTAGGATCTCTGCATGGGATTGCCACTACAGTTAGCACAATAACCAGTATGATTCATGTGAATTTCTTGGGTTTAGTCTTTTCTCTTTGAGGAGATCTAGTTTATGTCTCAGTCACTCCAAGTAAGGGAGAATATAAAATAAATAAGAAGCATGGGCCATTTGACCATACTACTTAATCTTTCTTACCTCCAGAGCAGAGAACATCTGGATCAAACCAACAGCTGCTGTCTTCCTTGGGTGGGGCTCCACTGGGAAAGTGAATGTCCTGACCTAGGGGTTTTACAGACTCTGAAGACATGTCCAGCAAGTGAGTTGGGAAGAGCTGGCTCCCATGACCATCCGTGTCCAGTACGACATAGTTGCACAGCCACTTCCCACAGCTGTCTGTCTCTACCCAGTGGCTAAATCCATGGAAACTGACATTTCTTGTATGCTCTGTTATATTAGGTCCGGAGACCCAGGCTCCATTCCTCCGTGCATTGTTTATTGCCACTGCCATGAAGTAAATGGCATCATAGAGTGTCCCAAAGAGTGGAGAAACCTGAAGTTACAGGAGAAATTAAAGTCATGATATAGGTCCTCTGGTTTGATATCTGCGTCAAAAGATGTCACATTGCCTTAGCTGTAAACTCAAGGATTGAGACCTGGTTTTGCTCTCCAGATTTGACATATGAAACCTCAGTCTGATAGCTAGGAGGCTATATTAGAGGACTTGGATATTTCACCTGCACTGAAAAATCCTACACTCAGTATGGTTAACCTGGGCTCCTATTACAGAGAAAGAAAAGAAATGGGTGCTTTCAAAGCATGAATATTTCCTTCTGAAGAAGACATCCATGCAGATCTCATAAACCGTGCCTTAAAATTGCTTACAATTTTTTAAAGATCATAGTGAGCTTTGTAAGGTTGTAAGCATGGCTGAATCTTGTATCTCAGCAGCATGACAGATTCTCCAATTGTCCTTCTGAAGTCTACAAGGTAGAATCTGAATGTATTTTCTTTGATAGACTTTGAGATAATTATCCTAACATATTGAAAAACAAAACAAACAAAAAAAACCTTTCACCTTAGATTCATGGAATCATTAAGGCTGGAAAAGATCACTCAGTCCAACCATCAACCCACCCCCATATTGCCCACTGAACACCGACCATGTCCCTCAGTGCTGTTCTTGAAAACCTCTGGGGATGGTGCCTCCATCACCTCCCTGGGCAGCCTGTTCCAATGTGTTACCACTCTTTCTGAGAAGAAATTTCTTAATATCCAACCTGAAACTTCCCTGGTGCAACTTAAGGCCATTACCTCTCAACTTAACAGTGCTAAGAACGAGGCAGCAATGATATTAATCATTTCTATCTAAATGCATCCATTGTTTTGTTTGTTGCATTCACACAAATATTCAGGCACATGGGCTTCATTTTCTGATGCCTTAAAATATCCACAGACTTTATATGCGTTAAGGGAGACCACTTCATCTTGATTTTACTGCAGTTAGCATGTAGCAAAACTAATCTGAGAGCCTCAGAGGAAATCCCTTTCTCTTGGATTCCCATTGTGGTTCTGCAGTTGAACTAACTGACTGACAGCCAATGAAAAGAATTTTTTTTTCAAAGCAAATGCAGGTTACTTCCAAACTTCATCATATTTTTCTCAAAATACAAGTACACACAGTCTGGGTTGTCTCTCCACTGTTCTTTCTATGTAAGTATTGCCTGTCTCATGTATTCTGTTGCCATGTTCCAGGAAAGTCCAGAATAAAAAGAATATTTACCTCTGTATCTTGTAACTCGCTGGCTATTTCACCATTTTCTTTAGCTTCCCTGAATGCATCATAAAATGTCCAGTTTCCAGAATCCAGTGTGATGGTCAGCACAGCATCATAAGCTTCCTGCAGCTTTCTGTCATTGTCGAGGACATAAAATGAGTTGTTTGGGTAAGGGAGGCTGTAAAGTAAAGTGTCATATGGAATGAAGACGTATCTTCCATCCGTTAGTCCCATTTCCTGTGCTTTTTTGAGTAAGGCGGCCTGTTCCTCCCCTCCAATGAGCACAGAATGCATGCACAGAAGGATAACTGAAACAAGGATCAAAGGCAGTGTTGTTAATCCATTTGGGCTTTTCAAAATTAAACAGCTCCCTCCAGTGAAAGATCTGTTTGAACTGCCGCACCAGGTCAGACACTCATGGTCCCCTACCCACAGAATAAGCCAAAAAAGTTGGGAATTATTCTCATCTTGTTTGATCTCTGCAGGGCTGCAACATCTAGAAAAGGAGGCTGTGAGCTTTACGCATTCCTGGAGTTGTACAGAAGGATGACTGTTGAGAAATTTTGACAAAAGTGAGCCACAGGCTAACATGCAGTGTAAAGATGACCCTTTGCTCTCATTGTCTGAGACACGAACTTTCCCTGTATGTGCACTGAGGTGACATAGTTCACGCAATCATTAGCAGTGCCCAGGCTCTATCCATTCATCCTGACGCTAACTATATGGCTTTCAGGCTGGACACTGTCTCGTGTTATTTCTGGTCCATGCTTAACCACCCCTGAGTCTACATACATATCTGCGCAAAATGACATTGTGCCAATGTCTCAAGATCTGGTGAAATATCTGTCTAATGGGATTTCCACAGTACTCATTATCTCTAGCACAGCATCACAGAGTGGCTGAGGCTGGAGACACTTCTGGGTCCATCTTCTAACCCAGAGCAGGGTGCCCAACATCATGTCGAGGGACTTTTGGAGATCACCAAAGAGGAGACTCCAGCTCCCCCTGGGTGTCTGAATTACAGGAAACAAACAGATATGTGTAGGCAGAGATTTATGACATACTATTGCAAGGAGTTTAAGCTGGTCAGATGAATCATCTTTGAAGTGGAACTCGTTCCTTTCAATGGTTGTGAAAGCGATCCATCATCTCTAACTCACATAGAGTGTTGTGAGGATGATGAAATTAATTCCTCCAAGATGGATTTGGGTTCCAGCACAGATCTGAGCACTGATAAAACTCCAAAGTTAGACAGCACCTTGCTGCTCTTGTTAGGTAAAATGTCTTAGCTAAAATGCATCACCATCTGGATTCGTAGTGCTGGTTGCAAAAGTATACATGCAGGACTGGAGCTGCATTACTGTCTTTGAACCAGGAAATCTTTCATTCACTTTTCTCAAGAGAAAACAGATTATTCTTTACTACTAGTTATACACCAGCAGGGACATTTCTATTGCTGTAGTGTGTATAACACAGGATTTCAACTTCAGTACCTCAGTGAACACAGGTACTAAGCACACGGCATTTCCAAAACATGAGATTCCTGACAATCCATAATCAAAAACACTAACAATATAAAACTTTCCTATAAACCCCTGTTTATGCTTGATAGCACTGATACCCATCTTTATTAAGTACTATACTTTCAGACATGCTGGACCCAAAATTCAATGATATAGAAGAGTATTTTAGTCTATCCCCATCATATGCAAAATGCCCAGCATTTATCTGAAGCACTGCCTATGTGAAGTTTAAATAAAATATTCTTCTTGACTTCAAAATTTCATTCTCTAGGCTACACTCAATGGATAACAATGGAGAAAGAGGTACAATAATAATAATAATAATAATAACAACAATAATAAAAGGAATGAGACTCAAAGCACTTACTTTTAATGCCACTAACTTTTCTGATCTTGTTCCAAGTGTCTTCAATGCCTTTTTCTCCCTTACCCATGGATGTAACGATGCCTACAGGTAGCCCCTGGCTCCTGAGTGCACTAGCTAACTTGTAGGATGTGTCCATCCAAACAGCCTGATTGGAAGCGATGATGCCAACATGAGCCAACTTAAAATATTTCATTATTGTAAACAAAACTCGGGTTGGAGAAGGCAAGGTTCTGGCAAATGCAGGGTGGTGGGTGGTAGAATCCAGTTTGTAGTTGATGCACATCCAGGAGAAGATGGCCTTATTCCAGTTTTCCACTAAATATGCAGCCTCCTCACAGAAGCCAGGGTTCAAAGGCCCTATGAAAGCTGAGGAGCTCTTTCCAAAGTCAATGAATCTAACCAAAGCTCTTGATGTCTCACACTCTTCTTGCAGGACCACATAATCCAGCCTCTGGCCAAGATCTATTGAAGGATCTTTGCTTATTCGTTCCACTGCTAACCTGGCAGCCGCGTGGGGGAAGGCTTTGGAAAAGAAGGGATCACAATTCCAGGGCCCGAGCAGTCCAATTTTAAAAACAGTGCAGCAGGCTGGGGAGATAAGTATGGTTATTCCCAACAGCACCCAACAGAGAGTGTGGAAAAATGTCTTCATTGGATTCCTATTATTGATATCATGCAATGTAATGTGCTGCAGCAGTCCCCAGAGCGAGCTCTTAGGACCCAGTAGGAGAAATGGCATTGTTTTACAAGTGGGGAGACTTCAACTCAGTTCTTCAGGAAGCAAAGGAGTGCATTACCAGCTGCTGGAAGAAAAGTAGATTACATTTGCCTTCCTGCATACAGATTTCTTCAGCACATATACATACAGCTGAATCAGCCCAAATTACTCAACAGATCTCAAGATGCAAGTGTGTGAGGTGCCAAGAACCAGTGCAGACCCATGGACACAGACCACAAAAGGCAGTGTACCACACAGCCACACAAATTATCAATTAAGCTTCCTGTAGTCATGAACTCCAGACTTAATAAAAATGTTTTTTAAATGTTTTGCTATATATTTTGAAATAAGCCACTGAAGAGAGATTCTGCTTGCAGCAGAAAGCACAACCCATGGGTACGCTATTTTTTCAGTTCTTTGGAAGGATAAGTCCCAAATCACTCAGATAAATGCACATGTAAGAACACACAAAGGTCAAATGCACTAGTCAGCAACTTTTGCCAATCCCAAATCCTCAGTGAGTTTTAAATGTGCACTAGGGCCCATATATACATAAATACATGTGCACATTTATTGATGCATATAAGCATGTACCTACACATGTATATATACATGCATAACATATTAAAACTTTCTGGAGAAGATTTCTGGGGACAAATTTGTCCCACTTGCCAGAGTCTCTTAAACTTGGGGAACTGAAAGATGCATTAGCAGGTCACAAAATGAGGGAAAAGGAGGGTCATGAATTGATTTAGACAAGACTGCTGAACAACTGACATGGCAAAACATGGCAAAAGCTTTGAGATCATTCTTGGCATAAAATATTCATGGTTAAAGACTCAGAGCTCTCTGTTTGTTGGGAGTAAAAACCTTACCCTTCACAGCCAGGCACAGAAATCCCAAACCCACAACAGTTTCTCAACCATCAACAATGTCATCTCAGGGCTTAGAAAATTTGCTGAGCCAAACAGGTTTCTGCTCTAAAAGTAGAATGTCCCTTACCAGCTTACCTGTTCATTAGCAGAGAAGTATTTTCATCCTGGATCCCCAGACTTCATGAGATGCAATGCAGAGCACTGCAGTGCAGAACATTCTGTAAATACAGAAAGAGCCACCACGCAGAAGTGCAGCTTCTCAGTGGCGGTGATGGCTCTCGTTGGGCATGATTCCTGCCCTAGGGAAGTCTTCCCTGGAAATCTGCTTGGGTGCTCACCTCCTTCAGCTTGTGGTTTGCACAGGACAATTCCACTGGGATGCTCCATGCGGCGTCAAAAGTTTCCTGTGCCTCCTTTGGTCAGGACCATGCTTTTCCTCCATGGTTTCATGACTTGAGGTGCACCATCCCAAGATCTTTGGCTCTCAGTGAAGAGAACTCCCAAGATGCCTTCCTCCAAACTGTCTCAGTGCAAAGACTTACTTGTATCTAACTCAGCAGTTGTAGGGATGGCATCTTAAAGCTCTGCCCTTGGATTAGTGGGATTAGCTCCTGAGATCTGTGCCATGCAGAACAGCTGAGTCTCTGTGTACCACAGCAGTGATAGCTCTGCTTATGCCCTGAAAGCAGCAGAGCTAAGAGCTATTTCAGGTCTGGGTTGAGCAGAATATTTGTTTTCAGACTCCACCATACTACTGATTTTTTTCAGTTTCATTTTCTTTGTTTGCTTTGGTACCCATCATGAGACACACGGAGCTTTTTATATTTGCAGCAAAAGATTATTGGTTATTTTTCCAGGCCTTTTAGAATTAGAGTTAGCTGCAACTGAACACTTCAGCAACCCCCTCCAGACTCATTCCTTCCCCAGTGGATCTGGCAATGAAACTGTCAAACTGGAGAGACCTTGAACATTGCCACACCTTCCCTAGCTACAGTACAAAGCCCCTTACAATAATTTAGCTGAGGTCGTAAGACCAGCACTTGGTCTAGAAGGAGCCATTTGTAACTCAACCCTTCAGCAGTACTTCAAGTATGTCATATAAATTACGTATATCTCCTCAGTGTGTGTTCAGTACCAGGTCTCTCTTTATGACTAACGATTATGGGAAGCCACAAAGTCACTCAGCCGCAGTGGGCAGAACAGCTCTCTCCATTCATTTCCTGCTGCTCATTCACTTCCTTTCACAGACACAGGAAGGGTGCTGGAAACTTGCTTCAGTGGTGACTGGTATAGCTCAAGGTAGTTATCAGGAATTACCAAAGTGCTTCATATTTGGTAAGTGCTTAAAAGGCATGCTAACTTCAAGCTTGGATTCAGGAAGCTGCTTAGTATGCATCAAGTTAATTAAGCTTGCACACCGTGTTTTAATCAAAGAATGAAATTATACAAGGTTTGTGTTGCTAGGAGTGTGAGCATAAAAGTTTAATGTACATGTTTATGTACATACAAATATATCTTTTTTGAGATGACCTTTAATGGTACCTTCCAACTCAAATGATTCTAAGATGCTATGAAATACAACATATTCACAGTTTTTGCATCAGCAATGGTACTGCACAGGTGAATTTGGTGTCAGCAGTTGTAAAGTCTCCTGCTGTAGCACCACAGGCTCACTTCTAGGGGGTGTTTATAGCATTAAAACATCCCATGCTGAAAAAGAAAACATTTTGAGTTAGGCATCCAGCAATGAAAGACAGAAGATGTGGAGGTCTTTTCATTAGTATTCCTACCCTGACTCTTAGCAATGTTTTTCCATAGCCAAGTGGGTTGAAACCTCCAACACTTTCTCCCTTCTGCTTCTTGCTTGCCAGTGAAAGAGCAGACTAATAATGCCAATGGCAGGAGGCCATCCTCTGTATGAGAAGTTGGTTACCTCCACTAGCTCTGCCCTGTCCATCCCCATGCTTTGGATTCCCAGGGATGGATTTAACCCTGCTATCTCTACACGGAAAGAGAATCAGTAAGGTTGGAAAAGACTTCCAAGACCACCAAGTCCAAGCCCAACCCATCCCACCTCTCCTAGTAATTATGTCCTTCAGTACCACATCTTAATGGTTCTTGACCACCTTCAGTTACAGTGGCCCACCACATTTCTGGGCAGCTTGTGTCAATTATCACCCAGCTGGGGCAAAAAAAAAAGAATAATTAAAAATGTTAATAAGTCAATCTGTCTGTCTGGAATTATTGTTATAGTTTAAGATCCTACCTATGTTTCCAAAGCCTACCTTTTTCCCACGTCTTAAACTCATCTTTGCTGCAGCACTCATATCATACAGTGTTTCTCTGTCATGCTGTTATTTGTATACCATCAGATTGCTTCTGTCTTCACTGAAGTGAGTGAGAGCTGTATGTATTTATGCATCCACAGCACTTCCCATGGGAAGGCTGAGCTGCAGCTGTCTCACTTTGCTTTAAATGTTTAGAGCAGAAGAGGGTGCTCTAATATCTCTCTCTGCCCTCCTGCAGAAGCCTGGCCAAGCATGCTGGAAATAAAATGCATTTTGTAACCACTTATCCCAGAGGGTCCTGCTGAATAAAGCAGATCTCACTGCAACTCTCTGCAGCCAGCAGAGAGAAATGGGGAATGCTTGGCTTCTGTTACCACACTCCCTGCAGAAAAACCTTCATCTCCAATGATTATAGAGAAAACTGAGGGAGAGCTTTTTTTTTTCTTCACGTCCTCTGAGCCTTAATTAAAAGTCCCAGCCTTGGAGGATCTGTCAGGCTCCTATGTCTATTATTCCAACTGTTAATTACTGTCAACATTAAAAATATCCACCTCATGTCCAATGTGTCTGGATTCAGCTTCCTGCAATGGGCTCTCACCCCGCCTTTGCCTGAGAATAAAAAAGCTAGGAAGCACAATAAATATCACTTTCCCGTAGGCATTTGCACACCATAATTAGCTCACATCCTATCATCCTCTGCATAAAATAAGTAAACATCTCCTTAGGGCTTTTGCCATAGAGCGTGCTTCCAGGATTTTGTCCTTATAACGCTTTGGACATTCATTTTGTTTTGATTTTCCTTATCCCTTCACTGGATAAATTAGAAATAGTATCCATTAGTAAGCTTCAGTTTTTCATGGTTGAGTATAAAGGCGATAGCATTCTTTGCCACCTGCTTTTCTCTACCTATAGAACCATAGATCCATTTAGGTTGGAAAAGACCACTAAGATCATCTAGTCCAACCATCAACCCATCACCCCCATGCCCAATAAAATTCTGTAGTTCACATGAGCACAGTTGCAGCAACAGTGCAAGCTCAACTCTGCTTTCCTTAGTACAAATGCCTGCCTTGGAAGTACAGTCTGAATTCTTTGCTCCAGTGTATATAAAACTACTGCAGGGAACCTCTCATTAATGATCCCCGGAGGTCCCTTCCATCCCCTATGATTCTGTGATTCAGTGATTCTGTGTTTCAATGATTCTGTGTAACCCATCTGTTCTTGGTTTAAAGGACACTTTTTAAATGTGTCAGCATAATGAGAGGTCCAGGCAAATCTGCAAGTTTTATCAATAATGATTCTTCTGTTCCTTCTGAGATAATGTGATACAGCTATTGAGCAGCACTGGGAAAAAAAATGAGATCCCCCTGAGGCTCCACTAGAAAGCACTACCAAATGAGGCATCCTCATCCATTGTTTTATTTCAAGTTATCAATTAATCATTTTTATTTCCTTGTTATGTGGACACAATGACTGTGTAGCACAAATTGCCTCCCTCGAATATCACCTTTCATTCAGATGATGCCTTGCAGGATTTAAGAAGACAACATCAGCACTTGATGTTACATTTCAGACCTGTGATTCAATAAGAAATTATGTAAAATTGAGCTGATAAGATTTATTACCTTGCCAACCTTCCTGACTGGCGTTAGTTAACTTTCATCTTGTAATTCATTACCAATTCCTTTCCATTTTGTCCTTTCCTTGACTTTGAGTAAGCTTGACATCAGCTCAATCTGACGTCAGCTTCTTGGCAGGGTGGCATAGAAGGGTTTGACATCCCATGTTTTTTGGCAGTGCTGTGTATTTTGGGGAGGGAATAGCCTGCTCTGTCACATTACCCTGTTCTCAAGTTATAGTCCAGTATGCAGAATCCCTTCTACTCTTTTTATCCCTCCAGTTTTTCTGGTTTTGCACCAGCCCTGAAGAGTTCTGGAGAATCAGGCTCAAATAACTTTCTTCTGAAAGTGCTTCAATTTAATTGGCTTTCTTGTACGCTGCTTTCATATCTTGTGCGATCTGAAGTCTCTGGCACTGACGTTAGTGGAATATATGACAGTGCAGGTAGTTAGGACTGTCTGTATTAGAGCTGGCAGAGAATAGCCTTATAACACCAGATGAGGTCTTAATATATGTATTTATTTAGGCATCAAAATCCGAGTCTTTGACAACCTCATCTCCAGAAGCTCATTATTTAGCAATAAATAGAGAAATCTCTTCCAGGGAAGGTTTCCAGCTTCTTAGAATCTCGTTCTGATTTGAACTAAGAGGTGACTACTGTT
This sequence comes from Callipepla californica brunnescens, assembly GCA_023055505.1. Lineage (NCBI taxonomy): Eukaryota > Metazoa > Chordata > Aves > Galliformes > Odontophoridae > Callipepla > Callipepla californica. Next base: position 121,639,035 of record JALIRH010000001.1, on the reverse strand, counting down.
CACCATTTTCTCTACACAAGGTTTAATGAAGCGGGACTATTTAAGCAATTAAAAATTACATGCAGTAGGAGATAAGAGTATCTCATGAAAAACACTTGCCCAGCGAGTCTGTAAGTTTTTCTTGCAATGTCTAGATTTGTGTCTGGAGGCCTTAGAAGCTGCCAGGAGTTTTATCTGTGAATAGAGATAGCAGTAAGGCTTGTCTCATATGGATCGGGTTGGAGGAGATCCCAAGGATCATCATGGTAATCAAGGTAGTGCAGCTGAAAGAAGATGACTGTTTGATATCTACTCTGCAGGTCCAGCCCTCACAAAGGAGCCTGGAAGACAGCCACGGCAGCTCAGTGGCAATGAAAGTGTCACAGATGGCTTTAACAGAAGACCTGAGAACAGCAAACTCACATGGCATTTCTAGTTTCAAGAAGTTTGCAGTTCTTTGGATATTTTAGAAATGAATGGCTTCAGTGCGGTATAGCAGTGAAATAAATAAATAAACGAAATCCACACTAAATCTCCTGGCAGAAAAAAAAAAAAAAGAATGATGGGTTTTAGCCAGCTCTGTTCACGGTGAATGGCAACACGACTTCCAAATGCGTCAACCGACTCACGAATGGCTTGGCTGACGTTTTTTGTGGTGACTTAATCTTTGCTATGTTGCAAACTTTCGTGCAACCGCTTAACCCCACTGGAGCGTTGATTAGATTCTGACAGATCTGATAAGCTGAATTTCTCCCTAAAATAAAGTTTGAACGCAACACTAAGTTGCATTTTGCTTACATCAAGGCTTTATAAGCTGCACGGAGAAAACAATCCTGGAACATTTTCTGTGCCAGTAGGTCTCTCCTAGCTTCTGGCAAGGAAGTAGCCCATTTTACAACTATATCTACACATCTGAACTTTAAAATGTTACCTGGAGAAGCATTAAGTTGGATATTGAACAATAGCACAGACCAAGCACTACTGGTGCTATCTCTCCACCTCCAACCCTGCTCCTCATTACGCTCACCTTTAAACCCTGCCATCATGCTACCTGAACATCTAGAAGATATTTGATCACAGAACAGAACCATCATCATCACTTAAAGGTTTAGAAACTGAGAACACACACAGTTTGGCTACCTTGTCTAGGCTGCTTAAGAAAAGTATGCACTTTTTTCAAAGTATTCTCTACTCTTTTGGTGTGGGATAAAACAAGACACAAGAGGAACATACTCCCAGTTTTAACTGTAGACTCCACCCCAACTCCCTTGTCTATCAGCATCTGGGCACCCCAGCACACAAACTCTGTTCCATCAGAGCTCTCATTCATAGTGCACATTATTCATTTATCAGCAGCATACACCATGATTTCCTACATTCCCATTCTCAGATCCCACTTCATCCATAAGGGGAGTGCCAGGAAAAAGAAAAGAAGAAAAAAAATAAATAACAAATGATGCTGCATGAAATTTCCAGTGAGGGCAGAAGGTCTTATTGGGCAGCAACCTCCTTCCCACTTCCAGGAGTTTTAACATCAACTGTTTCACAGCATGACATGAGAAAATGATGTAGTATCCCCACTGTGCTGTCTGAACCAGGGTTTCAGCTCTCCTGCTTCACCTGTGGTCCGGGTCCTGTGGGCTGCTGTAACAGTGCCTTGCAGCTCTGTCTCTCCTGACTCCCTGCTAAGCCTGCTCCAAGAAAATCAAAGGGTCTGTCCAAACCTTCTCACTGCTACTCTTCCCATAGGGTTGGGCAAGTGCTTGCTGAAGTAACTGGCAATTAACTAGCCCTATTTAAACTGGCAGAAAAGCTAATCAGAAGGAAATTTTATTAAAGCCTTTCTGAGGACCCTCTCTGAGGGAAAGCAGCTTTGTTCTGATTTCACTTCTTCTCCAGAGCATGCAGAGAACTCTAATGGGGGTCAATATCCACTGCTTCAGTGCATGCCTATTTATAATGCCTTTTAATTTTCACTCATAAAGATAACCCTGATTCTAAAGACCATTCTGGGAACCCTGCTTGAACTCTGATGTCCCTGTTCATTGCAGGGAAGTTGAACTAGATGACCTTTAAGGGTCCCTTCCAATTCAAATGATTCTATGATTCAAACCACATGGACGGTTGCAGATGGTTATTTCACAGCATTGCTCAAACTCCGTTAATCCAGCTGGAGCAGCTCATCTGCTAATCACAACTTTAACTCTTCAGTAAAGGGAATATCTGAGGTAACTAAGCAAAAAACTCAAAGGTCTCCTTCTGTTTGTCTTCAGGTTTTTCTCTTGCCTACAGGGAATAGATACAATCAGTCCTAAGTGAGACTCAGCCATCAAATAATCAGCAATAGCTACAATTCTCTTAACCATGGAAGGAAAAAGATAAAATAAATAAATAAATAAATAAATGTAAAGATAAATTGCTTTAATCCGTGGTGATGTCAACCACATAATTTGTTTTTTTTTCAAGTGGAGTCTAATGAAGAGTGTTGTGAGACACACATCAAAAGATTAATGCCACTGCAGATATTCATAGCATCACAGAATCATTTGAGCTGGAAGGGACCTTTAAGGGCCATCTGGTTTGATGCCCCTTCAGTGAGCAGGGACACCCACAACTCCATCAGGTGCACAGAGCCCTGTCCAGTCTAACCTTGGATTTCTCCAGGGACATGGCACTCACTACCTCTCTGGGCAACCTGTTCCAGTGCCTCACCACCCTGATCATGAAATAATTTTTCCTTATTCCAGTCTAAATATCCCCTACTGGTGTACTTCAAACCCCAGTTCTCCAGGAGTCAGTCCTGTACAAGCCCCCAGGTGCTAATCCCTCCATCTGAAACATGTACATCCAGGCTAACACCTCGCTAAGTCCCTATTATCTATTGCTGCACAGCATGGTACACTACAGCAGGCCAAGTGCCCTCAGAGAGGGGGAGAGAAAAATACAAATCAGAACCACTTGTGGAAATAGGCACTGAAAATGCACAGCAAGGCATTGGTCAGGAGCAGCAGCCTGCTGTTGAACGGCACAGCTTTAGAGAGTGACCATCACACATGGTGCATTTAAGAGAACCAAGTATAGTGTCCTACGGATAAGGAAATCCTTTAGTGTCAGAGAAATTAAGCTTTGAAAAGAACATCTGTGGTTGAAAAGCCAGAGCATTAGCTGCTGAGAATCAGCATGGCACCGTGGCAGTCCTTGGGGCAGAATATATGATGGGATGAATGGTGAGAGAGTCCTGCAACTCACCTCTTCTGGTGCCCATTTAAGGGAATTGATAATATCTTTGTCTCTCTGGGTGTGAAAGTGTTTCTGCTGATTAAAATTCCCTGGAGACCTACATCTCCTAAGCTGATAATGGTAAGCCTCTCAGACTGGCTTCATGTTGTTCCATTGCCTCCAGCAGTGCTGTGGATGGGCAGCAGACATGAGACGTTTTCTGAGAGTTCTGCAAGCCAGCATGGAAATTTCAGATACTTGGAGCCACAGGAGACAAAAAAAAAAAAAAAAAAAGAGAGAGAGAAACAGCTAGGTATGGTGAAATAGTATATTCCTGAGGAGGCTGATCCACTGATCTGGGGCTGTAAGGTTTTATGGGATTTGAAGAACTGTGGATATGTTCGGTGGGATCCAGATAGGATTGTTAGAGCTAAGTCATCCATTTCCAGCTCACTCTCCTATCAGAGAGCCTCAATATCCTCCAAGAACAGAGAGTCCAGCACTTCTCTAATGACATACCAGGGCTGAACTACTGTCCTAGAGAGAAAGAAACCTGCATCTCCCATTCATAATGCATCTCGTTCCCTTTGTGATATGTGACACTCCTAAGAACTGGATCCTGACATTTTTTCTGTTGTCCTTAAGGTTCTGGTTGCTACTGAAGGGCAGACTCTTCCTTGTTGGTCTAAATGAGCCCATCTCATCCAGTGTTTCCCCATATGTCATGAAAAACATGACTAAGCCTCCACAGATCACCCTCCACAGGTTGTAGAGGATGGCCTTGCATAGATAACCCCCACATCCCTCTTGCAGTTGTGAGGTTCAGAATGATTATTCCAGGAGCTGCATTTCCAGTGCAAAGCAGAAATGCATTAGAACTTCACTGGAGCTTCTGGACACACGTATCCCAGTTCAACCATTTGCTTTAACCGTGGCTCCTATCCAAACAGGCCTCTATCACAACCTTGCTCTTCAGTCCTATCAGTCAAAGGCCTGCAAGCCTGCACTGTTCTGTGTGTTTATTCTGCCCTGAGTGCAGAAATTTGCATTTCTCCTTGTTGAATAGCACAAGGATTCTGTTGGCCCAAACCTCAACTAACATGCGGTCCTCCAGGATTGAAGCTTTGTTACTGACTGTGTCCCCCTCTTCCTTGAGTTTAGATTTGCTGGTGATGCATTCAGGATCACATTCTAATACCTGAGGCCTGGGATTCCTGGGCTACATAGGCAGAACAGTACTGAGAAATGGAAGGGAACGTTCTCTCTGGCCACTGGGCTCTGTGACACCTCACTGAAGGATCTGCTGTCCTAGGAACCACCTGGCTTGCCAATAATGAGGCCAGGGCTTATGGATTTCTGCAGGTTTGTGCAGAGAGCTTCAGGGAAACAAATCAGGGATTGGTCAGGAAAGGTCCTCCTCAAACTTCCCTTATCTTTGTTGCATTATCCTGACTTTTCGTGATTCAGTTTCATTAGCTTTCATAATTTTCCATCAAGTATCAAGAAGTTCCACATGCAGTCCACAACCAGACTCCAACCCTGGCCAAGTTTGTATTTGACCTTTCAGACTGATGCCAGACTATCTTCTGTGAGTCTTGCAATGCTCAAAGACAGACAAAAGAGAGAGGTCTGGTGGGAGGTTCTCAGGCTGCCTCTTTTTCAGTAGACTTATTATGGGTATGAGTGCAGGGAAGGCATTCTACCTTTTGCTACCAGCACTGAGGGCTTAATGCTGTGAAAAAGAGACAAAGTTGTCTCTTTTCTTCTAAAGAAGCTGTCGCTAGAGAACATGCTGTGTTATACAATACAATATTGGAGTCTGGGATACTTGTCTGTGTTTTAGAAAGCATGAAATGCTTCCAAGCCTGCATCTGGATCAGCATCAGTGAGAGTGGCTGGAATACTAAGCAGATAAAGTAGCAGGTGTGGCAGAAAGCTGTCACTTCTGCTTGTTCCCTGGGAGTGTAGACATATGTGCAAGCCATGTTTCACCCCATGTTGGGCAATTTAGGCTGCTCTTTCTAAACACTGAAATGTCTAAATGAGAGTCTGACAAAGGATTTCCTGCCTAGCTGACTGCAGAGATGGGTACGTGGGTACAATAGGAGCACAGTAACTTGTATCTTCATCACTGGATACCAAGGTAGGTCCAAAGAGGTGAGTGTGATGCAGGAGGTCGGAGAGGTGGGATAAGGTTCCCTTCTTGATCACAGATGTCTTAAAGATGATAGGCCACACCATTTCATCCATGCAACAATAAAGAGGCATAGCTGCATGGCATTATAAGAGGAGATAAGGAAGTATGGCTGTGTGACACTGTAAGAAGACATATGCCTTGAGCCAGGAATCATGCACCACCATATGGTTTCTTCTTCTCATCCTTCTTCTGCCTCTTGTGCTTACTCCCTTCTCACCACCACAGACAGAATAACACATATCAAACATTTGTTGGCCTTGCCACCACCCTCATGTGGTGGTGGCTTTGGCACAGCCCTGACACGGAGCAATATAGAGAAAAGCCAGTGCATTTGTGCCTTGCAGAAGGATGTCCTACACGGTCTTGCAGTTCACAAGTCTTGGACCTTTCCTTTCATCTCAGCTGGTTTTGAGGAGTACAGTGGTGCCAAAAGTGGTTCTCTGACACTGGGAGAGTTATTTGTCGTCCCTATTCCTTGCTTCTGCAAGGAGAAGATCAAAACAAGCTGACACTGGTTGCAGTTCACTGCCATGTCATTCTTCCACATCCTTTCTTTTCCTTATTAATCACCAACAACTGACACAAACTCGTGCCCCACACATCCCACAAGAGAGCTCTCCCTCGCTGGTAGTCAGTACAGATTTCCAACTGGTTAAACTGGAAAGCAGCTCAGCTGGGGTGGCTTGGACCCTGATCTACTCTCCAATCCCCTGCTCACCCAAAAATTCCAACAAAGTCAGCTCCCTGGGAATTGGACTCTCTGCATTACTATCCACTCTGCCAGAGACATTGCAAGGTTGTTTAAGGAAAGATTTCTGCAGGACTCAGTCACTTGCCAGCAAAGCAGGAGGGCATGATGAGGGGGGGGTTTTCTGCTCTCCCAGCCACACATTTTACCGAATGCAAGTGTGGTTTAACACTACATCATCCAGACTAAACCATCACCAGCAGGATTTTCATCCTTAAGACAAGCTGAAAACGGTGCTGGTAAGATATATTTCACTGCTCTCAGCCTTTCTTTGGGGATCTCCTGTCCAAAAGAGTCTCAGTTATTCCGGTAAAGCACTGAGCACGATTTGTTTCTCTGATTAAGTGATGAGCTGTTCTGGAGAGAAGAGTGGCGAGCCCCTCTCAATGCATCACTTTAATTAAGTTTCCCTTGTGGTGAGTGTCTGAGGATGACAGGCAGTTCAGAGGACTCCCCACATGCCAGACTTATCGCAACCACTCCTCATTTTGTGCCAGTCTGAGTTTTTTTCCTGCTCAGACGATCTCTCATCAAGCCGAGTGCGTACGAGTCTTTGTGCTGAGCAAGTCAGAGATGCAGACCCCCCTTACCGCACCCTGCAGCTGCAAAGTAATGTTATAAAAACACTTAATGAAGTGTGATGCTTGCAAAACACCCAGCTCATTATTCCACGGAAAAGGAATGCCCTCAGCTGTGATTAAAATGATGCTTAGACCCTGGAGGGGGAAGGTTGTGGCTGCTGGCTGGTGTGGTCGATCTCCTTTCCTGACAACCTTCAAAACTTCCTTTTCTTCCCTGAAGTCCTACAACTATAAGGACCCCCCTCCCAGCTGTGGCTTGCAGCAGACACCTCACCTGCATTTGTTCTGGTGTCAGTTTGGACCCTTCAGCTGCAGATAGGATGTGTCCTCCTGTCCATGGGTACCCGAGCTTCAGTGGCAGTCATTGGAGCCATCAGGGAGCCTGTAAAGTAACTCATCTCCCTCAAAACATCAGAGCAGCTTTATTTAGTGGCACCCCCACATACTTAGTGACATTTCATTGAATCATAGAATGGCTTGGGTTAGAAGGGAACTCAAGTATCATCAAGTTCCAAACCCCCTGCTGCAGGCAGGGTTGCCAACTGCTGGGTTTGGAGCTGCTGGAGCTGGTCCAGAAGAAAGCCACAAAGATGATCAGAAGACTGAAGCAACTCCCTGATGAGGACAGATGGAGAGAGCTGGGACTCTTCATCCTGGAGAAGAGAAGGCTCCAAGAAGACCTTATAGCAGCCTTCCAGTACCTGAAGGGAGACTACAGGAAAGCTGGGGAGGGACTTCTTACATAGGCAGGTAGCAACAGAATGTGGGGAAATGGTTTTAAAATGGAAGAGAGTAGATTAGATATCAGAAGTTCTTTGCTGTGAGGGTGGTGAGATGCTGGCACAGGTTACCCAAAGAGGTTGTTGCTCCCCTCTCCCTGGTAGCATTTAAGGCCAAGCTGGATGGGGCTGTGAGCAAGCTTTCTAGTAGGAGGTATCCCTGTCTATAGCAAGGTGTTGTAACCAGATGATCTTACGTGTCCCTTCCAGCCCAAACCATTCTGATTCTATGATCAAGTACTAAATCAGGCTGCCCAGGGTCCCATCCAACCTGGGGCCTTTCTGGAGGTAGATGACTCCCATGTGGCATGTCAGTCAGCCCCATGCAGATGTCTCATGTGCTCCACGGCATCTCAAATGCCACAAGATGCTTCTGTACAGATGTGTGGCCTGAACTCAGATGATCTCCTCCCGTTCCAGCCCAAGTGTGAACATTCAAGGAAAGGCCAGACCAGTCTCTGTGCAACCTGATCAAGCTGTCTATGTCCCTGTTCATTGCAGGGGAGTTGGAGTACATGACCTTTAAATGTTCCTTCCAACTTCCTGTGCATGCAAAGCAGAATCTTGTCCTTTGAAAGCTGACGTTTGTGTGTGCGCACAGTAATTAGTGATGTAGTCTTCAGCAAGAGGCTGAGGTGAGGGCAGCTGTCCAGAAAGAGAAGGTTTACAAAAAAGCTCCCAAGGCACCCAAGCTTGAGTGGATGAGGGCTGATACTAGTAGTTAATCCCCATGGTACAATGCCTCTATTTTAATACCTTTGATAAAGTGCCTCCAGGCCCATGTATAAACAGGAGTGCAAGTGCCACCAGTACCCAAGCAATAAGAGATGTGTTACAGAGGGTCACCTTGGATCTGTATTCAACTCTTGATTTTTTAGAGGCCTTTTAGCATTCCCTTGCAAAGTCTTACTGCTTCTAAGCAATATATTTGGATTGTTCAGGGCTAATACACTTTACATCTGCAATTTTTCCCCTCCAAAACAAGGAGACACCAGGGCATGGCATGGTTCTGGGGTGATGGTATTGGGCTCACTCCTTGCTTGCAGCTCTGGGAGCTGAAATGAACTCATCAGTCCAGTCAGGTGCTAAAGGAGAGGGATTAAAACATACTGTGATGTGCTCCATTTCAGCTGTCTCCTGCAGACAATACCTCTTCACCTCTCAGGGGCGTTTTGAAGACAATTGCATGAAAACGTTGAGGCCCTTCATTGCTATGGAAACAGGAGTCATTGAATTATCACAGAGTGGTGAAAGGAGTCAAGTTGAAATGATAATGGTAACGCATTTGTGTCTTCTGTTCAACACTTCCATGTAAGTCTTCATTCACTGGTCATAGGCTTTTATTCATCAGTGTTCCTGTTGTACATCCACCTCGGAGCTGAATATGAAACGTTATGACCACTCTCTGTCCATAGGGTGTGGTCTCCAACAGGGGTTGTATTTAACTTTATCAGCATTCTTTATTTCTGAGGTCTTGTATAATATACACATCTCCTTCAGGGTTTGTTTAGCTGGAACTGGCTTGTTATAAACATCCAGTTGAGGACGTCAGCTCCTATTATTTCATTGTCAAAAAAAAAACAGAAAAAAATAGAGGAAAAGCAAGAAATTCCCCTGAGTGAACATCGGTGCCAATGCTAATGGAGGTCCAAGGAAAATAAATAAAAATAAATAAATGTATATCTATCTATACAGGAAAAGACAATTTTTGCATGGAATAGAGTTAGCAGTAAGAGAGAGGACAGTACCAAAGCATCTCTTCTGCCCTCACCCCCAGATGAACCCCCTCCACCAGGCAGACATCTCTCCTCACAGCACCCATCTCTTCACAATGAAGCCTTGTTCCAGGGCAGAAGACATGTTGTTCCAGAGAATGAACCCCTGACAGCAGTTCAAACAGTGACTAAGAAGGGATGAGGTATTGTTGCAAAGGAGAATAAAGCTAATTGCTAGTCAAATTCCAGTTTTTACTGTCATGGTGCCAAAAAGTTGTGTATTTAAGCTCACTTGGCTTTGTGGCACTGCTTGTTGAGCTCAGGAGAAAAGGAAGGGTGATCGTTCTGTTGTATCATGAACAAAACTAAATGTCTTCACAAAGTTCAGGGCCCAGAGCTCAGTAATGTTGCACAGACTTCTATGCGTGAAGCCAACCAGGTCAGACAAAGACCTTGGGTTCCTTTCTTATCAGGAGGCATCAAAGACAGCATGTGGCTCAAGCTTCCCAGCAGAATTAAGGATTGATTAAGAGCTAGAACATGGCTTAGCCTAGATGCTGGGAGTGAGGAAAGGCAGGAAGAGCTGGAGAAAGGGCTCTCCTGCCATTGCTGCTCCTTGTCAGTCTGTTGCTACAGATAAATGGCTGCTATACTTTTAGAGAAGTTGACTTCAACAATTGGTCTTGATGACTCCAGTTTGCTTACTATCCTGAAGTATCCTGAGCTGATGAGCACGATGTGCTGGGTGCAAGAGGATAAACCATTTCCCGTTGACCATCACTCTTCCAAGCTGTGATATCTTCATAAAGCTCCTTTGTGCTGACTTTGTATTGCTGCTAGTCACCCTGTATGGTGAAGTTCCAAAATCACTTCTGCTACAAATGCAGGGAACACCAAGATCCACTGCAGCATTCACCTACACAGGACAGTGTTCTGTGTTTGCTGTCAGCTTCTTGTGGGAGGAAATGTCACATCAGAATTCAGCTGTAGAGCAGTAAATCACACAGTGTACCTCAGCTTTAGTTGTTTGATCCCTGCTGATGGCAAGTTCTCCTCTCAGCTAGTTGTCCAGGGAAGCTTATTTCAACATTTGCTCTTAAGTAATAGATATCAGAATCCAGCATTGACTTTTTTAAGGATCATCTGTTCATCAGTCTCTGAATTTCTTTAGGTAAAATCAGAGGAGCACTTGAATAGGACATCATCCAGCTCATATGGCTACAACAGGGGTGTTCTGAATCTGTCTCAGAAGAATAACCTGTGCCAGAGCATGGACTCTAGCACTGATCTGACTTGTCCAGTCCAGCTATCTCAAGCCAAGCAAATAGATGAGTCAACATCCATGCCATCCAGAAGAGCACAATGGCAGTTCCTGATAGGTAGCATGAAGAAGACTACCCTGTTTTGGTGCAAGAAAACCAAGCTATATGGACACAGTCTGAGCAGCATTATTTGGCTCTGGGGCTAGAAAATATTTCTTAGTAGAATGAATGAGGCAATAGAGCCCAGATAGATTTGTAAAAATACACCAAATAAATATCACAGCTTCCCAAAATTGTACAAGAAACCAGAAACCTTCAGCAGAAAAGCTTGAAAACCACAAGGGCTAGTAAGTCAATATGGCTGGAAGAATCCAGTACAAGCATTTATGTAAGAATTAGGCACCAACTATGTTTTTGAATCCACTCCCTTGCCTCCATCAGTGGTTGGATTTGTATTTGAGATTTGTTAAAATGGGTCACATCCCCAGACAACAAAGAATAAGTGCTAGTCCTAGCTATTACTGCCCCATGCTGAGTCTTCTTTTATGGGTAGTGTAAACCTCTGCAGCAATTAGTTACGAGGAGAACACTTATGCTTAACTTTTAAGCAGCATAGATTTCCATATGTGTCTATTACATATGCAGAATGTCATTAAATTTTTATTGTGCTATTCTGGAAGAAAAAAAAAACAACACAAAAATGTACCATGAAACAAGCCAGCAAGTGAAAGTTTGAATATAAATGGAGTATGTTTATCTCATATGTGATAGTTTGACTACAGATGAAACAGAGCTGTTTTAGGTCTGTTTACTCAAAAAAGAAACAAAGCAACAAACAAAAACCTTCAGAGTCTTGTCTGATAGGAAAAGGGTGAAATCTCAGGGGTCTTTGTTGGCACACTTGGTGGATATAAGTTAGCCTCAAGCTAACTGTAATGGATACAGCTCTGCAACGACACCATGGACAGTATTGGAAAGCCTCATTAGTTTTGGTCTGTTGCATTTTCCTATAGATAAAGGGAGAAGTAGTTGTGACGTAACATCAGTAACAAATAACAGAGATGGAAACATGCTGCAGCAATTGGAGCTCACATCAAGTATTGAGCAATGAAGGTTCAGCATGATTGGATTTGGCTTTGTGGCTTGGCCCATTATAAAAAGAGGGATTGTTTGTAAAGCCCCAGTGTAGGATTAGATTTCCAAACTCTTCAAAGTCAGAGGGATGCTTGGATGGAGAGCAAAGGTTTGGGCTATTTGCTAAATAATAACAACAACAGCTTCTGGTTGCTATGTTTGACCCAAATATTTCCTTAGAAACAAAGCACAACAGAAGCTCTTGCCAAGTCAGATGAAGAAGCTGATTTGAAACCAAAATCATAATGTAAATAACAACAGCCATTTGGAGGGAAAAAGGATTACCATAATCCTGGTTAGGTAATCTGCAGGTGAAATTACCCACCTTGGCTTTTGTTCAAGTGATCTGTACAGCCATGAGCACTGCAGAGAAATGGAGGATTATTTGCTATTTTGTGCTGAAGGAACTTCCGAAGAAGTTTCTGGTTTCAAGTTTAAAACAAACAGGAATGGCATGTTTCTTATTCACTTGGAAATTTGCTTCCAGATGGCATACATAAACAATATGCCTGTATTAGATGTGCAGAAAATCATAGAATCACAGAATATTCAGAGCTGGGAGGGACTCCCGAAGATCATTGAGCCCAAGCCCTGGCTCCACACAGGACCACCCAAAATCCAAACCTGACATCTGAGAGCAGTGTCCCAACACTCCCTGAGCTCTGGCAGCTAGGGTCCATGCCCATTGCCCTGGGCAGCCTATTCCATGCTCACTGCCCTCTGGGGGTGCTCCCTGTGAGGAGCTGCAGGCTGTCATGAGCCGTCCCCTCAGCCTCCTCTCCTCTGAGATGAACAAACCTGAAACATTCTGTGATTTTGTGACCATTATAGAAAATCACCACTCTTCTGAATCATCGTATCCCTGGATGAGTGCAGATAATCCTCACTCTTGTCTATTTAGGTTGTCAGTTAACATGTTCCTGTCCAATTCTGCACACCGAAGTATCTTGTGTTCAATTAGAGAATGTTGTAATTAGAGATTATTATGAATGATGGCCATATGTTTGCAGCAGGAAAGCAGGAAATAAAAGATGTTCCCTGTAGCAAAACAGCTCCAGGGTTTTCCTAGCCTGCTGGGCCCATCAGCTGTGTATGTGACTAGCATGTAGCACCTACAGGACAATGGTGGCTGTTAATATCTTCCACACTTCTGTCCCTAAATGATCCTATGGGATCAGTGGGCAGTCAACCAGTTGTCAAGGTACAACTTCAGCATACTTAGGTGATATTTATCATACTAGGTGATATTTATCATAGAATCATATAATTATTAAGGTTGAAACAGACCTCTAAGATCATCTAGACCAACTGTCCAGCCACCACCAATATTGTCCACTAAACCATGTTCCTTAGTATCACATCTACACCTTTCTTGAACATCTCCAGTGATGGTGACTCAACCATTTCCCTGGGCAGCCACTTCAGAGAACCTTCCCTGGCACAGCTTGAAGCCATCACCTCTTTTTCTATTACTAGTTAGCTGGGAGAAGAGGTTGAGTCCCACCTTGCCACGATCTCCTTTCAGGGAGCTGGAGGGGGTGAGAAGATCGCCCTTAACTTCTTCAGCCCATCAACCCAGCCTGTCAAATCCCTCAGTAGGGCCTTCCTACCCTTGGGCAGATTGATACTTCCCTCCCATTTTGTTGTCATCTGCAAACCTACTGTGGGTACACTGATTTCCTTATCCAAATAATCAATAAAGATATTAAACAGGTTGGGCCCCAGAAGTGACCGCTGGCGAACTCCTGTTGTGACTGATTGCCAGCTGGATTTAACTCCATTCACCACCACTCTCTGGGTTCAGACATCCAGTCATTTTTTACCCAGGAAAGAATCAAGCCATGGACTGCCAGCTTCTACAGGAGAATACTGTGGCAGACAGTGTCGTAAGCTTTGCTGAAGTCAGGACCTCAAGCTGAAGGTGTACTATGTCAACATCCTTTCCCTCATCCACCAGATGGATCACCTAGTTATAGAAGGAGATGGGGTTGCTCAGGCAGGACCTACTTTTCATGATTCCATGCTGGCTGGGCCTGATCCCCTGGTTGGCAATTTTAGATGCTGTTTTAATTGCTTTAAAGCTTCACTGATGTCTCCAATGTCTCTGTTTGTATGAGATGGGTGTGGTTACTTGTCCCAGCCTGTTTCTAAATCAAAAACCTTCAGTCCTAGCTGGGTGAGTCTATCATGACTTATCTTGATGTGACAGAACCCAAACACTTCCTGAAGAATTCAGGTTTAGTTCTCAGTGTATCAACAAAGGTTATAGCTATTTTAGCTGCTCTTCTCAGCTACCAGTGCCTCAGATGCTGGAGGAAGTATCTTCACACATGCACTTCTTGTTGGAGAACAGTCCAAGTTACATAGAAAGGTCAAAGTTGATTGGATTAAAATAAATGACAGCCATCCTGGGTGGCTGGCAATAACAGTTACATTATGAGCTGATTTCTCAAGGCTAAACAACACCTGAAATTTTCAGAATACACAAACTCTTGACTTTGGGATGAGCTCAGCTCTCAATCTCTCACCCAATTCATCATAGAGCCTCAGTCACCAGAACATACAAATAACGCTGAAGACAAGGTGGCCAAATTGGTTGGGAAAATTCATGGTCTTTGTTACAAATAAATCTGGCTCATCTAAATACGCATATTTTGACCCAATCAGGCACATTGTGCTAGCAAAGTGACCAGTATGACATGACATATATAACCCTCTGGGAGTAACACAGCATCTTTCAGCCTTTCAGAAATGAAAGAGACAAGTGTTTCTGACCTCAAGTAGCCTCTTTAGTTTCCAAAGGGATAAGACTTTCTCTGGTTTAATTTCTTAATGAGGGAGGAGAATGTGCTTTTCAGGAGACAGGAAATAAACAGCCTTCCAAAATAATTAGATATTCACATGACTGCCAGGGACATTTGTGGTTACCGTAATTAATGCCAACTGATATGGGAAAGGATATTAAACCTTGTCTTTAATCCTCTGTCTTTTACATCATGATAACATCCCAGTCTGGAGACACCCCCAAGTTACCAAAGACCTGCTAAGTCCATGCCCTGCCTGGCTCAGTTTACATCACTGGAGTGGATCTAGAAGCTGTGTTCATTTGTCTATTCACCCTACTGTTTGGGAGTTGCTCATCCCCACTACTTGTCACACATCCCTCCAGGTCCTGTAACCACTCATGGTTCATGACACTGCCATAGTTTCTCTCTGAGGTTTTCACAGATGTGTTTACAGCTGTGCAATCAATCATCCATCCCAGGCTATCTGATGGAAATCTTGTGCCCAGGAAAGTAATCTTTCATCTAAAGAGGTGGCTAACTCTTCAACAATCTGCTGAGCATCTCCTGGGCTAAGAAGATATCTGAGCCAGGGCAGGAATGGTGGGTCCTGCTACTAACAAACTGGAGGTGAAAGAATTTGGGAAGAGGAGAAGACTTGAATGTATCACCCAACAAGGCTGAAAATAGGCACAAACAAACCAAACAGACTTTCGCATTTCACAACGTCATAAAGGTTGTGACATCTATCCATTCCCCACTGGTAGATGCAAGATTTGATGATATAGGCAATAAATTACATTGCATCAGTTGGGCTTTTTCAGTAACTCCCTGCTGATTCTTCCTATTAACGTGGCACTCAAAGAAAATGTTTCTGCATTTGTGTCAGAAGGAAAGATTTATTTCTTGGTTAAGGAAGTCAGAAAAGTACCTGGGAGACTAAATACAGCATACATATTTGTGACAAGCCAACTCACATATAACTGGACTGAATGTATGTATCCCTCTCTCTCATTCCTTCTTTCCAAGGAAAGATTCTTCATCACTTCATTTCTGCTGCCATGAAATCCCTTTCAACCATTATCTTCCACACCACTGCTCAGGATCTTGCATTCTGCCAGGTTTTGTAGTGATTCCTGGAAAGGATGTGGGGCTGTCTGGGGACAGTGCTGTGAAATGTCACCTTCTGTTGGCGACATCACTCACCTGGTCTCATTTTTTAGGCCATAACTCTGTTGCTCCAAACAGTGCAGGGAGAGATCTGAACATGAACACCTTCAGATTCATTCAATAACCAGGACCTTGTTTAAACCTTATTTTGCTTCTCATTGAAATGCAAATAAAATTTCATGACTGGATGGCAGTTTCAGAAAAGGAATTTTTTGAAAATAATTTATCAGCTTCCAGTTACCATATATATTTTATAAAACACTTTTTTTCTAATGTTACTGCCTAGGATGTTTATATATAAATAGGTCCCCTGGTACTTGGTATTTTATCTTCTCCTGTTCAACATCAGATGCCATGTGTGGTTACTACGGCAGTGGCTTTTTGATGTTTGCAGACTGAAGATGGCAATGCACAGCAGGACACAACCAAAAGCAGTGAAAATATCACTTGCCCTACTTTCCTAGGGAAATGAGTACAGTGCAATACATTCTACCTTTGTGATTTTCTCTCTGTAATTGTTTTTTTTTTTTTTTTTTTTTTTTTTTTTTTTACCTGTGTAGCCATTTAATGTTCTTTTTTACCCAGTAATTCCTGGACATGCTGTCCAATTTCAATCACTTCTGACAGAAAGGTAGAAGCCTTGAAGATATTCTACAGTTAAAGGTTTTCTGTTAGTAGACAATGGAGAAAATCTTTACTTATATTCCAGAGGGAAAAGTTGCAATGAGTTTTATTCCATGGGAAGGCAAATTTTAGTAACCCCAGTGCTCAGAGCAACACTTCACAGCATCACATTACTGTAATGAATATGGGTGGGGGATAGAAATACAGAAATGCAGAAATTCCAGTAAGTACTGCTAAAACTGACTATGGGGATACACCTCCCAGTGGGCTCATTTGCTTTTGAATGTTAAATATTGCCTTAAAAATTTCTAGTCTACCTCTTGACTAATTTTTATTTATTCTTTTTACAAGGAGGATAAAGAACATCCTTTGAGTTTGGAACATCTGTAGTATTTTTCTAATGTAACTTCCAAGTTAAAAGTCAGCTTCACAGCCTTTAAGCCAGGTCCACACTGGTGGGACATGTGTCTGCTGGGAAAAGGGTGTGTTCTTAATTCAAGTCAACTTACTTCACACAAAATTCATCACAGTTTGCAGACATGCTTCCCCATTTTGACTAAGGGCCATTTTTTTTTGCCAGGAGCCTAATGGGTGAGGCATTACAAAAGAGACAAATTTGGAGTCAGAGGTGCATGAAAGAGC
The DNA here is from genome assembly GCA_023055505.1 of Callipepla californica brunnescens. Taxonomy (NCBI): domain Eukaryota; kingdom Metazoa; phylum Chordata; class Aves; order Galliformes; family Odontophoridae; genus Callipepla; species Callipepla californica. Next base: position 121,622,202 of record JALIRH010000001.1, on the reverse strand, counting down.
TTTCACTCATTACTCATTGTCAATGCTGCAGTAGTGCTTGAAATGCTTGCCATCCTGAAAGAAATGTAAAACAAGGCTTTGGGCAAAAGATGAGAGGTGAATATACAGGGAAGAAAGATACTAGCTTGGAGCTGACTCATTTGGTAATAAATGAGTAGATTAAAATCCCTGTAAAGTAACTCTCTTTGAGTTTTTGGTGTGACTTTTGTCAAGCAAGATGGTGTCTGCCTTCTACCTCCAAGGCAGCAACAACTTCATGTCTGCTGGTTCTAGTACATGGCACAGTGACTGAATCCAACCTTTGGGGATGTTGCTGAACTTTGGTCTCAGTGAGCATTTGTAGGGCCCACGTGACCCATGTAAATTGCTATTGCACCCCTTTATCAAGACTATCACATTGCTGCTCTCCTTATTCCTTGCATCAGTTTGAAGAAATGGGGGCCATGAGGCAGAAGGGAACATGATTTCTAAGAGCAATCCTTCAAACCTCACGTGAGCACCCATCCTGCCTAAGAAATCCTTCTGCCCTAGCTTTCCCATGCTCCCTGACCCCACAGCTCAGTTCAGTCCTTCTGATAGTCCCTTCCTTGTGTCCACACAGCTCTGTCCAAGAGCTCTTTGTCAAACCCCTCCAAGCAATTGTGGGGCCACAAACAGTTGAGAATCATTTGAAATGGCCTATTCTAGAGCTTCCAGCTATGACGTGAGCATGAGCCCTCCTTCACCAAGCTCAGCAAATCCCTGGCCCTGGCTTTGCCTGCCCACACAAGGCATCCATTATTTAGTCTGTTGATATAACCCCCTGGAACACACCCCCACAAGGCTGTCTGGAGCTCCTTGACATTTCTATGCCCCAGGATAGCTTGGCAATGACAAGTCACACTCAGGAGATAGGACCTCATGCTGAAAAAGGAGAGGTTGTTGAGAAGTATTTGATGCAGTTTTACTGGCCCAGTAGGATGGGCCAAAACAATGCAGAAATAATTAAATAGAAAACAACATTCACATCCAAGAATTCTTTCTCATAATGATGGTGAGAATGTGGCATCTGCATTGTTAATTTCCTTCTCTGACAGTTTTGAAATGCTTGAAAAAAGCTTTTCTGGTCTCCCAAGGAGGTCTTTTCTTGCAAGTTGCTTATGTATAGTGCCCGAGTCCTCTGTGACACAACCTGTACTGCCCTGAGCTTCAGGAGGGAACTGAGTCAAGAGAGTCAGTCAAGAGAGCAGAGACAGAAGCTGAAGCTGCTACTCTTTCTCTATACTGAGCTGACTCATAGTGTAACTAGCCTCAGGACTTCTCCAAAATGTCAAAGCAGAGGAGAAGATTTGCCTGTGCTTTTTCTCCCAGCCTCCACAAAAAGCAGAAGTGATTTCTTCAAGGTCACCCTGCCGTAAAAAGAGTGTGGACTCAGATTTCTTGCTTTCTCCATCTAGACATTGCTGGTTCAAGAGGCATCAAGTAGAACTCATTTTGTGAGGTTATCTTAAGCACTCAGCACATGGACTAAATCATAGACTAAATGATTCCTGACTATCTCGCATGTCACAGTAGGAGGGCAGATGGTATCAGCCCACAGAGAGGTCTATCCTGTTCCCTGCAGTCATGCACAGTCATCTGCAGTGGAAAGGCAGAGATTTTGGGTTGAATTTCTGCCCAGCACTACATTGTAGTATGTGTCTACTCTTCAGTCTGTACACCCTGCTGATCTCTCTGGGACCACCAGGATCAGAACTCATCAGAGCCATCTCCTGAGACTTTCTCAGACTCTTGTTCATGTGCTTGATATGTCCAGGCTCAGGGATTTATCTCCAACTACATGGTTTTACAGGAGCACCCTGAGAAAACTGGCCTACCATCTGTCCATGTCTACCTGTGGCACCTTAATGGAGAATAATTATCCCTCCACGAGCCTTCTAACTAAAAGTCATTAAATGAAGCGATGAGAGAAATCTAATTATTGTCTCACCTACTACTTCCAGTTTACCTGCCAGTTTGTCTTGCCTGGGATGTGCCAAATACAGAGAGAGCCTCCAATAGACAATAGCTAGCAGGCAGAGAGTACAGGTGCTCTCACAGGCTGCCAAAACAGCTAAAACGAACTGGCAAAGTCCTCCTTCAGGTGCCAATGGATTTTATAATTCCCTTTCTCTGTCGTCAGAATGAGTTTGACTTTTTTTTTTTCCTGTGGTGAGAGCTCACCTCAAACCAACAGATCTCTCAGCTGAGGCTGGGACCAGGCAGTACAGCATCAGTGGTCACAGATTCATGCTTTCATGGACACTAAATTTAGTGTCTGAACAAACACTAAAGACAGAAAGGTAAATTTGAGTGCATGGCTTCAAGGATGCATGCCATGTGGGGATTAAGCACTCTCAGCACTAATTCTACCTTCAATTCACTTGTAAGCAGTGCAGCCGACTGGAAAGAAAGAAAAGCTTGCCTGCAATTTTTCCAGTTAGGGGTGTTATCTGATATAGTAGTACCCCTAAAACTGGAGTACTTGCAAACCAGTTTGATGTCCAGAGCACAAAGATGCACTGTGACTGCTGAAAGTAAAATACAGAGGACTTACTCAGCAAGGTGTAATGAGTCACAACTATTTTTTTCCTCACCATCTCTCATCCAGCTACGGGCAAAGGGGATATGTTGTCCTTGATGATGTTTGATGAAGTAGATTTAAGCAGACAGGACACTGACCCTGATAGCATCGTGTTAGTCTATCTATTATTCAGATTTTCTATCTACTGGTCCCTAGATGGATTGAAGTGTCTCCCAGATGTATGTCCCTGTTCATGCAATGTTGTTTTTTTTGTTTGATTTCGTGCTTGGTAACCTTGTGCTTGGTGTGTGAACATCCAATTATATTTTGTTCGAAGAGAAAATGTCAAATAGCATGTATCTCCAGGAATGATAGATGTTCCCATGTCTGGAAAGACCACAGCTACAAATGGGAATTATCCACAAGTATGAAGTTAGCACAGCACACTAATGAAAGATAAATATGTAAATTATTGAATATTATGACAATGATAATGATAAACCAACACTTACTCTTTGCTTCTGCTAATCTGCAGTAATAAAGGGAAGTTGACAGTAAAGGAGGGAAAAGATGCATCCAGATGATCTGAACAGGAAACACAAAGATAAATTCTGGTTTCAGTTCTGCTGGTTGCTCATCTGTGATCTTGGTGGGAGCTCGTTTTAACCATCTCTTCTCTGTGCTGATTCTTTCCCACCTCTACTTCCTCACTGCTTATTCTTTATGCATGTTTGACTCTCTCCTGCTCCTCACAGTCTCCTGAAAATGCGTGGACCCATAGCAGTAGAAACAACATCTTCAACAAGCTCAGCCTGTTTTCACAAAATCTGCATAGATGACAAAATTTTAAGTAGGTTCTATGTAGGGAAACTCTGAGTATGTTTATTGGTTTTGGTGCTGTTTCTTTCTGTAGGAGATTTTATTATATTGTGGCTGCTGAAAAGGTTCTGGGTGTAGACTCTTGACAGAAAATGCACTATATGCAAAATGTAATGTTGACACAACTTACAGATGACTGAAGCTCATCAGCAGTAGCAAACAGCTGGTGTGAGTCAAGATGCAAATTAGTTTTCCACGGTAGACAGGAAGGCACAAATAATCAGCACAAAATGTAGCAGTAGAGACCTACTTCTGTCATTGAGGATCCTATGCAATTCCAGGACATCAACTCTCCCAGCCACTTGGGAACTTCTTGTTGGAAACATCTTAGATGCAATCCCTCTGGAGTCAGGACTCCTGCCATTGATTCTCACAGTTGGGATGACACTAAATAGTTCAAACAGAATTGCACTGACCATAAATCTTCAGTTTACTGACTCAAACAAGAATGTTCAATTTTCATTGGCCTTTTTGGTTCAGATGCCATTGCAAGGCAGTGCTGGACCCTAATTATAGACATCTGTGAGTAATGCATTTCACAGCTGCTGTGCTATAACAGTCAGGGAAAAGCTCAAACTGAAGCCAGAGTTTTCATGGAGTGCTGGATGCTGACTGCCAGGTCTCCACTTAGTGCAGAGAGGTTTCTCCTATGAGGGCAGCAGCCAATGCCAATGTCTCCAGAAGCTGCACAGTGGTAGAGAGGAGAAAAAATAGCCTGGAGCAAGAAACTAGAAGACAGAAGTAAGAATATTACAAAATAAAAGCTGCTTACACTGTACTGGTTTACCGGTACCTCTCCCATAACCATGGGACTGTGAAGTAGATAGGAACTACTGTAGGTATCATATGGAAAGGAATATTGTCTGTTAGGCCAGTCGTGGTCCTGAGATGCCTCATGTCCTGTCTTCCTTCTCCATCAATTTTATGTCAGGCTTTCTCTTCACTCTGTTTCCTTGTCCTCGAAGGATTCTTGAAGTGGCAATTCCCCTCTCATGTGCAAGTACATCTGATGGCTTAGAGCTAGGTGCCAGCTATAAATAGTGTGATAACAACCTGAGAACACACACAAGGACCCAGCTGTGATGTCGGAGAGCTGTCACCATGTGCAGGAGATGTTGCTTTCCCTGCCACTGGCAAATCAGGCACAGCGGCTGCGAGCTGTCCATGGAAGACGTCCAAATCTCCATGTGTTCAGACAAGGAAGAATTTGAGCTCAGCCCCCCCTTCCTCACAGCCCCTGCTATTTCCATCTCCCTTTCGTTGTGTGTGTTTTAAATAGATGGAGTCTTTAAATAGCTCTGACTTCAGATGTTAGTTTTCAAATAAAACTGGCTGATGGACTGTGGTCTCCAGACTAAGTCCAGACTGACATAAAATGAGCTCCCTAGGGGGGAGTCTGGTCTCTTCTTATAGCTTTATCCCTTGGAACTGGCTGAACCAAAACTAAGACCCTTGGGATGGAATACCTGGATTATTTGGTGCCTGGCTTTGTTTTCCTTCAAGTGACTGTGTTACACAATTCTTACAGATTTCTGGAATGAGCATCACTTGAGTGAAACATATCCTAGTACAGGCACTGAGACAGACTTGGAGACAAAACTCGACAGCTCAGCACCTGGCTGGAGGCATCGAGCAACAGATGGGACGTGAAGCTGTGCAGAACTTACCTGCTTGCTTCAAACACGTACAGTGGATTGAACTGTTTTACTGTTTTTACAGTTCAAACAGTGTTTGAACTGTTTTACAGTTCAAATGAGGAACATCCAGTTCTCCAGCAGCTTCCGCTTAGTTCTAACTAAAACTCACCCTGAACCAAAACTTCCATCACTCTGCCAGCAAGAATCGATGTATTTATACCAGATCTGATCACATCTGAATCAAAACTGAGCGTATTAAATAGACCAGGCCTGAGTTTCTTTGCTAGCACTCAGATTCTACAACTGCCATATGGGGACAAGGATCAGCAGTTTCTTGAAAGCAAAACAGCTTCTCTGCCAGACTCCACTCCTGAGTCCCAGGGTGTACCTTCCTTCCCCATGAACATTTTCCAGTGTCATAGTCAGCCACTGAGGATGGATTTGAAACAAAAAGACAACTCATCCTCAGTTATCTTCACTAAGTGGACTACCAACAGGATATATGTGTATTCAGACACAGAGATTTTCTGTGTAATCTATCACACCCTATTCTCTGGGCATGGATACAGGAATTTATTGAATTTCTACCATGCAGGAGATGAGCAAAATGGTGGATGTTGGTTTTAAAAGCTGCAAAATGCTTCAGCTGTTAAAAACATCTGCAGCTCTGCATACTGAGGGAAGGAGGATCAGGTTTTTCTGGGCAGAGCTTGATGCTGACTGGCCTCATAGCAAGCGTTACGATGTGTAATGCTGTCCAGAGTTACAGTGTGCCCAGCTTCTCATGCACTGAGTACGCTGAGCAGGGTGTGGCATTCACTGACATATCCAGCCTTGACCATTGCTAGAAGTAGGATTTGGGCTGGAACAATATCCACAGACCACAGGACTGCCTGCTTGGTTTGGCTTGGCAGCATCCCCACAGAGCTGATCTAACAGTCTGGTTCCTCCAGATGTGGTTCAGAAGGAAGAGCTCATCAATCCGATGAAGTAATTCAAGTCTCCACACTGGGGTGGGGCAAGCACATATTTTTAACATGATAGCTAAGCCAACGCAGTCCTCCGTCAATTCATAAAACAGGGGCAGTGCAAGAAGTCCTGGAATTCTTGCCTTCTGGCAGAGATGCTTGATAGCATCACACCACATAACTTATACAACCAACTACACCTTGGCCCATCTCCACTGTAGGGACAGTTTTAAAGGTTATATGAGAAACTCCTGCAATGCAAAGCAAGTGCAAGCAAGTCCACACAATCTCATTCAGAACTTTCCAGTGAATCCACCACGTAGTGGGATCATGATTTCCCTTCACATCTGTTTAAGGACTTTCTAGGTTTTACTCATTATTTCCTAGAAATGAATAGACATGGGAAAGCAGTCACATCACCTCCTTTTCAGGGCAGCCTCAGTGTGGAGAAGAGGGTCACAGAGCTATCACACCCCACAATACAAGGACATACTTTCTTCTGCTGTGTGCAATTGGGATGATCAAAGCCCCTACAGCCAGTTCCTGCAAGTCAAAGCTGGGACAGTTTTACTGCATAATTCAAGCTTTTGCTTCATGCCATTGCTCAAGCAAACTGCACAGCTGTTATTGATCCTCCAATAGGAGAGTTTTGCTGGCTGAGTTCTGCCAGTACAGTGAAAAAATTTGTAATGACTGACATAGCCACAGACAGCACGTGTGGCATCAGGCAGCCTATATTACAGTCCTTCCAGAGACAGAAGTGCCTCTGGTAAAGGCTGAACTGATCATGTTACACAGGTGCACAGCAGGATTAGAAAGGGGTGTATTTAACAGAAAAAAGAAAAGTTTCAATTCATCCTGGATGTGGTCTAGCCTGGGTAAAGTACAAGAGTTTTCCATAGCTATTGGCTCACAAGGGGCCAAGGTTCATTCTCAACATTTTCAACTCTCACCCCAAACACTCTTCAGCACTAGAGAGCTCTACTAGGACAGATTTCAGCACAAATCCAATGAGAGGCCCCAAATCCTGACCCCACAGTACATGTGTTCAGCCTGTCATCTCTGCCCAGACTGCAGTCATGGGGTTGCCACAGATGCTCCCTAACTCATCACCAGATGTGCCAAGCCTCATTGAGCATGTTAGCATAGCTAGGGACAGGACAAAGTTGTTCTGCTGTGATCAGTTTCTGGCAGCCTTCACTTTCAAGCCATATGTAAAAAGCACATGACACATAGGGACATGGTTTAGTGGGCATGATGGTGATGGGCTGATGATTGGACTAGATGATCTTAGAAGTTTTTCAATCTTGATGATGATTCTATGATTCTGTGATTCTAAATCTCAGGGGCACAATACAACTGTAACACCTGATCCTTGCCTCTGATCTAGGTCTACTTGTGCCTGGGTAGCTTGTCGTGAAGGGAATGACTTAATCTCTATCTCCACACACAACATAGATAAATCCAGAGTCACTAATTAAGGTCTAATTGAGGAGAGAAGGGTAGAAGTTTTCTTTTGGTCCCCTTTCATCTCTTAGAATCATAGAACAGAATCACAGAATTACAAAGATTGGAAAAAGCCTCCAAGATTATCTAGTCCAACTGTTCATCTACCGCCAATATTTCCCTGCTAAACCACATCACTTTGTACAACATCTGAACGTTTTTTGAACACCTCCAAGGATGGTGACTCAACCTTCTCCCTGGGCAGCCTGTTCCAGCATCTAACCACTCTTTTGGAGAAGGAAGTTTTGCTAATATCCAATCTGAACCTCCCCTGGCACAACTTGAAGCCATAACCTCTCATCCTATTGCTAACTGTGTGGGAGAAATGGCCAGCACCCACCTTGCCACCTCTTTATGCTTTGGTACCCTTTCAGTCCAAAGGGGAATAAATAATCTTTCCCTCTTCTACTGGAGATCTGAAAGGCATTAAGAAGGCATCATATGTGGGACACGTCGAGGCTTTCAGGTGAAAGCCTTCCCCCACAGCCACATTCTGACTCCTTCACTCCCGTGGAGCTGTACCCCATGTACTGTAGACTCATGATGGGGAAAAGCATCACTCTGAAGAAATGGAAATATCAATACCCCAGCACTGGAAATACTTCTCCTAAAGACTCAGAAAACTTTTCCTGGAGGAGAGCACCAGCAACATTGCTTCATCTCAGCTGCACCTTTACTGAGTTAAATAACTCCAGCTACCTAAAGCTGCAGAGATCTGAGCACTTGCCTTCCCCCTCCCCAGGACTCAAATGCTGTGCTGCTGGGGGCCCTCTAGCATATCAGTAGGTTTTCTTCATTAAGGCTTTATGTACAATGTAGGGTTTTGTAATGAAGTGATGGAGGGCAGCCAGTTTGTGTGGTTCTCTTTGTCTTAGGTTTTGAAAGAGCAGGTATTGTGAAGGCATTTGACATAGCCAACAACAAAAATGTAAAGACAATTTAATGATATTATTACTTTTAATTGGGGATGTGGAATGAGGGGGGAGAGATGTAGAATTTGCCTGGCTGAATTGGTGCCTAAGAAATCAGGTGGGAATTTATTGTAGTGATTCCCAAGACTGCCAATTGCCCATAGCAACATATTGTGTAGGAACCCAGCATCCACTGCAGAGGTGATGAAAGGTTCAGAGATGGAGGCTGAGGAGTGGTTAAATGGTTTGGGGAGCGAATAGCAACTCCAGGTGGGCTTCAGTTCATACAAGAAGCCTTTAAGGGAATTCTGTTGCATATCAGAGAGGCTTGTGGAGGGGTAGAAGTTTTGAGTCCCTCATTGACTAGGGAGTTATGAGTTATCAGCAATTAAACATTTATGAACACTTAGTCTGCAGAAAACACAAAGCACCTGCTCCTAAAACCAACATCTATTCTGATGGCGTAAAGCCGATCAGCACAGAATCACCCCTGATCTTACACTGGCCAATACATAAGAAGCCAAAAACTGAATTCTGCTCTTGACTTTGGTTATGACCTGGCTCTAATGCAAGTTTAAGATGGGGAACAGCGTGGGAAACATCAGATGCGGTTTGAGATATCCAGTTGGATGCCCAGCTCTTCCAGCCCTAAAATCTGAAGTGCTTTGGGTGACTATGTATTTTGGTGGCTTCTCAGAGGGAGAGCAGCAGGCAGAGGAGAAGAAAGAGAAGTTCCAGGAAATATACTGGAGGTGACTGACCCATATTACGCAAAAGAAAGCAACTTTCTTCCAAGGTAGCTCTACAGATGACGGTGATATTTGTGGGGCAGGATTTGATGGTGGTGTAGGGAGGAAACAAAGGTGATTGATGGATGTGAATTGATCTTTACCCATACTTTTGGAAGTATTGAGTGTGTTGGGTGAGGCAAAGCAAACAGAACTCATGTTTCACCTGCCCCCCTCTCTTCAGCCCCTCAAAAAAGAAGCTTCCTGTGATTTCATTTCAAGCATGAGAAGGGAAACCTTTAAAACAGTCTTCCTGGGAGGTCCTGAAGAAAACAAGGCTGTCAGAGGAGGTAGCCAGTTGCCCTTCTGATTTGAAATCCAGCTAATTAGCTCTGACGCACAGCGCTTCAGATCTGAGCGGGACGCGAAGCTGCTTGGTTTGATATTTCCAGGCTGTCAGCCTGTGCATTAAAAAGGAAATGAGCTCCATCACAGTGAGGGAGCAGCGGGACTAATGAGGCACCCTGGGGCCATTTGGAAACGTGGGAGAGAGACAGCCTCGATGGCAAAGCCCTCCTTGTCTGGCCTCCTGGTGGGATCCTATGAGACAGAGTGCTGGTAATGGAGGGGGAAGTCCTCCTCCAGCTTCCAGGGGACTCCCTGGGGGTTCTCAAGGGTTGAGAGGAACACCTAGAAGAAAGTGGTCCTCAAAAGGAGCGCAACTGTACGGGGAAGTGCAAGCTTTACGCAGCAGCCTCCTCTCAGCACTACAAGGTGCAAGAGGATGCATGAGAATTTGAAATGCAAGAGGATGAGATGCAGCGGTCATTTGGGGATGCTAAGCTGGAAGCAGTAGTTGTTTCTGTTTCTTGTGCTGGGCATGTTGTAGGAGCAACTCCTTTGATCCTCTGTGCAAAAATCTGCTGTGTTTGGATTACAGTGCATGCTGAAAGTCCACCTGAAACTGGGACAAAACCTGCCTTCAGAGGTGTCAGTACACTTAGCAGGTGGTTTATCTCTGGTGAGGTTGTCAGGGCACAGCTGCTGCTGAGAACACTGAGGCAAGTAAAGGTTCATCAGGATGTAACAAATCTTGGTGTTGGATCTATGCTACTGAGGACGGAAGTAGTGTTTTTCTAATACGCAAATAAAACTAAATTGGAAAATGAGCATCTAAATTCTAAGAGCAAACTTTCTCCATATAAGGGTTTATAACTGCTGGAATGAAGTATTGTTTAACGTAGGATCATAGAATCATTTGAGTTGGAAGAGATCCTTGAAGGTCATTTAGTCCAACTCCCCTGCATGGGACATCTACATGTAGATCAGGTTTCTCAGAGTCTGGTTTATCATTAAGCCAATTCAGTGGTTCAATTTCAGGACCTCAGAAATCAGTATTCAAGCTCAGCTGATGGTTTATCAGTAAGCAAGCCCAGCTTCTTTGACTGGAATCATAGACCCGATGCAGAGGTTCTCCAGGTGCTTCACTAGTAAAAACGGTGTCACTATGGTGATACAAATCTTTCCTAACCAAGTCTGCAACACAGGTCAGGAGGTTATTGCTGCCTTTAATCAGTTATGTATTGAGAGCTGCAGCATTCTGTTGGTCGTTGAGGACTCCAATCCCTTCCTGGACAGCAGAGGACCACAGTGGAACTTTATGCTGCTGGTGGTAGATGTGATGCTTGCACCCAAGGCCAGAGAGGTGGTGGATATACGGAGACATTCAAGGTCAGACAGGACAGGGGTGTGATCAACCCAATCCAGCTGTACATGCCTCTGTTCATTGCAGGTTAGTTGGACTTGATAACTTAAATATCCTTTTCCAGTCAAGAGATAAAACGGGAAGGACAGAGAGTGTATATTGTGAAAGCCACTAGATGAGGCCAACAAGAAGAGATTTTCATTTCAGTGCATCACTGAAGAAATCTCAACCCAAATGGAGGGCTTAATGAAAGACAACATTATTCAGGTAATCTGTTGTTATGCTTCAGAGAACATAAGAAGTTTACATGAAAGGGTGAGAAAGCCACTTTTCACACGGCTGTGGGTATTGTACAGCTCACCGGCTGCATCCTGGGAAGATTCTCATCTTTCCAATGAGCAGTTGCTATCTGAGAAGATGGGATTAACAGGAACAATGGTCTGGCTGGACCACTGGGCTGTAAAAATTGGCTTTGTTTGAGTACTCATTCTTTTCCCTTTCCTCCCCCTTGAAACAGATCAAAACAGATCACAGCTCTCTGCCCCACCAAACTGGGGAATGCTCTGCTGTTTGCATTGAGAGGTAGACATGTACAAGCAGAAGTCAGAAGTGATGGACTTTGCTTGAGCTTGGAGTTTGCAATGCTGTAAAAATGTTGTAACACTAAGCACAGCTACCGAACCAGATAAGAGATAGGCCCATATCTCAAAACACAAAGAAACCCATATGTTGGTACTTCAATATGAACTCATCCTCCTATTTGCACAGGCCCAGGCTTCTTATAAAAAGAGAGTTTCAGATTTCAGACATCTGGCATAGCCATATTCCTTTGCCTAGCAGCAATCTTTCAGCTCAGTTTGTCCTGTGGAGCAGCTCCTACATGTCAGGCATGGAAAACATTTGATTGTGTCTTAAGAGCCGTTGATCTCAATCATGCACATTTGATTTGCATCTTTCTTTAAGGTGTTTTCCTTTCTTTGCCCTCAGTTTCACTGTATAGCCATTTCCAGGGTGTTCTGTCACCTCCATTATCTTGTGTTGGACAAATCCTGACCAGTTTCCATCTTGCTTCTTTTCTTCTGTATACATAAATATTTCCTGAAGAACTTCATTGCTGAGTTTAAGCAACATTTGTAGGTTGTCCAACATCTTTAACTGGGGAATAAAAGAAGCTCCTAGGCACATCAAACATTTGAGCCAAATGATGGTGGATGCAGACTGAGTCACCAGCTTCTCATTACAGTGACAGTGGAAAATGCTGACCCACTCCAGGGCATGTAAACAAAAAAAAAAAAAACCCAAAACCTGGAAAGTCACATATAATTGTCACAGATTTTAAGAGCTGGGTAGACTGGAGTCAGTCAATCTCTTGCTTTCAAATGCCTCTGTTATGATTCAGATGTCATGGCCTTCCAAGTACTCTCTAATCCTTTATTTCCCTGTGCACTCCTGGTATAAATGAAGCCATTCACACAGCCCAGATGAAGCCCTGACCCCAAGCTCTGATTCAAGGACTTTGCTTTATAAAGTGTGTGTTGTGCTGAAAGTGCTCTGGGAAGATGTAAAGTATCACAGAGATATTGCAGTTGGATACAGATACAGCTGGAAACTGTGACTGGATGCACAATGGGCATGCGGTTATCTAGACTGTCCTCACAATATCCTTAAAGAAAAAGAAGATTTAGGAAGAGAATAACAGAGAAAGAAGGACTGTTGGGACCATATTTCTTGCAGAAAAAAAAAGGCCCTAATAAGGTGTTCCAGGAAGTATCAGATCCCTGGAGGACCCTTCCAGTACCATACTCTGATTCTCAAAACTAGCCAGTGGGCTGAAGTACTGAAATTTTTGGCAGAACTGTTTCATGCTCCTGACCCACAATTCCCAGGTCTGGTCTGCTCTTCTAGTACAGGTATGTGTAGCATCAGTGATATCCTTGCATCTATTATTCTTTATCCACAGTGCTTTGGGTTTTGGAGAAGAGAGACTTCACTAAGTCATTTAGCTTAAACAGAACACTTCCATCACCCTACTTGGGATGACAATAGGGAAGAATCTTCCAAACCCTGCAAAACCTGCAAACACTGGTCATCAAATAGCTCTATCCAAGCTCTATCCAAATAGCTCTACCACCACAAGCAAGTCCCAAGAGTATCTCTGCCTGCCCTCTGCAGACAGTTGGACACATGCTTTTGCACAAAGGCACATCCTGGAGGCCAGAGCCCTCCATCCAGTAATGAGTTAGAAGCAATTAAGTAGAGCTCATCAATCTGGTCCTAACTGGACCTCCCCTGAACTGAACAGGAGACATGTTGGATCTTGCCCCTTTTCATTTCTGGGACTAATTATTACCAGCTAAAGAGCACCAGGCTTTTCCTTTTTCTTTCTGCCATGCTTGTTAGCATTGTTTCTTCCAGCAGCTTTTCATCTCAATGGAGGCAATTGTGCCTGGCTGACATTATAATTCTTTCCAGCTGCATCTGAACAAAATGACACAAATTAAGTGGAAAGGCTTAGGGAAGAGGGGAAAGGGAGTGCCCTCCCCCCATGCTCCATCCCACTGGGAAGGTTTTGTGCTCATTGCAGCAGATGTTGAGGAGGTGCTGCAAGGAAAGGTTTTGGCCATCATGCAGATAGCAGCAGAAGCCACAAGAATTCATGGTCCCTCCATTCATCCCCCAATGTGCTGTGAGGAACCAGTGCTATTTCTCTAGTCCCATTTCCACGGAAGTACCAGTGGGAAGACATAGGAGGGATATGCTAGTTCCCCCAGCACAGCAGTGACACACATTTACATTTCCTTTAAGACAGTTTTCTAATGTAATCTGACGCAGTGGCCCATGTCTTGGTTTAGGAACACCACATAAAAATGGTTAATGGAGCTTCTGAGTGTTCCATGAAGGGTCTTCTCAGGGAAACTGAGGTGTGCTGGCTAAAGGAACAGAAAGAGAAGAGCCTGGCAAGCTGTGGACCTCTTCAGCAATACACAGGAATCCCAACTGGGAGCTCAGATCTCCACGGGCAAGATGCTGCGTAAATACAGAATAGAAAGCCTGCTAATAATGGCAGTGAGGAGACTAAACAGGTGCATTAAAACCAGTGCAATTATACGTCACTTTTTTAGATCCTAAAATGCTTTAAAGATCCCCAAGTGGCATGCCTCAGAAGCCAAGCCTTTTAGCCTAAGCTATGCCAAAAAGAGATGTCAGGATAAGAATTAAAGGCACGACATCCTATCGGGAAGTATTAACCACAGGGAACAAGATCAGGCTGGTTCACTAAACCACAGGGTTCTACACAATTAGACTGAGGCTGGATTAAGCTTGCTCTGAAACCCAAAGACCAAATTAGAGGCAGAGTTGCTACATTTGTGTTTCTGAAGCCCCAGATTAGTGAGCTGGGGTGGAAAAATGTTTGGCCTTTCAGTTCCCTCACTTGGGGGTCCTTGTGCTTGTGAATACACCATGTCTCCTAGCTGCTAAGGCAGTAGGGGTCTTCCCACTTCGCATCATATCTGAACACATCCCTGACACATTGGCCCTTCTCAAATTTAGCAAGTATACATTTTTGACGCTCACCTACTTCATTTGTGTTACATTTGCAGATATTTAGTGAGGTCTTGTAATGCCTGATGTCTGTTGTCCCTTTCCTTGGTTGCTGTTTCACATTAAACTTTTTAATAAAGTGCCTTTGGACCCTAAATCCTGCATGAGAGCTGAGGGTGTGCTAAAGTTGGAAAGTGCAGCTGTATTTACCACCTTAACTAGCTCTAGGGTGCTTGGCTCAGACACCAAGAGCTCTGTAGCCACATCACCTGCATGCTCCAAGATCCTCAGGAACCATTTCAGTTCTCTACAGGAGACAGCATCTGAAACAAGAGCTAGTAAGGAACTGGAGAGACCAGTGGATATACAAGGGACCATGGGGCAAACAGAGAATGGGAGATGAAGAAAGCAGGTAGGTGTGGCACACACACACTGAGTCCTGTATGAGCTGTTAATCCTCACCTGAAATGCCTGTGCTTTCTATATCCCAGCCTCCAAAATGTTGTACCTCTAGATCTGGCAGCCCATTGGAACAAGCTGCCCATGGAGGTGGTGAAGTCACTGTCTCTGGAGGTGTTTGATAACCATGTAGACCTGGCATTGAAGTAAATGGTTTAGTGGGCATAGGGGGGATAGGTTGATGGCTGAACTAGATGATCCTAGAGGTCTTTTCCAACCTTAGCGATGGTTGGATGGTACCAGACCCAAGTGCTGGCATAAGGAATCAAATAGCCCAAAGCACTGCTTTGGTCTAGGGCATCTCAAAGGCATCTCAGGAAGGTGATATAGACTCCAGTAGCCCCAAATCTGTTTCTGGAGGAATCTTTCTGTTTAACTACAGAGTCAAGCATGCACAGCATCCCAACCCACATGCCTCAGGAATTCACATTGTTTTCAATGGCAGAATAAATAGCACAGAAAGCATCACATTTGTGAAAAAGTTGAGATGTTTTCCACAAAACCTCATTGCTACATATCTCTGCTGCCTCAGAAACTAATGCGAAGAGCAGACTGACATTCACAAAACACAGCTTTGCTCCTTCCTTCCCAACTTCCATGGGCTGCAAGACTCATTTTGTAGGTTTAAAGAGTATCTTTCTTTTTCTTTTTCTTTTTCTTTTTCTTTTTCTTTTCCTTTTTCTTTTTCTTTTTCTTTTTCTTTTTCTTTTTCTTTTTCTTTTTCTTTTTCTTTTTCTTTTTCTTTTTCTTTTTCTTTTTCTTCTTTTTCATTTTCATTTTCTTCTTCTTCTTCTTTTCCTTTTCCTTTTCCTTTTCCTTTTCCATTTACTTTTTCATTTCCCATTTACTTTTTCTTTTCAAGTGGGGCAGATTAAGAACCAAACAACATGAAAAAACAGGGTGATTCTGGCAGGTTTCTTAATGACTGAGGAAATGTCACTGGGACTTGGTGAACTGAGAAATGAGGAGTGAGAGGGTGGAAAGGCTTGCTGTTTTCAGCTTTTGTCATGATTTTCTTTTTCGTTAAAGATGTATTTGAACAGCTCTCAGCAGGAGGCTGGAGCCAGGTTTTCATTCTGCCATGCAGCTTACAGTGTCTTCACAAATCCACCCAGTCCCAAAATACTTGCACTCATAATTCAGCTCCAGGGCACTTATTTATTTACTGCATTACTCTGCGTCTCTACATATCCTCAAAGCTCTACCTCTGAGAGGAAGAGGTGCAGAGAGGAGCAGAGAATGAATGAGATAATGATAATTAACTGATTTATGAAGGGCTGTTATTTTTGCTGATGCTTTTGCTTTGTGTTTTGTTGTTGCTATTTTGGTTTGCTTTTCTTGTGGAGAAAGCCCCCTGTCCAATAAATCAGATTCCTTAAGGAATTTAAAGAAATGTGACATTAAGCCTCCATTATTTCAGCTAGAGTCCTTGCACTTCAGGCTGTGATTTCTTGATACATTTCCCTTTTCTGCAATACCAGTTTAAACAATAGCCTCCCAGTCCTTGTCTCCTGCTCCTTCCCAGGTGCCATTCCTGCCACTTCAGGGTGTACTACTGCAATGCTTGGGCTGAGTACAGAAGGAAAAATGGAATCAGGGAAGCAAACAATTAGAAAACAATCATCTGTTTTGGCTATGTTGTTTCTAAGCTGGATCCATTCTCAAAATTCTCATCAGAGCACCTGTGCTGGCAAGGAAAAAAGGATGGCAAACAGCAGCATGATGGCATAAATGAGAAGTGGAGAAGAGAGAGCAGGAAAACCATCGGCCTCAATGTTCCTTGATGCTAAAGATTAAATTGATGCCTTTGTATGAAGATGTTCCATGAGACAAAGATCTTGAATCACAGGTCCTGCATCCTGCAAGCACACAGCCTTCCCTGGAGCATCCATGGTGTCAATGAAGAACCCATCTCGTCTCAGGGACCCAGCAGAGAATCATAGAATCTTTAAGGTTGGAAAGACCACCAAGATTACCAGGTCAAACCCCAAACCATTCCCACCACATCCCTCAGTGCTACATCTCCACAGTTCTTGAACACCTCCAGGGACAGCGACTCCACCATCTCCCAGAACCTCCCCTGACACAACTTAGAGCCATTACCTCTTGCCCTGTCACTAGTTGTCCAGGAGAAGAGGCTGAGTCTCAGCTCGACACAACCTCCCACATGGTGACCTGCAGCTACTCACAGGGAGCAGAGGGCCAGTGCTGATCTCTGCCCTCTGGTGACAGACAGGACTCAAGGGAACCTCATGGAGCTGTCAGGGGATGGTCAGGGGGTGTGAGGAAAAGGCTGTGCCCCACAGGGCAGTGGGCATAGATCTATCTGCCCAGAGCAGTGGGCACAGCCCTGAGCTGCTGGAGCTCATGGAGCATTGGGACACCACTCTCAGACATTGGGTTTGGGCAGTACTGTGTGGAGCCTGGAGTTGGCCTCAATGTTGCTGAGTCCCTTCCAACTTGGTATTTTCTATAACTCTCTGATGTTTGTTTCTGTCTGCCTTTCTCTGAAGAGCAGAGGGCAGGAGGGGGAAGGGTGCAGGGCTTTGCAGAATGCAAATGAGGAGGTTATGAGGCCACTTAGTGTAGAGCTGAATGTGCTCCAGGGACCCTCCAGGGATGATTACTCAAAATGACTTTCAGAAAACACCACTGGGACACTCCAGGCTCTGTAAGGAGTACACAGCGCAATACATCTTCCCACTGCAAGACTGACACAAATGATGAATGTCAGTGGTACAGGAATTCTCTTTCAGAGAAGAAAGGTAATTAACTTCAGAAGCAAGGATCGGGCCTGAGTGCATGTGGACATAATTTGTTCAGGGTAGAGGATGAAAGAAGGTGGTTAAATCATAGAATCATAGTATCACTAAGGTTGGGAAAAACCTCCAAGATCCCCAAGTTCAAACCCAACTCATCCCCACCATGTCAACTAACCATGTCCCTCAGTGCCACATCTTCACGGTTCTTGAATACCTCCAGGGACAGTGAATCCATCAGATCCCTTGGCAGCCTGGTCCAATGCATTGCCACTCTATTGGAGAAGGAATTTTTCCTAAAATCCAATCTGAACCTCACCTGGTGTAACTTAAAGCCATTCTTTCTCATCCTATCATTGTTACCCAGAAGAAGAGGCCGAGCCCCACCTTGCTACAACCTCCTTTCAGGCAGTTGTAGAGAGCAATAAGGTCTTCCTTGAGACTCCTCCTCTCCAGGCAGAATGATCCCAATTCCCTCAGCTGCTCCCTACAGGATGTGTGCTCCGGACCACTCACAGCTGCCCTTCTCTGGACCTGCTCTAGAGCCTCAGTGTCTTTCTTGTAGTGAGAAACCCAAAATTAAACACTGTACTTGAGGTGCGGTCTCACCAGCGCATACCAGATGTGTGTGCAGGACTCAGAACAGGTCTCACAGTTTGTGAGTGGGAGATGGAAATGGATGACTGTCCCAAAGACTGACATGCAATATAGATTTTACAGTCACACACCGTAGGAAGCTCCCAGAGGTCCTTAAATTCAAGATCAAGATGTGAAATTGCAACAGGCTCATAGGGGAGTCTGAGTTAACATGGCAAGAATCATAAAATCACAGAATCATGGCATAATTTGAGCAGGAAGGAATGTTTGATGGTCATCTATCCAACTGTCCTGCAATGATCAGGGACATCTGCAGACAGATCAGATTGCTCAGGGCTTTCTTATGATATCAGAAACCATCAGATTTTTGCAGTTAAAAGTTCACTGATCAATACACAGGACTACAGAATAGAGGAAAACACGTAATGACCTTCCACTTCACCAGGATGTAACCCAGACAAGCTGGTCATCCAGTGGGTGCCCCATCTATCCTGCATATTCAGGCATCACTATGGATGTCAGTGAAGGATTTATACCTGAGATGGAATCATATGGAACAGAAGTTTCAGGGAAGAAGTGAAACTTCTTACCAAGACCTCTACTGGGAAGAGAAAAAGCTCCTCTAACCTTTACCACACTGTATCAACAGCTGTCATTTAGATTTCTGAGACTTCTGTTCAGATGCAACACCTCTATTTCAAACCCAAAGCATTTTTGCTTACAATCCCAGAGGTTCCTTCCAACCCCTATGATTCTTTGATTCTGTGAAATCTAGTTCAGCATACTAAGCAACAGCAATACCCATGCATTTACCAGGAGGACTTGCACAAAACACAAGCTCTTACCCAAATAATTAAGAGTAAATTTATGTTGCTCCCTATTACCTCAGAAGAAGAAACACACTGTTCCCATTAAAGCTCCAATGAGTGTACTTAGTGTGACTCAGTATCATGGGGAGAGAAAACAAAGACGTACTGGGCAAAAACATACCAAATTTCATTTCAGGGTTCATTTTTTTTTTAACTTCTTGGAACTCAAAAAATGCCTTGATAATTTCTGGTCTGTTTTGGAACCACAATTTTCCTTTGCCTTCTCTTTTCATCCCTATTTGATTCTGAAGCCAAACTACAATAAATAAATAAATAAATAATTGTTAAGTGGGTTTTATTACTGAAAAGTGATTAAACCTTCACTCGAGGAATGCTGTTGACTGTTCTGGATTCCTGGTTTTGGCAGCAGCTTTGATGATCTTGGTGGTGTGTGGATGTGAGAAAAGACACTGCTCCCATCCTAACAAGCTAAGATTAATGCCTATCACGACAAGCCTATTTAGCTCATCTATTATCATGCCAGCTCATGTTCCTGCTCAGAACTGCCCCCTGAAGATGATTCTTTCTTTTTCTCTCCACTGGCTTTATGCAGTGCTTTAGGTGACTCTGCTCATGACCTGACCTTTCAAACTAAGATCCTGAAGCAGGCAGCAGAAAGGCTCCCAGGGAAAACTTCAACTTCTTGCACCCAAAAAACTCAGAGTTAGTTCCTTGGCCAATGAACCTGGAGATTTCTCTTTGTTTTCTGCAGTCTCTAGTGGATTTTCTAATAGATGTCAAAGTATGATTTTAATCACCTAATTCTACAGGCTTCAAAAAGATCAGCATTTAGTCCAAGCATTATCTTTATAGGCAAAGGACAGAGACTAGAGGTAGGTAATCCAGCTGACCTGCTTGGGACACTGAACATTAGGGTGGTTTCAATCAGTCTGCACAAACGTCTTTCTCTTTCCACGCCCACAACGAGTAGCCCTGGGCATTTCGGCTACTACTTTCCAAAGACAAATATATTTTCTATTCCAGTACTTTCCATTTCCAGAGGCTTCTGTTTCCTTTCAGGGCTTAAGAAGTCATTACATTATCTTGCAGTCTAATTCTCCTTTCCAATTATTCTGTGCACAAATGTGGATAGGCTTTGTTTTAAATGATGGACCAAATAAAAGAGGAAGTCTTTAAGGAAACAGCGGGATATTGGCTTAAAAATATGAAAAAGGTAATAGATTTTCACTGTTTGGAACAACACTGCAACTTTTCCAGCTTTTTATTGTGTACTTTGTCATTTGAAATTCACTGAGAAATTATTTGCCTTTGGAGAGAGAGTGGCCAGCCTACATCAGAGCAATTTGCAGTAAAGGTCCAAGGTCGTTCCTGAGTTATACCTATGTTTGAGCTATCTCTGAAGGCTGAAGAAATTCTTAGTATGAAAAAGGTTTTAAGTCAGATACATCAGTTAGAAATCCATGCCTAGGAGCATAGACTTAGACCCAGATGGATAGATTGCCTGAAAAGTGTTTGACACGAGTCTGTTAGAAGAAGCTGCTAAGAAAGTGTGGCTGAGTTTGGTATAAAGAGTGATGCCTTTTGTCCCTAGAACTTAAATTAATGACTATTGGATCTGCGGAGTGGTCAGCACAGTCAAAGTGCTGTCAGAAGAACATCCCCACAGTGACAGAAAAGCCAAATTCTGGCCTGTTATCTTGGTACTCCCAGGGGGAGTTCATCTCAGGCGAATGAAGCTGGGAGTTCAGACTTCAAAGCACAACTCTCCAATGCCTGAATAAAAGGAGTATAAAAGAGCAGAAAGTGATTCATTTAGGATTCATTTAGGCTAATCCATCTCTGGATATCTAGCCTGGAGAAGATAGAAGTGGAATACTCTGCTTTCCTGGATTATTCTGTTCTGAATCTGGGGTGACCCCAGCAACACCACCATTATTAGCATAGATGGCTCAAGACTCTGGCCAGATCCTCACAAGGAACTGTGAGGAACCATTTTCCATACCATGACCATGACCTAATGAGAACTATGTGCTATAAACTATGCTCATCCAGCATAATCTCTAAGTTAAATGCAAGTTCAATATCGGGATCACAGTCACTTAGTTCTCCTCTTCATGTAGAGCCAAAGACTACAGCATGAAGTGTACCACACCATTCTTTTTCTCTCCTTTGGACCCCACTCTAGATCCCATATCATGTAGGAATTTAGTCACTCCTTTTCTCTTCATTTCAGCCTCCTGTGAGATTCTGAGCTTTGCATCTCTCTCAATACCTGGAAATGGTCTAAGGCCTTTCATCTACACTGTATCCAAGATTAACCTAATGGCCTTCAAAGCTGCAAAAGTAAAATAAAATAAATAAAATACACAACAAATGCTTACTCTTGAGCTACATTATAGGTCTCTATAGCCAGCCCCTGCACAACACTTAGCCTCTATGGATAAGCAGGCAGAGTAAGAAGTTACTACATTCAGGAGAGGAAGAATGGGGACCACACACATCTTCCATTGAATCCTGCAGAACTTCTCAGCATCCAGGTATGAAGGGCAGGGAGCACCGGGCTCTCCGTGTAGTCATCTTTGTCTGTAAAGAGCTGGCAAAGTTGGGTTTTACCAGGGCAGGAGTTTACTGGCAGCAGCTACTTTTGTTTATCCAGTTCCTTGTAACCACATGAATTAGAGACTGGATCATTAGCTTCACAATGAACCAGAATGCTGATTTATTTAATGAATGTAAATGGTCTTTTGCTAGCTAATTAAATTAGGGAAATGAGAACTGCTGGTAATAAAATGGATACCAAGGAGGAAAAAAGATTCTCTACACTAGTGACAGCTTTAATATAGGGCTTTCCGTGACCCTGCCTCCCCACACCCTTAAACATTCCAAATTTTCTGTACTCGAGGGCAGGATTCCACTGCATGATTTTTGACCTGCCATGGGTTACAGTGCATCTGCAGAGGTCCAGAATCGAGTCAGTTAATGCACAAAGCTTCACTCTCCAGTTGCACCTGTGTGAATCCAGATGAATCTGAGCAGACTCCCTGAGTTACACCAGTTTAAATAGGATCATTTTCCTCATCTGTGCAATGAGCTATTAGCAATCATTTCCACTCGCATCTAGCAGGAGACAGTTGCTCAGTACTTCAGAAATTCCCTGGGTTGAAAAGTTTTCTATTCCAAACCACCTGCTTACAAAAATACACTGAGTAACTTTATTGGCCAAGTCCAGTATTTGCTAAGTCCAGTCCTGCTCTAATACTTAATCCAGAGGCAGAAAAATTGTCTTCACACTAAGGCTCACACAGATGGTCCCCAGCCATACTCTATGGAAAATCTTTTCAGGATCATAAAATGCTGACACCATTGTAAGAGTGAATTTTGGGTCTGTTGTAACAGTTACCATGCGTTGTATTTCAGGATAACATTGCTGAGGACCTCAGGGTGCCACAGAAACCCGAATCTCTCTCACAAAACAGTATTTGGCAAAACCTCAGCTTTCTAGGGCCAACTTCCCAGTGAATTACTTACTCCATAGATATTGCTCATCTCACGAACGCCTTTTCCCACTTAACGGAGATGCAGCAGCCAGAGATTCCTTTAAGTATCATAATGGCCAGATGTTGAGCAATAAATCTTGATAATTCCTTTCAAATGAGGCATGGGTGTGCTTAAGATAATAGAGTTCATAGAGGAAAGGCATTTATTTCCTGTCAAAGAACATAACTAAAATCCAAAGAGCCCTCTGACAGGTTTATAATCCACCTATGTATAACCATCCATGTAGGTCATATAGTAGTCAAGCCATTACTCAAGACTCCTCTTAATAAGCAACTAAAAGATCTTTAATAGAATTCTGTAGACTATTAAGAAGCCAAGCATTAACAGAATTATCTCCCACACTGTACAACCTGAGCATATACGAACAGATTGTTATTTTCAGCAAATAAATCAAAGACTTCAAGCTTCAGAGAAGTAACTCCATCAATTAAACCATGTAAATGACCGAAGTCCTCAAATCAAATCAACCCAGAAGAAATAACTCATCACAAAAGGGCACTCCTTGCCTTGAGGTTGTGGAGGAAGTCACCGAGTCTATAACTGTTATTAATAGAAGTCTGTAAAGATTTAAGTCCATGCTTGAATTTTCAGGGCTATATATCTATATGTGAGGCATAATTTTATTTTAATTGTAAACAGTGATGATTAATATGCTTGATTAATTGCACTATCAGAGGACAGGCAATGCAATTACAGAGTCTTTCCGACATGCATGATCCTACTCTCCATCACCAACTGAATAAAATAAACATAAATGGAATTAATCAAATGAAATAAGAAAACAGAATTTAAGCAAACGCATGCAGAATGTCAAAGACACCTCCATTCTGGATCCCTCTCAATACCAGCAAGAGAAGCACAAAATTAAAAAGCTGAAAGAGATAAATGATGCATCCCTGACAAAACCAAAGGAATCTCCCTGCATGGGCTCCTCTGGCTCGTTTTGCTCTGCAGCCCAGTAGTGTGGTACAAATACAAAGTGGGTAAATCCATCTTTGAGGTGTTTCAGGTCAGGCTGCAAAGCACCCGGGAGCATTACCATTGTCCATGACTAACCCAGGACTTCATTTGCTCCCAAAACCCTTGCTCAGACCTTTGGGTTATGCATCATTCTGGTTCCATATGCCAACAGTGCAGTGAATTACTGCTGGAAAAGGGCTGCTTGTCCCATTCTTCCCAACTTTTTCACTCCCCAGACAATACAACAAACATATGTTGAATGTATATATGTACACACATATCTGTATGTATTTATTTATATTTCCCCTGGAGTTTATTCAGGGAATCGATGTACACATTCTAGCATGTATTCAGAAGCAGAGGCTGCAGCTCAGCAACAGTACTGGTGGTTCTCTTTTTTGTGTGTCTCTGTGTTACTTTTTCATAGCAGGAGCCAAGTGCCAGCTCATAGCCCTAATTATAAAAAAAAAAGAGAGAGAGAAAGAAACCAAGAAAGAGCTCCTCAAATGCTACTCTTTCCCTGAAAGCCCATTTGCAAAGGAATACTTCTATTGTCTACACAACTTGATGGCTTTGCCAGCACCAGGAGATGCAACATGCTGTATTTTTCACTTGGAATACAGTTCATCTCTACAGTGGAGCCCAGAAGTCGTAGAAATGGGCACAGGAGCAGCAAAGTGACCATTAGAGCAATTTGACTGTGTCAAGAATAGAGTGTGCTTCAGCATGCTGGAAATGTAAAGTATCCACAGCATCTGCTTTCTGCGTCCTTTGAGAGGCCATTTGTATCTACTTCCATGTTTGCATGTACTCACAAAGGCTGAACTGAAATCCGGAATAAAACTGTGAATGTAGAGCCAAACTGAGGGCAGATTTTGAATGTTACGGGTAGGACCCAGGGCCAGACAAAAATTCCCCTTCTCTTGATCGGTTTCGGTGCGTTTCTGAAAAAATAAATGAATGAATGAATAAATAAAAGGTCAAGTAGGAAGGATTGCAAGAGCTGCAGAAGGATGCAGGTACCAATGAACCTACATTGCTCCAAAGATCCTGGAAAACTAGGTAGGCCAAGGATTCCTATCACCACCAACAACTTTCTGAACAATCACTGGATTGAACGACGTTTATATCTGCTAGGAAGTCTGGAGTCGATCAGATCGCGTCTTTCCCACAAGAAAACCTTTGCCAAGTGATTTAAACCCAAAGCAATTGAGATCAGGTAGGGATCTCTTGGGTTCCAGGGGACATCAAGGGATTACCAGATCTTAAATGGTATCCTCACTTGTCACCAGCATCAGCGGATGTTCCTAATACTAATCAAACAAAAAGAGGAAGAAAGAAAGAAGGCTAAATGAAAGGTATTCCCTCCAGGACAAAGCATTCTCTGCTCAACTTCACAGGTGCAATTTACACTCTTCCTCCCTTTTCTTCTCATAAGCAAGATAAAGGTTTCCCAATGGCATAAAGAAAGGAAATGAAGAAATTGACTGTTTGTACTAAATTCAAGCCAATTGCTTCCGGCTCTGTGTTCAACCAAAAAAAAGTCCAAAACACAATGGCTTTCTTTGCACTTACTGATGCTGCCTCTCAGAGCCAGCTCTGCAAAACCCAAGTGAGGTACTACCTGATGGAAAAGCTATTTCCAGCCCAGGAACTGCTCCAATTTTGCCGTTCAACTTGCCAACAAACCCTATCTGTGAGCTGCAGATCTTTGGACAGTTTTCCCAAAAGAAAAATCTTATTGGTAACTTAAAGCTAGAAACTGTCCCTGTGGAAGAGTTAAACAAAGGGATAGAGACAATCCAGCAAAGCCACAGAGCCTCCATGACCTCATTGATAAAATATCAAAAATTGCAGGAAAGGAGAGGTTCAAAGGGAAGGGGAAGTTAGTCCCCATCTTCCCTTCCGCTTGAGAATGCCAGAATCCAAGGCAAGCAGGAACAACAGATGGGAGGAGGGGGAATAGTGTGGGAAAGGAGTTATGAGCTCTAACTCAGGAGCATTGGGTTTACCAGAGGAGGAAGGGAATGGGGAAAATGGTGGAATAAGTGGGAAGGGTTGATGGCTGATGAATGGTCCAAAGGGCACAAGAACTCAGGGAAGCTGTATAAATTACAGCTGGGGAAAACACAGACCTCAAGCCAGAAAGGGGATTAAAATACGGCAGTGTGTCTCCTGTTTTTTAGAGTACAACTGATAGCTTTCTCCTCCACACATTATTGTGCAGGGGAAAGGGGGTATTGTTGTGGTGCTGGCCGATACGCTTTGAATGCTCACTCTGAAAAATATGCTAGAAACCTCAAAAGGGCCTCTTGCTTGACAATTATCATCAGTTTAAAGCCAAGAAGCATCTACATTGTAATAACTCCAACAGCTGCCTTGCTTAATGACTCACTGCTTTCTTTATGAAACCAGATTCACAACCAAAGCTGTCCAAACTAGCATCTAACCAAAACAGGGGAAACCAAAATGGGGAAAGAAGCTGCTAGAGGAAAAAAAACAAGCTCATGGAAAACTGCAGACTTGGAAAAATGTTCGTGCCACCATCACACCACAGATGAAGAGGACTGAGAGGCCATGAGAGGTGACAGAAACAAGAAATGTCAAAAAAATAAAAAAAAAAAAGAGGAGAGTTCTGGTTTGTGGCAACTTTTCAGAATGACTGTAGGGGCTCCCCTGTTGCTCAAGAAAAGAAAAAAAAAACATTCATTTTTTGTAAGTAAAGTTCTGATAATTTGCTCCTTGGATAGCATCCCTGAAGGCCAGCAGCCAGATTTCCCAATGGAAGGAAACTGGCATGGGAAAAATTAGGACAGCTATTAAGGGATTGCCTGAGAAGGCGGTTTATAAAATAAATTTCCCTGTGGGCAGTCCCACAGTTCTCTGAGCAATCTGGAGAATTGGGCCTCCTGAGCTCACAATTAGAAACAATTTAAATAAGAAAACAATTTAATATATGAAGAACCAGGCACCACTCCCTTCCAGTAATCTTGACAAGAATTAGTTCTGCTGCTTCAATGAAGCTAATCCAAATTTGCACCAAAGTCACTAACACAGACTTTGGACTTAATCCTTTAAAAGTATTTCCAACTGAACCCAATGATGTGTGTAGAATATATTCACAAACATCTCTTTGTGTAAATCAGATTACTTTCTGCCTCATGAGTAGCTATTATTGAACTTGAGTGATTTGCTCCCCTTTGTCAACAAATTACAGTTTCCCAAAGAATGTAATTTTACACCCTGAGCATGATAAAGATCAAATATAACCTCAATTAGGAAAAGCTGTTGTTATACATTCGTGACTTGCAATGAGATCCAACTGATAAAGGATCCTTTTCTCTGAATATGCCTCCCAGGACCTGAGAAAAGAGGTGCTCACGAGCTCACTCTCAGAGGAAGGTACTTTCTGGTGCTTGGGATGGGTATTGAAACCAGAAATCAAAGCCACAAAAGTACAGACAAAGCTAAACAAAATAAAACACATCTTCCAAATGGATGGAGATTGTTAGATGGAGCAGCCCTTAATTTGGAGATGTTAGGAATCCAAATCTGATCATCACGTTGTTGCTTGGTTATAACTGATGGACATATGCACGGACCCCACTTTGCCACAGTGGAAGCCAAGCTTCAAAGCAACTGGTAAGTGGCTTGCCCAGGACAACAGGAGGAATCAGCAACAAAGAGGCCAGATTCCTGGCTATTACCAGGCAATTATGTTCCTTTTAGCATCTCTGGACAACTATGCTGTATCACAGACAAGAAAGCTTCTCAACCATGACTGTTGGCATTCATGAGATGCCTTGAATGCCTTGAAATTCCTTAGATTCTCCCTTTTTTTTTTTTTTTATCCACATGATAAACAGGAAGATGGGCTCTGGACTTGATCTGGGAGGATATTGCAATAAGAATTGTCTAGGGCACCAGCCCAAAGGATTGTTCTGAGCCAAAAAAATGTGATTTCCCATCCTGTAGCCACGCAGGCAGCATCAACACGACATTCCCCTGGCCTTAGTCATTCACCACGTGCCATGCAGGGATGGTTCTGCCACCTTTGTTAACCTCAGGCAATACTTCCCCCATTCCCAGCCTGCATATAAAAGCAATTCAAGCCAAGGATCTCCAGACCCACGGAATAAACAGGAGATCTTTTCTAAATATGTATCAAAAAGAGGTCAACTGGGTTAAATACCATGCGTGACGTGGTGGTACAAGTGAGGCTCAGGAAAGGGAAGGGAAATAAGAGCCATTTACATGGAAGGAAACAGCTTGCTGCCCATAGGCACACGTCAAAGCAGCTCTGTTTAAAGGCACGAAGAGGTGGTGCAACTGAAGACCCTCATTTATAAAGAAGTGAGTGTTTGTTTTGACCAACACTGATCAAACAAGGAGGGTTTTCAGCACGAAGGAGAGGATTTTTTCCAGCAATTTTCAGCACCTCTCTGGAGCGGGGCCATGTTTTGCTGTGCTCCATTCTCCTCCCTGCAGGAACACGGTCCTTCCCGAGCTCCTGCTGTTCCCACAGTGTTATTGCAGTCACGTTCTTCTTTCCGTACTTTAAGCACAGGATTATTAAAGCACTTGCTTGGAGGTGAGCGATGAACAGTGACGGGGAGGGTTATGGGACTGTGGGCTGAGGTCCAACTTTCCAGCTAATGACTAGAGCAGAGGTGTAGCAGTTCAGGAAAGTCTATCGGAGACTGATGCTGGAACAGCAACAGCATTTTGTTGGGAAAGCAAAAGTGTGAGATTCCCACCCTGGAGGTGTTCAAGGCCAGCCTGGATGGGGCCTTAGGCAACCTGGTCTAGAGGGAGATGTCCCTGCCTATAGCAAGGGGTTGGAACTAGGTGATCTTAAAGATCCCTTCCAAATCAAACTATTCTGTCTTTTTAAGATTCTATGATCTAGTATTGTCATATGCCCTTGGTTACTGTTTTTCTTTATGGACTCAGAAATTGCATTCAGGAAGGGCATCTGATTGTACCTAACAGGTCTGCTGATGCAGTAAGAAAAGGTACACTGACCTGAAAGCGGATGTAAAAATAACAGAGACATCTTTAACTGCTGGAATGTATGACCTTTTTGGAAATGAAAAGTTGTTATTTTCTATGAAAATACACTTAGGTCAATCACAATTCTCTGTGCTCAGCTCAGAGCTTCACAATATGCCACTGATTAATGAGATCAACATGTAGGAAACAATCATCTGTTTTGCCTTCGTTTCAAGTTAAAAATCTACTGGGTAGGAGGAAGTGTCTGATCTGCTCATCAGAAGAGTGGGAACAGCCTATGAATATGTCATGTGTGGTGATAAGCTGGGCATGAGCCAATGTTGTGCCCTTGCAGCCTAGAAAGCCAACTGACTGACCAGAGAGTTGGTGGATGTCTCCATTCCTGGAGGCATTTAAAGTCAAGCTGGACAGGGCTCTGAGCACCTGTTGGAGTTGTAGGTGTCCCTGTTCATTGCAGGGGAGTTGGAACAGATGGCCTTTAAAGGTCCTTTCCAACTCAAACAACTCTGTGAGTTCATGGTTCTATGATAGGGATGGTCACAGGGAGAAAAGCAGCATCACCTCTCCATTTCCTCCCTCGGGTTGTTGGCTTTTTTGAGTGAGAATAGGTCAAGCTCAATTCAGGACACTTTAACACAGATTTCATCTGACCGTGCCTAGCAGAAACCAGTCTTAAAAGCCAATACAGCTTCAAGATCCTCACCTTACATTTGCAGCAAGTGATGCTTCCACACACCAGGGACAAAACTACCATAGGCCAGCACAATCTGCAGTCTGTCAGGGCTTGATTTTCCTCTAACTAATGAATCCTTTTACCTCATTGGGCCCTATGACGTGCATCTTTGCAATTTTTGAGACCCTGACCTACCAAAAACCTGGGAAAGCAAATGCTCCCCTCAAGGGCATTGTGACATAGGAAGCCCAGTGGACCTTGAATGCTGGAAAAACATCATGATTGTGTGAATAATGTCTCTGTCAGCAAAGGGTACTTTGACATCACAGTGCTCTGCCATCATCAGTGCAAAATTAACAACTCCATAAGCACAGATATTGTAGATCTGTTCCTTCAATTTCTCTTCTTCCCCTCCGAGTCCCCACTGGGGAGATTTCATTAAGTGAACATTAGACCATGGGTGCTTGCTGCATTTGCAGCATAAAATTAGCTGGCAAGACAGAAATAAAGTATCTGCTGTAACCTCATCAGCTCGACTCAGTGAGAAAATTTTAAAAGAGATGCTACAGATGCTGTGGAATTAATAATTCTCCCCTGGGAATCCATGGAAGACATTGCTTGCATGCATGAGGACTAATGGAAATGATGGTTGTGTGATGAGCAGATCCCAGGTAATAAATCAGACAGGATTCTCTCCATTTTGAGGAACCAAATGACTGATTATTGGAGAAAGCAAAAACAAAAAGATGTCCCTGGGGCAATCCCTAGTGACCCCATGGGAATGTAGGAAACTCATAGGGGAGCTTAGAAGATTTAAGACCTGAGGGTTTGAATGCTTCTGGGATCTGTTTAGGACAGATATTTAGCAACTGGCTGTTCTTAGACTAGAGTATCCTGACCCTAAAGCCAGTTAACACCAGTCATGACCACTTACCACTTTCAGGGTATACCCATAGGCTTGTAACCCTATCTATTTGGGAAAGGGAATTGGACTGATGTCTTCTGAGGTCTCTTCCAGGCCAAATTTTTCAATGATCCCATGAAAGTTGTGTTTTCCAAGCTGAGTTTCTTCCCTTATGCCCTTCATGTAGACAGTGGAAACTAAGCATGTCCTCAGGGGACTAGGAAGAGTTTGGTGTCACACAATGCCAGCCATCTACAGCATGACAGCAAGTCTGCTGACTACAGAAACAACACAAGTCTATAGCCCTTTACAGCCTCAAAGGGAGCTGGATTCCTGTACTACTTATCTGCATTGCACAGACCTGAGGGCAAATTCCATCTCTGCTCCACAGGCTGCTGAGGGTCTAGATGTAAGCACCTGCAGAACCTAGGCTTCTGGGGACATGCTCTGGTGTTTCATTACGTCCCATTTTATAGGTCAAAACCAGACTCAACTACCTTGCAAGAGTAATGTGATAATGGAAGTTTTTACACCAAAAAGCACTCAGTGGGTTCACAACCTTGGAAAAAAGCTCTTGCTGTACTGGCATTGCTCATTGCAGATGTGCTATTTGGCTTTACACAGAGACTTGGTCTGGATTAGGGTTGATTTCTAAAGGAGAGGAATGCAGTTTGATCTCTTTTGATAGATACACCTGTGGTAAAACCCTCCTAAAGTGGCACAGTAGGTTAAGCAAGCAGGACTTCCCAGGATGAGCTAGGCAAAGGAAAAAACCCTTGTCCTACCACTAAATCAACATGGTGGAAAGCATCCAGCACAAGCAAGACCACTTGCAGTTCTGCAGCCTTGAGGAAAATGCTGTATTTATGACTGTTATCTGGTCACCTTTGCAATATGATCATTTGATACTGAGGTATGTGTCATCGGCCCAGGAATTTATTTGCTTGTAGTCAGTAGAAAGTAGTCAGTAAGAAAAATAGCTGCTGTGTATGCCAAGCACCTGATAAAACTGAATTTTGTTGTAAAATAGGTGATAGCTCCTTTTGCTATCAATCAGTCCCTGCTTCATTACTTATCTTTTCTCAGGCAAGGAGGGAGGTGTTGCTTGGTGTGAGTAACATGAAATAACCTGTTATGTGCTCAGATGTCACTAAGGGCAAACTCTTGTTCCAGATAATGCCTTCCAAATAAACTTTGATTTCATTAGTTTAATGAACAAATGAATCGGCATCCTTGGTGCCAAGCCAAGTCACTTGACCCAGACATACAGGCATGTGTCCCTTCTTCCAGGAACCCTCAGCATGGTTCAAGCTTCAAAGCCTCCCTCTGTGTTCCTTTCACTCGGAGCAGAGTTTGGGGAATTTTCACCTTAATCCCACTTGGCATCTTCATGTTCAAGGTGTCACGAGAGCAGGGAGTGAAGATTTACAGAGCCTAACCTAGGTTATTTGAACACTGTTCAAGGCAAACAAAGGGCACGAACCACCAGGTCAATGGAGATAAAATAAGTATTCAGAAAGAGGAGTGTTTTTTATTACCCACACAGTTATATAATAGTTGTAGAAAAGTAATCAAGATATGGGGTACACCAGATCTTTTCTAGGGCTAAATTGAGAGCAAGCATCTCTCATTTAATTAGACTTGTACCATCTAGATGGCCTCATACCTCTTGGATAGAGGCAATGCTTATGAAGGGGAAAGGAGTTTATTTCCAATAAATAAGGAGGCAAAAAGAGTTTCTAATGTCTGCAGATGAAGACTGAAATCATGCATGTTTCCCAGTATAGAAATGCCTGTTAGACAGGTAGAGTAGCTGGTGTTGCACACAGTGGCATGATTGCACAAAATATTTTCACTGGAAATCTCTCTTACTCCCTCATTACTTTCTTTTCTCGTTCACCAACAGGGTGCTATTCTCTCACACAGCTTTACAGACTGCTAAAAAGGCGTCACTATACATCTCTATGCCTACATATATTTTGTTCTCTGACAACCATCCTGCCATGTACATGACCTTTATTCTTCTGTTTCTTAAGTATTTTGCAAGTGTTCATGGTCTCACTGATGCTAAACTTTTATCCTGGCAGCGTGAACACAGCAGTGATTTTGCATTCTGCTTTTATCAGCTGATTTCAGACTAGAAACTCAGCAGCCAGAGGCTTAGTTTGCATCTTGTGAACTTCATAAACTACAGACAGTGGGTTAGGAGAGTTCATAACCTGTTTTAGCTGTGTAGGTACATACAAAGTTCACTACTAGAGAAAAAAAAAAAAAAAGGAAAAAGCAAAGGTTGAATGATGCAATATATAATGAGAGCAGCTACAATAAAACAATGTTCTTGAAAAGGGCTCCTTTGGGGAGTATTTAGCTGCAGCAGGGACATGTTGGAAAGGGTAGGAAAGATTTTCACAGCAACTTTTCTCATTTTACTGGATGTCTGATCAGTCTGGAGGATTCATTACCACAGGAAAAACTCAAGAATTACTTCTACATTGTGAAAAAAACAGCAGGATTAAAAGCAAGATTTGATGTTTCTAAGAGGAATGAGAAATGACAAAGATTCAAGAAATTAGGAGGGCAAAGAAACCAGAGGTTTGCAGAAATGAGATGAGACAGTGCAAACTTTACAAGCATCATGCAATATACAATGCAGTATACAACTTCCCTGCTGCAGATTCAGGCCTTTGGGCAGTCTGTTCTAGAATAATCTCTGGTTCTCCCTTGGTTTGCCAAAGGGCATCAGGGTTTATTACACCATCCAGGTCACAGGAGAAGTCTGAGCCACTCCTGTAGAAGTCTGTCTTGTAGAAGTCTTGTAGAAGTCTGATTCACTCTCGTAGAGCAGTTCCTCTGATAGCATGGGTGGGGATAAACCTTGTAGACCCAGAGTTCCTTAGCAGAAGAGTTAGAAGATCACGGGAGAACTTTGTGCCTGGCATCTGGCTATTGACACATGCAGCTCTCCAGTGGGCTTCAAAAACTCAAGGTCTCGGTCAGCTGCTGCTACACTGTGGTGATGGATTGATGATTGGACTTGATCTTCTCCAGCCTTCCTCTTGTGTTGGGGACTCCAGAGCTGAACACAATACGCCAGGAGGGGACAAACAATTTCAGAGCAGAGGGGCAGAATCACCTCCCTCGTCCTGCTGGTCACGCTTCTCTTGATACAGCCCAAGTTACGGTTGGCCTTATGGGCTGCAGGTGTATGTTGCTGGCTCGTGTTGAGTCTTTCATCAACTGACACTGCCAGATCCTTTTCCTCAGGTCTTCTCTACCCAATCAGAATTTGTTCATGAGATTACCCCAACTCAGGTGCTGGACCTTGCACTTGGCCTTGTTGAACTCCATGAGGTTGGCATGTGACTCCCTCTCAAGCCTGTCCAGGTCCCTGTGGATAGTATACCTTCCCTCTAAGGGTATCAACTGCACCGCTCAGCTTTGTGTCAACTGCAAACTTGCTGAGGGTGCACTCAATCCCATTGTCCTCGTTGCCTACAAAAATGATAAATAACAGTGGTCCCAACACTTGTCATCAGTCTCCACTTGGACACTGAGCCATTGACAGCAACTCTCTGAGTGCAACTATCCAGCCAATTCCTTATCCAGTGAGTTGTCTGCCCATCAAATCAATTTTTCTCCAACTTGGACAGACAGTGATAAACGATTCTTACCTTTGATTCAACCTTAATGATTTATCATTCTGTAAGATGTGCTGTAACCCTGTTAATGGTATTTAAGAAATCCCAGGGAGAATCTGTGCTCTCTACAGTGGTCTCCAGGACTTCAGAGAATTATACGTCCTCTCTGGGAGGAACATGTGCTCTCTGGGAGAAACCAGATGTCCTCTGCCATCAGCAGTGCATCCCCCAGGGACATTCCACTTACCACTGAGACCTTCAGACATTTTCCAAGCTATAAATAACAGAGCTTCAAGCTGGCGGATCCTCTTCAATTTACCCAGAGCTGGTGGTTCCCCATAGATTGGTGTATTCCCAGAGCATCTGGAAACACGTGTAATTACCCTTGAGTAATTTTTCCCAAGGGCATCTGGGGAAGTATAACACAATTCCACCTATCGTTTCCCTCCTTTGGGCAAATTCCCACATATTTCAAAGAGAAGAAAAGAAAACAAAAAGAGTGAGTATTATTTCTTTAATGAAACAGCAGAAGTGCAGTTCTTCCTGGGAATCATATTAAAAGTCCCTTCCTGATGGAAATGTGGCTCGTGAGTAGGTACTTTGTCAAGTTAAAGGAAAAAAAAAACACAGATCGGAAGTCTGATCTCATTTAAACCATATGTGCAGCATATGTCAGCAGTTACAGAGAGCTTTAGAAAAAAAAAAAAACAAGCAACTACAAAGCCTTAGCCTTTGACATCAAAGGGATTTTAAAAGGACCAAAATTTTGATCGCTCAATTTCTGTCCATTAGGGAAAAGTCATGGGGATATTTTATTTTTGACTTGTGAATGGTTTTGCTAGAGAAAAGCGGCCAGCAGTCCCCACTTGAGGAAAAAAAAAACACCACCAAAGTCTGTCCTTCCTGGGAACCTGCAGGTCCCAGCACACACTGACTCAGTCTTTTCACAAGCCACAGTTCTGTTTTAAAGCTCTTTCCCACCTTTGAAGAATGGCTTTATTCAAGAGTGGCACCATGGGGCTCTGTGTTTCCTGCCTCCCCCAGATTCAGTGTAACATGAACGTTGTTTGGTCTTGCAAGGGCAAATGGCCTCTCCATCAACAGTCAAGAATAAAAACTCATGGTGGGCAGCAGGAGTTAACATGGGCGCTTTCCCTTTTCTTTTATAACCATCTTTTACAATGCTTCAGCATGCAGGTTGGTCATAACACACCCTTCGTGACAACAGTCCTCATCTTTATTGATGCTGAGTGTTTTTATTGCTGGGAGTTGTGAGGTCTTGAGATGAAAAACAGAACTATTGTGCTCAGTCCTGCACAAACACAGTTGAAAGGAGCCCAAATAGAGGTCTAAAGGCAATCTGCAAAGCTAGGTGGGAGAAATCCTTCTTTGGCTCCTGTCTTAGCAATCAGCACATGCCAGCTATGTCTGGAAGCCATCCTTGGCTGTAAGGGTCAGGGCTAAGTGCTCTGAGAGAGCTTTTGCAGTGCTCAGACTACCAATGGCCCAAGCAGGAAATGTACAGGGAGGTCTCAGCTCTCCCATCAATATGAGAGAAACACAGAATTTCAGGTATTTGAAAGGAAAAGCTCTAGAGAGCTTCAAGTCCAATTCTCTTGCTAAAGCAGGTTCTCTACAGTAGGTTGCACAGGTAGGCATCCAGACAGGTCTCTTTCCAGAGAAATAAACTCCACAACCTCTTTCTGGGCAGCCTGTTCCAGTGCTTTGGCACTTAAAGTTTTTCCACATATTTTTGTGGAACTTCCTATGTTCCAGTTTTTGGTCACTGCACCTTGTCCTATCATTGCACATCACTGGTAAGAGTCTGGCCTTGTCCAGTTGCCTCCTACACTTTAGATATTCATAAATTTTGATCAGATTCCCTCTCAGTCTTCTCTAGGCTGTACAGTCCTGGGTCTCTCAGCCTTTCCTTGTAAGATGTGCTCCAGGCCCTTTTGTTGCCTCTGCTGGACTCTTTCTAGAAGTTTGCTGTCTTTTTTGAACTAAAGAGCCCAGAAATGGACAGAATACTCCAGATGAGACCTCACCAGGATGGAGTAGACAAGGATGATCACCTTTTTTGACATGCTGGCCATGTTCTTTTAATGCACCCCAGGATCCCATTGGCCTTCTTAACCACCAGGGCCCACTGATGGCTCATGGCCAACCTGTTCCCCACCAGGATCCCCAGGTCCTTCTCTGCAGAGCTCCTTTCCAGCAGATCATCCCCTAACCTGAACTGATGTATGCAATTATTTCTCCCCATGTGCAGGAGTCTACACTTTCTCTTCTTAACCTCTCTATTCCACTCTCCAGGCTGTCCAGGTCTTGTTGGATGGCAGCACAGCCTTCTGATGCATCAGACACTCCTCCCAGCTTTCACCTGCAAACTTGCTGAGGGTGGACTCTATTCCTTCATCCAGGTCACTGATGAAGATATTGAGCTGGACTCAGCACAAACCCCTGTGGAACATCATTAGTTACAGCTGACAACTAAACTCTGAACCACTGATCACTACTCTCTGAGCTCTGCCAGTCAGCCAGTTCTCAACCCAGGTTACCATCCACTCACCTATCTAGCACTTTCTAAGCTTCATTACAAGGATGCATCTCCCCCACTCTCCAAGACCTTTGAAAGATTATACATTTCAGTAATCACCTCTGCCAGCACATGTAGGTGTGTTCCACCAGGGCCCATGCATTTGTGTGCACTTATTTTGGGTAGATGGTCTCTAACCATATTCCACTTGACCAAAGGGAAGTCTTTAATTCCAGACTCACCTCTAGGGCCCAGAATTCCCAAAGAGCTGTCCATGAAGTAAAGACAGAAGCAGAGAAAACATTCAGGACCTCTGACTTCTCAGCATTCCATTACCCAGCTCATTTAATAGCAGACCCACATTCTCCCTAGTTTTCCTTGTACTGTTGATATCCTTAAAAAAACCCTTCTTGTTATCCTTTACCTCTTTT
Source organism: Callipepla californica brunnescens (assembly GCA_023055505.1). Lineage (NCBI taxonomy): Eukaryota > Metazoa > Chordata > Aves > Galliformes > Odontophoridae > Callipepla > Callipepla californica. The sequence continues at coordinate 121,585,422 of JALIRH010000001.1, read as the reverse complement.
GCCAGATTAAATTCCTAGTGGGCCTTAGCCTTCCTTACTACATCCCTGCAGGCCCTGACAACATTCCAATATTCTTCCCAAGTGAACACACTGGAGCATTTTACCACATTTTCTGGTTCTTCTTCCATCTATGCTTTTTTGTGAAGTTCCTTTCTCCACACAGGTATTCTGCCACCTTTCCCTGATTTCTCATCCTTAGAAATGCATTGATCTTGAGTTTGGAAGAAGTTGGTGTTTGAGTATCATTTTACTTCAGGCTTTCTCATGCAGAAGGCAGAACACCTTCATAGCAGAGTCCTGTGGTAGAACAGAAGGGAGTGAAATGGGGATGTGTCAACACCAAGGTGTTAAAAGCTCAGCAGGAAATCCCTGGGGAATCTGGTCCTACGGATGGTGCAATCAAGTGAGCTCACACATAACCCTTTTTCCACCCACTCGTTCCCACCATATGGCTCTGTTGGGCCAGTTGCAGCGGTTTATGAGCTGGAAAACACTAAGTAGAATCACAGAATCATTCAATCATTAGGGCTGGAAAAGACCACTAAGATCATTGAGTCCAACCCCAACCCATCCCCACCGTGCCCACTAACCATGCCGTTCAGTACCACATCTCCATTGTACTTGAATACCTCCAGGGAGAGTGGCTCCATCACCTCACTGGGCAGCCCATGCCAATGCATCACCACTCCTGATTCCTGTTATCCAACTTGAAACATTGTGGAAAGGAGCTGGTGGAGAAGCCCATTTAGTGAAGATGAGGCAGCAACATGTAATTTTTGTAAATGCACACAACTGCACATGTGCATGTACATGTGTGGGTACGTACACTACAGAACCACTGTGAAGGACATACTGGGGGTGGGGGGTACTGAAGCAAGCAGGATGGGTAGACAACAGAACTTGGCTTCTCAGACAACCCTGAACCCCCAGGACACTTTATGGATCCCATGACCTGACTTCTCTGATGCTCTGCTGGGTAGAAGGTGGAGATTCAAGATGGAGTTCTAAAGGCACTTAATGTTGTAGAACACAACAGTTTGAGAAGTTGAAGGATGCAAGATGAACTTGGGGTACAAGATGAACCTGTGGTCTCTGTAGACACACTGTGCCGTGGACATGACTATGGCCATGGCCAAATAGTGGCCCTGGTTATGGGATTGTGGTGTGAAGACTGAAAGAAGGCAGAGTGCATGGAATTTTGCATAAGAATCATAGAATCATGCAATCAGAATATCCAGAGTTGGAAAGAACCCATAGGGACCATTGAGTCCAACTCCTTGCTCTACATAGGACCACACAAAACAGACATTCTGGAAACGACTGGCAGTGTTTGCAGCTTTACTCAGTGGCAGAAGGGTGCAGGGGAAGGGTATTGGCTTTCCGAGCAGAAAGGAGCTGTGAGTAGCCCTTTCTCATGTGGCACATCATTTTTCTTGTTCAGTGAGGGCTGAATATGGATTTACCCTGATATCCCCTAACATATACTTACATGCCAAATTCCTATACAACACACATCACTGAGTCTGGTTACTGCCTCACATAACCCTCATCTTTGCTCCTCTCCAGTACCAAGTCATAGTAGGTGCAACTAAGTGTCATGATCTTCTGCAACACAAAATAAGAATTTAGTGAGCCTGACTTTTTTCTGCTTTTTTCATGGCCCTTCAGAAAGCCTTCAGGTTGAGAAGCCACTCAGAAATTTCCCTGACATCTACCAACTCTTTTAGGAAAGATAACCCAATAAAAATATTTGTAAATTCAAGCTTGTAGGAGTCCAGAAGGAAATGTGAACTATCCTTTAATTTGTACTATAACTTATCCCAAGTATTATGCCCTTAATCTTGAGTTCCAGAAGTGCCAACTCATCATGACATTTTATTTTAAGACTGCACTGGAGTCATGTGATATCTGCAAACATTTACCTTCCAGTTAGAAAATAAAAGCTATTTCATTCACTGAAAGCTACTGGACAAAAGTTGAAAGAAAACTCTCAAGGTTCAAGATCTAGGAGGTGTGATGGTCATATATTTTTAAGAAAAAAGATGTTTTGTGGTAGCCTAATGCACAAGCTAAATGCAGTTGGGGAACTGATCACACTTTAATTCTTGACATGGTCTGGAAGTCTGCAGATCGAAGTTCAAACAAGCCCAAGGAAAATGAGTCAAAGGTAATGGCTGTTTTACACTGGTCGTACAAAGTCCTCTGCCCTGTTCAAACCTGAAAAATAAGAGCAGATAATGCCACATGATCACTTAATGTGTAGAACCTTAAGCAGAGGGAGTAGGGCAGTGCATATTTGCTGGTGTGAATGGAGCAAGAAAGAGAGATTAAATTTAGCTGGCTATTAGGCACAATTTCCTGCAAGTGAAGACAATTAGGCAGTGGAACTGTTTTGCCTAGTGAGGTAATTACTGCACAAACACTGGATGGACGCAAGCCAAGATTAGATAAGTATAGTGGAAAATGTAGTACAAGGTCTCTTCTGATGAGCCCAGAGGGGCTGCCTTTGTTGGAAGTGTGCCCAGTCAAGCAGTTGGATGAAACTTTCCCCGAAAACTTCTTGAGACAAAGAGGGCTTTGCTGAGGCTGGAACTGCGGGATGGTCAGGGCAGAGAGCAACGCATCACATGCCACAAAAGCCTGCAAAAGTCAACCTGAAGAGGTTAGGAAATGAAAGTAGAAGAGAAACAATCAAATAGTTGCATAGAGTTGCACTCTATGCTTCACCTGCCTGATGGATGTTTTTGAGTCAATATGGAAATATCTACAGGAACTACAGGTAGCAGAGGGATTTCCTGGCAACCCAGGGCTACCTCTTATAACTCTTTGCCCACCTTTTCCATTAACTCATGGGGGGAAAACAAAGCCACTTCATGAGGCATGATGAGGAAATCTGATTGCTGGAGAAGCATCACTATCCAGGCTGATCAGGGAAGTGATGGAGTCACCTTTCCTCGAGGTGTTAAAGAACCATGAAGATGAGGCACTGACCGATATGCTCTACTGGGCACGGTGGTGGTGGGTCAACAGTTGGACTCGATGATCTTAACAATCTTTTCCATCCTTAATAATTCCATACTTCTATGACATTGATTTCCACCCTGAATCCTCTCTAAAACGTACTTTTTCTCCACTATGCAATACATGGTAATACATTCTCGTATAAGGAGGTAGAGGGAATGGGAAATGGTCTCTGTCTCACTGACAGACAAGGCATCATCTCAGGAAAAATCCCAAACATGAGTCTGTACCTGACTGAAGACAGAGGGAAAAAGCAGCCTGGTGACAGGAGCAGATAGGTTACTTTGGGTTGGAAGCAGCCTTGATATACCTCAGAGGTTGTCCCAGCTTTAAAGAACTGGCCAAGAAAGAGATTGTGAAAGACACTGGAGGACATCCAGGTTGCACGGGAAGGATGGGAACAGAACCATGCTCAAATTGTGTTTTGTTTTTTTCTGCCTAGATACTGTCATTAATGCAACACATTGTCAAGTGCTTTAAAATGGAAATTAGGCCACTTTATCAAACTGTTGCTTTTCCCAAAGGCCCATTTACCCACACTGTGCATAGGAAAACTTCAGTGTTTGTTTATCCTCCTCTTTAAAAAGGTGTGAACTTTTCCAGGGAGGGGATAGAAAGGCAATCATCCCACCACCGTCACCATCCCCACTCCTGTTCTTAGGAAAACTCCTTCAATGTGGAAAATTCTGCAGCTGTGCAAACATGACAAAAGGACTCTGAGCAGTGCAGGAGGCAGTGTTATTTACTCCACCTTGCCTTCATCCCTTTGTGATGGCACAGAGTTAGGAAGCAAATGAGCTAAAATCCAGAAGTGTCTAGGGCCATAACCACGGTTTCCTAAAGACAAACCAAGTGACACCTGTTGAGTATGATTCAACTCCTTGTCTCTGAGAGATCTTCACCTTCTTTGCCTCCCACTTCTACCAGGAGAATGTGAACCAGACTTGCCCCATTCTGATATGGTGTAAATCAGGGGAGCACTTGGAGATGCTCTGTTGTCACGGTTTTGCTGAGTTTGGCATAAACCAACACACTAAGGCATAAGCCAACACACTACACTGCTCTGTTGTTGTGCTTTGTCATCCAAAGATTTGCATAGGGGTGAAAACAAGTCTGAGGAATGGAGCTGCATTTGGACAACCTTCATGTTATCTTGAAGAAGGCTTACGTCCCCATTAACAGTGCTGGCTGTGCATCACATCTGACCCAGAATGCTCTCTGTCATGATCATATTACTCCCTTTCTCTTCCACCCTAAATTTGGAAAAAGATGGAGAAGTCCTATCATTCCCTATTGGTGCAATCACACACCATTCCTGCGATCTCGAATGGCAGAATTAAGATAGAGCAGCTTGTACCAAGTATTCGCTGTATTCAGTGATGTCCTAGGAATGCAATCCAGTCTCATCTCTGCTTTTTCTTTTGCTCTGAACTATGCTTCATTCAGACATTTCAGAGATATTTTTACCACGATCCTAAATTTCTTTCCTGGCTACTAGCCTGCTTTTGACCTTCTTCCTGTGAAATAGATGTTTCCCTCTTGAATCCATTAGTCCCAGCTATTTCAGGGGCTGGAATTGTTCAGTTTGTCTGTGCTGACTTTCTGCTGGTCTACCTCCCTTGAAGTCAGTGATGTTGCTTCTCTTTAAACCTGTAAGAAAAGTATTTTTTTTCTGTGGAATTAAATCAGATTGAACATCTTAGTACATCCCAGTGCATTCTAGAGGCTTGCTGACCACTCCTGGTCCTCTCCTGTCTCAGGTATCCATTGGGGTCTACAGGACTGATCCAAGGGACATCCTCACATCCTCAGTTACCTCCTTTCTGTGGCTTCTAAAATTCTCCTGAGCCCCAACTCATCATGTCATCTATTACATGATGTAGAGGAAAGGAATCTGCAAGACATAAGATTGTTCTTCAAGTTAATGCCTCTCCATCTGCCTGTGATTTGGCTCTCTTGTATGACACAGAATTTAAGCCGCTTATGTGTCCCTCTGGGACACAGTAATGCCTTGGCTAGGAACCACTGTAGCAAAACTGAGAAACCAAGGTTATGTATGTTTCAAAATATTGCAAAGTCATGCTGAAACTTTGTAGGAGGAAATGCTGTGGCCACTGTTCATAAGTGTTGCCTGCATGCTTGCACGTGGCTAATTTACAACCTGATAAGGCTTGATCAGGCAAGTCAGGAGAGTTCATGACGTGAACAGCTACCTTGGCACGCACAGGCTGTGATGAATAATTAACAGAGTTGTAATATCAAACTGCCCTGGAAGGGTGGTGAGGAGCAGGGCAAGAAAGAGAATAACAGGCTTATTAAAAAAAAAATACAAAAGTTTTCATAGAATCACAGAGAATCAAGGCTTTCTGGCTTGGACTCTTCACTCAGGCTCTATCTGTTCTGCTCATTTCTAGTCCAGCAAAATGCACATCTCTCCTCCCAGGGCTCAGATACAATTTAGTAGAGGGACAGAAGGGCTCCTGGTGACATGCTTTGCAGGGTATTCAGCATTGTCTACAGATGTCCAGAAGACACAACAAGGAGGTGGAGGGATCCCCAGACCTGAATTAGGCACCTAAATTCCTGTTTACTGAAAGGATCAAATGCTTCCTTCATTCCTCAAGTGCGTTTTTGTCCTGGGGCTGAAGTTCGTGTCAAGATATGGCAGGAGATACTTATTAAACACAACTGTGAAAGGCTATTGGCATGAGAGAAATGCTCTCTGTCCAAGCCAAAGCCATTGAGTTGAATATTTTCCCACTGTGTGCATCATACCTTTGCTCTGCTGACTCAGAGTTGCATTTCCCACCCAAGGAGCAGTGCTCATGAACCATTACAGAGCAGTGTGTGCACCCCTGGTGAAGGGACTGCTATGGTTTGGAGAACCCCAAAGCTTCCAGAGGTTCTCAGTGCAGGATGGGAGAAGACCAGTGTGGTCCTACCCTCTCAAAGGACCACCTTGGCTTTGTTTTCTTTTTCTTGTACTCTGGGAAACTTCTGCAGTTGGTCATGACCATATTTTAACCTCCTGATATGACTTATTTTGCCTTGAGTAATGTATTCAAAGTGAAACCAAAACTTCGCAGCAGCACAGGCAGCAGCTCATTTTCCTTGCTCTGCCTGTGATGTTAAGTGGATTAACTTGATAGGTTGACTGCTGGACTTGATGATCTTAGTGGTCTTAACAAGTCTGTGATTCTATGATTCTGGCTGCTTGAACTTCCAGGATAGTCAGAGGTAGGTGTTTTCCTACCACCCATGCCCAATCCAGCTTACATTTCACGATGGCTTCCTGGGGCTGGTTTGTACAAGGTGCACCCCTAAGCAGGATTTGGGGTAGGAAACATGCAAAGGAGATGGTAATTCTGTAGACATACACATAAGAAAGAATCACAGAATTGCAAGGGTTGGAAGGGACTTCTAGAGATCATTGAGTCCAACCCCCCTGCCAAAGCATCCCCCTAGCTCAGGTTGCACAGATAGATGTCCAGGAGGATCCTGAACATCTCCAGAGAAGGAGACTCCACCACCTCTCTGTGCAGCTCCAGTGCTTCATCACTGCACTGGGAAGAACTTCCCATGCACATTTGTGCAGAACTTCCTATGCCTCAGTTTGTGACCATTTTCCCTTGTCCTGTTGCCACACACTGCTGAGAAGAGTCCAGCCTCATCCCTTTGCATCCTGCACCTTATTTATAGATGTGGATCAGCTCCCCTCTGAGTCTTCTTTTTTTAAGGCTGAACAGCCCCAGGTCTCTCAGCCTTTCCTCATAAGGGAGGTGTTCCATGCCCTTTACCATATTTGTAGTCCTCTACTGGACTATTTGGAGGATATCCCTGTCTTTTTTGAACTAGGGAGCCCAGAACTGGACACAATGCTCCAGGTGAGGCCACATTAGGGCAGAATAGAGGGGGAGGATCACCTCCCTTGACCTGCTGGCCATGCCCTTTTTAATGCTACCTTTCTTGGCCACCAGGGAACACTGCTGGTTCATGGCTAGTGTCATCCACCAGGACACCAAGGTCCCTCTCCTCAGAGGAATTGGGGTAGAGATGGAAAAATGTGTATGGGATGATTACTAAGCATGTGGGTTATTATTAAAAGCTGAGTGAGATACTTTCCCCAGGAAGGAGGAAACATCAGTCTAGTTGACATGTTGAATTGGTGCTTAAAGAAGGATGGGTTCCACCAAAGAGGACCTCCACTAAACTTAGTCCTTGCAGCCCAGCAAGAAGTCCCTTCCCTCTTAGAATTATAGACTCACTAAGGCTGAAAAGACCTCTAAGATCATCACATCCTACCATGAACCACCACCAACACGGCCACTAAGCCATGTCCCTCTTCTCACACTCCTCAGAGCTGCTCACTTTACTTGATGGCTTCAGATACAGCTTGACTGTTGATATTTTGAGCCCCAGGGATGCAAATGAACAGCCAGCCCATGGCAGGGCTTGGCAGAGGAGCCAGATTCCTTGGCTTGGGTGTTGACCACAAGCTCATCCTCACATACCAGAAGCTGTAACTATTCATGGAGTCAGAGCTGCCACTGGACACCACCTTGGGAATAAAGGATAAACTGCCACTTGTATTCTGACAAATGCAAGACAAATGCAAACAAAGATGTTTTTTTTTTCTAAACCACAAAACTCTGTGGTTTCCTAAGAACGTTTTGCACTTCCCCTAACATTCCCTGTTCTTTTCTTACCCCTTTTCTGGCTCATGATTCCTTGCCCTATGGACTTTCACTCATCAAGTTTCACAAAAAAAAGGTTGGGGCAAAACATATTTCCATAAGTCCCAACACACTGTGGGCATGCCAGATGTGTACACTGGCTTTCAGGGAACATGCATGGAGAAAAGCACAATGAACAGGGGATATACAACGTTCAGTCCATCCTGATTCTGTTTCAGGTTCAGAACTATCAGTAAAGCATCTCTTACAGCCCTGTGCACTAAGGGGTAAAAGAGCTTTAGCTCTCCAACTCCTCTTTCTATTCACCTCATCCCATTTCCATCACTGTTCTCCACTACCTTCTCCGTTCAGGTGTAGGAAGAACAGAAGAGATCTGAGGGGAGAATAACTACAATGCCAACAGGTCAGCAGAAGAGAGGTGAAGGAATTGAGCTGGGAAGAAGGGATATCTGCTAGCAGGTCTTTCTGGTGGATCCCATCCCTCCATGCATCCCTCCATCACATCATGACAGGGACACATCTTTGGCACATTCTGGATTGCCCTCAACCAGTGTGGCATCCACTGGGACAACTTGATGCATTCATGACTTACACAGACATTAAACCAGATCAATGCAGAGACAGTGGGAATGAAAATACATGGAGAGTTAGGCAGGATAGAAATAGAAGGCCATTCAGTCACTGTTTATTGCAGAAACTGGAGAACTGCATGCAGCAGCCTCCCACTTGGCACTGAGGCACCTTAATCCTAGTGGCTGGGACCAAGCAAAACCTGGTCTCAGTGTGATGAGGTAGAGAATCATCCAGGTCTGGACTTCACAAACAGCTTCAATCACAAAGCAGCTCAAGAATAGAGTTGAGAACTGAAACCCTGACCAAAACCTGGCTTCAGAGCCAAGCCACATCCTGGCCAGAGCCCAGCTCCCATGGACCTGGGCACCCCACAGCCTCCTCAGCTCTGTCTTACGCACACATATTGGGTAATATTTTCCCTAACTGATTACTTCAAGTTCTATTGTTCTGTGAGAGAAAGAAAAATGAGTTGGTGTTCTCTTTCCGCCCTAGACCCTACCTCTCCCCCTCTCCTACATCAACCCTTGTTGTTTCCAGAGCTCCAAATGTGTTTCTTTTCCCCCAGCACCTTTACGTAAACCGACACCAACTCCAGCAAGCTGCTTCAATTGCTTAAGGAGGTTAGCTTGCCAAGATGAAATTTCAGAAATTCAGCCCAGAGAGAAATAGGAAGGGCAGCAGAAATTCCCGAGGGGCAGGGACTGAAGAGAAGCAGAGGAGGTCCTCAAGCACAGAGTTGGAGGGCATTCCACCAGACAACTTCACTCAGTCAGCAGCCATGAGTTTTGTTCAGGACCTCGGATGCAGTCCCTCAGCCATCGTTACTACACTGGGAATGGACATATCCTCTCTGTAATGCAATCCTCTACACCGCAGGCTGATTGTACCCAATAAAATCCCATTGAGAAGTGAAGAAATTAAATCCCAAATCCAAGCCCTGAAGTTAATCAGAGAAAGACTTTTAACCCTGTCCACACTTTAACAGGCTCTAGGACCTTCACTAGGGACCTCTCAGCTGCAATTGAATTTATGGGGAAGAAATTCAGTCAATCCAAGGACAGCACAGATAGATAGATACAGAGATAAATGAAGGGAGGAAGGGAGGGAGGAAGCAAGTGATAACACGAGCAGTTGTGATTTCATTCATGTTCAGCTGTATAAATCAGACTCTGGAGTAACGCAAGAGCAAAAGGCTTCACTAATCTATACAGCTTCACATGTGTAAAAGTGTTATGAGAAAGACTGGAAATATCTAAATCCAAGGTCTTTTTTTTCTTTAGAAAAATTCAAGTCATTTATTAGGAAAACTGCAAACATGAGAAGAGTCATAGCTGACCCTTCTCAGATCAGAAGGAAATTTGTCTTGTTTGGGCATGGAGACAGCTTCAAATATGAGAGCTGAAATGATGCACCATCAAATGCTGGAGCAGGCGGAGGTTTTTCACTTTGAACTGAAATAAGGAGAGAAGTAGGATAAATATGCCTCTCAGGTGAAACACTGCAAAAGAGGTATAGAGTTTTCCCCTGCCTCCTGTGCTTCTTTGTGCTTCTCACCAGCAAATATTAGTTTAAACAGCAAAGTTTATATAAAATGCTTTGCAAAATTCACCTTCATTCCTGAAACAAGGAAAACTGAGACAAGGAGTCACAAAGCCTTAAGCCTTCAGTTATGCCAGCTGGTTCAGGCATTTTGGCTGGAGAGAAAACATCTTGTTCAGCATGGAAGAGTCCAATCATAGAATCATAGAATCATTAAGGTTGGAAAAGACATCTAAGATTCCCAAGCCCAACTTCAACCCATTCCTACCGTGCCCACTAACCATGACCCTCAGTGCTACATCCCCATGGTTCTTCAACTCCTTCAGGGACGGTGACTCCACCACCTCCCCGAGCAGCCTGAGCAAATGCATTACCTTTCATTGAAAGAAATATTTTCCCAGTATGCAAGCTGAACCTCTCCTGGTGCAACTTGAGGCCATTCATTACCCCTTGTCCTGTTGAACTCCAATCTTTTAGCCAAACTGAACTCCAGTTCAGTTTGGGAGCATCTTGGTGCTCTAGAGATGCATGAGATCTGTTACATAGCTCATGAGCTCTCACCTCCAATGGTTTTAGCAATGAATGGAGGCAACAACACAACACAGAAGCATAAGTCATTAAGATATTTTAGCAGGTTACATATGCATTGTTCTTTATGTGTGTGCTGATGCACCATGTTCTGTTCTGTCAATGCCTGCAAAACCTTTGAGGTTTTGAGGAATCCTTTGGGGATCAGTTCAACAGATGCATTCACTACATATATTGACATAGTGAGCAGGGAACAGACTTAAGCTCTCACTTAGGGAATTGTAAGCATAAATAGATCCCAAAGTTGTAATAATCTCTGTTATAATGTAATTACAATACTGGTATTACAATAGGTGCTGATATTTGCTCCAAAACTTAGGACACCTCTATCTGCAGAGTAACACAGAGTGGTAACTTCACATTTCTGTTTCAATTCCTCCCTCCTTAAACACACTGTTACACTGTGAGCTGTGAGCTGCAGGCTGCACACTTCAGACTGAAGGTACCACTGTTATTTCATTTACAAATTTCCTTCCATACTCTCTGACTGCATTCCATCTCAGCATCTGGGTTAATACTGAAGGATCTGAACAGCAAGGGGTTAAAGCAAGAGGCCTTCAGACTGGGAGAGTTCTAAGTCTGGTAAGCCAAAGCAACCTCTTCTTTCTGCACGCCTTCCCATGGTTTTATTGTCTGCGTCAGCCAGGCTCTTGGTTCCATCTGCAAGTTTTTATTATTCCAAGAATAATCATTTGACTAACAGAGACCTTTCCCTGCAGACACAGGGAAGGAAAACCAACCCAAATTGATATTGCAGATATTCAAGGGTTAGCTTGGATTGAGTCTAAATTCAAAGCACTTTTTTACAGAAATGTAAGCACATAACTGTATAACTGTAAGAAAAGAAACTGAGGGTCAGACTTGCAGCCTGGTAGCTGACAGCATATTTGGGTTAGGTCCTTGGGAAGTGATGGAAAGGATGACTATGAGAGGCACCTACAGCATCCAATTCCCATGGTTGCTGTGAGGCCTGAAAGGGCTGAATGAGTCTTTGCTTCTTGAATAGAGGTATCATAAAAGGAGATTTGAATATGGCTTTTTTGCCCCAATTCCTCATCTCTCTGGTGAGAGTCATCATCAACACAGCCATGCACATAAGAGATAGTGAACCAGTTACTATGGCAATCAATTGACATGAGTGCCTGAGACTGACAATGAGAGCTGTCCTGGACAGAGAAACACTCTTTGATCTCATTTCTCTTTGTGTTTACTGACCAGGTTGGTTTCTTTCTCTGCACAAGGTCAGCATTCACACAGAGCAGCAGTTCTTCCCTCTGTGGTGCATGGCCAGACGTAGTGCCATCCCATCAGAGAATAAAGCACATGCCCAAAGCCCAGTGATTCTGAAAAGTCTGTTTTTCCTGCAAAAACTCCCAAGAATTAAATTTTTCATACAGCAGTCTATAGTGCTGAGGTTCTCAGTACTTGATCTCATGTTGTTGTAGTTACTATGACCCCTACACATAACCCACAAATCACAGTTACTCTCCAGAAGGGATTCAGATATATTTCTAGACTCCTCCAAGAATGGTGATTTCTGCTCCTTCAGTGAAGTCAAGGAGGATGGCATTTAATTTCCCTCCAGTTTTAAAGTATGTGACTGTGCAAAACTTGACATTCTGTTTCTAAATCTATAATCCATCTTCCCCATCTCTTCTCTAACCCTGAAGTTGGATGACACTACAGAAGGGGTTGCATTTTCTGGAGATCCTTGATTTTGGCTGTGATGAGTCCAATAGAAGAGCACATCCTTGTCTCCCAGGCTTTTCATGCCATATCCTCCTTCTCTCATGTCATATCACCTGAAGATCCTCCTCACACTGCTGTCATGGTGGCACCATATAAATAAACAGATGCTGGCACTGCAAATTGCTTAACATGGGGAAAGTATCTCTGTTATGTGCCTTCACAGATGTTTAACGATTTTTCTCCTCTCCCAAATGTACCCTCAGAAAGTCAGAATGTGTTTTTCATTTACATGGCTGCAGGTTGTTATAGGCTGAATTCAGCAGTGGGGCAAGAGTCGGACATTTTATAATAAATGAAAGTTTGGGCCAGTCTTCGGGGATCTGTAACCAAGATGAGAAAGTGAAGTGCCCAAAACTCAGAGAGTGAAATTATCTGCACGACTTCAAACTGCTCACTTTGCTTCACTGCAAAAAGCTGAGATTTTCCAAGATGTATTTATACCTGTGGGTCTCTTTTATTAGGAAACACACACTCAGATACCCTCAGATAGCTTGTTAGTGCTAAGCTTTATCACTTTTAATGTGTTTTGATGGATACTGAAGGTCAAAATGTCACTGAAGTCACTTCCAGTGGAAACAATGAGCTGCCTTCTACTCACTATCACAGGTGTCACAGAATGACATGAAGATGCACTGAGCTATGTGTTGAGTTTCTTCCACATCAAAGTCTGTGGACCAGTGCTTTGAATAGGGGAGGCCCATTGGTCTAAATCCCATCACTGCTTTCTACTTTCTTCTATGTTTCCTGGGATGACTCAGTTTTAGAGCTCGCAATCTGAGGCTCAGGAGAAAATTTTCTGCTAAAAATGGTGTCACAAAATGGGAATCTGTTTGAAATAAAAGGCCCATCTTCAGAGAAGACTTGGCCTGAAGATCAAGTCTAAGCAAAGTGTAGTCTGGTTTTACCAGCTTGCTGCTCATGCCAACCAGTGCATCTATATGTTGGCTGTGCAAGACATTACTCAGAAGCTTGGGCTACCCTTTGAAGCACAAGCAATAAAAAACAGTCAAGCAAAACAGGAGAGGAAATCATGTGGCAGCACTCTGGTCTGACCATGGATTTATCGATTATGCCCTGTAGAGCACCTTTGGCAATTCAATATATCTCACCGATTTTCCTAAATTCAGACTTTAAGATACATATTTTTTGTAACTATCAATTTCTCTCATTTCTGAGTGTACATTTCTATTTAGTTATTGACTCTTCCTGCAACAAACTGTGACTGAAGAGGTCTCCAGAGATGTGTTCTAGAATAGTCAGTCCTATATCAGTTGTAAATTATTTCATCCTCTGTTATCCTATTCCAACCCTGGTTGGGCCCATTATTTTAGCTGTTAAGAAATGAAGGTGATATGAAATTGATATACACGTTGACCTTAAGGGTTCACAAAAGGGAATTAACTCCCTGAACACAGAAAGAATCAAGGACTCCCAAATGGAGGCCATAACACCAATCAAGCCTGGTTCACTATTTCCATTCTCCAAGAGTTTACATGGTTATTTAAAGCAGAGCAAAGAAAGCCTCATAATATCTGAAGCATTAAATCCTCAAGACTTATTTGAAATGTCGTTCTATTTTGTAGTGGTTTAAGTGACAAAACCGAGAACGTTGCAATGGTTATTGAGATTTGGCTGTCTCTGGAAGGACTCTATACAGTGAACTACTGAAAAATTGTGCTGGAAGACATTCACAGTTAATCCAGACTTTTAATATTTTTAGGTGTTAACAAAAGAGAGTTAATTTAAGGTGATTAATAATTCCTTGAGGTAGCTAACTTCCCCAGTGCAGCTTGGTGAGGCATACACACATCACTGCCTCAGTGGGTGTTGAGGCTGCATCACAATCAGCACTGGGAAGCAAAGATTTGGTCTGCAAAGTGAGTCAGCTGCCTCTGAAACTCAACACCTGTATTTGTGTAGCTGAATTTTGACTAGGCTGCCTGTGTTGACCAGAGGCTCAGCTAGTGCTAAGCACTGATTGACCTTTGAGGTGGCATCTGTTGGCCTACACATCTGCATGGGATCAGATGTTGTGACACAAGATCAGTTTATTCCTGTGCCCAGTGACCAGCAGAAGAGCCCAGCCAGAACCTTACAAAGGTTTTAGGCAGGAAATGTGTTTTCATTCATTAACGTGGGAGCTTAGACACATACCCCACCCACAGACACCCAGATGTAGGTGATAACTTCAAATAGAATTCCATCCTTTCATATCCTCTCAATTACCAGTGTTTCCTGCTTTATAATATTTTAATAAACATCTCATCAGACATCCTAAAAATTAAATGAAAACAGGTTGTTCCTGTGCTGGGATACAGATATTTTTCAGCTCCAAATTTAGGTGATGGACAGGAATGACCTGGAAAAGTCACATCAGATATTACTGAATGAAATGTTATGAATTTATCTCATCTAAGGCAAAAGGAGAATTTGCGTTTCCCACTAAAGAAGCTTCAACTTCCCTGTGTGAGAGACAGAGGAAAACTCAGATTTTAAGTCAAAGGAGACCAAACTCATGAGTGGTGGAAGGCAAAATATGAAGGTAGGACTTGTGTATGGAGTCTGGCTGGGATGGGGTTAATGTAGACAAGTACAACAAATAAAAGAAATAGTCCATGCCATCTAATGTCATGCTCAGCAGTTAAGAATGGTTTTCTCTCCTTTTAAATGGCATGAGACACATAGTGGAGGGGCTTTAGTGAAGTTAGTTATCTTAGAGATTGGCTGGACACTGGTCTACCTATGGAAGACAGTAAGTGATTGACTTTACATCAATTGTTTTGCTTTCTTTCTTTCTTCCCCCACTTCTCTTTCTCTTGTTTAATTTATTATTATTTTTATTTCATCCTACAAGTTTTCTTGCTTTTACTCTTCCTTTCTTCTTCTTCTCGTCTCTGGAGAGTATTGGGAGTACTTCTGCTCCCAGTACTGGAGGAGACAGCAAATACTTAAAGTCCACCCAACCCCAATACCTCCATGGGCAGGGACTCCTTTCATAGCCCAGTGCCCAAAGCCCCATCCAGCCTGGCCTTGAGCACTGGTGGAGGTGGGGCACCCACAGCTTCTCTGTGCAGTCTCTGCTAGGGCCTTACTGCCTTCACTGGCAATAATTTCTTCCTTATATCTGATCTAAACCTCCCCTCTGTCACCCCTTGTCCTACCACCACACCCCTGACATACAGTCCCTCCCAGCCCAGGGTACAGTTGGTTTTCTGGGCTGCAAGCACACATTCTTGGCTTATGTTCAATTTTTAATTTTTAATCAACAAACAATCCCATGTCCTCCCCAGAGCTTCTCACAACTCATTCTTCACCCTGTCTGTATTCATGATTGGGACTGACTCAACTCAGATGCAAGAGGTTACACTTGACTTCGTTAAACCTCATAAGGTTTCTTGTCTTGCCTTCCCTTCTCTTTCCTTTTTCATAAATAAAACACATAAATAATGTTGACTCCATGTACAAGAGGAATAAGGGCTTCTGTGTACAATGGGAAAACAACATCTGAGCAGATCGTCCACGGCAGATTTTACTGCAGCTTGCAGCAATCTCTGCCTATCTGTGATTTGCTGTTATGCACCAAAACGAGTTGCAGAGAAGGGAAAAAATAATAAATTTTATTGATAGAACATCTGAAATGAGGCCCCAGCTTACTAGGCACTTGTGAAGGTGAAAGCTGGGAACACAGAGGATGAAAGCAGAAATAACAAGCAAAAGAATAAGCTAGGTGACACAGAATTGGGCAGACTCGATGTTGAGGTGCATAGCCTTATCACTGCTGGCATTTGTCTCCCTCGTGGATTTACAAGGGGTCACCAGATGGTCACACACAAAAACAGATGGACCTCACGATTATCAGCAAAAGGCACAACAGAAGCTCTGCTGGATGTGAAAGTCTATAGCCACGCTGAAGGGCAGCAGCAATAGTGAATTACTATTGGAAAGATGACAAACACATTAAAGCCCAAGGGAAATAGGGGTGACACTGGAGCTAAATTTGATCCTGCAATGTTAAAAGGCAAGTCTATGAGATAGACAGTGAAGATAATGCTTGGAGAATGTTTCAGGCCATTAATTTGGAATGATAAAGAAATCTCAGCAGAGACCAGATGGGAAATATTTAAGGAAGTAATAGAGAACGCAGTAGGAAACTTATTGGGAGGCCTAAGCAAACAAGGAGGAGCTGGACAAACATCAAAACAAGAACATTAGAGGCAAAATACTAACAGAGCCAAGGATTGTGGGAGAGCAGAAATAAAAGCACAAATCAAAGCAGAAGAAAACATCCACAGGCTGAGCAAGTAAACTATTTCAGGGCATAGAAAGCCTCATTAACCAAGAGAAAATGAGATGTGTAACAGAGATGGGAAAAGATATTCCATAGGAGCACCACTGGGGCTGTGGAGCACCAAGAGGAGTCCTGGTGGACCGTGAATGTTGAGAAGGTGGGTTCACCAAAAGAGTATTTTTCTCAGCACTCTTGCTGGACACCATCATGCCAGATCACAGTCAAGAATGTAGCTTACACAACAAAAATGGTGTCAATCCTGAGACAGAGAAGAAATAGGAAAGACCATGTAGTAACAACAATTTTTCCATCCTTTTAGCAGTGTGTTCTAGCACTGCTTGTGAACACCCTGTGTCTAAGAGGAATAGGAGGTAAACTGATAAAAAATAATGCACTTGTTACTGTCAAACTATAAAGACATAGAGAAGTGGAAAAAATCATGGTGGAATGAATTACTGACTGATTAAGGTGAATTACATAGAAAACAGTGGGTGAAAAATGCTTAGGTGTGGGAGCTAGTTAGATCAAATACTGATGTATTAACTGTGTGTAGAAAAAGGTGGCAATTAAAGTTGGTCTGAGGACACATTCTGGGAGAAACAGCATAGAAATGAACAAAAAATGCATGTTCCAGTTCCAAGTATTGTAACTATAATTGCTCTGTGAAGAATTATGAGAAGGAAGAAAGTTAAGCAACCCCACCAAGTCCATTTCAAGTCTGCACAGAATAACGGTCAACATTTCCTCACCATCCCATACAGTGTAGTAACAATTCAGGTTGAAATGAATTTCATGGCAATGTGCACCATGCCATTAAGTCACCAAACAACCGGTGGACACGTTGAATTTGGTGGTCATGGTCTTCACACATTGTAAAATTGCTTTTGTGAATGGAAATTTCCCATAAATGCCAAGGTGACTCTGCAGGAGAAAGGCCAGCAGCTGGAGAGATAGGAATGCAGGAAGAGACCAAATATATGTATTTGTATTCCTTAGGAAGTGGGAGCGAACCTGAAACCTTACTCTAGGAAGAGTTTTTAAAGACAAATCTGCTAATGTTGTGGCACAGAAAGTCAGTGTCAGAGAACAAAGGAAACACTGGTGTTATCACAGAGCTGTATCAGCCCAAAAAGCAGATAGCATTGTCACCCATATGGAACCATAGAATCATTAAGGTTGAAAAAGACCACTAAGATCATCCAGTCAACCCATCACCATTATGCTCACCAAATCATGTCCCTAAGAACCTTGAAATGAACCCCGAGGAGACAATCACCAATGTGAGAAGGCACTAAGACTCTGCTACCATGTATTAAACTTGCAAAATAGTGAAGATATTTCATCTCTTGTTGACAACAGAAAATGTGTGAATACAAAGAAACATCTGGCTTACTCAAACCAGGAGGAAGAATGGGATTGATGCCTATCTTTGCTAAAAATGGGAGCGGCTTCCTGCAATAGCATGAGGTATCTTCACCTAAAGTAAGAAATAATTAATTTGTAGTCAGCAAGGATGAGAAACGAGCATCCAAGAGGCTGCAGTCCATGAGGATTTTCACCCTCATTGAAGTGTTCAAAGGGCAGAAAAAAAAAAACAAAAAACCAAGAAGATACACCTGTTTTTCCAAGGTCCCACCACATAAGTCCGAGCTTCTCCGTGCTCCCAAGCTGTGTGTATAGCCTGTTTTTTGCATCACTTGGAATCATAGAATCATTTGAGTTGGAAGAGATCTTCAAAGGTGATCTTGTTCAACTCCCATTCAGTGAACAGGGACACCTACAGCTCCATCAGGTGCTTAGAGACCCATCCAGCCTGAGTTTGAGTGTCTCCATGGATTGGGCATCCACCACCTCCCTATGCAACTTACTCCACTGCTTCACCACCCTTACCACAGGAAACTTTTTCTTTATATCCAATCTAAATCTCATGCTCTTTAGTTTAAAACCTTTTCCCCTTGTTCTATCACAACAGACCCTGCAAAAGAGTCTGTCCCCTTCTTCCTTTCTTCCTTTCTGCCTCCTACATCACTGTTGGCCAACAGTGGAGCTCAAGTGTAATTAATTTTCAACGAATTTTGTAAAACTAGGCTTCCCCCAGGAAGCCTAGGGCTCAGCTATTCACGTATTCACCCTCAACAACATCTCAAACCATAAACAACTTGGACAATAGACTCCAGCAGCCTCACCGCAGCACTCAGTGGGAGGAGGTTATCAGCAGGGATAGCAGCAACATTTCTGTGTAGTTCAGAGGAAAAAGTAATCAGTTGAGAGAGCCAGCTCGGTTGGAAATTCAACCTCGTTACAGCTGGCGTGCACAAATACGGGTTTTTACCTTAGCAGGAATAATATGCACAAACCCCATTGGCCCAGAAAAGAGGCACTTCTGGTATTTAAACATCGAAGCACTGCTGATTCTCGTGAATGTGCCTCCCAGTAAAACAGAGCTGCCTTATCTCCCTAGCTTTTTTATCTCAAGGTACCTCGGGTGCCTTCATTGCTCCATACAAAAGCACAGCTTTTCTCTCCCAGGGAGCCCGTGTTTTGCAGCACACCTCCCTGGCATTCTCTGAGTCATCAGTAGGTTTCAGAGGAAACAGTGGGCTGCAGGTTTGGGATTTAAGGGTCAGGTGAGCTCCTGGGAGGCTTTGCTGCAGGCAGTAGGGCAGAGTAAGAGTAAAGGGGAATAAAAAGAGGAAACACACTAAACAGATATGATTTTGAACACATAACAAAATAATGACATTTCTGAGAGGATCAGCAGAAATTTCTAGGCTATTTTATCTATTCCTTGCTAGATTTCTTTCACTGCTGCAGACAGAAAACATCACATTTCTATCTATAATATCTTTCTGCACCATTTTTTATCCCATTGTCCATGTTCCAGAGGCAGCTTCAGCTTACCTAGCTCTTTTCCTGCCCCAGTGTTTACATTGCCAGATGCATTCAGGTAGAGCAACAATGTCTTCATTGTGTTGGCCAACCAACAACCCTCCCTCTTCCATCCTCCACGCTTACATCTTGAAGAGGATGGATGAAAGGAAACCAACACCCTAAGCTAAGAACTCAGGAGGGGAAATGGGGGCACATTTCCTTGCTGCACAGTGTTATGGGATTAGCATCTTACTTCTGAAGATCTTCAGGTCATCCTGGCCAAGGCTGATGTGAAACCAGGTCAATGCCAGCAAATTCAGCTACACATAAAGTCCTGAGCACTTGTTTCTGGAGGACTCTAAGGGTGGAGACAGGCTGTCTCCACATGTCTTTCTGGGTTGGAGAAGACTGTTTTCTGCTTTTCCAATCAACCTCAAGCACAGGCTGCCCAGAGCAGCTGTGGATGCCACAGACCTGGCTGAATGGGACCCTGGGCAGCCTAATCTGGTGGCAACCAGCCCATGGCAGGGCATTGGAACTCTGATCTTTAAGGTCCCTTCCAACCCAAGCCACTCTATAATTCTACAATTCTATGATTCCTTGCAGCTGTTAAAAAGCTTCAAGATGGTGTAAATCTTCTAAGTACTGCTCACAACCATCTGCTTGCTTCATTATGAGCCTGTCCTTGAGTTCACGAGGCTGCTGCATATTGACAGGTGTGTATTTTGGAAGGACAGCATGAACAAACAGCCAATGGATCAATGCGAGCTGGTGCAAACTTGCTGAGATAAAATATTGGCTTCATTTGTTAAACTTTAATGACCGACCTGCCTGACAAAGCCAAGAATGCAACAGCTCCCATCTCTCCAGGCATGCTTAGCTATTGGGTAATTACACTTGAAGCTCAGTGAACATTGCTTCTTTCAAAATATTTTCTTGCTGCTGACTTAAAAACGCATGTAATTAAACCTCAGAGGAACACATCCCAAATTTACTGTATGGTTTGGATGACAATGCACCAGGCTTCGCAGCACCAGAAGCAGCAGCTGCCCACCAGGAGATGCAAACCCACGTGCATACATCCTTTGGGAACGCAGCAATGAGGGAAGTCAGCAGCCTAATCAGAGCAGCTATTAAAGCAGGAAAAGATGCATATGTCGTCTTGTCTGTGGTACATACCATGCTCGGTTGCCATAGCAATGGACATTATAGGTAGCTTCAGAGGAGGGAGAGAGTGATTAGCAGACAGATATGGGAGAAGACTGTGCCGTAGCCTCTGCAGTCAGAGTATTTTCATTAAGATCAGAAGAAATGAGATCTAGATATTAGGGAGCAGATATTTTCATTCTTTTCCTAATCTAACTTTAGAAGTATCAGCAACAAGGGCATCGCTCGCTTCCTTCACCAGGCAATCCCAGAGATGAAAGTCTTTGCTTTTAAGAAGATTTTCTTGGTATTTGGCCTCCTGTTTTCTTTATTTCGCATTATTTAGTGTTTAACCTTCTCAAGTGACAAGCAAAGGCACCCTAAGTCAATGTTTTCTTTTGAAATTTGGCCTCTCAAAGGCTAATTTCATCAGGTAGTGATTTGTGCTTTGGGCTAAAAACTTGCTTCCAAAGCTTCTGTGCATGGGTGAATTATATTCTTCAAGTTAAAAGAAGGATAAAAGCTTTCATAGCCGTTTTAGCTTAGAATGAGATAAGCTGAAAAAGGAAACAAACAAAACATTTGATTTTATTGAGCCTAGAGTTATTTTGCTTTCTTATCCTGGTTCTTAAACAAAACAATGCCCATGTGGTCACTTTGCCTTGCCTTTATGAATCAAATATTTTAAGGCTGTTAGCCAGTATCACCTTACTTTCAGAAAGGGATTTTTGAGTATGAAGTTCCTACATGTTTCAAGAATATCAGAAACAAGAGGATGAATTGGTTAAATGCACATGAATGGGAAGACAACCTCTTACCCATTAATGCAAGGCAGCAAATTCCTACTGGCCTTACACCTGGCCAACCACCGACATTACAGGTTGACCTTCACTGGACAAAACCAACTGGGGGAACTGAGAGTTCCAGTGTAAATGTGTAGGGATCTAGGAAACCAGATTTTGTTGCTTATTTTGGTTTTAGAGTGGTATCCACCAAAAAAAAAGTTTGCTAACAATTTTCTCCAGTGACAGCATATAAAAATAGCCAAATGTTGTGTATTTTTTATGTTTTTTCCATGACACGTGTCACTGCAGGACTTATTTCAGCAAAGTGCTTGTACCCACGCACTTAACAAAGGTCACAGGTGTGGAGTGAAACTCATAATGTTCTGAAGAAGTGAAGTAAATGGAACTTCATCGCACACAAAACATTAAGTAAGAGTTGAAGAGTTTTCTGGGGTGAAAACTAAACGTAAAGTTTGGAGTTCTATACTAAAGGCCTCCTTGGATAACCTCCAACCTAAATTGTTCTTTCAGTTTGCATCTGGAGAGCTGCCCTTATTGTCCACGTGTGTAGTATACAGCTCTTAGCTCATTCATTGTTACTTCTGCTTCTGTCAATATAAATGACTCTTATTTTCCACACTAAGAGGATGTTCAGATCTCTGATCATCTGATAAAAGGCGTCTTCCCATACTTCAACATTGTTTTAGGAGACAAGAGTATTCTGCTTGTATGTTTGATGTCAGAATGCGTTTCCTAGACTTTTTCAGTATGGATTAATGGAATAAGTACTGGACACAAAGCCCAGTTTCCATTTTCCAAGATTTCCAGTTTCTTCAAGGGATTCTGATTCTAATCACTTAGAATTGATAAGATGGGAGGTAACAGCTGCAGGTTGCACCAGGTTCAGATCAGATCTCAGGAAAAATTTATTCTCTGAAAGAGTGGTAATGTACTTTCACAGGCTTCCCACAGAGGTGGTGGAGTCACCATCCCTGGAATGGCAATGTGGCACTGAGGAACGTGGTTAATGGGTACAGTGGGAATGGGGACAGGTAGGACTTGGGGATCTTAGAGGTCTTCTCCAACCTTAATGATGTAATGACCCTATGATTCTGTGAATTATGGGAACTACAGGTGCAGAATCCTCTGAAGATCTGAGAACAAAGACCTGAAACAGAGTGAGAAGACCTGCATGGCATCAGAAGGATGTCAACACCCCTTCAGTCTACATACTGATCTGCTGAAAACAACACAAAGCTGTTCAAAAATAAATGGAGAAAAAAAAATCCCTATGCTTTACTGTCTTTGCTGTATGATCCTATGAACCATGATGACTCCAGATAGAATTCAACCAAACAAAGAAGAGGATGGACTTTTCATGAACAGAATTAACTTAGTCAACAAATCAGTCAACAAATAGCCTTGAAGAAACAGGTCTTGGAAACATGACAGGGACCACATATTGCCCTAAGGCCTAACCATGACTGATGGCAGAAAGATCTCAGGACACATCGATTTCATACCAGTAAATCTTAGCATTTATTAACTCAAGAGCTAAATATTGACTAACGTCAAAGGGAAGCCAATATCTGCAGTGAGAGACTGAAAATAGATAGAAAGGAGGTGAACAGCCCAGTGAGCAGCTCGCTGGGAAACAACCACACACTTTCCAGGAGCACCTAATAGAGTCAGATAAAAAACTTGACACTTCCATTAAGCAGGCAATTTGGGCTCCACAACATCTGAAAAGTGGGTTTGTGGTGTTGCAGGAATGCAGTTCTGAGCTCCTTACAGTACTCTCTCAAGGATGGAAAACATTCCTACAGCTGTTGGGTAGGCCTACCTCTCTTGCATGTTGCCAGTGGGAACTGTTGGTGGTTGTTCAGTTCTACTGCAGGTGATATTTTTGTTAATCTCTTGCAAGAACTAAATTAATCCACAAATAGTGCTGTCTGCTGCTTTGGGTGCTTCCTGTTGAGAAATAACATCAAGCGCAACCAAGCTTGGATAGCTTCCTAAATGATCTGCTCTTTGTATCAAATTACTGGGGTCATGAAGATGCTTAGAGACTGGAGCACTTCTGTTAAGGAATGGGGCTGAGAGCTGGGAATTTTCAACCTGGAGAAGGGAATGCTCTGGAGAGACCTCACAGTGCTCTTCCGGTGCCTAACGGGACTACAGAAGAGCTGGGGATGGAGTCTTCATAGAGATGTAGGGATCAGACAAAGGAGAATTGTTCAAAACTAAAAGAGGATACGTTTAAATTAGTCATGAGAAAGAAATCTCTCACCATGAAGTGGTGAGGTTCTGGCACAGGTCACCTGGAGAAGGTGTGGGCATCCCATCCCTATCAGTGCTCAAGGACAGACAGAATGAAGCCTTGGGCACTTAGACTATGGGAGGTGTCCCTGAACATAGCAGGGTCTATGTGGGCTTAGAGTTTCCTTCCAACCCAAACCATCTGTGATTCTACAATTCTACAGTTCTACAGTTCTATGATCTACCTCAGCCACAAAGAGAAGGTTCATGAGCAGTGCCTTTCACAGCAGAAAGATCAGAGCTTGGAATTGCAGGGCATGCTGGCTTTCTCCGAGTTTGGTGTATGAGATAAGAGGAAGGGAAATGAGATTTCAGAGGGGGATTCAAATATCATGGGGCAAAACAACATCAACTTTTCTTAACAATCCATCTTATGTCATCTTAATTCACTCTTCAACTCCTTTCCTGGCATGTATCTACTGGAATTTATACAGGAAAAAGTCAGAATTACTCAGATATCTCTCCTTTGGCTTTAGATTTTCCTGGATTTTATCATGTCAGATGAGTAATGATTTCATCAAACACTGAGAAAAAAGAAACCGAGTTGGTGTCCTCTGGGAACACATGGTCAGATCCAGGCTCAGCATGACCCTGGTTGAACTGATTTAGGAATGATGCCTTATCATCTCCAGAGTTGAATCATAGAAAGGCTTAGGTTGGAAGGGACCTTAAAGATCATCCAGTTCAAACCCCTCTACCATGAGCTGGTTGCCACCCAGCAGATCAGCCTGCCCAGGGCCCCATCCAACCTGGCCTCAAATTAGGCTGAGCTGGAAGTATTTTGGTGGAACTGATTTCATCTGCTTTCCCAAATCAAAGACAGGAGTGTAACCCATGGCCAGTCCCTAGAACACCAGGTGAAGTCCTACTACCATCTGGTGCGTCATGACCTCAAGTAAACCCATTTCTTCTTTCATCCCATCATAGTGTATTTAGTCAGTTATCTTTCTGAGATAGCTGGGGAAATTTGTAACAACACAGCATGGTGGACTTTGCTTAGGAAGGATCAGCTCTGAGGACAACAAAACTCTTGAGAAAATATGACTTTCCTTTAATAAAATATGGCAAGTAGAAATGGTGATGGGAAACACTACCTTGAGCTTAAATGCTCTGTAAAAATGAATTTGGTGTTATCATGATAATTAATTTGGTTTGATCTGCTGTAGGGAGCATGCCTTTATGGACAGTCCAAGGCACTTTGCAATGAAGAGTTTCTTGGTACTGTGAAGGACCACACCAGCACCAAGTGTCACTTCGCTATCCATCTCTACTAATGCTAACCCCTACCTACAGATCACTCACACTGCCCATTGCCACCCCTTTGAGTTTATGAACATCTATTAACATTCGAAGTTCAAGACAGAACTCCACTCAGTTCATTACTGTTTCATCTGAGCAACAGACTTTCTGAGCACTCAATCTTCCCATGTCCAGCAGCTACAGCAAAGCAATTGGCTTCAAATAAAGAGAGCAAAAAATTGAAGTCAAAATCACCAGACCTGGCAGTGCTGGAGTTTGTCTCATCTGTAGGATTTAATTCCCAGTTCCCCCACCCTCAAACTGGCATTTTCCTTTACTGAGGCCAACACTGAGATGGCAAAGACCCATTGAGGGGAACGGAAAAATGAACGAAATGGAAAATTAAACAAAAGCTTTCAGCTGAGCAACTTCCCCTACCCAGAGCTATAAAAATCAACGGTGCAGAGACCATGGGGAATGGATCCTGCCAGCAGAATGCACATGGCTGGAACACCGCTGCCAACTTCTGAGAGAAAATCATAACCCAGATGAAGGGGTTTTCCCAAGGTTTTCCCACAAAGCAGTTTGGTACAGCTGAGCCCTGAGCACAGATTTCCTCTGTCCTCCCTCCCCTTGGCAGAGTGGTCACAACCTGATGGAGTCACATACTCCCAATCTCAGCAACACACCAGCCTCACTGAATGGGGCTGAGCAATCTTTTGTTTTTGGTATGGGCCGTGTGATGTGTTTCAAAGCCCCAGCATTACTCAGAGTAAACACAGGAGCCTGGTGGTGCCTTTTCATCCCAAACTTGTTAAGAAATAAGTTAACACACAGCTTGGGACCTTCCACGGGTCACACCTAGGGTGAGGTGTGTGTTGCAGCCAGCCACAGCATGATTCCTCTGTGACTCATGAACTCAAGGTCTCCTTCCCTTTGTCCAAACATTGTCACAGCACCACAACAAGAAGCACTCTCCCATTCCTTTCTCCAGTATCACAACTCAAATGGGGACCAGCCACCTCTGGGCCATTAAACCCAACCACCAAGAAACTGCTCACCCTACAGGAAACAAATCCAGACTCTCTGCTCCCCAGGCTGTGGGGTTTTGCCTTCTTTGTTCTGCTTTATCCTATTTCAAGGGTTTCTTAGTTCCAGACTTCTGCAGCAACTGGTGCTGAGCCAGGAGCAGCGCACCTCAAGCCAACACCCACAGTCTCCCAAATCAGGGACCTGAGTTTACAGCACAGGGCTGGTGAGCCCTTGATGTTTTCTTGTCCTACTCATAGAACCATAGAATCATTAATTTTGGAAAAGACCTCCAAGATTAAATTGTCCTTCTGTCACCATAACACCTCCACGAACCCTTACAGAATCAAAGAATCACTGAGGTTGGAAAAGACCTCCAAGATCATCTGGTCCTACTGTCAACCCAACACCACCATGCCTACTCACCATGTCTCAGCAGCCTGGAGTGCTGGGTGTGTGTCCTACACATCCAAAATCTGGATGTGGGAGGTGTTTGGGAATAGGACCCACTCCTGTGAAAGTGGTACATAGGGACATGGTTTACTGGGCACGGGTGACAGGCTGATGGTTGGACTGGTAGATCTGAGAGGTCATTCTCAATTTTAATGCTTCTATGATTCTATGAATAAAGGTCAAGAAAAAGAGGAGAGGGGAATTCTGAAGTCTGCCCACAAAGGCAATGGGGCTGTAACGAGTGGTCCTTTGTGGAGCCACGAGTCGGACTCGATGATCCTAGTGGGTCCATTCCAACTTGGGATACTCTGATTCTATGGTGAGGGATTTTACCCAGGGGATGCAAAGCCAGCTTGAAACATACACACTGCCTTTTTCTCCAAAAAGGGAAAACAGCCGTATTTCTTTAGTGGGGTCAGGCAAAAAGCCCCATTCGTTTTGAGGGGTCACTCCACAATTAAGTTCACAAAGGAATAAAGGGAAGGGGGGGGCGGGGGTCTATCAGGAGTCGCCCAGCAGAGCGCAAGTCCTGCCTCCTTCCTCCTCCTCCTCCTCCTCCTCCTCCTCCTCCCAGATGTTCCCTTGTGTGCAGCCATCTGTTGAGCTCCCTCCTCCCTCCTTCTGCGGGGAAGGGGGCAGCCCGCCTGCCCGGCCAGCTGCACGCCTCGGCGGCGGCGGAGGAGCAAGAGGAGGAGGAGGAGGAGGAGGAGGAGGAGGGAGGAAGGAGCCTCCCGGCCCCCAGGCTGTGCTGCTGCCGGCTCCCCGCCGTGGGAACCGGCACTGCGTGCCCGTAGGAGTGGGAACCGACCCCGGTGAGTGCCGCCTCCATCCTCTCACCACGCAGAGCTGCCGGGTGGGGAGAGGAACACCCATCCCAAATTCCCTATTTTTTGGGGGGGGGAAGGGAGGGCTGAGCCGCCCCGGGGAGGTGGGGATGCGCTGAGGTTGGCGGGGGGAGATGGATGGGGACCCTCCCCTCCCCCACCCGCAGTGTCTCCGAGTGGGGAAACTTTTAAGGTGCGTTGAGTTGTGTGGGTTTTTTTTTTCTTTTTTTCTTTTTTTCTTTTTTTTGCCACGCGTGGGATCTCAGCGACGCGGCGGTGCGGGATCATCTGCTCCAAGAAAGCGGAGAGGGGATGGGGGGTGGGATGGGGGCGGAACCACAGAGCTGGGGGGCAAAGCACTTTTTCCCTACTGCGGCCATCCCCAAGGGGGGAGGTCGGGGTGTACGACCTCTCCCTCCTTCTCCCCCCCCCCAAGAGCTCCCCTCGCTTCCTCCCTACTCCTCCCTTCGTGCAATGGTGGCTGCGGAGCGCTCGGAATTGCCACGGCTGCAAAGTAATCCGAGCAGCAGCTGGAGGCTGCGCACCGCCTCCTGTGCCCGGCTTCAGCGCTTCGCTTTCACACAGGGCTCCCTGTCTCCCCTCCTCTTTCCCCCCTTTCTCTCCCCTCCCAGCACCGAGAGATTTTCTTCTCTTTTTTATCCAGATTTTTTTTTTTTTTTTTTTGGCTGGGTTCTTAAGCTATAGAGGCTCGCAGGAGACGCAGAAAAGGTAAGGGGAGAATAAAATAAAGGGGGGGAAAAAGGGAAGGCAAAGCTCAGAGGATGGGTGAGGAGAGTGCGGAGGGTGCTGGAAAGATAAGGGCACGGCAAAGCTCCCGCCTGGGAATTTCCCATGGCTCTAAGTGGATTAAGCTGGAGGGGAAGGTGTGTTTGGGGAGGGGGGGAGGGAGAGGAAGCAGCGTTGGGTTTGTGGGGTGGTTCTCTTGGGAGAAAAGAGAAAAAGAAAGAAAAAAGGGGGGAGAAAAAAGAAGGAAAAAAGAAACGGGAAAAAAAAAAACAACGGAAGAAGGAAAAAAAGCAAAAGGAAAAAAGCAAAAGGAAAAAAAGAAAGAAGCAAAGAAAGAAAGAAAGAGAAATGGGGAAGAAAAGAAAGAGAGGAAGGGAAAAAAGAAAGAAGCAAAGAAAGAAAGAGAAAGGGGAAAAAATGAAAGAGAGAAAGAAAGAAAAAAAAGAAAGAAGAAAGCAGTGGGGAAAAAAAAGAAAAGAAATGAAAAAGAAAGAAAAAGCAGCTGCTGGTTGTGACTTTTGAAGCAGGAGGTCAGAAAGCACGGGGCTCCCTTGATAACGCACACACCCTGTAAACTTTTCAGCAGCACCATGGAAACTTCTTATTAATGCTGCAGTCATTAAGAGGCACGGAGGCCGGCAGATTTATTAGCGCAGCCGACCACAACACATGTCAGCCCTCCCGAAACAAAGAGCTCCGTCAGCTCCGATCCTCTGCTTGGGATGAGCGGGAAGCCCTGGGATGGAGAGAGGGGTTCAGGTCGTGGGGAAGTGGCATTGCTCCGTTAACTGGCGTTCCCCATTGCAGTCAGCAGAGCCCTGATGCAATTTGTTGGCTGCGGAGGTATTTGGAGCCTGGGGAGGTACACGGTTGGATGAGATGGAACTATGGTTGGTTGGACGAGATGGTCTGAGAGGTCTTCTCCAGCCTTAATGATTCTATGATTAGTTGGATGGGATTGTCTTTGGGGTCTTTTCCAACCCTTCTGATCCTGTGGTCAGTTGGGTGGGCTTATCTTAGGGATCTTCTCCAACCTTAATGATCGGTTGGACAAGGTGATCTTAGCGGTCTTCTCCAACCTTAAGGATTCTAGGGTTGGTTGGATGAGATGATCTTAGAGGTCTTTTCCAACCGTAATGGCTTTACGAGCCTGTGAACTGAGCTGTCGGTGTTGGTCGCGGCAGCTTCGAGACGGAGGATTTCCCCGGGTGCCTGCCATGATAAATCAGCTGCCGTCAGCCTGAATGAGCGCATTCACTGAACTTACAGTAGGAAACTTGTCTCTCGTGGACACTGTGCCATTGCTCTGCAGAAAGCAGCCGGTGCCCGTTGCCGGCGTCGCGCTGAAATATCGCATTGATCGGCACTGCCGCGCTCGATCGGAGGCACACGAGGTTTGATTGCAGTGCACGGGTGCTGGGGAAAGGGAAGCTTAGAGTGATGCCGTGACAATGCTCTAAGGGCACATCCCCAGGAAGACTGACAGAGTTAAACTTGGCTGGCTGCTCCGGGCAGCCCCGCGGTGCCAAAGCAAAGCGAGTCGGCGGGCAAAGTCACTGTGCACTGGGGCAGGGCATGGCAGCTCTTGGTCCCTTTATAACCCCTGGGAGGCAGTGCCAGCCCTGGGAGGCTGTGGGACGGGAGGTGCTTGTTCACACATGGGTTATAAACAGCGTTGAGTGGTGCTCTGCTCTCCCCATTCCCGGTGCAGAGGCAGCGGGTGTGCAGGGTGGGTGCTGCCGGAGGCACGAGGCGGTGAATGAATGGGAACAGCTTGCACGCAGGGAGCAATTGAAAAGTGCCCGGAGGGAGGAAGGATGTGGCATCGAAAGGGAGAGTGATTTCTGATAGCAAAGTGCAGCAGGGAAGACTGCAAGGTCCGGTTGAGGGGTGTGCTGCACCCTTATATTTTCAGACAAGAGTGTAAGGAAATATAACAGTATTGAAAGGGTGGGAGAAAAAAAGCTGTAAAACAAACAAAAACGTACAGAATCTACTGATTTTATTAATTGTTGGGTTTTTTTTTCTTTTTTGGGGGGTGATATAGGAAGAAGCATCCAGCGCTCGCCCAGCACTGCAGTGATAGCAGTGTGTGCCATCCACCCCAGTGTGAGAAGGAGCCAACAGAAGGAGGTGAGACACTGCCTTCCCGAGGTTCAGACTTTTCCCTCCATCCCTAACTGCTTTTTCTCCTCTTACACTCTCTTCTCCCTCCTCCCCCTTTCCCCGTGCAGAGGCTGAAGGGGGGGATATAAGACAAGGGGCATCCTTGTCCACAGCCCTCCCTGACCCCATCGTAGCAATACAGTGGGGCTGGAGCAGGCAGCAGCCACAGCACTCTCAGCCTGGAATGGCTTCAAAAGAAACTTCCGAGCAGTGAGATGTTGGGGGCCGGGAGGAGATAAAGGCTGGCTCGAGCAAGCCCTTTCTTGTATGAAAACTTGGCACCTGGACCCAGCGTGACGATGTATGGCAGGCTCCACGCCATTCATTCTTGGCCAAGGAAGCCTTGGGATTTTCGTTCCTATTGCAATTTTATTTTTTACTTCTATTTATTTTATTTTATTTTTTTTATTTTTAATTTCCTGGAAGCTGCTGCCGTTGCTTCTCAGAGGATTCGAGACACGCAGCAGGGAGGGGGAGGAAGGAAATGCTTTCCCTGAGAATCTCAAAGACTGCAGGGGATTATCCCAACCTGGCTGCTGCAGCACAGGACATTCCTGTGTTGTATTAACCAGGCTCCAAACAGAGCAGTGGCAAGCTGGAAAAAAGCACTTTATCTTGCCTGCAGCCTAGCAGAGGGCCATGTGCTGTGTGTGACAGCTGAGTGCTGGCATCTGTGGGGCTTCTCTTGTTTCCTCTTTCCCCAGCCTTGTGATTCTGTTTTGCTGTATGTGATGCTGACTCCTTGCCTTCCTTTGCTCCGCTCCTGGTTGTGATGTGAGGGAAAGGGGATCAGACCCATCGTTAAGGGGGGAGGAAGAGTGTAGCTGAAGGAAACATGGTTCCCTCTACAGGAACCAAACTGTGGGTCCTCTTGGGCCAGTAGGCAGAGTGTGGCTTGGAGATTAAGGGCTCTGATTCCTCCTCGTCAGGGCTACCTAAGATTCTTGAGGGCTTTTTCAAAGTTGTGCTGAGGGGGAAAAGAAATAAGACTTTTTATTTGACTTTGAATATGACATCATCAGGAAAAATTCAGACTTAGAGGCAAAGCCCTCCTGGGGCAGATTGGGTGTGCAATACAAATCCTTACACCCATCATATCTGAAACTCTCCTAGTGGGGCAGGATGCATTCCCAGCCCCAGGTCACCTCTGAATAGAGACATCTGCAGCTAGATCTACGGCTCATGGGTCTGCAGGATTGCGGAGAAGCTCTGAACGTGGATCATGCTCTGAAGGAGCATTGCTGTTCTGAACTGTCCCCAAATATCCCAATGGGATGTCCCTATCTCTGGTGTTTGCAGGGCAGCCCCCAGCAGCTTTGTAGGGAAAAATGGAGCAAGGAGACAGCACCATGCTGGCCATATAATAACAGAATCGTTAAGGCTGTAAAAGACATCTACTCCAACCATCAACCCACCACCCATGCCCATGGCTGACCATACATGAACGGATTTATAGGGCTGCTGCAAATAGAAAATTCTGGGTCTTACACAGATGTTGAGCAAAACTGGGTCAAATTAGGGTAGGATGTGGCTTAGTGCAGAGTTAAATGGTAAATGGCAGATGGTTTTGAGCATCCTGGGTGACAAGTCCTGTCTGTGACATAAGTGTCAGCACAGTAGTGTTGGATAGGAACTTCCCCATGGGCTGAGAGCAGAGGAATCTCATCTTGGGGTGAAAGTGGTGGATTTGAGGCTTGCGGTGGTACTTCCTTGTTCACCTCTCAGTCATGGGACCAACCACTGACACCTTTCTCTATAAAACACCATCCAAGAGGAACTAAAAGAAGAGATTTAAGTTTGATAGGAGGAAATTTCTTGCTCAGAGGATGGTGAGGCCATGGTACAGGCTGCCAAGAGAAACTGTGGTTGCCCCATACCTGGAGGCATTCAGGTCCAGGTTGGATGGGGCTTTGGGCATCTGGTCTATGGGAGATATCTCTGCCCATGGCAGGAGTTGGGACAGGATGGGCTTTGAGGTCAAACCAAGTCCTTTCAACCCAAACTGTTCTATGATTCTATGGTCACTAGGGAAGTCAAGGAACCACAGTGGGGCTGTGTTCCTTTGTTAGCTTTACCAAAAAAAACCTTTCCTTTCCAAGTCCTTTCTTAAATCTTTCAGGGCTTAGAAAATATCTCATGAGCTTCTCTGGGGTGGAGGCAGTACATGAAGCCCCCAGTGATGCTCTGCTGGGCAGCCCCCATGCTGAGTATCCCATTGTTCACAGCGGTCACGTTGCAAGAATTATTGGCACTGGGGAATGCCGGGAGGGGAAGGAGCCTGGAGCCTCCAGCTGTGCTGTTTGCAAAAATGACGGCCAGGATTGTATTTATTATCTCCTCAGTGGAGGGTCTGCAGCTGCACACTGACAGCCACAGGCAGCAAAGAAGCCTGGAGATTATTGTGAGGGGGAAAAAAAAAAAGAAAGCCACAAAAACAAATAAAAAGACCACAAAGAAGCCCTGAGCCAGAACAGCACCATGGGACACCCAGAGTAACTCTGCCTCCCTGACTTGCCCTCCCTTATCAATGCCCCAAAAGGGAGGGCTGTGAGGAAAAGGGACAATGGGATTTGCTGCATTTCTGAGAGCTAAAGCATGGGATCCTCTTAAAATCCTCCTGTTGGGAATGAGGCTCTACCCCTGAATCCTACTGGGACAGATTTCCCTGGCATTTTCATGTCATTCTGACTGGGCAGAAGGGACTGAGGTGTGCTGTTGGAGGAAAGTTTGCATTTCAATAGACAACTTGTAGCTTCAAAGAGAAGGAAAACCTTCATAAGTACAGGGTACAGGATGAGCTATTTGTGTCTTACCAGGAAGCAGAGGCATCACCCTGGGAGATGTCACCTTCCAGCACCATCTCTCCCCTCTCCCATCCATCCAACTCATCCCTTCTAGAGGAATCCATCCATGTCCATGTCCTTTCCATCCATTCAGCTCATCCCCTCCAGAGGAACCCATCCATATCCATCTCCCTTCCATCCATTCAGTTTGTCCCTTCCAGAGGAGCCTATCTATATCTATATCCATCTCCCTTTCATTCATCCAGCTCATCTCTTCCAGAGGAACCCATCCATGTCCATTACAGTCTTCCTACAACCATCACACCAGGGCTGTTGCAAGCAAACCTCGTCAGTGGTGCGTGATATACCAAAGAACCTCTAGGAACAGTAAAAAGCAAGAAGTGTAGGGGTCTTCCTCTTCCCATGCTGCACATCTTAATGTTTCTCACTGATGTTCATCCCACAGTGCACTCCTCTTGAGTTATATCACATCTCTGGGAGTTGGAGTGGGACTGTGTGAAGCTGGGACTCAGGTGTGGGACAGCATCATAAGCACGGAGGCTATAGAAACTTGCTGGGGTGGTTTTAGCTTTCAGTAATTGACTACCAAAAAAAATAGACTTTGTGCTAAAGGATAAAATACAGGTGTTTTATGCTTTAATAATTCATATCATCTTGGTTTATTTAGTCCGGTGTCCTGACATCAGAACTGGCCAGAGAGGAAGGGAAAGCACCCTCAGCCCCATGTTGTGGACAAAGCAGTGATCTGTCACTTTGAACTTGGTGTTATTCAAAGTGGATGCAGCCCTGAAGGACTTAATCCTGCTGGGATTGCCCTGGGGCATCAGAGATGATGGGCAGGGGTCTTCTGCTGGTGGCTTCACTTGGTCCCTCTATGGCAGAATACATCAGGGCTGCTGAAAACCTTGGTGCAAACTTGCCCAGCTCCCATTTGTGGGAGATACCGTGCCAAATGGCTGCTCTATCTGCTTGATTGGGCCAAAGTAGCTCCTCTCATTTTGGTGTGATCACCCACAGGGTTGATGCTGGAACTGACCCTGAGCTCCTGAATACCTCTTGGATTTGACTGTGTTGGGAATTGATTCTGATGGTGCTGCTTCCAGTTTCCAGTCCTGCATTGAATATGCTCCCAAAGCCATGTGGACCTGTTTTTGGTGACAGGTTGATGTGATGGGTTGGTGGTTGGAGTAGATGACCGTAGAGGTCTTTTCCATCATTAATGATTCTATGATTCTATGGTGTGGTCAGGAGGTGATGGTGAGATGATGCTCTTGCATTAGAACTGCCTCCTCCAGGCACAAGCAGAGCTCTGCGTGAGGCTGGTGAGCAAAATCAATTTCAAAAGCCACAGGAGACCATTTCCCCCCACCACAAGAAACAGTTATAACCTGAGAGCAGGAACCAGCCATATTTTGGCAGCGGATATAACTCAGCTGGAACTCGCCCTATGGACTGGCAAACCTGCCCACACAGGTTTCCTTTTGTTCAAGCCAAAAATACCCCACTGCACACCTTGGTTTCCTCCTGGAATGGTGCTGGGGGGATTGCATAAGTGGAATAAACTGTTAGTAGTTTAAGCACTCAGATGATAAATCACCCTTGGCTTCTTGCAAAGCAGATGGGATTTGTGACACGAACAGTTGGAGCAAAGATTATTTTAAAAGGGCTCTCAATTTCTTTTGTAAAGAAAGGAGTATTATTTTTTTTTTAACTTTAAAAAGAAATACCGCAGGGACTGCTTGAGCAGAGCAAGGGATGTCATTTAACCCAAAAGCAACAAACTGGAAGGGCTGGGAGTGCTGAGCTCCCTGTTGACCATTTATGTGTCTTCTTTGCAGCCTGGTGGGGTGAAGGGCTGCTTGGTTTTGTTTTGGGATTGTGAAACACTTCTGATTAGCTCTTGCTAATCTTATCTGTCTCATCCCTGGAACATTCATGAAAATCACCACAGAGGACAGGGAGCAGTCTCAGGTGCTGGTAAATCATTGCTTTTTGGCTCAGCAATTTCTCCATGTCTGGAGCTTAGAAAAGCACATGGAAATTATGGAGATTTGTGGAAAACAGGGAGCAGTGTCTTGCTTTTCTAGCTATTCCACATCCCAAATTCCCCACTTTTTTTGGTGAGATTCAAGCCTATATCAAGCAGTGATAGCCTTGACA
The DNA here is from genome assembly GCA_023055505.1 of Callipepla californica brunnescens. Classification (NCBI taxonomy): domain Eukaryota; kingdom Metazoa; phylum Chordata; class Aves; order Galliformes; family Odontophoridae; genus Callipepla; species Callipepla californica. The sequence goes on along the minus strand of JALIRH010000001.1, from coordinate 121,550,427 downwards.
ATGTGGTTATTTCCACCCCCAGTTTGGTGCCTATTGCATGTAGTTCCCACATAACCTGCTAATTGAGGATTCCCGGTGCTGCTCAGGTAATTAGTTGCTAATGATTCCCCTTTGGTTGTGGAGTTCCTGACCAAATGCAAAGGAGGTGGTTTCACATCCATTATTAGAAATCATCAGAGTAAGAAGGAATTCATAGATAATGTGTTTCCCCCTCTCCTGCCCTGCATTTAATTCTGACTTTCAGAAGTGACCAGAAAGGTGGAGGAAAAAGCATTCATCACTTCCCATGACTTCATCCTCCTTCAAACCATGGAGACAGTAAGGGCCAATGATGCCATTGCAACACCTCAGTGCCCTCAGCCCAGTGCTGGGGATGGAAAAATAGGGTGAAGGATAAGGAGAAGATGGGGCTGCAACCCCTTTCTTCTTTCCTTATTTTTGGAATGGAATGGCTCTGCTATTTAAGCAGCACTGTACTACACATTAATAAACCACCTCTGATAACTTATCATCCAAAGGTGACGTGAGGGGCAGCTTCTGATGGAGGGAGCCTTTGAATCAAGTGGAATTAGGAAATGCCAAGAAATGAACCCTCATCCTGCTGTCACCAGCACCTATAGAAACTCCAATAAACTCCCCCAGACCTATTCATTGGAATTCAGGATCAAACCCCACCTAATAGGTACTTTGTTTCTCATTAGATCTCCTACAACCGAACGCTGAGTGCAAAACCAAGACCCTAAGCTGGCTAATGAAATAAGGTACAGCCAGCTCAGGAAACCTTGCTCCTATCTACACCAAAAATCATTGAATTATAGAAGCATTAAGATTGGAAAAAGCAACTGAGATCATCTAGTCCAACTATCAGCTCCTCTGTAAGAAAGCATTGGTCGGTTTAATAAGCTTTATAGAGAGGACTAAATATATCTCTTTGTTGTATTCACATGGGGATCCCTTCTTTAGCAAAGAACAAAAGCCAGAATGACCTTTACTTTCAATGGATTCATAAAAAAAAAGAACAACTTCTCAGCAGCAATTGCTTTATCGCAGGAGGAGTGTGTGTTCGTGAGTCAAGAGATAAATGGTCTCTTGTAGTCTGGCTTGAACCAGTTTTGTCTGCTCACAGTGATGTTTGGGATCCAATTGTGGTTGCAGCTGTGGTGTTGTTAAGGCTCAGTGTGCCAGAGTCCACACTGGAGATCCACAGCTGTTGCTGGTGCAGAGCCCTGCCTGATGATCACTCTTATTTTACATAATGAATAAGGAAACTGTTTTTTAGAAAGTCCATCCCAGTTGCATCTCATAGCCTCCAAAGTATTTAGAGAGAAAGGGCAAACTTTATCCCTTGTCTTGCCTTGCCTTGCCTTGCCTTGTCTTGCCTTGCCATCCCTTCCCCTCCCTTCTCTTCCCCTCCCTTCCTTTCCCATACCTGTCTGCAAGATTTATGACCTCTATCACAGCTTGCTATGTTTTCCAATAGCCTTTCCTTTTCCCTGCCCCCTGAGTTAGTGAAGCCAGCCAAATGGGCCTTGCTACGAAGACTTTGCCTCTTGTTCACCTGTCTTATGCAGGAGGGAGAAGAGAAAACCTGAATTTTCTTCTTGATTGCTTAACACAATCCCTCTATCCTTTAGCAGCAACTCTCACAGGGGGACTCATGTCCCCCCTTCTTGCCTCTTGCCCTTTAAGGCTGCTGTAATTGTTAATCCAGAATACTATAGAGTCATTAAGGTTGGAAAAGACTTCTAAGATCATCTACTCCAACCATCACTCCACCCCCCCCATGCCTACTAAACCATGTCCCTCCAAGGCTCTTGAAGACCTCCAGGGGGAATGACTCCACTGTTTCCCTGAAGTTTAATCAGAAAATTGACAACAAATCTGGAAACTCTACCCAATCTGTCCACTATGCTTTAGATACATAGGAATTCACATCATGCATGATTCGTTCGTGAGCTACTGTTGAGAAATCCTTTTCTCCCCATCCCTGTAATCCTGATTGCTGCATGGGACTCAGGTTTGGAGGATGTAACCAGGGATGGGATGGAAAGCAGCACTTTAAGGATCATTCTGCTCCACCTTGGTCAAGGGAGAGATGGAGCGTCTTCAAGTATGGGTCTAGTCCTTGTCGGATTCACCCCTTTACCTCATTCCCAATGAGATGAGACCTTGATCAACAGGCCTCTGGCCAAGGTGGGATGTGACAGCAGTTCCCACCTGGGTAAAAAGGAAGTTTTTGGGATGAGTTTGGACTGCATATTAGGAAGAATTTCTTCTTGGGAAGCCAGGTCAGGCATCAGAATGGCCTGCCCAGGGAAGCGGTGAAGTCTCCTTCCTTGGAGGTATTGAAGAAACACGTGGATATGGTGCTTAAGGATGTGGTCTAGTGGTGGTCTTGGTGGTGATGGGTTAGTGATTGGACTAGGTGATGTTAAGGATCTTTCCCAACCTAAATGACTCTATGATTCTACGAGGTGATGAATTCTCAGCTGTGGATCACTGGACAAGTCTTTAAGAAAAACACAGAAGGAGTAAAGCAAGCAGAGTGAGAAGTGTGAATTTGCAACAGTGCCACAATAGGGCTTTCCTCTATCCCGCACCCCCAGCTTGAGTTTCCTCTGTGATCTGTTTTTAAAATCAGAGAGACTTTTAAGGTCTTTTCTCAGGGAAGTCTCAGAGTGAGGTTTCTGCCTGGTTCTTGCCAACAGACAGTGCAGAAGATGAGCAGATCTGCAAATGTGGGGAGCTGGAATTTGGGGCAGAAGGCTGACACCCTGCAGGGACCTTGCTCTGACCTTGGCTCTATTACCCACCACTGGATCTCCTTGGGGAGTGGGGTTGACTCAGGATATTCGCCATGCAGTAAGGATGAGCTAGATATAAAGAGCCCTGGGGAGTGATGCTTCATCCCAAGGAGCTCTTGGGAGCTGTCAGGATGCAAAAATATGTTCGCAGCATGACAGCCATAGAAATGAAGACGTCATCAAAGAGAACAGGGCAAGCTAGCCCAAGGTTGATCGCTTTCCCCTGGTGGCTTTCCCCCACATTCTTAGTCACTGTCCAAGGTGATGGGCCCAAGGCTTCTGGCATTGCCTCTGGGTGAATGCCCCCAGGGCTGCAGGAGGACAACTCCTCTCCCTTTCATGAGGGGATACCTTGGCCTCCTGCCTTTATCAACAGAGTAGTTTGTAGGCAGTCATCCAAAGGCAATTGGATGTGGTTTCAAATACACGCTGTACGCAGATGAACTGTAAATGCCTGTGGCATGTTTCTTTCCCCATTTCAAAAAGAAGAATCGATTGCTCCATGCTGCAGTGAAGCATGCCCATGCCTGACTAAGCTCTTTGCTGATTATCTGGCAATATACAGGACACTTTTTCTTAAACTAGAAGGTGATCAGCAACTTTATTTCTCATATCTTTTATCAGAGCTATTGACCAAGTGGATTATTAGCCAGTGAGTGCTTCATGTCACTCCATTAGGGAGTTTTTAGCTGGTAGTAATGGCCTGCATCTCACCAGTCTCACACTGAGATGCCTTTGGAGCTTCTGGGGTTTGATCCAGTGCCACCAGAGACAATGAATGGGATGCCAGCAGGAACCAAACTGGAGTTTCAACAGAGAAGTTAGGAGGCACTTTCCAGGTTGAGATATCACAGAATCACAGAGTCACAGTGGGAATCAAGTGGGTATAGCTAGCTAACGGGACCTGGGAGAAGAGATACCACTAATATCTGAAGGAAATAGATTAAAAAAATAAGAGGTGTAATTAAGCCCCTCACCACTGATAGTGGGCTGACACTAAGGCAGGTGCTTCCCTGTAGATGAAACATTTAACACTGAGGTTTTTTTTTAGTTTCCAAATTGCTCCCCGCACTTCTCTTTTCCTCTGGCAATGTAACACTTCAAACATAGCTTCACAAAAGAAAAATCAAAAATTAAAAAAAGAAATCATCATCTTCACTTGCAAAATGGAGCAACCTAAGGTCTCCCTGCACAGAACCAGAGTGGGGGTTGACCTCAGCGTCATTAAGAAAGGGATATCTGCAAATGTGTCTGCAGAAAGGAGCGCTATCTGCTGCATCCCCTCTGCTCACACGTTTGTTTTATTTTTTTTTCTCAGGAAATGCTTGAGATGGGCTCATCTTACTGGTTTTCTGTTGTTTCTACAGAATAACGTACCCTGGAGGATTGCGTGTTGGCCTTTAAGCAACGCTTTGGTTGCAAGGTTTTTGGCCAAAATCCCAAACCCTTCTCTCTGGTCACAGGAGATGTAGGAGTGACTCCCAGACAAGTCATATCAGTGATCAGTTGATATTTTGGCCAGGCGTTTTCCCCTTTGCACTTCTTTTGCACATTGCAACTCATCCCACGTGGGTCTCGTGGGAAGGAGCACGGTGCCAGGAAGACTACAATGAAAGGGGAGAGAAACTGCTGCCGAGGAAGGCTGAAAGGAGGTGTCAGCCTCTAGGAAATGGCTTTGGGAAGGGTCCTCGGACAGATCAAAGGGTGTGTGGGAAAGGTGGCACTACAGGGATGTTAGTATAGTGCTTTTAAACAGTGGTGGGAAAAGTGAGAATAGGGACCAGGAGGCTGAGAAGGGGATGGGAACATGAGCTTAAAAAGGGATTTTACTTAGCCTGCTTGGGTGGGAGTTTTCTTTGTTGCCAGCCTCCCAGAGATCTTATTTGTAAGGCACACAGCCATCACCCAAAACTTCAGCTGGAACAAAGGAGGACAGCCTTCTGGACCTGCAGGATTGCTTACCCTCTTTAGATATGCAAAGCTAAAGCTTTTTTGGCTGCCTTTGGAAATCATGCAGCTGCAGTTGCCCATGGTTGTGCACAGTTGCTGCCAGGATGTGATCAGAAAAGGGCCAGCAGAGGTGGGAAGTACAGATCAGCTCTCTTCCTCCCCTGGCTGCAACGATGGAGGGAGAGAAATGTCTCAGATGGTGGAGGTTCAGAATCAGAGGGGTGGAGAGATCTCCTCGCCTCCTAGCATTGTTAATCAGGAAGAATGGTTAATTGGCAAAGACTCTACGGGGTCTCTGCATGAAGTAAATTGGCTCTCCCCACTCAATGCCTTTGAGAGAGGTGGGGCTCACCACAACACAATCTGGGCTAGATCCAGACATCCTTTAGTTCCCTTGATAGGCAAGGAGCCAAATAGCCATTGTTTGCTCTGCCTGCCACCACCCAGAAGAGATTGGCTTGAGACACTCAACATAAAGCAGTGAGTCCATCTGCTGACACACATCTACATTTGTGTCTGAAATCAAAGGGGGGGGGAGACATGCTGTCCACTGGCAATAGGCAGCCTTCTGTTCATAGAATCATAGAATATCCCAAGTTAGAAGGGACCCATAAGGATCATCTAGTCCAACTCCTGGTCATCAAGACCAGCTCCTGGAAGTTGGGCTCTTGGACATCTTGACATACTCTGATGGCACCATTGTCTCTGTTGTCTATAGGAAATTTGAACAGAGCTTCCATGTTTCGAACCTGGTGCTCCTAAGTCTCACATGGATGCTCTGACACGATAAGATCCGTGTGCTGAAGTTTGCCAGGCCATCAAATGTCTCAGTCTATGAGCTATCATTTAGCCTCATGCATGTTCCAGTTGAAAAGGTGCATCTTGGGTAGGTTTTGTGTTAAGGCAGCCTGTGGTTTTTAGAGCAAATTCCCAGCTGTACACTAATTTGGTTTCATCTGCAAAGATTGTTGACTGAGGTTGGCTTTCTTTTCTCCATTAAATTCCTACTGGGGATCATAGCATGAGAAATACTGTGTTTAGGGCATCCTTGCTATTTACTTATAGTTAATGAGTACTTGAACAGAATACTTAACCTATCCCTTTGGAAAGGTAGAGAAAAACACATAGCTCAAACTGTCGCATTCCTTCAGTAAAGTAAGGCAATTAAATCTAATGTTTGTCATCTTGTTTTCCAGGTCAACAATGCAGTTCTTAGCCTGGTTCAACTTGCTGCTTCTCCTTCCGTGTTTCAGTACCACCAAAACCTGCTTCCCTGGCTGCCACTGTGAAGTGGAAAGTTTTGGTCTCTTCGATAGCTTTAGCCTGACTAAAGTGGACTGCAGCGGAATAGGCTCACACATTGTTCCTGTCCCAATCCCCCTGGATACCTCCTACTTGGATCTGTCCTCAAACAGACTGGAAACAATCAATGAATCAATGCTCACTGGCCCTGGATATACCACCCTAGTGAGCCTTGACCTGAGCTACAATAAAATTGCCAAGATTTCCTCCACAACCTTCTCCAGGCTTCGCTACCTGGAGTCTTTGGATCTGAGTCATAACTCTCTGGAAGTCCTTCCGGAGGACTGTTTCTCCAGTTCTCCTTTGGGTGACATAGATTTGAGCAATAACAAGCTTTTGGATATAGCAATGGACGTTTTTGCTTCAAAGGGTCAAGGAAAACCCCTGAATGTGGATCTATCCAATAATATGCTCAGCAAAATTACGAGGCATCATGAAAAGAGCGTCCCCAACATCCAGAACTTAAATCTTTCTGGAAACAGGCTAAAGTCTGTGCCAAACCTCCAAGGCATTCCTCTTCGATACTTAAATCTTGATGGCAACCCTATAGCCAAGATTGAGAAAGGAGACTTCAAGGGGCTGAAAGGTTTGATTCATTTATCCCTCAGTGGCCTCCGTGACTTTAGAGAGCTATCTCCTTACAGTTTCAAGGAATTACCAGCCCTCCAAGTTCTGGATTTATCCAACAATCCTGACCTAAGGTCACTGACTGCTGAAGTTATCTTTGGCCTGAACTCTATACAAGAGCTCAACCTCTCTGGGACCGGCGTGTCTTCCTTGCCAAAGACTGTGCTGAAATACCTACCTTCCCTCAAAAGCATCACCTTGAGGAAGAACATTCAGTGTTTCAAGACTATCAAAGAAGGACAGTACCACCGACAAATCGGGCTGACAAAGAAAGAGGTCCTCAGCTGCCACGACAGCCATGGAGCCGTAGCAGCAGCGCCTTATGTTTTGTGATGAAAGAGAAAGGGATTGGGAAGTTGGAGTGGGAGGGTGGGGGGCTGTGGGGTTTGCACAGATGTTGGACTGAGCTGGCTTGCAGTGTGCCTTTTGTAAAACTGTCAATAATTTATATATTTGTATATGCCAATACTTGATTGTTTGTGGATTTTATACACTTGCAAATCCTCAGTTGCAAGCCCCAGATTCTACCCATTGTGTTTAGGGGCTGCATAGCTCAAGGGCAGTGCTGATGGACACTTGCGACCAAGATGGGTCTTGGGGCAGAAGAGTTACTGTGGTGCAAAACTCCATGTCCCAGACCGGTTTGCAGATGCAAAGTTACGCCTCTCCAAAGTGCACCTCAAAACCTGCCAACTCTGTAGCTGTTGGTTTCTGAATCCATTGTTCGTTCTTGTTTTTAATTATTGTTCCCCAAGAAGTGCCTTCTGGAGGTTGCCTTCATTAGCAGCACCCTGTTCCTTGTCATGCACTTTCAGTCGGAAGAAACATTTCCAGACAAACCTGAACACAGCGTGCTCCTAATGTGCTGGTTTTTACATGATATTTGCATTGATGTGCAATGAACACTGAGTAAGCAGAGAGTTTTCCACTCTTTTCTCCCTGTTTTCCCATCTTGATCCTTTGCATGTCAGATTACTTTAGCTCCAGCCTTGGCAACCTCCTATCTTTTTGACATTAGTGAAACATTGACACATTGCAAAGGAGAAGCGTCTCGCCCAGGAACAAGCTTCCCAACAAGCAAATTAACTGAGAGACCATGTAGCCTAACTTTAAAAGAAAAGAAATGATTCCTTCCTTCCTTTCTGGGTAAACTTGGAAGGAAACAGTGGTTTTCATCTCCATGACCTTAAAAGCCAAGATGCAGAGGACTCCAGAGCAAGCTGTCTCCATCCTGACATTCCCCAGCTGAACTCAACATCTGCAGCTCAGCTGGGATCATGTGAGGCAGCTTCCAGAATGTGCCAGGGGAAGAATTAGCACAGACGCCTGTAACCCCAGAGCAATTTGCCTATCATGGGAAGGATCTCGAAGTAGATTTTCATTCCAGTTTTGTGGCTTTTCTTTCTCTCACACGGCTTCTTGGCTGCCATCAGAAATCTGATGAAAGCTTTATCCTTGGAGCATTTTTTCTCCACTCTGAAATGTTGGCAAAGCTAAGGGGAGCTCCCTTCATCCCACTTCACCAGGACAGGAGGAAGTGGGTGAAGGCAGCCATGTATGGAGCCCTCATCCTGCTCATAGAATCTTTACAAATGGAGATATCCATCTCTAATCTCTAATCCACGGCTTGTTCTCCACACCCAGCCTTGCATCAGGGCAACCTTGAAGTTTCTAAAACAGGTTGAGGGAATCACAGAATCATAAGAAATCCTGAGTTGGAAGGGACCATCCAGTCCAACTCCTGGCTTCACACAGTACTACCCAAAAATAAGACCATATGACTGAGAGTGTTGTCCACGCTCTTCTTGAACTATGGCAAGCTTGGTGCTGTGTCTGCTTCCCTGGGGAACCTCTTGCAGTCCCCAGTCACCCTCTCAGCAAAGTTTTTCCTGATATTCAACCTGAACCTCCCTCGAAGGAGGAGATCCATGCAAAGATGATGGAGACATAAACCCAGCCCACAGCTCTCCTTGTGAGCATTGGGAAGAGTGCAAGCTTCATCCTCACACCCCCAAAGGTCTTCACAAATGGAAATCACATTGCCCAGAGCATTTCTCTCCAGTGATGGTAAAAACCTGCTGAGCCCATAAAAGCCAGCCACTGCCTGGGGGCTCACCCCAGATTCAACGCCTTACTTTGGATATTACAATCCCTCTCATGCTTACACCCATCTCCTTTTTGATGGCTTGATGGTGGACCATAAGGTGGGATATTAACCCTTTTTGTCAGTACTGGGGGCTTTGCTCCTCTACTGAGACTTCGAAAGGTTTGTCCAGCCTTCACGTTCATGAGAAACACAGAGGTTTTCTTAAAAAGGCAATGGGAATGTCTGCAGGCAGATGGAGATCTGGAGGAGAACAGCAGCCAGTTGAAGTGAAAAGTGGGGGAAGTACAAGAGAAAGGCAGTGGTTTTTAGTGGATCTTGCCTTTTTAAGAGAATTCTTTTCTGCTGGCAGAAAAACATGATAAAAAAAAAAAAAGTCTTTTAATTTTATAAGTCTGTATGTAGATGCAAGGTTACAGGGATCATTTCCTGTTAGATTCACTGGCTTTGCACCACTGTGGTAAACTTAAAACCCAATGTGACAATCCAATTGAAGACTGCAATGTTTCCTGGTGTAATCTCATGCTAGCTGCTAGCTGAACAAGTCTTAGCAAAGGCTGGCAAATACCATGGCTATATGAGTTTGTTTTTCACAGAACCTCAGCAGCATTGTAAGGATTTGTGATTACTCACAATATAATAAAGTGATCTGGAGGTGAATAAATGTGGATTTATTGTCTTAGTGCTGGGAGGGTGGTAGCTGGTTTTGGATCCAAAGTACAATGCTTTGTGTTGTTGCCATTCCTCTATGGCTTCTTCCTTTGTACTGCTCAGCCCTACAAGAACTATGGGAGTTGCACCTCTGCTGTGCTTGGCTCACTGGATCCCTCATTAGTGGAAAGGTTAAAAAGCTTCACAAGGTCGAGGTAAGCTGACTCAAAGGAAGTTACAAACATCTGACAGTGTCCAGATTTGAGCAAATGCTCTAGGGTGTGCTCCAAACTTTGTTAGAGACAGTGGATTTAGGGAATGGTCTGCTAGTGAGGAGCTGGGTTGGAAGGCTGTGTTTGCAGAAAGGGTGATGTGGGGAGACCCACAAGCTCTCTGCCCTGTCTTCCAGGACTGCAGCCTTGGGGGACATATCTCCAGGAAAGGCCAGTTCTTGCTCCCAGAACTTTTAAGAACTATAGGGGAAAGCCAGGATCAACCCATAAGAATGGTTGGACTTGGCAGACCATGTTGGTTGCTTCTAACTCAAGATATTCCATGATTCTATGATACCATGGCTGCTCCTTCTGTGCCCACCATGGCATGGTCTCTGCCCACTAGGCTACTCCACAATTTTCCTTCTGCATCTCCTTCTAGATGACAGAACCATAGAATCATTGAAGCTGGAAAAGATCATCTCCTTCAACTGAACACCTACCACCACTGATTCATAGATTCATAGATTCATTAGGTTGGAAAGGACCTACAAGATCATCTAGTCCAACCATCCTGATGCCCACTAAGCCAAGTCCATAAGTACCACGTCTCCACAGTTCTTGAACTCCTCCAGGGACAGGGACTCCACCACCTCCCTGGGTAGCCTGTGCCAGTATCCAACCACTCTTGTGGAGAAGAATTTTCTCCTGTCAACCTGGTGGGATATCCACCTGCCACGGGACAAGGCTGTGTTCTGCTGTCTTGGTCTGCCAGGGCAAGGACATGGTCTCCAAAGTGCTGGATGTGAATCCATTTGATAGATTCTCCCAATTCCTCGTGAATGCCCCAACAGCACTGTGTTGCACATTGTCCCTCTCACTACTCCTCCCCCCTATCTTAGATTCCTCTCATTTTGCTGGTTATTTGAATTACTCACATCGCCTGTCTGAAGTCTTCTGCATTGGAACAGGCATGTGAGGCCCATCTGCAGCATGATATCCTATCCTGTTCATGGATCCCTTTCCACCATAGGACCCAGACAACAAAAACACAGCACAACTGCACACACAGAGGAAGGAAAGGCACAGGGTGACCTCAGGCTTGAAAAATCATAAAAATCATTTGAGTTGGAAGGGACCTTCAAAGACCATCTGGTCCATCTCCCCTGCAATGATCAGGGATGTCCACAGCTCCATCAGGTGCTCAGAGCCCCATCCAGCTTGACCTTGAGCATCTCCAGGGACAGGACATCCACCACCTCTCTAGGCAAGCTGTTCCAATGCTTCACTACCCTTATGGTAAAAAACTTTTTCCTTATATCCAATCTAATACAACCTGAGGAGCCTTCTTCCTGAAACTGCTGCCAGCTTGCTACCAAGGAATCACAAAAAACTCTAATATAAGATGCCACCCAAGGTGCCCAGGCCAGGACAACCAGCTGGGCAAGCTCTGACTGTCTCCAGGACCAGCTCAGCTCTGTGGCCAGATGCGTTCATCCTGGCAAGAGATGAATGCTTTAATTAGAGGCTGACTATTTTTAGAAGCCGGAAAACCTCAGTGGAGGCTGAGCAATGAGGTTAGGTTTAGGGAGGGGAAGAAGTGGCCGAGCTGGTGTTTGCTTGCAGGAGTATCACTTGTGTGACTCTCCTTTGTTGGGAAATATATTGAGGGTCACCTCCCCTATTCCCCCTCATATCCAAGGGTCAGGGATAGCACAGGACAACACTCTTGTCTTCATTTCAATAGATGCAGCTCCTGATTGCCCAAATCACTCATTCTTTATCGCTGCTCTGTAGGAGCTGCTTCTCCTGGCTGTCAGCTGTCAGCCCACAGAAGTCCCATGCTGACTGATAATGTGACTGGTTCACAGCAGCACCGGGTGCTGTCCCTTTTTAAAAATAGCCACCCTGCTGCATTTTTTCCATTTTGCAGGAGGTTTTATTTCCAGCACTTCTGCTCCACACATCCTGACTCGGTCAGGCTGGAAAGCACCATTGCACTTTTGCCATGCCAGGAAATAACGCTCTGTGGGGACCATCCTTCTGGGAGCTATATCCTGGGATAGCTTTGGGGCAGTTAAACCCTCAGCCCTATGCAAAATGCATTGAGCACACAGTTATATTCCTCCTGCATCCCCCCAGAAATATCCATCCTTCCCTTTTTGAGTGGACAGCAGAAGTGGGATCCTGGATAAAAGGTGAAAAACTGGAGCTGAACCTGTTCCATCAGACAAATCCTCTGCTGTAACAAGCAGGGAGTGGGAGCACCCTTCCTTAATCACAGTCCTCGTCTCCAAACATTTGTATGCCTGTGTGCACACATCCACAGCACTGGAATAAAATTAACCCCCTCGTGCCCCATTCCCACCCTGCACTACCTCTTCCTAAGGTGTTAAAATAAAAGTGTTTTAATGAAAGCATTCTCCTTCAAAAATCCCTGCCAGCTGCAACAGTTTTGGGCAGGGGGACACGCTCCTTCCCCTCTGCTGATCATTTTACGGTCCTTGTGCATCCCATACAGAGGATTCAGCCTGGAAAACCAACTAATTCCTCCCTGGTAACTTTCCTACCACCACGGCAATGTTCTTTAAGCACTGTCTGGGTCTCAGCACTGATATCCCCCTCCGATTCCTCGTTAGCGGTGGATGTGTGTCACGGTGCTTGCCGGTAATTGACTTGTGCTGTGCTGGGAATTTGAACTTACATTTCAAAGAGATCGTTAGCCTCCTTTTCCTTCCCTTTGAACTGCTTCACTTTATTGTAAGCTAAAGGAAATAGACGGCTTCTCCCTCTCAGAGCCCCTTTTGATGAGAGCTCAGCACGTTTGAGCAGAGGGCATAGTACCAGCACTGAGGTTGGTGTGAAAATGTATTTCAGTGAGATCAAGCTTTCCCTTGATTTCAGACAGGACTGATGATAAGGGAATTGTCCAGAGATACCCTAAGGATTGGCAGAGGCGTGGAACAGCACACTGCAGGGTCTCAGCCCACATAGGACCAAGAGACATGGGTTATGAGTCACTTCCCCATAGACCAGGTTAGAGACCTTCTTCCATGCAGGCCATCCTACGTGGCTTTGGCCACATGACATCACAGTTTTCCTGTGGCACTTTAGAAGATATTCATTTGATTTGACAGTTTGCATTGGCTATCCTCTTTACCTCCTAGTGACTGGAGTATGAATTCACACAGGATCTATCTCAACACCCTTTTTTCTACCACCTGGGACAGATGATGGGAAGGAAGAGAACCAGGGTTGGAACAGAGCTCTGTTGTGTCTGCATGGCTCTTCTACTGTTCTTAATCCAACAATATGCAATTGTTAAAACCCCTTCCACAAACGATTGTCCTTAGTCTTGTGTAGGACTCACCATACAACAGCTGACATATAATTGGGACTGACAGCCAAAAGAGATTATCGATGATCTTAGAGGTTCCTGCCAAGCCATTCTATGGTTCTGTGATTCTACCACTAAGGCCTAGTTGCTGTCTGTATTGAATCACAGAGTTATAGAATAGCTTGGGTTGGAAGGGATCCCTAGGATCATCACATTCCAACCCCCTCCTGCAGGCAGGGCCACCAACCTCCAGATCTGGTACAAGAGTGGCTTGCCCAGGGCTCCCACCAACATGTTCTTGAACACCTCCAGGGATGTGGCACTGAAGCTTTTTGCTTCAGCAATTGTGAGGGAGAATATGTCAGTGAAATCCCAGTAGAGCATTTGTGTTAATATGTCCAGCCTCGTGTTGTCAGTGAACGGAGTACACATACACTGCAAGTCAGCCATCACTCAAAAAACCTCACCAAATAGACCGAACATCCGAGATCTCACATTAATTAATCAGTAAATCAATCTTTCACACTGCATAACCTTCAGGATATTTCTGAGGAACAACGTTCCTACAGTCTTTTGTTTTACCTGTACTCACTGCAGGTATTTCTCTTATCTCCTCAGGAACTATAAAACCTCGTTGTGTGTCAAACCTTTGAAAAATCTTCCAGGCTTCTCCCTTTGGAGGCTATTTCACAGCTGAGCTTGAACTCACCAGAGAGACACCATTCAACCTCAAATGTTCTCAATTAGAATCTTCTTGTCAGCTTCTCTTTATCACCTGTTTCTATACTCACACATAAGCAGGGACATTGCTGCTCCTCAGGAGGAGCATTGACTTTTGGTGATGCCAAATGTCTTGGGAAAGGGCACTATCAGGTTCACAATGGTTTGAGGTCTCATTCTGAGGTGAGGTGTTTTTCCGTGGTCATTCTGCAAATGTTGTTTTCTGGGTTTCAGCAGTTCCAGAAAAGCAGAGCTAAGTCTTCTTTGCATAGAGAACAGCCCATGGGCAACAATACTAGGACACTGCTGTCTGAACTGCTTCAGCTGCTTCCTTCCTGAAGCTCAGATCAAAGCCAGCATCACAAAGAAGAGCAGAAGCATGGTAGCCAGTAGGGATTCAATCCCAGAGTGACAAATGGGATATCAGTATTACGTGAACAGCTCCAGAAGTCTGATGGAAAGGAGGAGGGAATCCTTTTGTTTTTCCTCACGTCCCAGGAGAGGAGAAAAACCCTTGGGTCAAATCATGACCCACATTTCATTGTTGCAAATCTCCATTTTTTTTGCTGCAGAAGAGAAGCGGATTGCCCTGCCTGAAGCAGCAGCTTCATATGGAGGAGCAGAACGATGCAGTTTCCAGCAGAGCTCTGGAGCCAGCCAAGCACCATTAGCTAAGCTTTTTTCTTTTTTCTTTTTTTTCATCCAAGCAAGGAAGCCCTGGCTCCTGGCAGGCTTATTAGCTTTGGCATGGAGCTCAGCTGACACCTGGCCAAGGCATTTTGGCTGCAGCTGGACCTGTTTGGCTTGCATCCCACCAGCTTGAGTGCCTCCTCATTACACTGCCCAACCCTCCTGGTTTAGCAGGGACAAAGCAAGCTTGTGTGCCTGCCCAGATGAGCCATGGAGGCAGCCACAGATTTGTCAGTTTGGGGCTCTGCTCAGACTGCAAAACTCTTCTCCATATATATACAAAGATCCCTGAGATTCAAACACTTCCTTACAAAGCAGTTGGTTGTTTAAAAGAGGAGATTTCCCTCTGTTTGACAAAGTTGGTGCCTATGGGCCAGCCCGGCCAGCCTGACCTGGTGGCTAGCACACAAGTTTCCTTGAGCCACTGGTCATCTGGTACAGATAGGGGTAAGTAATTCTTAACTTGCTTTTATTGCTCAGCCTGCCTCTTACGAACACCAGAAGTTTGGAGGAAAGTTCTTAGAATTATAGAATCACAAAATCATAGAATCATAGGGGTTGGAAGGGACCTCAAGAGATCGCCGAGTCCAACCCCCCTGCCAAAGCAAGTTCCCTATACCGGGTAATCATTAAGGACTTCTAAGATCATCTAGTCCAACAGTCAACCCATCCCCACCATCTCCACCTATCTGGAACACGTCCAGGGGCAGTGACTCCATCACCTACCTGGGCAACCTGTGCCACTGCATCACCACTCTTTCAGAGAGTGATTTTTTCCTAATATCCAAACCTCAGTTGCTCTTTCCAGGGACTGAGATAGTCTTACAGGCAGGTGGAAAAGTGGATAAAATCCCAGAGGACAATGGGATATGGAAATTCAGCACGGGGCAAACCTTCCTCAACTCTGTTTCTTAACCTTTCATCTTCCTGATTTCAAAAGAGAAAGAAGGGCAGCCCAAGCCCAGAGCAGTCATGCTGCTCAGCTATCCCACCTCCCTCCTAGGAAGAAGTGTCCTTGGAGTGGCAGAAGAAATTGTCTCTGCTCTGGGATCCCAAAGGAAAACATCAGTTGGTTCCATCATGTGGTTTCACTTTGTGCAGAAGAGATGCTGAGATCATCCCCTGTCCTTCACAGTCACAGATCACATCCATGGGATGTGTGAAGACTGTAGTTAGATGGGATTGTTTGCTTTCAGCTTAGGTGCTCTGGGTAGCAGGGATGCAAGGGGCTAACCCACAGCTGATTGTGTATCCATGCTGCTCCATTACAGATTAAATCTGGTGTCATGGCTTGAGTCTTAGAACTAAGGGCTGCAAAGGCCAACTAGACCATGCTCCTTGTATGCCTAGCTTAGCATCATCCAGATTTACTCTTTCCTGTTGGGAGAGCCTCTCCATTGCTCTTGCATATCTATCCGAAGGACCAGTTTTCAGCCTTTGTCTTTCCCATCAGACATCCCTAGGCTCAAATACGAATCTTCCCCACCTGCATCAACTGCTGACTCCTCATCCTTACCCTCACAGAGGAGGTGAGGAGCTCACAAAATCTATGAGCAATGGTGTGTCTCAGCTATTTTTGAAATGCTGATGGCATTAACCACCTTTCGGCAGAAGGCACAGCCTGGGATGCAGCAGATAGCATTTTTATCAGCTTCAAAAGAGACATCAACTGTGGGACCTATTCTTCTGCCAGTCACCTGCTATGCACTGCGGGCTGAGCAGACAGCACATATGGAAAATAAAGGGGATGCTCTGCTGGGAGGAGATAAGGACAGAAAGTGCCCCATCGTGTTTAATTGAGTAATCCAGAGAAATACTGCTAGCAAGAGACAGAGCTTCTATCAGCCCCACTCAGGATCTCTTTGGACTAGGACAGGCAGGAGGGAGCCTTAGGAGAATCTTTGGGGTCTGGCTTATAAATTTCACAGCTGCAGCAAAGCCACTATGACACACTGTACTGCTGAGTGGGGAAATCAGAGTGACACTGGACACTGATGAAAGTCATCTAGATACCCAGTGCAGTAGCATAGCCACAAAGTTCACACATGCAAAGAAATCGGGTTTCATCAGAGAAGAAGAGAGCATCCATCATGGTTAAATGCGTGGCAGATGAAGGTGACCACCCACACTCTGCCCTGATGTCAGGCAAAAGCCCCTTCCTCCTGATGCATCTTCTCCAGTTGTACTGGGAAGAGAGAATGAGTGGTAATGATTCAGCTCACAGCTCAGGTGGACCCCTATTTGGCAGAACAGCTTAGGGTACGGATTCCTTTAAAACCAGGTTAGATGTTTAGCTCTTTCCATGGACGGGACATTACATGGGGCTGGCTCAGGTCCTGCAAGCCCCAGGCCTGAGATCTGTAAATATTAAAATAAAAAAAATAGTAATCATTCTATGTACAGAAGGAGCGCAGTGTCAGGACTAGGCTGATCTCTGGGTGCTCTCAGCAGGACCATTAAATAGACCTACAGATCCCTGACAGACCTCTCCAGACCTCGTTTGGTTGAAGGCACCATGACGAGGTGAATGGAGCAGGAAGCCAACCACCTGCAGCAAGAGGGAATCATCTGAGGCAATGACGTCTTTCAAATCAACATCCCTGGAGAATACAGCAGCAGGAGACATAGAGGACTGGCCTGATGAGCCAGTAAGATAAAATCCAACAAGTGTTAGGGAACCTCAAGGACGTGGAATGGGCTGGCACGAGACCCAGCTTGGGGCAACGCAGGCAAAGGAAAAGGGGACGGCCAGATATGTGACAGCCATCAGCTCTTTGGAAAAGAGGAAAACAATTAATGTGGGATTTCATCCATGTGCGTGCAACCCGGACAAATTCACAGACATTTATAAACACAATCATGTGGCAGAGCAGAAAGCCTTCATCAGCATTCGTTACGTTGCAGGCTCTGAGCCTCTGCTGATAAAGGCAGCTGTTGTGGTTTATTGCATCACAGTTGCTCCAAGGCATTCTGCTTTTTTTTTCCCTCTAAACTGTGTTATATGAGATTAACAAAACACGCATTAAACAGTGTTGAAATTGGCCCACTGACAGATCTCAAAATGTGGTTGTAACAGGAAGGGCTTATAACCCTTTTATTACCAGAAAGGGCTTAGCATGGACAGCAGAGGAGAAGCAGATGGGGGAATAGGTGCAAAAATGGACTCCGTTAAGATTTAGGAACACAACCTTAACCATCAAAGAGAGGGCTGAGAGGGATCATTACCTATGAATATTAACATAGGGGAAAGCTGTGTGATAGCAGAGCAGGGAAGGGGAGATTCTTCAGTCATGCAGATAAGGAAAATAAGATACGATGGGTGGAAGATAGCACTACATTAATTCAGCCTTTAAAGTGGACACCAACTCACTGCTGTTTAGGTAATTAAATGTTGGAACAGCTTATCAGGGAGGCTGCAGAGTCCCCAGTCTTTCTTATGTTGAAATAAAGATTAGGTTGTCTATGAAAGGAGATGCTCTGGTCCAATTTCTGGGAAAAAATCTATTTTATTTATACTGAATATCAGATAAGATAATCCTTGTGGTGCCTTCTGGCTATGCAGTCTGCAGATTCAGGAAGCACAAACTCCCCTGTGTAAGGATTCATCTTCATTTGGTGCGTGACGTGTCAGGCAAATCAAGGGGAAATGTATAATAAAGTCTGAGATTCCCCACTCAAGAGCATGCAGCCAGTGCTGGGAAGAGAGCTCAGAAATTCCTGGCTCCTGTCCCGTAGCCTACTGGAAGATAGATAAGCTTCCACGTTTCTTCAAACCTCATTTGAATCACAGAGCTACTTAGAGGTTTCTGGGTTTGCCTGGTATTTTTATTGCAACAGCAGCGAAGAGACACAGTCTGACTGTACTCAAGTGATAGGGGATGGACAGGAAACCTATTTTTCAAAGGGGTTTAGAATACTGTTGAGGACATGAGAGAAGCAAGAAAGGACCCCCCAAGGCTCCCTGACAGTGCTCCAGCAATTCCATGAGATGAGTAGAGTGATAATGATGGAGAAAAGGGTGAAAACCCAACGGCATGTGACCAAGAACAGGATCTAGTCAAATGAAGAGAAGTGCTGAATGTCAAGAGTATGGCCAAGAGCCAGCAAGAATAAGGGCTGGGAGTCATCCAGACACGTGGAGAAGGGACAGAATTTGCCAGATGGGGCTAAGGGTAATGGGCCTGGGTGGAAAATCTATATTTGAAACACTGGAAGTCAGGTGAGATGAATTCTAAAGAGGAGGACCAAAGTGAAGCAGTCAAAATAGTGAGGTATTCCTGTAAGGCAAAGCTCTATCTCTTGGCTTCTCAGCTGTGAAGGGGACTTCCAAATAGAAAATCTAATCTCATTGGATGAGAAAATGGACACAAAGGCAGATTGAACTTGGTCTCTTGGTCTCTTATGCAGATTTTCTGGAGAGAATGGTCAGAAATCCCATTCCAGCAGTGTCAGAAATTGAACGTGGTTGCCAAAGATCCAGGCTGACGATTTCCCCCTTCTTCAGTTTAATCTTTTTCCTTTAATGGTGTATATCTAAGAGGGAGGAAGAAGAAGTTAAAATATATGAAATAAACCAAAATTAAAACAAACTAATTATGATCAGAAAGGGAAAATGGAGCATTAAGCCACAATGAACTCATATTCGGGTATTTAAGATTCAGTATTTGGAGTTTTTTTATTACTTTTTTTTAAATCCCCTTGGAAGACCCCATTTGCTTCAAACAGAACTGACTGTGTTTTTAATAATTTTCTTGATTTTGGTCACTGAACCAAAAAATCCAATTTCTGATCAGGTCTCTCAATTATGTACTACAGAGGCCCCTGTTCCCCATATGTCCCCGTGCAAGCAGGAGCAGAGAGAAGATCACAGAATCACAGAATTGTAGGGGTTGGAAGGGATCTCCAGAGATCATGGAGTCCAACCTCCCTGCCAAAGCAGCTCCCTAGCTCAGGTTGCACAGGTAGGCATCCAGGTGGGTCCTGAACGTCTCCAGAGAAGGAGACTCCACTCTGTGCAGCCTGTGCCAGTGCTCTGTCACTGCACTGTGAAGAAATTCCCATGCACATTTATGCAGAACTTCCTACACTTCACTTTGTGACTATTTCCCCTCATCTTATTGCCACATACTGCTGAGTAGAGTGCAGCCTTGTTCCTTTGCCTCCTGCCCCTGAGTTATTTATAGACATGGATCAGATCCCCTCTGAGTCTTCTTTTTTCAAGGAGGGAAGGGAAGGGAAGGGAAGGGAAGGGAAGGGAAGGGAAGGGAAGGGAAGGGAAGGGAAGGGAAGGGAAGGGAAGGGAAGGGAAGGGAAGGGAAGGGAAGGGAAGGGAAGGGAAGGGAAGGGAAGGGAAGGGAAGGGAAGGGAAGGGAAGGGAAGGGAAGGGAAGGGAAGGGAAGGGAAGGGAAGGGAAGGGAAGGGAAGAAGAAATGGATAAGGAAAATAAGAAAAAAGGAGAAAAGGACAGAGAAAAAATAAAATCAGCCTAAGGCTCTGGACCTGTACCTGCCTCTTCATTCAAAGCTTTCAGCTGCAGCCTAGATAGAATTACAGCGCTGGAAGAAACTCAATGAAATAATGATTACCCTTTGGATTTAATTAGCACGGAGCTGAGGTGGTGTCAAACAAGCATGCCTCTGCATCCAAACACGCCTCATGGCTCCAGGGAACTCCAGTCCAGACTGATTGCTGTCTGCCCATGAGGCTGGGGCAGGCAGGCACAGCACACACCCCAGCAAGGACATGGGAAAGGGACAAATACTCTGACCTCAGCTGAGTCCATAGCTGGAGGAATGTGGCTGATCCTCTGGGGATTGTATCATGCTGCACAAATGTGTCCAGGGGCTACAATCTCTGTCCCAACACACTTGATGGTGATGGAGGGAAAGTCAACACACTGTGGGGTTTCATGTCCCCTGCCTTACACCACACATCCTTCACCATGCAGAAATAGCTATATTTCACCAAACAAAAAGCCAGATGTTATTATCACTTCACAGTGAGCTGGGATGAGGTAAGGAGGCACTTCCATGCTGGAGACATGGGAGAACCAACCCTGAGATGAGAGGTAATGGCCTCAAGTTGTGCCAGGGAATGTTTGGATTAGATAATAGGAAAAAAATCCTCAGAAAGAGTGGTGAGGCATTGGTGCAGGATGCCCAGGGAGGTGGTGGAGACACCATCTCTGGAGGTGTTCAAGAACTGTGGGGATGTGTCAATGACCCCCTGCTTCTGGCCATAGGTTCTTTGTGTCTGACACAGGACAAGACCCAAGTGAATTTTGTTCAAGGGGGCCGTGATGCCCAGCACACCCAAGAAATCCACAAAAGCAAAGTCCTTGACTCCCCATGTTCTCTGGAGCTGGGTGTCATTATCTTCCTTTTACTGATAGGGAAAATAAGGCAGAAAGCAAAGGGCAAGGATCATGTTGTACCCAGAACACCTCCCACAGCATGAGGCAGCATCAGGAATAAGTTCCCACCCGTTCTCTCCCAGTAGACACGTTGTTAGTCCAATCTTATAATTATAAGGGCCTGAGATGGAAAGGTTCTGCATGGTGAGTGCATTAATGCAGTCTTCATCTACAGGGAGAAAAAAGACACTCAGAGGAAATAGCAGGGCTTGGGTTTCTAAGCCACGCTGCTGAGACCGAGTGGAGAGACGCAGTTCTTTCGATTTTAATTAACTCTTTTAAATTTAAAAGAATTAATTCTAGCAGCTATACTTAACACCATGAGCTCCTATGTGATAACAGTTTGGAAGCTCTCAGAAACTGTTCCT
Source organism: Callipepla californica brunnescens (assembly GCA_023055505.1). Classification (NCBI taxonomy): domain Eukaryota; kingdom Metazoa; phylum Chordata; class Aves; order Galliformes; family Odontophoridae; genus Callipepla; species Callipepla californica. Next base: position 121,529,250 of record JALIRH010000001.1, on the reverse strand, counting down.
TTCGTATCCATGGAAAAGGAGCTCAAAACTGGCATGAGACCAGAAACGAACCTCTTCTATCCCAATTTTTCTGCCCAGACACTTTGCATGCACCTCTTCCCTTTCATTACAGTCACATTCATCCTGCATGTGCCTGAAATGATTCAGGGATAGTGCTGCGCCCTAAATCATGAAGTTCCCTGTTCATTCTTCCACCACCTGCACATACTGCTAACAGCTTGGAAACTGCTCTGCAAATTAAGCTGATCATCTGCATGTGCATGGTTACACCATGACTGCAGCACCAGGCAAGATCTGTGGGACCCAGCAGATGCTTCTTCATCCCTCTCCCCCTAGGATTTTTATGGGATCACCCACAGAGGGATCCAGGTGGTAGTGTGGCTTGGTTAGCAGAGGGCTGACACGCAGTAGCAAGGAATACACCGTGTTAGATTTTAATTAATTACATGGCTACAGTGTGTACTGAGTGCTGGCAGCTGTTCTGGGGCAGCATATAGTCATGACCTTAGGAAAAGCATTACAACTGGCTGAAAAAAACACAGTTAATTGCACCGTCACAACGTTAGCCGTAGTTTCCAAACACTTGCAACAAAAAGCCATTGTCATTTCTGGCAGCTCCCAGCATCATCATGCAGGGCTGACATTTTCAAATTTCAATTCAAATGTGTGTTTGCCACGGCCTGGACAAATACGAGTGTTTTGCTGGGTAGAAGAAGTCAGAGTCCAAGTGTGCTTGCTGTTTTCGTGATGCTAGGAAGACATGCAGCCTCACAACCAGGAAAATAGTCACTCTACTCCAAGCATTTTTAATGGGTTAGAGTTATTGCCTTTTTAACGAGTGGGAAACCAACGGTTTCAGGAGCTAACTCTTGTCATCTTCTCATCTACAGGGCCAAGAGCTGAACCGGTGTCTATTCAGACCTTCACTATATGACTGTTTGTTTGCTCTGTCCCACGTTCAGCAAGCAGAGGATTTGTGGATGGATCTGTTTCTCCGCTACCAGCCATAAAATGGATTTAATTCCTTTAAAACAAATAGCTACCTGCTATACCTGCTATATTTGCCTGCTTGCCATACTCTCCCTTTGGCAGTAAATAGGATTTCACCCTGGAGAATGAGGGGCCTCAATGTGCCGCTTCTAATTAGAAAGGTGTTCAGGAGAAAAGAGGAGAGAATAAATAACCTCCTCATAAATCATTTGCAATGAAAAGGGTGGGGAGAGTAACGACTTTAAATGGATACTTTGGCAACTTCTTTAATGAGAAGGAGCAAGTAATTGCATTGACCTTGGAGGCTACATTTATTCTCCTTGGGCCAGAGGAGGGAAACGATGAAGGATTGCTTAGTGCTACCCAAGCAAAGGGTGGTGTTGCAGAAGAGTGGCACCGTTAATAGCTTACCAGGGAGTGGGGCATTTGTTATGTGCACTTATTTCCTACCTCCTGTGTGTTTGTTCTTGTGCCTGGTTTTCCTTGGCTTTTCCTTTTTGGATGGGTTATGTTGGACAGGTTTTGATTGCTCATTCCATACTGGAGGGGAGCTTGGGCTCTGAGTATTTCTCCATCCAGAATTATAGCCATAAACCAATAGATCTCAGTGACATTGCACAACTACAAAACCCTGATTTGTTTGGGAAGACACCACTCTGGGACTACCGAGTGTCTCTAAACTGTGAAAGAGCTGAGCACATTGAGTCAAAACCCAAGAGACAAAACACAGGGACAGAAGGTAGAGCAGTTTTTTATCTATTGCTGACATCTCTATTCAAACTATCAGCTCAGATTGAACAGAGGGGAACAGACCTTCTGTGAATAATTCAGCTCACCCAGGAGTGAAGATGAGAAGAAGGCAAGATGAATCACATTGCAGAAGGGCTTATTTCTGTCTGCTGGCTATTAAGAAAGGCCACAGTGACCAGCTTACCTCTGGGCATAGGGAAAAGTGAAACAAGACCCACTGGGGGTTGTTCAGAGAAGCAATATCCATCTCTGCTCTTAGCACTCAAAGTCCCCAACCAAGTGTAAGAAGACATTGCTCCCATTTTCCTTCTGATTCCACTTCATTTTCAGACCTGTTGCAGCTCTGCCTGGTTTTCCCTCATGTAACAAAGGCAATGAAAAAGATGTGAATGGAAATACAGACATCTACCAAGCCAATCTCTCTTCTCCCTTATTTTTCATTTTGTTGACAGCCAACAAAGGTGTGAGGTCATTAGGAACTAAAGTGAAGCTGTGCAGAGTCTCACTGTATGATTGCCCCCTTCCCATCAGAGTCTCGCTGTATCATTGCCTGATGCAATGCACAGATGCTGTCAGCCACGTATTTTAATGGTTAGGACTGAAATTCTCCAGCAGAAGAGCCATTTGACAGCTTGTCAGACCAAAGGTTTGTTCTTTGGCAGATCACCTGACAAAGGAGACAGACTTCAGCATCATCTGTCACCTCTCTTCATTAAAATATTATCCACACAAGTGAGTTGTAACGGTCAGGCAGCAGGCTGAGGTTCTGCTGGAAATAACACCTGCTGTAAGAAATATATAGGGCAGGGTCACTTACAAACTGGAGTGCCAGATAACCCTTGAGATATGAGAAAGTCTGCTGCTATAGGTGTATGAGAACAGATAGATCCTTGCTATCCTGCTATTAATTTCCCCCCAGGTTGCCATGTTTTTGCTACAGAGAATTTCTAAAGAAAAAATCCAGTCCAGTCCGTTACAGCCAGATGTTATGAGCAGCCAGGACAAGGCTTGAGCTTTGTCTGAATTGCTGACAGCCACACTGACCCCTCATATCTCCATTTAAACAAAGAAATTCCCTGTCTGGCAACATCCCAGTGGGAACCACTGATAGCTCAAAATAAGAACTGGAGGAAGTCTGCTGAGAACTGGAAAGGAAAGGTTAAACAAAACTAAGCCACCTACGCTTGTGAAGGAGACTGGGGTTTGACAGATAAGGAGCTGCCATTCCACAGATTGGATGGAGGAAAGGTTCTGGCCCAGAAGGAAAGCAAGTGTGCCAGTTTTTCCCTTCTGTTTCATTCATGCTAACCAAAGCTCAGAGGTCAGTGAAGATACAGTAAGACTGTGTCCAAAGCTTTGTCCAAAATATGACTTCTAATGAGTCCAGAGAAGAAATGGGAGGCAACAACGGTGTGATTAGTTGAAGTGCAGGAGCTTGGTGCAGCAAGAACCAGAGGCACAAGGCTCCTGAGTTCTCCATGCCATATGGGCAGGGAGTCACCTCACCCCACTGGGTTTGGGTTTGGGTGGTGCTGTGTAGGGTCAGGGACTGGCTTCCATGATTCTTGTCATTCCTTCCAACTCATGGTAATGTATGATTCTGTGATTGGATTTGTCTGTCCCATGTGAATGTCTCAGTGCTCTCTAAAGTTGAATTTTGGATAATTCTGCTTGTCTATAAATGCCTAATCGTAATCTTCCTCTACTTCTTTTCTTGTAGTCTTCTCACTCCTACCACCCTCAAATTGATCTCCATCTCTGCTCCTGCGTATTCCTGCCTCAGATGCCTCCATCCATTGCTTCTTCACAGCACCTCACTATACCCAGAACCACATTTGGGGTTATTTCTGGGCAAAACTCTGCTTCAGCTTAAAACTACCCACCGAACTGTAAGCCTAGAACTGGCTCGTTCACATTGTCTAGTTTCCTTCCTGATTTGGGTTGGACTTACCCTAAAGAATGGCTTTGCTGAACCTGGGATGTGATCCAAAGTTATTTAATTGACTGCCAGCACAATTGCAACTGATAGCAGAATGTGTTTTGTGGGTTTGCCTGATGGTCCTGTGCCTCTCCATGTGCCCACCTATCGCCATATGCAGCTAGCTTGTCACTCCAGCCTGCCTCTCTGTCACACTCCTGCACAAGGGGAATTTTTCTCATTAACTCACTTGTCTGCAGGCATTTCTGCTATCAGACTTCATCCTGAGAGAGACAGAATGAGTACAAATGTGTGACGGAGTTGAACGGAGGGTTTATGTGAGCAATGAAATAGAGAAAGACTGAAGACTATGTGGGTGTGAGAGAGAAATGGGGAGAAATAGGGTGTGCAAAGCTTTGATAGTTCATACATCAGAAAAACACTGTGAAAGCAAAAGCAAACACAACTGAGGAAGGGAACAGCATAGAATCACGTGTTTGAAGGAAAGCAATCCCAAAACCTCCTCTTAATTTGTTTCAGACAAATCCCTTCCTGCTCTTGTTAGCAGGGGGCACTTGGGAGCTGCCCTTGAGCGTGCGATGACAACCCAACCACTTATGTTACATGCATCGAGCAAGCCACCAAACAACTCTCCCCAGGCAGGAAATCATTGCAGAGCTAATTAAAGCTTGTCACACCACTCTGCTTGGCTGACTGTCCTCTGTACGGATGAGATGACCTCCGTTAATTGTAGCTGACAACGATCATTGCATCAGGGCCAAATCCTTATCTGGGATTCAACACCCACCAAGAGGTCGACACAACGCTCCGTGCTGTGAAGGTGCAGGAGAAAGGGAGGGCATAGCAAACCTAGTCATGCACATGGGTGGGTCTGGACTTTGCTTGTCCCAGTGGGCTGAGGGACAAGCCAGGGTATAATGCTGGACTATGTACAACTCGGTGCTCACCAAGTCTCCTAGATCCTTTTTTTCTTTGTTTGTTTTTTAATATAAATGCTTATAAAGTAATTTTCTTGGAGTCGCAATATAGAACACTCATAAACTTCTTGAGATCTGGTTGTCCCGTCCTCCACAGCATCCAGTTTTCTCCAATTAAAAATCTAAACACACTGACAAAATCGTTAGCATAATCAGTTAATTAGTGTTCATCTCACCAGGATTAATTTAACAAGTGTGAGGTGCAGGGCAAATGCTTCACCTGCTCTATTTCCTTCCTGATTGAAGGTCTGATTTGCAGAGGGTCTCAGCAGCTGCAATACAGTGACCATGAGATGTTGTCCTGGCTCACGCTGTGTGCACACTGAAGCCATATCACCAGGCCATTGTGACACTCAGAACAATTTGTGTGAAACTCATGACCATTCCTGGGTCATTACTGATTACTAGTGAGCGAGTCAAAGTCCATGGAGATCATTCTGGGGATTTCTCCATTCATCTGGAGCAGACACTCAGAGCAGTGTGGTCTTGGAATCCTGGTTACATGTGGTTAAGCAACAATTGGTCTCATCCAGACGAAACCATCCCACCCTGGGGCCTCCTCCAGCTGAACCATGGATGGGTGGTAATTCCTCAAGCTCACGTAGACCTTTGCAGTAACATGAGAGCTTCAGGAATCTTTAAAGGAACGAAAGTCAATGTCATTTGACTACACCAACAATTTTCTAACTCCCGAGAATAAAACAGTGAAATATTTTAACTCGACCAAGCTGACAGCGACCAGGATAGTTTGCAAGACAATGAGCAGCAATCAGTGTGTGGTCTGATGCTTCTGAAAGGGATTTTAAGAATCATGGAATCATGGAGTCCTTTGAGTTGGAAGAGACCACTAAAGGCCATGTGGTCCAACTCCTCTGCATTGCACGGGGACACTCACAACTCCATCAGGTGCTCAGAGCCCTGTCCAGTTTCACCTTGAGTGTCTCCAGGGATGGGGTACCACCACCTCTCTGGGCATGCCTCACCACCTTGATCGTATATATATATATATATATATTCTTATATCCAATCTAAATCTCACGTTTGTTTGGTTGGTTTTAATTTGAAACTATTTCCCCTCATCCTATCACAACCTACCCTGCCAAAGACATGTAAAAAACATGTAAAAGCTGTTCTTGAAGAAGGGCTCCTGAGAAGCCAGCTCCCAAGAAGGCTGATTTGAAGTTTGCTCCTCAGTGATAGCGATAGCTGAGATGAAAGACAGCTTAGCTGTCTTTGATTTGAAAGCAGGTAAACAAGCAATCAAAGGGAAGAATGTGGGAGGGAGGCAGGAGGTGCTTTTTTCCAACCAGGGAGAAATGCTCACTGGGAGTTAGTCTCAGCCAGGATGTTCAGGATTGCTGCATTTGCTATGTAAGGACTCCAATCAAAGCATGATCAACATCACCTTTCCTAACAAACACGCAGACTTTTCATTTCTTTCCCTAAGTCTCAGTCTGTTCCTATGAAATCTGCTTATTTTTCAGGTGTTATTTCTAACTTCCAGTACCTTTGTGCTGTTTGTTGCACTAATTATCTTACTCTTTGTGTCCCTAGGGCTGGGCAACTTGATGCTAATACTGACACACTGCCATTGCATGCCAAGGTAACTCAATCAACAACAATGGTTTGGAGTCTTTGTTTAATCAGAGCAATGGAGTCCCAGATAAATCAATACCCTTAGTTTTTACCTTACAGGTAAACCAACCAGCTCTGTGATGCTACTCAGACACAAAGCCACAATACTGCAATGGAAAATTAAAGCTACTTCACACTGTTAGGTTTTATTACAGCAAAAATATTCCTTTGAGTTGGAATTACAACAAAGGCATTCATGTTCTGATCTGATTCCTCCAGCTCAGGTATTATCTCTGGAAGATAAAAAGAGATTAAAACTGCGTGTAAAGAATGTCTGGTAAACTGCCACGTTTCCCCCTTTTTTTTTTTTTTTCTTTTAATTACTGGAAAGGAACATAGGGAACTATTTCCCTACCTGAGCTCTGGAACTACAAGCATTTCATGATGATAAATAACTTCAGAAAACATCCTTCCTCTTATCTCTCACAGTTCCTCTAGGCTCATTTTGATTAATTTTTTTTCTTTAAGAGCAAATCCTGTGTAGCTAATAAGCAGAGTGATAAAAAGAAATCAATGCTCTATACTCAAGCTGATGTACTCACTGCTCTGGGCAACATTTTTCCAGTGTGGTTTTTAAGGTTTCAGTCGTCGCTTTCTTTGTTCTGTCTTTGGTCACAAATATAAAGGAGAAAAAGTAAAATCAAGGTGAAAGGTGGAGTGCAAAATGATGGGACACAGAGAAGGAAAGGTACAGAGCATAGTTCCTGCAGACGGGCTGAGGCAGAAGCAGTAGTAGTCTGTGATAGGCACTGGTTCACGAGTATGAGTTTCACTTACCCTCCATCCAAACCTGTGTTTTATGTCTCAATCTGCTCGAAAAGTGTCCTTGGAGCAAACAGCAGTTTTATGTCATTATCAGTGCCATTGGTTGAGTGCTGCACATTTCAGCTTTGGGTTCCTCGATTCTCAGTAGTTGCACAAAGTGTATTTCACAGTGACTCAGGAGGGAACGGCCTCAAGTTGCTCATGGGGGGATGTTCAGGTTGGATGTTAGGAAGACTTTATTCTCAGAAAAAGTGGTGAGACATTAGGGATTTGATTTAGTAGCTTGGTGGATAGGGATGGTGGTGGGAGGATGGTTGGATTAGATGATCTTGTAGGTCCTTTCCAATCTAATTATCTAATAATCTATGAATCTATGAATTGGAACAGGCTGCCCAAGGAAATGGTAGATTCAGTGGCCCTGCAACTTTTCAAGGAAAGGGCAGATGTCACATTGAGTAACATGGTTTAGTGGTGATGATGGGTTGACAGTTGGACTAGATGATCTTGGTGGTCTTCCCAACTTTAATGAGTCTGTGATTCTGTAATTCTAAGGCAGATGCTCTGGGGCATGAAGGGAAGAGCTCCCATGTGATGTTGAGGAATTACACCCCATTTGCTGTTGGCTTTGGGCTTGCATTGGTCTTCTGTGAAGAGTTTTGGGCTCAGAGCACATTGACTAGGAGTATCTAAACAGGATCTTACACTCCTGCTTTGCTTTTGCTTTTATTTTTTTCAAACAGCTTGCTCCAAGGACAGCACTTCTTGTTAGACAGTGAGATAATTTTGCTTTAAAGCACATGCTCCTCCAGGCTCCTTTAAGAGCACTGCTCACACTTTAAGGCAGGTAGTAACAGGTTCTTGACCTCCATTTGGTTCAGAAGTCCTCAATGAGAAGAAATAACACTCCTGTGTGGCACAACAGCTCAGAAATGCTGCATTCAGATGATTCCTTTGTAGCAGGGCTGTTTACAGAGCAGCAGGCAATATGCTGAAATATCAGCCCTCCTTTCATTCAGACTGTAGAGGAGAGCAGTTTCCTTCCTGCCATGAGCAGGCATTCCTGACTTTGAGCAAAGTAATGAGATTCATCTTGATCTCGTGCACATTTGATATCACGTTGTCCTCGAGCATTTAAAGGAACTATTTTGCTTTTTCTTTTTATTTTTTCTCCGCAAGAAAGAGATGTGTTGCCTCTTTCTTTATCTTTGATTTCACCAAAGGTTTCAATTTGTTCAGCCTACTAAAATCCACCAAAGGAAGGCATCTGAAAACCCTGTTGTGCCTTGCAGAGTTCAGTCACAATGGAGTTCACAGGCCACGCTTCCCCCATAATAAAGAGGTTTAGTCTTGCAAAAGCTTGCTGAAATCCATCAGTTTAATTAGAAACTATTTTGTAGGGGTGGGAAATAATTATTATGCATACAAAGTGGAAATGACCAAAATTGCCTCATTAACGTTGATTCATTGTATACAACACATAATAAGTAGGGAAGGGAGACCCTTGATGAATGGTACTGCCTCCACGCCAACAAGTTCCACATCCATAACAGCTAAATACAGCTCCTTTTGTGGGAGCAGTGGTGCAGAGAGGAGGCAGGGCCAGAGCCAGACACGTGGACCTACGTGGTAGTGCCATCTGGTCCCTGTGTATGAGCACATAGGTTAGAGACTGGGGCTGGAGTTTCAAAGGGAGGACCTAAGACACAAATGCCCCCTGGGTCAGGGGTCTCTGATCATACTCAGTTCATGGCTTAGGGACTGCCCAAGGGAACTTTCAGAAACATTCAGAGGCACGGGACATACAGGCAAGGAGAGACCACCACCCCAAACATGCTTCTCCAATATCATAGAGTTACAGAACAGTTTTGAGTCGGAAAGGACCTTGAAAGACCATGTAGTCCAAATGCTCTGCAATGAACAGGGATAATTACAGTTCCATCAGGGTGTTCTCAGCCTGAAAGGCGATCGTGCCATGGGTGTGTAGCTGATGTGACAGCAATATAGTGAGAACCCACAACTCCATCCATGTCTGAATCATGATCATAGAATGGTTTGGGTTGGAAGGGACCTTGAAGATCATCTAGATCCAACTCCCCTGCTACAGACAGCGATACCTCCCTCTAGACTAGATTGCTCAAAGCCTCATCCAGCCTAGATGATGAACAGGGTTGGGTATCTGCACAGGTGTAGGATGGTACACAAGAGAAATTCTGACAGTGATTTTCAACCTGAAGTGGTCAAACTCCCCTGTGGAGCTATAGACTCCCAAGTAGCTGCACACCAGAGGATTAAACTGCTCTCCTGCCACACAGCATGGGAAGGTCTTCCCTGTCCATTGCAAGGGAGATGGAATAGATGCCCCTTAGAGGTCTCTTCCAGATCTAAGGATTCGATGATGCTATGATTCTAAGGTGTCAAGGAGATCAGTGTGCTCTCTGGTGCATCTGGGGTTAATAGTAACGTTAAACTGCTCTTTCCTTTCTTAAATGCCTGGGGAAAAGCCATTTTACTGATCAGGCACATGATGCTCAGTGAACTTTTAGTGGGGCTGAATGGCAGTCTCTTACAAATGGCACATGGAACACAAGTCAGTGAGGAGTCAGCTCATTTTATCTTAGAGGCACAATATGTCATCTGTCTTATCCTAAGGCTGACGTCTAAAATGGGTCAGGGAATCACTTTAACAGTGGACATTTGTCTTTTATGACTAAAAAAAAAAAATGGAGCTGAGGGTGATTCCAACACATGTAGATGCAGGGTTCATGTAGACATTTGCATTTAGATATCTGAAGGAAAATGAAGTCAGTCCCACTCTGAGGTGTATGCAGCTCACATACAGGAACACGAGGATGCTGGGTAGGGTCAGGAAGGCCAATGGCACAAAACGCAATCAGTGCTCTGTCCAAGGGCCCAGAAATCCTAAAATTGCCTGAGTTGGTAGGAACACTCAAAATAATCTAGTCCAACTCCCCTCCAATGAACAGGGACACCCACAGCTCCATCAGGTACTCAGAGCTCCAACCTGCCTGTCCTTGAATGTCCCCAGAGATGGGTCATCCATCACCTCCCTGGGCAATCCCAGCCAGCACTTCACTTTCCTTATCGTAACAAACTTTTTCTTATATCCAAAGTCATCCTGGATAAAGTTTCTGATGAGCTGTGTCTGTGTACCTCCTTGGCTGGGTATACCCTTTGGGAAAAAGCTGCTTTTATCCCAAAGAATGAATGAATGAAAATGGGAACTCCACTTTAGAGTTCTTTCTAACTTTCTCCCTCTAGAGAGAAAACAGTTTCACTGTATCGACAGGTTTTATACACACAGAGCAGAAAAAAATAACCCAAACTTCTGCAGTTTTCAGGCTCTACATATCACATTCGTGTACGCAAGAAGTACCTATAAAAAAGAACAATTGTACATCAGGGCACTGAGAAAAGAACACTCCTGTCCTGATGGGAACAGGATGGCATTGGCAGGCCAGCAAAGCCCTTTTCATCTCAAATATCTACGTTTCCAACTCTTTGCACATGTAATTTTGCACCTCATTGCTCCTAATTGAGTGGCTTTGAAAACCCATCCCGTAGAGCTATCCATTACTCTACCACTGCAAGTGTCAAAGAAAATAAGTTCTCAGACACTTCTGTCTATAAATAATTCTGCTGCCGTGAAGATATCTGCAGGGAGTGTTGACAGCTATCTCATTACTGGTGTATTTCTTGGTTTTCTATCCAATTGCTTGTTTTCTACCTCCAGCTTCTCTCCAAAAGGAAGGGGCAAGGCTTCCTAAGCAGCATTTCCAGTATCTTCCTCTTCCCACAATGGATGCCACAACCACCATGAGAGCAGCCATTCCCAGGATGGGACTCAGCAATGAGATTTCTGGTGCCCGTGTTTGCCTGAGATCGTTCTTAGCAGTTATCCAGAATCAGAATCACTGAACTCCAGCCCCAGTCATTACATCCTGCTCACCCAAATTCCACCGTGCAGTTTCAGCAGGACACGTGAGTCTTCTTGCTGAACAGCTGTGCATCTTTAAACCCCTGCTGTGGTTTATCTCGGAGGTAGCTGCACTTTTGATGGGGAAAACTGATTTCTGCCTATTGTGAGTTTTGGGGCAAGCACCATAACGTTGGCTTAGGGGGGAGGGGCATGATCAAGATCAGTCTGGTTGCCAGCAAGAAAGAATCATTACTGAATGGGACTTAGAGAGGGGGTTCCCTATAATACAATTAATTTATTCACTGCAGCATTTGAACAGAACAACTCTCAACATGCAAGGGATCAAAACTTATAGTCTGAGCTTGCAGTCCGAATACCCAAGCAGCTGTGTAATGCAGGCAAAACATCACCTCATGCTCCCACTTCCCCACAAATCAACACTGTAAAACCGACAGCAGTGCAGCATGAATTGATGCCAAGGCATCAGCAAGTGCTTGCACCCTCTGGTTCCTCTCACTGCAATATTTAGTCCATAATTAAACAAGCACTGGAGATAAACAGCTGACAGCTTAAAAGCACTTTTTCACACTCTTCTTCTCACTTTGTAAACACAGACCTTACTTCTCCCATAAACTGCAGAGCACAGCTATAACTCACTCTTACCAGCACTGCCTGCCTCTGACTTTTCTTGCCCAAGTCCTGGCTATATGTAATCAGCTGGGCTGCTATTCTGTCTTGAAATTTGTCTTTTTTTTACATCAGAAAATGGCTCTGTCCACCTCTGAGGATGGATGAAAATGACTCCTGAGATGGACCTGTTCAAACTCTGTCCTCAAGTCAGCACGTTCTATACAAGAATAGCAAAGAATCACAAAATTGTAGGGGTTGGAAGGGACCTCCAGAGGTCATTGAATCCAACCCCGCTGCCAAAGCAACTCCCTAGCCCAGGTTGCACAGATAGGCATCCAGGTGGGTCTTGAACATCGCCAGGGAAGACTCCACCACCTCTCTGTGCAACCTGTGTCAGTGCTCCATCACTGCACTGTGAAGTTCCCACCCACATTTGTGCTTGTTTGTGGCCATTTCCCCTCATCCTATCACCACACACTGCAGAGAAGAGTCCAGCCTCATCCCTTTGCCTCCTGCTCCTTAGATATTGATAGATGTGAATCAGATCCCCTCTGAGTCTTCTTTCAAGGCTGTAACATATGCACCAAAATTTTTTACTAGTGAGTCAGAGATTTGTTGAACTTCTCCAGAACAGACCAGTTTTGGCAGAAATAAGTTAATACTGTTTTTGCTGCAGCTTGGAAATCCCCCTCCTGACGATAAAAAAAATTCCCCCATAGGGGGATGCAGCTGGAGAATGCTGGCACATGGACAGTTTTGAGGTTTCATCCTGAGCTTTTGGCCCTCCAGAACCTGCAATGGGCAGTGCCCAAGGTGGTAAAGGCTTGAGCATGGTGGATGCTTGGGGCAGGGGAACCCTGCCCTGCGATGTGGGGCAGAAATGCTGAATGCGGGGTCTTAGAGCACCATCTGCTGGCACCTTCACCCAGAGAAAGCCCGTGTGGGTTTGAAGGGAGGTGGCCATGTCCAGGACTGCATAGGGGGCACTGCTGAGAGCAGAAAGAGGTGCAGGAAGCTGGAGGAGCCCCAAGTAATCCTGTGGGCCTCCAACGCAATATGGAACAAGGGAAAACAGGACAAAGCCTTTTCTTATTGCTTCAGTCAGAGAGAGAAGTGGGATAGGGGCCAACCACGCAGCTGAGAGTACAGGGGATGGGGAAGAGCCAAGAGGGACAGAGAAGGCTTGTTTGGGCAAGCCCACCACCCCAGCATGGATTTGGGACCATTGCATTGCAATGGCTCTGATGGCATGTTGCTGGGCTCTACTTGCCCTGTGAGGATGACTGGCTCCTGAGCCTCTTTGTGTGTCAGTTAGCATCTGTGTTGGGTTTCCTCCTCCAAGATTTATACATCTGACCTAGATGCCTACATGCCTTATTCCGGCTCATTCGACAGATGATGTTCACAGTCACTTCCCCAAATCTCCTTTTTTTTTTTTTTTTTTTTCTTTTGCTCTCTTTCCGTGCATTTCTCTTCCAAACTATATTTTCAAGACCCAAAGTGTTACTTTCAAGTCCCCAGACTGAAGTGCTTTTCCAATATTGTGCACAACACTTGGTTTTTCAGCTCTATAATAGCCAGCTGTGGTGCTGATAGGACAGGTCTACATGAGATATTTTTGGCTGCTAGATTTCATCAACACTTCCAAGACAGAGGTCTACAGACACCTTGTAGTTGACATCTACAGTCAAAATTTGCTTCTGAAAAAGAGCCCTCAAAATAGAAAGGCTCGCCCTGCTCACGAGGCCACTCCTCTGTTTTCATAAGCTGCTCATCCTGTTATATCCTCCATCGATCCCTTTTCACACCTGTAATTTATACAGGGCCATAATGTTGGAGCATTTCTCTCATTCATGCAGAAAATAGACAGCGTTCTGCTTGAGGGAGGTAAACTTTCTGCGTGTAATAGCAGAGCAGAAGTGTCTGGGATGACAGTCAGAGAGGATATGTAAGTGGCATATTGATTTTTACATGCTGCAAATAGCCAAAGGAAGTTGTGTCTTGATACACTTGGACTAACAAAGCACTACACTCTGCGCTGGAAGCATTGCTGCCACAAAGCAGAAGAAAGGACTGTAGTCTCTCTGCCTTCGGTGCAGAGGAGGCTGAAGCAGTTATAAGCCATGTAAAGCTGGTTATGAGCCACTCATCGAATATGACTCACCAAATCATCATCTATTGAGCCTTTCAACATGTTCATCTTCCTCTGTGCTACTGGCATGCTGCACTACAGGAAGGTGAGGAGGTAGGGGTGGGAGGGGGTGAGTCCAAGCTCTCAGGATTTTGAGATTCAGAAGGTTCTCAGTCTGAATTTTGAAATATTCCAACACTGATGTTATGTGATATTCCTCACCTAGCTCTTCAACCTAGGTTATTGGTGCCAGCTCCTTATAGATAGAGGTGGTGAGCAAGCAGAACTGCCCCATTAGCCAACATCAGCTCGTCCTCAAAGCACATTTGGAGCAGCAGGATAGGAAGAAGAGCACAGAAGGAGTGCCTTGGACTTGGGAGTACTGGGGGATGAAAGGTCAACGTGAGCCAGCAATGTGCACTTGCAGCCCAGAAAGCCAACCATGTCCTGGGCTGCATCGAAGCAGTATGGCAGGAGGTTAGGGAGGGGACTGTCCCCTCTGCTCTGCTCTCAGACCCCATCTTCAGTGCTGTGTTCAGCTTTGGACCCCAGCACAAGGACATGGGGCTGTTGGAGAGGATTCAGAGGAGGCCATGAAGATGCTCAGAGGCTGGAGCACCTCTGCTATGGAGAAAGGCTGAGAACTGGGGGTGCTCACCCTGGAGAATAGGAGACACTGGGGATGATTCATAGTAGTCTTCCAGTACATAAAGGGGGTACAGAAGAGCTGGGGAGGGATCTTCGTCAAGAGCACAGAAATAGGATGAGGAGTGATGGTTTTAAAATAAAAGAGGGTAAGTTTAGATTAGTCACTGGGAAGAAATTCTTTACTCAGAGGGTGGTGAGGCTCTGGCACAGGCTATGGATGCTCCATCCCAGGCAGTGTTCAAGGCCAGATGGGATGGGGCTTTGGGCAACCTGATCTGGTGGGAGGTGTCCCAGCCCATGGCAGGGGATTTGAGCTGGATGGACTTTAAGGTCCTTTCCAATTCAAACCAGCCCATGATTGATTCTTTGGTGAAACAGTGCATGGAGAACACGTGCCATTGGTTGGATGAGACTGGGCACCAGAAACAAAAGCACTGGTTTCTTGGTCACTGGACTCGCTGTGTAGCACAAGGGTGGATAACCTCATGTCCTTGGATAGATACCTAACTTCTGTCTGCCTGCACAAAGAATATTTCCCATAGTTGCAGTGTTTCAGGATTTTTGCAGCACCTCTGTTACACTTGCAGCACCTGAAGACCTACAGACTTGGTACAGGAGATACACAAAGAACAGATGCAAGACTATGAATGTGCCTGAGATCAAACAGAAGATTCTGAGGCTTTTGGTTCTCCATGTCCAGGGTGCACTGGAAGAGGAGGTGCTTCCATGGAACCGTATCCATTAACATATAAAAGACAGCTGATTGATAAGGCAGCTCTCTATAACACTGATATCTCCAATGGTCTTCAGAAAGGAAAAGTGCTTCCTGAGTAATAGGCCCTCTGTGTGCTTCAGATTAGATAAATTATGGAAAAGTTATGATAAAAAATTTAGTTTGGTGATAGGAAACAGAATGTAAATGTATCTGTCACTGCTGATCAACCCATGTAGCTACGCCTACTCTGTCCAGGGTGTTAGCTGTAGGTTATATTGGCATCCAAATTTATTTAAATAGAAGATCATGCTCTGATGTTGGCTTTGGTAGGAAACCCTAGGGGGAGCCTAGCTGCCCAAATAGTACCTGAGCCAATGGTTATCTGCTTCTATGTTTCCCTTGTGCCATAGCAACAACACTGAGTGAGGATGAGCCTGCAGAAACAATTGTATGGTCAGAAGAGGGAAACATACTCCCATGCACAAGAAAGAGAGGAAGAAGGACCCAGGGAACTATAGGCTAGTGAGTCTCACTTCTTTGCCTGGGAAGATCATGGAAGAGATCCTTCTGGAACACATGTTAAGGCATATGAAGGATGATCTGAGACAGCCAGCACGACTTCACCAAGGGAAAGTTATGTCTGACCCATCTGGTGGCCTTCTGTGATGGAGTGAAAGCATTGGTGGACAAACTGAAGGCAGCTGGTGTCATCTACCTGGACTTGGGCAATGCCTTTGACGTGGTCCCCCACCACATCCTTATCTCTGCATTGGAGATGCATGGATTTGAAGTGTGGTCTATTCAGTGGATAAGGAATTGGTTGAAAGGTTGCAACCAGAGGGCTGTGGTCAATGGCTCTATGTTTAGGTGGAAGCCAGTAATGATTGGTGTCCTCCAGGGTTCTGTCCTGGGACTGGTACTCTTTAACATCTTTATCAGTGACATAGATGATGGGATTGAGTGCACCCTCAACAATTTGCTGATGACACCAAGCTGAGTGGTACAGCTGATACAGCAGAAGGAAAGGATTCCATCCAGGGGGACCTTGATAAACTTGGAAGGTGGGCCCTTGTGAACCTAATGAGATTCAACAAAGCAAAGTGCAAGGTTTGCACTTGAGTGGAGGTAATACCAGATATATATAGACTGGGAGAAGAAATCCTTGAGAGCAGCCCTGCTGAGAAGGTCTTAGGGGTTCTGACTGATGAAAAACTGCATGAGCCAGCAGTGTGTGTTTGCAGCCCAGAAGGCCGATGGTATCCTGGATTCCATCAGAAGAGAGCTGGCCAGTAGGGTGAGGGAGATGATTGTCCCCCTCTGTTCTGCCCTCAAGAGACCCCATCTGGAGGTCTCATCCAGGTCTGGGGCCTCCAACACAGGGAAGACATGGAGCTATTGGAGAAGGTACAAAGGGGGGCCATGAAGATGATCCAAGGGCTGGATAAACTCCCCTATAAAGACAGGGTGAAGGATCTGGGCTTGTTCAGCCTGGAGAAGAGAAAGCCGCGGGGAGAACTCATTGTAGCCTTCCAGTATTTAAAGGGAGACTATAAACAGGACAGGAATAAACTTTTTACATGGGTAGATAGTAATAGGACAAAAGGAGAATGGTTTAAACTGAAGGGAGGGAGATTTAGAGTAGATGTCAGAGGGGGTTTTTTTACTGAGAGTGGTGAGGTGCTGGGACAGGTTGCCCCATCCCTGGAGGTGTTTAAGGCCTGCTGGGATGGAGCCCTGGGCAATCTAGTACTTGACCTAGCAGCAGCCCTGCCTGTGGAACAGTGGTTGGAACTCGATTATCATTGAGGTCCCCTTCCAATCCAAGCCATTCTGTGATTGATTTTACAATTCCGGGATTCTATGATTCTATGAACAGCATGAACTTCGAAGGTGGGTTCATGTCATTTCAAGACTTCTAAAGTCTCACACCAATTCTGTCTAAGCTGGTCAGCCTGGAATCTGTGTAAAATTATCTGGAGAAATGTAGTCAGTCTTACAGTATCATTCATTTGACCCCTTTTTAGAGTTCTGCTTTAAGATGAAACTACAGCTTCTGCTGACAAAAATGGTGTCCTGTGGTATCAAGCTTGCGTGGAAACTTCTGCTCTGTAAACGTTTATATTTCATTTAAAAAATTCAACCTCTGAAGTGCTCTGATGAAAATGCTGTGCATGGGTAAAGAGAAAGCACACCATATAAATAAATAAAGCCAAGAACTTATTGTTTGCATAACAAAAATCGTTATTGCTTAAATCTTGATCTAATTATTAGAGAAAAGGAGAGGATAATGATTCAAAATGCAGCACAGAGAAAGTTTTGAAAACTGTAAGAATACAATTCCAAATATGTTGTTTATGTTACTGGCTCATCCTTCCTCACTTTGAGATCCGCTTTGGGTCTTTTTTCTGTTTGCTGATAGTATTTCATAGCCTTCTCTTTCTTCTTGAGTCTACCAATCCCTGCCATGTTCAGACTTGCTGTATCCTGTGCCCTGTATATGCGTTAGATATCATTTCTTTGTTCTCTTTGTTGCTCCTAAAACTAGTTTTGTCCATATCTGCATTTCTTTAACTGACTGTGGGTGGGTTGCTGACAACCAGGAGGTCTCCAGCTCTAGCCTGTGCCCTATCTCTTCTCATCCCACGCCTGCACTCCTCTACGACACATCCTGTATCTCCACTTCTCAAGGTCTCTGCTATCATGCCAGGCCTGTATTTCTCCATATTACATCATGGTGTTACAGTTGTTTGTATCTCATTCCTCACAGAATAACTGCTTGCTCCTGCCGTCCATGTAAACTATGGTTGATCATAACACAGACAGATAAATGAAAGCAAAGCAAATCAGGTGTAGGCACCCAGTCAAATAGAGAAATTGCTGCTACAGCTGAACTGAGTAAAACAAAGCTCAGGCAGGTCAGGAAAAGTTCAAAGCAAACTTGGCAAGGCTCAGTCCTGAAAACTCCTAACTGCAGGACAAAAATTACGGCTGTTATGACCAAAGGCAATTATGGGATCACAGAGCACACTGAGAGAAGACAAGAAACACCAATGGCACCGTGATACCCACAGTCCAGGAGAGCATTGCTCTCCAGTTTGCTTCATCCTACAGCATCCCAATGTCAGAGTACAGAAAAACAAGGCAGATCAAGGCTCCTTGATGAGCCAGACCAGCTGTCTGGGCCACCAGTAAGTGCTCCAGAGAGTACTTCACAAATGCACAGTTAAAACACTCTTGAAGTAACTCCAAGCTTTTTGGAAAGAAGCCTGTGCAAAAGTGTCTGTACAAAATAACAAGAGATCCTTTATGACAGTCCCTTATTAGCAGAAGCATACTGAAGCAATGGGAGGAAACTTTAGGGTATTTTTTCTGCTTTCAAACACCCACGCAGCATAGCACTGAAGCTTGTCCTAACTGCACTCCCAAGAGCAATAATGGGGGCTCAAGGGAGCCACTTGGTTCAGCTTGCCCACTCAGCTGAGTGGGTAATGCAGTCATTTCACTGCCTTCAAAAGAAGCTGTTCTACTGCAGTCCCCCTGAGCACATCTGAGAAGCATATCCTTGCCTCTGGGAGAGCTCACACTACAGCACGTCGTATGTTTTTCTAGTGAACCCCAGGAAAATCTTTCTGATGTGCGTGGAAGTACTCTGAGGGCTGACCTAGACTCAGGTGGGACACAAAGGTGTCATGTCATCACCCTTCATCAGCAGAATCAGGAGGAGACAGTGCCTCTACTAAGCAGCAGTTAGACTGAGACTGACCCCAGCTGGGCCCAGAATAGCTCATTCAATGCAGGACCCTGATGCCCTTTTACATACCGTGATTCTACACTCAGTTTATTCTGCTGATATCTCAAGTAGCTATTTCTGTCACACCTTCGTGAGTAAATTGAATTTCATGCTTCATCTGTGGATCTCCTTTGCAGCAAGATTTAGGAATACTAAAGATTCTGTCTTGACATGTGTTGCTCTTCTTCAATGTCTAAATGGCCGAGGACTGCTGGATTTCTGGGGTTTAAGCTGAGTTTCAGGATCAGGCTGATGTTCATATTTCCTACACATGCGTAGACAGAGGAACATCTCTGAAACTTGCTTGGACAGAAAGGCTGGAACACAGTTTAGGTGTTGCCATGCAGGACCAAGCTCTGTTCACATTATCCAGAGGAGGACTTGGGAGCTGAGAAGGGCACAGCCATCCCACCTCAGCTCTTCCTAAACACAGTGTGGAAGTTTTGTACTTGGCCTCGCTGCCCTCCATGGTACAGATAGATCCAGCTCTCAAGCCTGTCCAGGTCTCTCTGGATGACATGCCTCCCTCCAGCATCACGACCATACCACACAGCTTGGATTTCAGGATTGTTTAGTGACGTACATTCCCTTTGAGGGAAGGTACTGCAAACAGCAGGATAATCTATTTTTCTGTCTTACCAGACCCAGTAGAGAATTAGACATTAATCTTTCAACCAAGATTGCTGAAACAGGAGGTTTTTCACATGCTGACAACAATCTCCCCCCTCCTATGACCAGTTTTTCTAGGATAATAAATAAGTCACTTTAAGAAAATCCCGAAATTCCACTTCCTCGATGCCTGCTCTGACACGTAGCTGAGCTGTAAGCTTTAGCCATCCCCTTCTGCTCAGCCAAGGGCAAATGAGACTTTCTGCAAGCAAATAAATAAATAAATACAATAAATCTGCTTTTATAGTGTGGCTCCCCTTTCCACCCTGCCTCCCTGCCTCTGAGGTTCCTCTCCATGCTAAGAATTAAGAGGTATGTCAGGCTGGTGGAACCAAGCCCAAACTTCCCTGAGAAAACAGAAGAGTCAAAGGCATGTTTGGAAAATAAATATCAAAGCTGGCAAGCAAGGCCCAGGAAAGACGGAAATGGCATTGTTAGAAGCTGGTAGGAGCAAAATTAGAGGGGTTCTGCAAGGCAGTTTCACAGAGGACTCAACACTGACAGAGCTTCCTGCCAACAATATCTGGGGAATATTGCTCTGAGAGCAAAAGAAAGAGCACTGGGCCTTGAGCAGGGAAGAAATTAGAAGTGTCTGTCTCTGCCACTCTGATAACGTGAAGAATAATAATAGAGTGTGAGAAATAACGGTGGAGGGGAAAAAAAAAACAAAAAAAAAAAGCGAGGAGAAACTGGCAAAAGAAAAGCATGTCAGAGTTATAAAAAGAGACAGAGAAGGGAATTTTATTCATGAGCCTTCCAAATGCATTTGCCATTATCTCAAGCATGAGAATATTATTCTGCTGCTGTCAGGGGGCATGTGACTGGGGCTCCAGTCGTCAGAAAATCACTGCCAGCTGTCAGAGGGCCAAGCCATGAAGGGCGATGGGCCAACACCAATCACACTGTCAAGAAATGCATTTGCTTGTCTTGAGATTAGCAGTCTGGCCTCCAAAGCTTTGAGAGAGCATTGGCTTAAAAAACGGAGATAGTCATGTGAATGGCGCAGCGTGCCCAGCAATGGAAGCAGGGCATAGAATGCTCCTTTTAAAAGGCAATGAGAGAAGAAAGGTGTTCAACTCTTTCCAGTTGGATCTGGTGCATCAGGAAGGCACTGGATTGTACAGCATGTGTTTGCTCTGATGGTGTTAAAAAGAAATGAACCTACCCAGAATCACTGTTCAGACTTTGATTGTTGGAAGGTGATCATCTCTCTCTATTGGCACTGGTAAGGCTGCACCTTGAGTACTGTGTTCAGTTCTGAGCCCTTTGCTACAAGGACTCTGAGACCCTGGAGCATGTCCAGAGAAAGGCAACAGAGCTGAGAGGGGTCTGGAGCACAGGTCTTAAGGAGAGTGGCTGAGGGAACTGGGATGGTTCAATCTGGAGAAGTGGAGGCTCAGGGGAGACCCTACTGCCCTTGACAACTCTCTGAAAGGAGGTTGCAATGAGGTGTGGGTCAGCCTCTTCTCCCAGTTAACAGCAATAGGATGAGACAGAATGGCTCCAAGTTGCACCAGGAAAGGTGCAGGTTGAATATTAGGAAAAATTTATTCTCCAAAAGAGTGGTGATGGATTGGCACAGGCTGCCCAGGGAGGTGGTGGAGTCACCATCCCTGGAGGTGTTCAAGAACTGTGGCAATGTGGAACTGAGGGACATAGTCAGTGGGCATGGTGGGATGGGTTGAGGTTGGGACTGGTGAACTTGAAAATCTTTTCCAACCTTAATGATTCTATGATTGATGGGCTGATGACCTACAGCACCCAGCCCTGAGAGCATCACAGCTTCCTTTGGGAAAACTGACAAGTGATAGCTGATCTGAGCTGGACTTCACTGAATTTTATTACCCATTCCTTTAAGCATCGTCAGTCCCCTATAATCTGTATCAGTCACACCTGATTGTGGATGTGGCATCGTGCAGCAGAGCTGAAGCAGACAATTCAGACCTCAAGCAGCACAGTCTGCCAGCCTCAGTCAGCAATGCTTCTAGAGAAAGCCCCTGGACCAGCAGTGCTCGTTCCACAAGCTCTGTGCTACTGTGACAAGTGACAAACCTAGGCTTGCTTTTCGAAGCAATTCACAGGGTTGAGTCACCATATCCCTTCCACGAGACAGTCCAGTTTCTACCAGAAGGATATAAAGCCTTAATACAGTCCACGAAGGGTTACTGTAAAATGTAGTGGGCCATGGTTCAACCCCATATTAGCACTGCCTAACTTTTAGATCCCAACTACTGCGGCATTTGAACTCAGGAACCCATCCAGTGATTGAGACTGCCCACACCTACCACACTCAGCACTCCACATAGAGGGTTGTCTACTACCGTGGTCAAAGGGACTGCAAACAGAATGCAGAAAGTGATTCACTTTCTTCACTTGTTGTAATTAATCCATTCACACTGTAATCAAATAATTACATCAAACTTTTGAACAAAGCTTTTCAGAAAAGCATATCATGATGGATCAACTCTCCAGTTTTGTTATGACGTCTGTATTAAGTTTGGCTTGACAAATACCTGAGCACTGCCATGCCCAGAAGCCAGCTCTCAGTCATATAAATAAGCACTATACCATATGCATGATATACATATACATATACATCATTTGACAGTTGGACAACATGATTTTAGAGGTCTTTTCCAATCCTAACAATACTATAATTTATGATACTATAATGTGTATACATAAATAGTATATGTAAAATCAATTTGAGTGCATATATATACACACACATGTCTACAATATGCAGCATGCTGAGTCGTATGTGTATATAAATATACAGTATGTATATGCATATATAATATGTTGCATATTATATATATAAAACATTGACTTTTTACAGTATGAGACAATATGACTTGCTTCTTGGGGGCTGATGCCACCAACAAAGCTGAGATGGGAAACCTCCTTCTTTCCTTCTTTCCTTTCCTGCCCATTAATAAGCTCTGCTGCTGAGACCAACCGCCAAACAGACACTGTGTGAATGACCATGTGATGATCAGATGGAAGGAAGTTGCAAGTGGAAACGTACCATTGTATTTCCTTGCGCTTCCTTTTCTCCCCGTTAGTCCACAGGTCTGAATTATTCAAGCTACGTTAATAAAGTCAGTTTGAATTGTCTGAGCAGGCTCCCTTATGAATGACTTGTTACAAGAAAGAATTTGGCCGAGGTGTAAGTCGATTAGCTCACTGGTAATTAACTGATACCAGAAAAGTAACAAAGAATTTTTGCCAAGTAAATAATTACTTGATCTCTTTCCTCTCCTCCCCCTTCCTGCAGTAAAGAAGTATAACAATGGCTTCTTCAGATGAGCAGAATCTGTTTCGTTTCCAGGCTAGGTAGAAGAATTTGCATTTGCCTGGGGTAAATATGTGTGTCATCTTCCTAAGATCAAGGAAGAAAATAGCAGAAGCCTTCCCTCCTGTAGGTGCTGTGCAAATGAAGGTATTTTGATGGCTCTTTTTATTATTATTACTATTATTCTAGCATTTGACATTTTAATCTGCCTGTATCTGCTTGCTCCTAGTGGTTTTCTCCTTTTTCAGGGGTTTCTCAGAATAGCAATGCAAGGAAGTGGCTTTTCCTAGCAATGAGCCCAAATGCGAGGCAGCACACAATTGGATGGGGTGGGATATATTATCTTCCACATTCAGGCACTAATTGCCTCATTATACAAGAGAAAAAACGGTCTGTGGGTGCTTTTTTCTCCCAGCTGAAACTTAGAGAACGCAAGTGAGGCATCAGTAATAGCTAGCTCCTCTAATTCTATCCCTACAAGGATTCTGGGAAGAAAAACTGCCAATAATGACATTTTAAGCTGAAGTATTTGGAAGCTGACATTATTATGGGATGTGAGGCTTGCGAGCTGAGAGCCCTGTCTCAGTATTTCATGCCTAAGATGTTGAATGCGATCCATTAAAATAGAACCCTACAAGACTTTAGATTAGCCTGTCCCCGTCTCAAAATCAGTTTCTTGTTGCTTAACAACATGTTGCCTTAAAGATTTGCCTTAAGCCACTCTTGCACTGTTGGGATTTCATTCCTGCATTAGGAGGTCACAGAAATAAGCCCCTACTCAGTCTCCATCTCCCCACACCTGGAAAGTTGTTAGAGTGGGAAGGATCATCTCCCCCTGTGCCAAAACAACACCGTGATATAACACACAGATTTAACCTAAGATAGATTCTCTTATTGTACTCTCCCTAGAATCCTTTCTCAGCCCTTTTCCTAGGGACCTAGCTGGGACAAGAACATAATGAGAGGAATGCTGCTCTCACCATTGTAACAAACAGCTGCTTCAAGTTTTTGAGTCAAAGATGGACCCAGCGCTGCCTTGCCAAACCCTGGATAGAGACATGTTGCTCTCATCCTCCAGCATATCTCTTCTCTTAGGTTTTATAAGAGTTTTTAAGCTGCCTTAAGGACAGCATACTCCACAGGGTGATACAATATCTAAAAGCAAGGCTGCTTGCCATGAATGCCTGAGTTCCTGTCAACTGAGGTCAAAGCAGTTCCAAGAGTCCATTAGACACCCACTTGTCACGGGCCCTGCGAGCACAGAAAACAGAGCAGGAAGCTCACAAATCTCAAATCAGAGCAGAGTGCTTTGCAGAACTGAATAAGGAGATAAACAAGATTCAAGACCTTACCAAACTTCAGCCCTCTGAAAAAGCCAGACACTTGGACTCAGTACAGTTGCTGAAACATAAAACATTTATTGCTCTTGGACACAGAGCAGCTGGGAGCCATATGTGCTATTATGTGAGAGCTAGGGAAGATCAGTGACCCCAGGGCATCCTGCCTGGCCTTCTACTGCTGTTCTGAAACAATATGAAATGACAACACATAAGGAAGTGAACTGAGACTATAAAGCAGGATCCAACTTAAGGTTAACATATGTAAATACTCTCAGGAAAGTTCCTGAACATCTCGTTATTCTAAGATGAGTGTAACACAAATTAGCATGAAGAGAAAGATAGTTTGCTTTATTTTTTTTTTCTAAGGCAAACGCTGCTTACAAGTGTAAACAATGAATCTTTACAGTGTTGGGTTATGGCTCTTTAAAGGCATGTACTTCCAAGGTACAAAGGCAGACTGATTCCTGGGTTTGTTTGAAAGTCAAAGAGGTTGAAGCACCTGCCACTTGTGCTTTTAGAAAGTCTTTCTCCCTTGATCATCATTTGATATTTCAGCTTTTAAATTGGCGTACATTTAGCAGAAACACATTGCAGGGTTCTGATTCATACACAGGTGAATTGAGCTTAGATGACAGGAAAAGTCACTTGGCTGAGCTCTCCCTTTGCTCTTCTCCCAGTGCATTCTGCATCTCTCACAGGAGTGGCTGAACAGCAGGCTTACCTGCTCTGGGCCAATTTCAGACCCACAAATTACTGCAAATTGGCATCAATTTGATTTCATGCTAATACAATGGGCTGAAAGCTGCAGGTGTTAGGAGATGCCTATGCGTGCTGTCTACATTCAGGGTAGTAACCACTGGGTGCTGATAAAATTTCAGCTTAATCCATCACTAGGAGCAAACAAACACGCAGAATTTAGCACCCCCTTTCCCAAACACCTGCACTCAGCAGTTCTCGTTTTCATCAACACTTTTCAAGTTGTTGCATTCAAACCTGATTCTCTCAGTGCCTGGTGGTCACAGAACCCACAGAACTGGTGTCATCCACTAAGGCACCCATCTGCCAAAATGCATACAGTACCCTTGAAAATACAACTAAGAAGTCTTAATGACACCAGCAAGTTTCTGAGTGTTTATACGTTTCTAGGATCTGATGATGCTTTACAAATGCATGACTATTTAAAACTTCAGCACAGAGATCCCTACTTAGCGATCAACGGGGAATCAGTTTTGCTAAAGTCTACTGAACTTTCTTGGATCCGATCTTTCTTCATGTTAGGAAATGATTTATTTTTCCATTCATTCATGTGCCCGTAGTTGCTGAGATACTGCTTCAGGAATAATTATCATCATTCTAACAAGAGTGCTTATAAAATGCCCTTAAACTTCAAAGCACTTTACAAAAGAGTCCGATTCAGTCTCTCACCATCCTGCTTTTAGAACCTACTTGTGCTCTCTGCATATAAACCAACGGGATAAATTACAGGTTACACAGGATCAGCCTTGCAAGACTTAAAGACGTTAATGAGCTTCTTCTGTAAGAAGCAGAGAGCAGATGATTATCAGAAAGCTGCCAAGAATGGCAGTTTGAGCTGAAGTTTCTGAAAGCCAATATTTTCATGGGATGTGAGACTTCTGAGTTCTGAGACCCTTGTCTTAGGATTCCATGCCTAACTTGTTGACTATGGCTATAACCCATTAAAATACAATCCTAGAAACTGTACAGCTTCATAATCAATGTAGAATTTGACCGGGCAATTTGTAACACAATGTTCAGCTTTGTTTCTGAATCAATGATTGATACCTTTATTCCTTTCCTTATACCTTATTTATTCCTTATACCTTTTTTTCACCAAGTGGTGAAAAACATCTTCAAGGCAGTGCCAATTTTATCTCCTCTTACGCAGGCAATTACTGATGAGAGGGAATACGTACAGCCTTCTCCAACATATACAGCCAGAGTGAGTTCTAATAAAGCTGTTTGTTAGGACTTGTTTTATGTGGAAATTGAACAACCAGCAGAACAACCGAAGTTAGAGGGTTTGCATTGTGAAGGGAGCTGAGAGAAACGCTCTTCAATATTCAGGTGTCGTTTTCTGAATTTAACAGAGCACAGAAAGAAGAAATTCCTGAACAGCAGCCTCTTCCCATCCCCAAGTAAAATCCTATTGGATGCACATGCTAAATGTACAGGGCATATCCCTCTAGTGGTGTACACTGACACAACTTGACTAACTGAGCAGTTTCTGTTAGGTCGTGAGGTTTAGGGTGACACAGAGCACTAAGAAGAAAAGCAAGCAGGAGAAGACACAGGAAATTAATCCACTGGCATACGAGGGACATTTTTAGTGGTGCAGAAAATAAGCATTTCATGAGCTCTGTCTTAGTTTCCCTATTGGTTAATTCAGAAATGAGATATCCCCTCCATGTGTCTTACAGTTCACACAAAGTAAATATACCACCCTGGCACAGGTAGGTTTTACTATCTAGTTGGAGAAACCACATTTAGATGCAAATAACTTCAGGCTGTCACATTATATCCAGTGAGGTAATGTACACTGCAAAGCATCGCTCAGTGTTACAGGGGAAAACTACTGCATTTAATACGTGCTACTGTAAGAGCACACAGAAGTTATCTTTGTAGAAAATGCATTTACCTTTACAAAACAGATTGAGAAAGAAGAATGTGTTATAACGTAGCTGTCTCTTCAACACAGTGCTTCTGAGAGTGCAATGGCTGAAAGGTTTGCTGGAGGAATAAGTCAGAAATAAAAGGCTGTTGCGATGGAGAATCCTACCAAAACACAAAACAAATAAATGTTTCCCACCAAATAAATAAACATTCCCACAATCTATGTTATTGCACACCCCATAAAACCATGCGTTAATTTATCCTGCCGTTATAAAACCAGCTTCGTGTCAGGCTTCTTTTTCTATTGCAATTACAAACTTTGTCATGTCCATAATGCATTTGGTGATTAAAGAAACAAACGTCAATGTTTTAAATTATTTATTTACAACCAATTGTAATTGAATAGTGTACATACTGTTTGCTCCCATTTTGTACTCCTGGTACACAGAGGGAATATTTATTTCTTCAGTTCCAGAACTGCTATCATTTCAAACTTTGAGTTATTTTCTTGTTGAGAGCTTATAAATTTAATATGGATAATTATGATAAGAAAAGATAGATTAGAACCCCACAAACTTCCTTACCATAAGGAAGGAGCACGTTCAGAGAAGGGCAACAAACCTGGTAAAGGGTCTGGAGCACAAGTCTTATAAGGAGCAACCAGCTGAGGGTACTGGGAAGGTCCAGACTGAAGGAGGCTCAGGGAAAACCTTATCACAATCTACAACTCCCTGAAAGCATGTGGTGGTGAGGTGGGGGTCGGACTCTTTTACTGGGTAACAGTAATAGGATGAGACAGAACGGCCTCAAGTTGTGCCAGGGGAGGTTCAGGTTGGGTATTAGGAAAAAAAATTCTCGGAAAGAGTGAAAATGTATTGGCACAGGCTGCCCAGGGAGGTGTTGGAGTCAGTATCCTTGGAGGTCAGGAACTGTGCAGATGCATCACTGAGGGATATGGTCAATGGACGTGGTGGGGTTGGACTGGTATTGGTGATCCTGAAGGTCTTTTCCAACCTTAATGATTCTATGGTACGAACAATCGAATGCAACAAAAAGTTGCATCCACCAGATTAAAACTGTCCACACGTTCGTAAACAGTTCTGTGCTTTGGAATCGGTTTTGGTGATACTTCAAGACCCATTTCAAAAGTTTGAGTATGGGGAGGAAAATCTAGCTCTGAAAACAACAACAAAAAAAAAGGAAAATAAAAGAAAGGAAAAAAAGTGATGAAAAAAGGAAAAAAGATAAAGAAAAAAAAAAGAAAAAGGACAGGTTTACAAGGCATAGTCATTTTGATGACAGCTTGGCAGCCTAAATATTTTATCACTGCCATAACTAAAATCAATTTTGCTTTGGAGGCTTTCTATCATTACAAAAAATGTTGAAGAATTCTCTCTACCTGATGCTAAAAGCATTTAGGTTGGACCGAAGAAGGTGGGTTATGAAGTATACATTATAGTGCATTTGCACTTACAGTAGGAAATGGATGTATTCAGACCAGAGATTTTTCACATACAGAATCATGAAATCACAGCATCAATTTGAGTTGTAAGTTACAGCATCATAGAATTGTAGGGGTTGGAAGGGACCTCTAGAAATCATCCAGTCCAATCCCCCTGCCAAGGTAGGCTCCCTAGCCCAGGTTGCACAGGTAGATGTCCAGGAGGGTCTTGAATGCCTCCAGAGAAGGAGACTCCGCCACCTCTCTGTGCAGCTCCAGTGCTCCATCACTGCACTGGAAAGAAGTTCCCACACACATTTATGCAGAACTTCCTATGCTTCAGTTTGTGGCCATTTCTCCTCGTTCTATCACCACACACTGCTGAGAAGAGTCCAGCCTTGTCCCTTTGCCTCCCACTCCTCAGATATTGATAGACATGGATCAGATCCCCTCTGAGTCTGCTTTTTTCAAGGCTGAACAGCCCCAGGTCTCTCAGCCTTTCCTCATAAGGGAGGTGTTCCACGCCCTTTATCACCTTTGTGGCCCTCCACTCAACTCCTTCCAGGAGATCCCTGTCTTTTTTGTACCAGGGCACCCAGAACTGGACACAATACTCCAGGTGAGGCCTCACCAGGGCAGAGTAGAGGGGGAGGATCACCTGCTGGCCGTGCTCTTTTTAATGCACCCCTTCTTGGCCACCAGGGCACAGTGCTCACGGCCAACCTGTCATCCACCAGGACACCCAGTTCCCACTCCTCAGTGCATCTCTCCAGCAGTTCATCCCCCAACCTATACTGGTGCAGTTATTCCTCCCTAGGTGCTAAACTCTACACTAGCTCTTACCTTTGAAGGCCACCTGGTCCCACTCCCCTGCAATGAACAGGGACGCCTACAGGGTGCTGAAGGGGAGGTGAGGAGAAATAAGACGTAGAAGAAGTCTGAGTGTGTATATACACAATATGTTCCAGTGAATAATGGTGCTAAGAGCTGTGTTTAGCTCTCAAGGTCCGCCCGTACCCCCTCATTACGTCTTTGGTCTGAAATACAAAACGAACACAACGTTATCAGGCCCTTCCCTCGCGTCTTTTCTTCTTTTCCCACGTGCTTCGAGTCTTTTTAGACTGCATCTGCCTTTGGAAACGAAAAGCGTTCCGCACATTCCGGCTGTGAGTAGAGTACGCAGAGTGAGAACTAAATAAGGCATCAGCTGGGAGGAACCCCCGCGTGGGAGGCAGCGCTATAAAAAAAAACCCTCCTTCCTCTCACAGAAACGCTTCCCCTCCTTATTTAAAACCCACGGCTTAAAAGGAGCAGCCACATCCACGCCACCAAAACGACCCCGGGGGAGCCCGCCCTGCCCAAAAAAGGGGCGAGGACACTGCACCCGCACACCTCTCCCCCGAGGGCGAGCCCTCAGGCCGCCCTTTTCCCTCAGGTGGCCCTCAAGCCGTCTTTCTCTTCTCTACGCCGTTTACCCCTCACACAACCGCCCCACAGAGGGGCGAGCGGCCGCCGCCATGACAACGCGCGGGGCCTCCTCCACGCAGCTCCGCCTTCAGACGGGCGGGCTTAGCAGGCTTCCCCGCCCGCAGCTCTCCGGGGCCCGGCAGCCTTCCTCCGTCCCTCCCTCCCCTTCTTTTTTTTTTTTTTTTTTTTAATCCCCCCCCCCTCCCCCTTTTCGCTCCGCTGTGGCCGGGAGCCGGCTCCGTGATGGCTCCGGCCGTTGATCGGGAGGGTTATTGGGGCCCTCCGACCTCCACCTTGGAGTGGTGCGAGGAGAACTACGCCGTCTCCAACTACATCGCCGAGTTCTGTGAGTGGAGCCGGGCTTTCCCCACTCTCCCCCCTCCCCCCCCCCCCACCCGTGCCCTTCCGTGCCCCCCATGGGTGTTGTGAGGGTCCCTCATCCTACACGCTAGGCCCCAGGGTAGGGCAATTCCCCTTCCTCCGTGATCCTAAAGGGGGGGTGGGGGAGGGAAGGCCTACACTTCAGCCAGCCCTGGTGGGTGGGAGTGAATCCTTTCCCCCCCAAATCCCTGAGGTGTTCACTTGTCCCTTTTCCCCCACGTCCCTGCCTGAAGGAAGGCTGTTTCTCCCGACCCTTCTGCCCCAAGTCTGTCCCTTCAGCTTCCCCCTAAGTGGGGCAGCGAGAAGGTGGCTGAAGGTTGGAGAGGCTTTTGTGGGTTTTACCACTGGAATAAAGGTGTTTTTGCCATAATACGTGGATGACCAAGGAGTGGGGGCCTTCCCAGAGCACTGTGGAGCTGCTCAGGTCCGCAGCCATGAGCAGGTATCCTCATACAGAGCAGGTATCTTCAGCAGCCAGGTCTTGGGTTGCCCAGTTCCTTGAGGTGCTTTGTTGCAGCTGGATCCCACCTGTTGGCATAGCTCTGAGGAACAGCAAGAGGACGGGTTGCTGTTTGAACCTCAAAACTTTATTCCTCTGTGGCAATCAGGATTTCACATGTATTCCAGTGCGTTTCACAGGGAAGGTGTTTGAACTACACAGTCATCCGACAGGTTTGTTGGGTGCAGAGGGCTTGAGATGCTGTGTGTTGTGGTAAGGAGTAAAGAACCAAGCCCCGTCTCTGATGTTTTGTTGAAAATTTACATGTTTTTGTGTCCTGTAGCTTCAAAGGGCATAGAAGCTATGTGCTACCACCTGACAGATGCCCTCTCCTACAGAAATCTTTAACGTCCGTGTGATGAGACTGCTTTTGAAGTCTTAAAAGCCATAGGAAAATAGTTTCAAAACTGAACAGGCTCGTCTACCCTGAAGTGCTTGGAGTGGAAAGCCTGAAAGGCCTTTTGCATAGCTGGGATACTTCAGCAGCACTTTGGAAGAGCTTGGCATGCAGGAGAGTGAAGGTTCTGGGTGTACCCGCCGAGTTGCAACTGGGTGACAAACACTGACATGGGTGAAGGACCAAAATAAATAGTTGTTATTTATTGTTGAGGTTTTCAGAGTGTGGGAATGGGAAAGAGCAAATAACGTGAGCACAGATGGCATAGAAACTCAGAGGAAGAAGGATGTTGGTGTGTGTAGATTTAAGGCTGAAAAGAGGCTGCTTAAGAGAGGGCTTACTACTCTAAAGTGGGACAAACTTAGGAGCTCTTTAATAGAGCGACGCTTTTGCGGAGTGTGTATTTTTGTGTCTTCCCCTTGGCAAAAATTGGCTTGTGAGACATTTTACATAGGGAAGAGGAAGTTGTTACTTCATCCATGGGAAAACAGATTTGACTAGCATGTAAATTTTAAATAACCCCCGCGCTGCTGGGTGTGTGAACTGATAGCTTTCGTCTGCCTCGAGATTATGCTGGAGAAAAGTGAGATTAAAGGTGTGTGTTTAGGGGGTAAAAGTAAAAGGGGGCTTACTACGGAAGGTTTGGTCCCTCCTTATGGTTTTAGGGTTGGGGACCACAGTTTATTGGTCTGTCAGTTGTGCTGAAACAACTGTGTATAAAAGCTCTGCTGCAAGTTGCAGCATTTAAACAGGCCAAGCTTAACAGGCAAAGCAATTAAACAAAAACATTCAGAGAGCCAACAAACCAGAAAGTATGAAAATATTTTTTTATTGTTTCTCCCTGTTCTCACTGTGGTAATTTTTGACGTTGCAGTTGATTATTCTGTTTTTAAAACTCTGCTACTTCGTCTTACCTTACTGAATAGGGAAAATCAGTTTGGGGCAGCTCGCTGGTGATGTATTTAAAGTCTTTTCATTAAACCTTTATTGTAAATAACTTGTAAGAAATCATTGGAGACCCGAAGCTTCAAGGGTACTGACAGATCCAAATCAAATATTATGCTTTCTTTGGGTTTCTAAAGCACGTGAAGAGCCAAACTGAAGGCTTGTTTGTTTGGCAAATTAAGAAGGTAATGTGGTACAGTACTTTTTTCTGAAGCACATCAAGTTTGCTGTCTTCACATACCCCAAACACAAGGACTTGTATTCAAAGATTGATGCTTTTGTTAAGGAAAAATGCTTTTTCTTGCCTTTGAGTCCGCACCTAGACAGTTTTCCTCCCTTGTGGAGGTGGATGACTAACTGCTTTGTGTCCTCCTGATTGAAATGGAGAAGCAGATGAAGATAATTACTTCACCAGCCTGTGTTTGATGCCGAAATGACTCTTACATCCCTCACTGATACGTCTACTTTGTGGTGTAGAAATTCAGTCTGGGTTCCTAGGAGTTCTGGTTTCTTACGTGCTAGAGGGCAAGCAGTACAGGTGCATTTGTTTAGAACTGATCTTTTCCACCTCCCACTGTGTGTATGCTGAATTATCTGAGCTTTTGTGCACCAACAGAAGCGAAATAAGAAAAGCACTCCCCCTCCCACACTAACAGAATAAGTTCAAATGTAAGAAATGTTGCTTAGCACCAATATTACAGTTAATTCCTTATTTGGCTGATGTTTTAGGTCAGTTTAACCCATACAGTTTTTGGGGTCTGTTTTGGTTTGAATGTTTGTACGATGAGTATTCTGTCCTTCTCCTAGGCAAGGATGTGTCTTGTAGACCATGAAAAGTGGATAAAACTGATCTTCATCATTTTTTTGCTCTCTGTGGTTCCAAAGAGTTTTATAATTGGGGAGTAGGAGGATCTGTAGTTGGTACCAACTCAGTGTTTGGTTTCAGATCCGATCAAACTTCAGTGGTGTTTCTGGGTGTGTGGGATAAGGCCTTGTGCTGTTGTTGTCTATGAGTAATGTACATCACCTACAACAGGACTGCTTTGAAGTGGTGAAAACTCATGTTGGCATATACAGTGGCAAGCAGCTTCAGGCATCCAAGGAACTGGTCGAATCATTGATTTCTTTGCTTCTGATCCTGTGTTGCTATGTTCTGCCACCTTCATTTAAGAAAATATGCTTTTATTACCTTTTGTTCTCATTCAGTGCTTGTTTACCATGTTTCTTGAGCTGACCTTTCCTTATAGAAGGGATATTTAGGGAGGAAAAAAAAAAAAAAAGATAAAGCAGACTGAAAGAATGCCTTTGATTCAGGTCAGGCTGGACTGGGCTCAGAGCACCTGGTGGAGCTGTGGGTGTCCCTGTTTATTTCAGGGGAGTTGAACCAGATGGCTTTAAAAGGTCCCTTCCAACTCAGACAACTCTGATTCGAGCCACTTCTGCTGGTGTTTCTGAAATCCTTCCTATTTCTTGTGTAGATGAGGGGAGAGAGGTGAGAAGGCTGTTGCCTGTGTTGTTAGATGCAAGAGGGCTCATTTGCATGTAGAGTACTATCAGAGAGTTCTCTGTATTGGAAACAGCACAAAAATACCTGTGTTTTCTTAGAGCAAGCCTAAAAAAACCCACACCAATTGAGCTGTCTACAGACAACTGGATCTCCGTTTTGCATGAGGATCGTTACTTCGAAACTTACCAACGTGCTTAATTTACTGACAGCCAGGAAAACATCCTGAATATTGAATTTTGTCTGCCTCGTATGTGCTGTCATCTGTTCCTCTCGAACACCCCGCTTTATTTTGCTTCCCTCACCAGAAGCTTTGTAAAGGGGCCAGAGGCTGCTGAGCTTGATGCTACTGTGTGAGTAAAAATAAAGAAAGAAATGAAATGAGATAGAGCCAAACTGTCTGGCTTCAAGAGCTGTGTCTGTTCTTCCTATGGTAAAGTGGCAGGTGAAGGAAGGATCGTGAGGATTAATTGGGTGTGATCAGCCCAACTGCCTGGCTGCAGCTGAATTATTTAAAGGCATCATGAATCCGATGATTTCTAAAGTGCTGTTTAAAAAGAAGACAATGTCACAGCCCTGCAATTTTTAAGACTGAAAGGGATTTGAATGTGCAGCTTTAATGACCTGATTGCAGGAAGCTGCATCACACATTTCCTCTTTAAATTTATCAGGTTCCTTCAGGGAGCTCCCTCGACTTAGGGGGGGGGGGGGCAAGAGGAATAAAAAGGTAAGGGGAAAATTGAACTATTTGATGGTGGCTGTAATGCCAAGTGGAGTGTACAGAGCAGTGTTGAGCTGTGGGATGCTTTTCACCGTGAACACTTCTCACTTGGACTTTTGTGCTGTGGACAAAAGGAAGTTGATAGAGGAGTCTCTTTCTTCGGAGAGGAATAGCGCAGAAGGAAGCTCATAAGGCAGACAGCTGTCTCCGCTGTTGTGCTCTTATTAAAGACATTAAGTAACTTTAATGTTGCGTTATTATTATTTCTCTTCCTAGTTTCCATGTGATTATACTTGGAAGATAATCTTGTGGCATTGTGGCATAAATCCAATCGGTGGCCGGTCACGAGTGGTGTCCCCCAGGGCTCAGTACTTGGGGTTGTTCCTGTTCAGCATCTTTATCGGTGATCTTGATGAGGGGATCGAGTGCACTCTCAGTAAGTTTTGCAGATGACAGCAAGTTGGGAGGGAGTGTTCATCTGCCAGAGGGAAAAAAGGTGCTACAGAGGGACCTGGATAAACTGGATTGATGGGCCAAGGTCGGGTACTTCATTTTGGTCACAACAACCCCAGGCAACCCTACAGGCTTGGGGAGGAGTGTCTGGAAAGCTTGCTTGATGGAAAGGGGCCTCGGTGTGCTGAGGGACAGTCAGCTGTGTGGCCAAGAAGGCCAGTGGCATTCTGGCCTGTATCAGGAACGGTGTGGTGAGCAGGACCAGGGAAGTCACCCTGCCCGTTATTCAGCACTGGTGAGGCTGCACCTTGGGTACTGTGTTCAGTTTGGGGCTCCTCAATACAGAAAAAACATTGAGGTGCTGCAGCAGGTCCTAAGAAGGGCAACAAGGCTGGAGGAGGGCCTGGAGAATATGCCCTACGAGGAGAGACTGAAGGAACTGGGGCTGTTTAGTCTGGGGAAAAGGAGGCTGAGGTTAGACATTATTGCTCTCATTAAATACCCGAAAGGTGATCACAGTGAGAGCAGGGTTGGTCTCTCCTCACTGGTAACAATGACAAGACAGAGGGAAATGGCTTCAAGTTGTGCTAGGGGAGGTTTGGATTGGATATAAGGAAAAACTTCTTTACAGAAAGGGTTTTTAAGCCCTGGGGTAGGCTCCCCAGGGAGGTGGTCGAGTCACCATCCCTGAAGTGTTTAAAAACCATCTGTTTGTAGTGCTCAGGGACATGATGTAGTGGTGGGTTGGTAGAGTTAGGGCAGTATAGTTAGTTTGAGGTTGGACGTGATGATCTTGAAGGTTTTTTCTGACCTGAGCAATTCTATGATTGTCCTGATAATTCTTCTTTTATTTATTTGTTGGTCTTTTTTGTCTCTAATCCATGATGCAGCTCTAGCTGTCATCTCATGACAGCTTAATTTTCTCTTTTTACAGCTTTCATTGAGAAGCAGGGTCAGAGGCTTCAGGAGAATCCAAATTTGTCCAGTGAACTAGTTCTCCTCTATCCCTCACCTTGTGGATATGCTTAAAACTTGATGGATGCTGCAGCAATGGACCACGTGTGTGTTTGTCTGCTGATAGTTGCGCAGCTATTAAGCGACGATGAAAGTCTTAAATATGCTTTAACAAAGCGGTTAATTACTCTGTAATTAGTGCTTCACATTCAGTACTTGTACAGCTGGCACTTGGACATCTGCCACTCCAAATGGTAACAGAGCAGTGGCATTTGTACAGTTTAATTCTGCTACATGCAAACTAAAGCAGAGAAACTTATGAACTGCATGGGATGAATTTGTGAAGTATGTATTATTAGCTTGGCGTGGGAAGGTTAATGTAAAATAAATTATGGTAAGGGAGCACTGCTGACTTCTGAATGCCTTTAAATGAGCCTTTGGTGACAGTCGTCATAATTGAAAAACAAAAATGTCTTTAATCTGTTTGGAGTTTGTCTTTTATTCTCCAAACTGCTGTTTCTATAGTGTGTTATTCCATACTTGCTGGAGCCTTTCACAGAACAGTGGGGAAGATGCTTTCTAAACAAAAGAATAACAATAATCACTGCAGAAATGTTCAGAGGAACTCAGTGTGGTTTTCAAGCCCAGAAGGTCATCAGTATGTGGTCATTTTATCCTGCAGTGCCTGTGAGCACTATTTGGCTATTTCTGCCTCTTTTTCAGTAGCACAGAAAGGTTCACAGATCATGCAAGGTTAAAAAAAATGCAGAGTTGTTAGTTCAAATTATGTATCAAATAATAATATGTACAGTGATGTCCAACTGCAAATAGTTCTCAGGTCAAAGCTACCTACCTTTGGCTTTGAGTTTTCTGTGGGTGGAACTCTTCATGCCTGCCTCATTAATTACAGCCATTTTTCAGTCCATTAGCAGAGAAGAAAAGCTGCTACCTGAATTGGAGGTGCTTGACTATTTTGGTAGTTTTGGAAGTGTTACAGAGAAGTCAGGAAGGTGTCAGGTCATACGAAATTTCTAGAGTATGTTACAGCTCAGAAAACAGAAACACACTTTTAGCTCTGATCTTTTTACCACTCACAGATCTGAGTATCTGAATGTCCCACACAGGCAAGCACAGCATAGAGTCACAGTTATTTTGATGGGCAACATTTAGGTTTGAGAATTTGGGCGCAGCACCTCTTTGTGCAATTGAAAAAGTGAGTGTAAATACTCAGGTTTCATGTTCTAGCTCACATATCTGCGTGCCATAGAATTCTTAACGTTGGAAAAGACCTCAGAGATCATCTACCCAACCATCAATCCATCACCACCATGCCTGCTAATCCATGTCCCTCAGTGCCTCTAAAGAGTCTTTTCCAGGCTTACTTTTTTCAAAGAGTTAATTCCCTTTAAGGACTGTGTTTCATAGTCACTGCAGTCGGTGACTGAAAAACTGACGTTTTCTCAGTGCAGTCATTCTCTGCAGGATTGTTTCCTCCTTCATCTGTATAGCCCACAGACCTCTGCCAGAGGACACGCTCCAGTGTACCTGCAGCTTGGGAGGTAGCAGCTGTCTCATTCACTCATTTCTGATGACAGAGGTACCCTTGATGCTCAGCCCCTCCAACCATCTGATGTTTCTCTCCGTTTCTTGGCCTTTCCAACTGGTGACTCAACCTGCCTTCCACATTGCAGATCTTTCCTGAAGGGAAATTCCAATCTTTATTTCCAGATTGAGATTGATGTCCAGCAGCAGTTTGCTTCCCAGTTGTGTCCAGGGGCGGTAGTTTATTTCATCATTTTTGCTTGTCTTTGGTTTTACTGGAGAGATATTATTCCTCGGTTCTTTAGATTTGTTTTCCAAATCCAGTGTCCTTGGAGTGACCTAGCAATGATACATGCATCTCTTAAGGAATCTTCAGCTGGCTGTGTGAGCAAGAAGTTATTTTCCCTTGTAGCCTAGTCCAAGCAATGTTGTACTACTGATTCTCCTCTCTTAAAAGAGGAGCTGGAGCTGATGACAAGAGCTTGTGCTGGTTCAGCTGGGCGACTTTCATACCTTTATTCTGAGATTTGACTTTTGGGTTTGAGGGGAAAACTTGCTCTGCTTCAGGAAGGAAGGCAGACAAGCAGAATTAGACAAAATGCTGGGGGTGAGCTGCACGTCTGCCTCTACCTGTGAGTTTGTCCCAAGTGTGGGCATCTGGGACAGCATACTTAATTCACACCAACCCTTCTTACTTTTCAGTTTCTTCCTTCATGTTTGTTTCTCTGTGAGCTCAGGTGTATGGCAGTGGATGTCTGTGTATGTCTTGTATGATTTCCAGCTAGTAAGATTTCAATGTATCAACCTTATGGTCATAAAACGTGACCGTAGAAGCTCTTATACGGTGCCTTAATGAGCTCATTATTTGCAGTGAAAGTTCAAGATACCACTGCCCTGTAAGCTGGATTTTCAGTGATTGCTAATTCCAATTGGATAAGGGCCTTCGTTTGGACAGGATCCAGCATCCAGAAATCAGATGCAGTATTAGATCAAAGGAAGAAGTCTGTAGTGCTGTTGTCACATAATTAAGCATTAATAATACCCTGGAGCACTGACGATCCTGGGACAGAGTAATTCTGTCCACTGTATTAGCTCTGTCATTTGTTCGTCAGGTTTTTCCATCCTCCAAAGTCAAAGCCATTTGTTAGTTTAGGCCGAGGTCTGCTTCCCAACTGGAAAGCATGCTGCACTGATCCCTTCTGATGGGTGCTTTGACCTTACTGTGAAGAAGCCCAGGGCTCCCTGAAGAATTACTTGCATATCTTCTTTGTGAAATAGTATCTGCAGATCTGGCTTGCTCTGAAAGAGTTTCCAGCACTGCTGTGCCACTCAGGACAGCCAGGTCTGTTCTGGCCCTGGACTGCAACAGGCCAGGGCATGCTCCTCCCATGGGACACAGTTCTTGTCAGGCTCTTGTTGATTTATAAATAAAGATTTATATATGTCAGAGTTGCTCTGGGTGATATTTTGCTCATGAGTAAAGGTACCTTACCCCCTCCCCTCCCTCCCAGTCCTTTTTGCAGCCATGGAAATGAGCAGAAGGGGAGAACAGTCTGGAGAAGCAAAAGGCTTTTCTTCAAACTTTAGATTTGATAACAGAAGCTTAGAAAGAGAAATCAAAAGCGAGGTGCTTGTGTTCATAGCTCGTTGTTATCTGCTGGTCAGTCTTCTGCAAATGGGTGCATTTAAAGCTGCCTCCACAAAGCTGCAGCTAGCTGCAGTGATGTGGGAGATCTTGGCTTTCTTCAGAAGCAGCAGAGTGAAAACTAGGTGAGCCCTGCTGGTTCATATTGCTCGTGCCTCTTTGGAAGTGATGACTGTGGACTCTAACAAGAATTGAATTGCCTAGACACTTAGGGAAGTAGCAGAGAAGTGTGCCGGGGCAGTGAAATCGTTGAGCAGATGTTGTTTTCCTTCACTTAACCAAGCTGCTATGGCTTTGTGGTCTGTGATATCACAGTTGTTTTTCACTCGGGCATTTGGGACTTGGTGGCTGTTAAATCTTTTAAGGCTCAAGTTAATCTTCCTGTGATACTCTGTCTTCTGTACAGTGTCCAACGTGAGCACAGTACTCGAATGCTAAAACTGAATCCGTGCCACTTACATTTTTCTTGTATTTTTTTCCTTCCTCCGTTGTAGACTGAAGAGAAATGTTTCCTTTTCCTAAATATATCCCATTGAAAGGCCTTCTATTCATGTTTCTTGCCCTTAAACTCTACCGTGCTGATTTCCATATGTCTTTTGTGTTATATTTTCTTCTGCTTTTCCTGTACTTTTCCTACTTTTGTCTCAGACCTATCCTCTCAAAGATTCCTCTGGCAGTCTTTGGGCCAACAGTTGTGCTGAAAATTGGTTCATTTTGTGTTTGATTTTCAGCTGTTTGATATCTTTGTACAGTTGAGCTCCCTTCTGCCCAAACGCCTGCCAGCTAACATACAAACTGTTTCTATGCAGCTACTTCATTAAACAAAGATGGTGTTTAAAGCTTTAGTTTTCAATTCATTGTATTATCTCTTCCCGTATTTGGTTTAGATTGTGTGATTGTTGAGTTTAGACTTCAACCTTACTCTCTTTGGGGAGGAGAGTCTTCATTTTTACATAGATAAATAGCTTTTGCCAACACTTGTGGGCTAATAGGCAACTGCTTTTTTAATTTTTTAAGTGAGAACATGCAAGCTGAGTTGAAAAGACAAATGAACAGTGGTGAAAGAATAGAGAAATAGCAGTCCAGGAGGAGAGAGCCTTCAAATGTTGGGTTAGCAAATGAGGTACAGAAGTCCTTGCTGGAGGTTGTCACCTTAATCAGAAACTGTTAGAGGTGGCACATCTAGGAGAGGAATGCCTACCTAAAATAAATCAAGTTGGGTGTTGAGGAGTGAACAAGAGGAGTAAGAAGAGTCAGTAATTTCAGAGATCAGATAGAAGGGGTTTTTTTCATCATGTTTTGTTGACAGCCATACAATTCTTAATTTAAGATGGTCATGCAGAGAAAAAATGGCAGTTAATTATGGATGGGGATTTCTTCTATTTTACTGATGGGAGAGGAGATTTCACCAAATAGTACCGTGGTGTCTGAGTCAGGCTGTGGTCACTACTAGTTCATCATCTCAGTGTGTTCTATTTTTACATTTATCACACCCCATCTTCCCTTTCATTTTCCTTGAATCCAGGTGGGATGAATCACCAGTAGGAGAGACTTCCAGCAGACTTTTATCAAGCTGGACACCTGTGAGAAATCCATGATGAAAGGCAGGAAAGCAAGAGGGTTTGGATTATGAAGAAGGCCTTCTGAAGTTAAAGCTGCAATATCTTGAAAAGAGCACTGAGCCATGTCATTTTCTGCCACTCACCTTTTCAGTGAGCACATTGGGCTGCCCTGTGCTGCACTGTGCCTGGGAAGGACCTGCCAGAGCCTTTGAGACTGTACCCACTGGGTACTGTACATCAAGGGACTCTATCTGGAGTGAAGATGGAGGAGGATGAGCTGCATGTACTCTGGTAGCTCACTGTCAGCTGCCAGAGGCTGTGCTTTCTGATTTCAGAGAGCCTCAGGCTTAGAGGAGTTGGTGCAGGCAGTGAATGTGAAGCCAGTGCACCGATCCCACTGTAGGAGAGGAAAGGTGAACAAGAATGAGTTAAGTATGATGAAAATTACATTAAATGGATGTTCCCTGTAACAAACATCATCACTTCAGTTTTAATATTTCAGTTTTTAATGTTGGTTCAAGAGTAAGCCTTCCCTTCTTCGTTGCTTCTTTGCAGCCTGACATCAACTTGTCTTAAAATAACATTTTGGATATGTTTTTATTTTGTTTCCCAGTAAAGGCTGCAATAGCAGCAAATCTGCCCTTCAGCAATGAGCTTATCATATGTAATATTCAAACTTTACATCATCTCAGCCTAATCTCTTTACACTTTGATTGCATTTTCCAGCTGTAGGCACTTACTTTCAGTGTGCTTTCTAGATTGATATTTCAAATGATGTGCCTGTGTTAACTGTTCTAACTTCAAATTTACTTGCAAAATCCTTCCAGG
Source organism: Callipepla californica brunnescens (assembly GCA_023055505.1). Lineage (NCBI taxonomy): Eukaryota > Metazoa > Chordata > Aves > Galliformes > Odontophoridae > Callipepla > Callipepla californica. The sequence goes on along the minus strand of JALIRH010000001.1, from coordinate 121,488,069 downwards.
TGTACTTCCAACTAATTGGTCTGGTTGTGTCTTAGGTGCACATTTATCAGGGAAACGATGCTTTCTTCTCCACGAGGTTTCCTGTATTCCAGAAAAGTGGTGTGTGAAGATGGCATATCTGCTAATTATAATGGAAATGAAGTCTAGTGAGTTGTCGATGTCTTAGATTGGAAATAAAATATACTGGAAAGGAGGTGTTTGCTGTCCCGCTTGTTAAGGCTTCATGCCAACTCAAAAAAGTGGTCAAGGATATCTTCTGGCACTTGTTACTTTCTCAAATACCATTATGTTTAGTATAGTACTCCCTTCAAAACCCCCGAAATATTTATTAATGTTTCGAAATACCTTGCAGTGTGGGCAGGCCTAGATGTGTTAGGCATGGGTAAAGCCATAGGAATTTAATTAGCAAGACTGGCCTTCAGTAGTGAGGAAGTACATATAAGGCAGGACAAGCAAAACCCACAGCAGCCTGGTTGGGCACCTTCTGTCCTTGGGGCTCTTGAGGTGGCAGAAGGGACTGTCCCTGCTCTGGAATCCCAAAGTGAGGTATCACGTTGATGTCTCGGGCAGATGCTCTTGCCACAGCTGGTTCATTCCCATACAGAAGAGATGCTGAGAATGTCCTGTGTCCTTCGCACTCTCAACTCGTACCCTCAGATGAATCACACACCCACATTTGGGGCAGTCAGATGCTTTTCCTTCTTTTTGTGAAGAAGTCCATCAGGAGGAAAACTCCATTATGCTGAGCACTGTAAGAACTGGTAATTAAATCAGTGTTTCTGGAAAAGCATATAGTTCTTACTTCTCACTTTGCTTCTTCTAATTAAAGTTCAGATGTGGTTAAGTCAGTTATTGTGTTAGGTAAGGGTGGGACAGTGGCTGGAGATACCCTCTTCTAACAAGTCTTCCTCTTGCAGAGGTATTAAGGATAAATACACAGAAGGTTGGGGTAGGATAGCTTAATTGTAACCCAGAGCAATTCAGAAGCAGTTTAGTAGCAAGTGCTTTTGTAAGAGGCATAGGAAGGAGAGGTTTGAGCGTTAGAAAATACACCCACACTTTACAGGTTTGAACCGAGCTTTCTCACGTGTGCTCTGTTAGTCAGCAGCACTGAGAGCTTTCTCTTCTAATTACCTTCTACACTTTGATTGTTTTGAAGAGCACAAATGTGTCGTGAAATACTGTAATCGGAGTAGAAACATCCATGGAAATAGTGGCTGAATGCTTACACTGAATGCCAAGGGAATGATTCTGCAGCTGGAATATGAAGTGTGTAAGGCTGTAAGTCAGTGCTTACTTGATGCAGCACGTTGGAAGCGCTCGTGAAGGAGCACTGGAGATAAAAATCAAATCGTGTTGTTAATAATTATTGTTTCCCCTAAAATTGCCTCATTACCCCTCCCTGATCCACTGAGTCACTGGAGTGGTTTACCTGGATCCAGAGAAGGCCCAGCAAGGTAGAAGCAGCCAAAAGCTGCCGAAGCACGAGTCTGGGATGCTGACTTCAAACATGAAGCCTCCTATCTGGCCACCTTTTTTTTTTTTTTCATTGTAGTACTCCTGATTGCTTTTATCTGAACCCCTTCTGACTTGTCCCTCTCAGACTTTCCCATAATAGTATGCTAAGGTACGATTCGTTTTTGCCAAAGCCTATACAGAGCTGTGTCAATACGGTATTCCTTTGTCATACGCTTAATCTATCACAATTTCTGGTGGTCTTCTATCGACCATTTTAATAACCCATTAGTTTGTATTGTGTCTGGAGCAATTTTCATGGCTATTGAGTAAGTTTTCATACGCAGCTTATACAGTTCAGTGGTTACTTCACTTTGTTTCCTTGAGTGTTTTTCCCATGTTGTTATTTCAACTGTGATGACTAATGTAAGTTGCAGCTGAATTGCCACAATAACTTCAGTTAATGTTGGTGTAAAGGACATCCAGGCTTCAGTAGCATATGGAAAGGCAACATGAGGAACTACAGGAATCTGTCATTTAAAAAGTGCCTTCTGTTTTTCTCTTAAGGTCAGTGTTGGTCCAGTGCTCCAGCCTGGAGTAACTGTGTTGGCTTCTCTGAATAACAGGAAGCTGACATCGATCTTTCATGCGCATTAGCAAGTAGGGAGCTCAGTAATCACCTACTGGCAGAATTCCCGTCAGGATGACTCGCTTTTCTTCCCTCAAGGTCCTTCTGAAATATCAAACGGAGACAGGAGTTTTCATTTCCTGACGCTCTGAAGTGCAGTTATTGTGGACTTTGAAGAGGAAGATATTAAAAATGGCTGGTGGAAGTTGAAATCTAATTGCTGGACAGCCCTCCTGGTGCTAACTTAAGTGAAAGCAGCTCAGGATTGAAGGCAGTAGCCAAGCCAGCTGATTCTGTGTAGTTGCGTTTTCTCAGCAATTATGAAATGCTGGATTTTGGAAAGTCAGTGATGCAAACCTCTCTTGGGCTCTGACTTAGTTATGACTGACTGATAATATATAGCATGTACTGTACGAAAACTTGCTGAATTTTCTTCAAATTAATTCCTCTGCTGATGCTCTCAGTGCTGTGATGGGTGAACTGTGAAGCACTTCTGTCTTAGCAAGGACTCCCATATTGGATTTGACTGAGTTTCTGGTAAGGAGATGTTCTGGAGTCCTCTGTTGTGTTTAAGCTGTCAGGCTGCTTACTCCTTCAGATTGTGCTGTGCAGCATGGTATGCACACAATGGAATAGATGATTTTTGCCTCAAAAATCTTGATTGTTTTCTAATAACATGATACATGATGACTTTATAGGAGCTTAGCTGTATATCTTTGAGAACGTAGCATCCACATCCACTTCCCTTTCTTGTGTTTCACAGTGAGCTGCAGTTGTATTTAAGGGGAGGTTTGAAAGCCTGTAATGAATATCATGATTCTTACGAGTTTTTAATATAGAGTTGGCATCTTAAACTGGAAAAAAAACAAACAAACACTACATCGTTCTTTGCTATCTGAAGGTGACAGTTATTTTTGTTGTTGGTTTGAGTCTTGTAGCAACCATACTGGATTGAAAAGTCTTCATTTGTATGTGAGACAGCCAGATGGAGAGCAGGAAGGAGAACGTCTTAACATTTGAAAAGGTCCTTACAGTTGGTAAATCTTAACTTATTCTGTGTACAAACACAGGAGAAGGGATCTCTTAACACTGTAAATCATGCAGATCACGTTGCCAAAAGCAGAAGGTAGTAATTTTTGCTGCTTCTTTTATATACCGCTTTTCCTCCTTCGCTGAAAACATTCCTATTTTCTCTCTCTCTGTACTGTGTTCCTGATGCTTCTGCATGCTTGACATATTTGCAACTTCGCGTGGTTTGTCCTTGTAATTTCTCATCCACATTTATTGTAGAAATAACTTTCTGATGCAGGAGTGACTACATCTTGGGGAAAACGGAAAGTTTATGGAAGTAGGGTCCTTCAAATGTGTGTACCTTAGCTATACCAAGCTCTTGAGATAGGAGTAGTTAGTATACTGTGCCCACGTTTGCCTGTAAATGCTATTTCCTCTATGGTTTAGACCAAAATTATAAACAAACCCTTAAAACTATGTGATTTCAGTTTCCATACAGATCTTCATGCATTTATGATACTAAGTATATTTCTAAAGGTCTGAAGATGACTGTACATGCATCGAGGGGAAAAAGAAAAGGCTAGTCAGTTTTGCTGCTGTATTTATATAACAGGAGGCAGATGTGGTGAAACACAGAGCTGTCCAGGAGGTGAAGGCTTGTTGAAATGATGATCTGATTTCATTTTGGTACAGTATGGTGTTCTCCTGATGAATAAAACCATCCTCTGAAACGATGGTTTGCATTAGAGTTGTCTTGAAAAACACTTAGGAAAATTGGCAAGGTTGGTCATCCAGTCTGCCAGTTAACGTGGTTAGAAATTAAACTCCTGCTTGACCTGGTACCACGTGTAATCTTCGTGGTCAGAGGCCACTGTGTCTCACAGCTCCAGTGTTAGAGCTGACCGAGCTTCACCCTGAAGCAGCAGGCAGCCCGTTACTGTTGTGAAACAATTTATAAATGATTCCTCCTCACGGGAAAGCTATTTTCTACCTTCTGGTATGCATTTATTTAAGGTTACTTTATATCTATTTATTCATTTGCCAGTGTTATTCCTTATTTCAGATAGCTCCCTTTCAACTATGGCATCTCCCATGCTGTATTTGCAACGCCTGGTTTTATTCCCTCAGGCCTTTGTTTTATTAGGCTGGATGAGCTGAACCTTTTTTGCTCCTTCTCGTGTTGTAGGTTCCTACTTGGCCTTCATGCTTTTCTTTTTTCTTTTATTGGTAAATACAGAACAGTGTTCCATTGGTGGCTTGCGTGAAGATGTTACTATTTACCTGTCTATACTGCAAATAATTTTTGGAGTTTTGGTGCCTGCCTTCCAGAGATGACTTGCTCATGGCCATACCATCTCAATTCACTTCTCTGCCTCTTCAGGTAGATTCATCCAGTGTTTGAAATAAGGATGCGTGTTGAAAGCCATGTTCTCGGCCATCATATTTAATCCTGCTTCTGTTATTTTGGTCTATGAAATCAGTCATTTTTTCTTGTGATAACCTAGTCCTCCTTTCTGTGAACAGACAGGCTGAAGATAAAACACTGAGAAGCAGACTTCAGTCAATAAAGAAATATTAGGTTCTTTAGGAATCCAGTACTGAGAATAAAGAATGTTATACAGAGTCAAACCCAAAGTCCATCCACATGCAGTCACTTCATTCCTGATACAATTAATTTCTTGTAGACATAACTAATGATCTCTTTAATTATTTTGGATGTTTTGTGTCCTCTCTTTAGTTACAGGTTCTCCGTTCTCTTGATTTTTTTATTTCATTCCCCGGAGAAGTTTACTTCATTCCCATGTTCTTGTTTGTTCAAGTTGGGCATTTTTTTACTTTTTTTTTTTCATGAGTATCAGGTAAAAATAGGTACATATTGTTGTATATTTATATTTACAGTTTAACTTTCCATTTTCAACTTCATTATCTGTTTCCTTTAAAACTTGCTTGTTAATTACCTTCAGAGCAGTGGGGCTGCTGTTACTCGACACCTTTTTCTTTTTGGGGATTGTTTGCTAATACCTGTGCATATCCCACTGCTGTTTTCAAGGGAATTAGTAAAAAAATAACTTTTGATGAATTGATGAAATATTCTATATGAGGATAATCCTGAAAAAAAACAAGCATGAAATCCACGCTCCTGGGGACACTAGATTGAATAAATGTCTTGTTTTTGTTCTTGAAATAAGTAAATGTGCCAGCAGTGTGCTGCAGAGCTCCGTTGCTCCCCCACTCCTATTCCCTTTATTTAAAAACAAACCAGCATAATTTTCAATAAGTGTTTCCCAAATGGGCTTGCTTAATCCATGCTCTAAATGTTCTGAATAATATGGGCTAAAAGCTGCCCAGGAGGAGTGTGAGGAATTTGCAGCTACATTAGGTCTGTGGCATTTCCTATCCCAGCTAGATGGTCTTAGATTAAATGCTCATAAATTTTCAACAATTTAACGTAATTGTAACTTTACAGGAAGTATTGAAGCCTTTGTTTTCTTACAGAAGAGTCTCTTTTCTGTCTTCCTATATCCATTAGCAGTTTCTTATCCTGCTGCAGATGGCTTTGAAGGTCACGTGCCTTCCCAGCTATGGGTAAACAACATGGTATTTCTTTTGTTCAGCACTTCCATGTTTGAGTTTTTGCCAGATTTTTGACAATTTCATAATAAAGCGACCTTAAAGAATGATATTTACATAAAGCCTAATAAGATCTCTGTAAGATGGGTGTATTTGACAACTCTTTTGGAAAGCAGAGGATTTGTTATCCAGGCTATGTAGCCTTTGCTCCACCTTTTGAGGTTAGCTGACGTCTCTGCCTGATTTGTGGGTGGTGGTGATGGTGGTGTACCACACAATGCTGCATTTTCAGCGGGTTTCTTCCAAACCTGGTCTCCTCCATCGCTGCAGGAACCATCACTGCAGCAATGTGCTGATGGGTTAATCGTTCCCCAGAGATACAAGGCATTCAAAAGGCCTTTTTATATTGGTCCAAACTTGTGTGTATTTGCAAAGCTATTTTTGTTTCAGCTGGGCTTCTGTTAGGTGTCTATTTCTGCAGACTTTCAGATGTGATTTTTATCTGGTCAAGAAGAGTTTTGCATGGGATTTTTGTTTCCAGAAGTTCTGTAATCACAGAATTGTAGGGGTGGGAAGGGACCTCTAGAAATCATCGAGTCCAGCCCTCTTGGGGGTTTTGTGATCTTAGTTTGGTAGTTTCCTCTTTTTCTCCCGTGTGGATCTTGGAGGGTAGATCTGAAAGCTAGATGCTTGAATGCAAGGAGTGGTTCAGACATGGATCTTCTTCTGAACACAAAGGGCAGAAATAACATGAATAACATTTTTGGACTCTCATTATCTTCATACATTGTGCTTATCATCAAGATCTTTGGAAACCAGACTTTACATTTTGTCTATGTATATTTAACTGATGGCACGTGAAAATTTGCAGCTAAATTTATGCGAAGGTTCTGCCTTCTTATCTATATGCTCTTGCCCAAATTTTAAGTTCATTTCATTCTCTTTTCTGGTTGGGCTCAAAGGCTGAATCTGAATCCTCTCTGCTGAGAAATGTGCTATTTCCTTTTGCTTCTCTTGTACTTCTCACCATTTCATTGCACATTTCCAGTGGCCAGGATGCTTTGAAAGGATGTTTAAATCAGGATAGCAGAGTAGTCTTAAGAAAGAAAAGAAAAGAAAGGGTTCCTTCATCTTCCCCAGCACTGGGAAGGCCGTCTTGCCCCCTGGTATGAGAGCTGGGCTCTGTGCTTGTTCGTGCTGTCTCTGATCTCTGCAGCACATGCGTCATTCCTTTGTGCTGCATCCCAGCTTCAGCAGGAGGGTTGAAGAGCAGCGATATCTTGCTGAAGCCTTTGATAAGCTTTGACAGTTGCCTGTCACACTGATCGTTAGGGGCTTCTAACTTTTTTGCTACTCCTGTTCATACCTTCTTGCTGTTCCTCTTTTCATACCTCTTTGCTGTTCCTTATTGAACCCTCTTGCAGTCTTTGTGTCATGATTGGCAATGCAGTGATTGTGCACTAATAGCAGAGATTGAACTTGTTAATTTAGGGATGAGTCACTCAGCGACCTTAAGGTATCAGAAGGGAGTATAGTGGGCAGTAGAGAAAACAAACAGCTCTTAGAATACCTAGCTTGAATTATTTGGAGGTTGTATCTCCTGGAGGTGTTGCGTTTTAATTCAAGTTCCATGCAATCAAGGTGACCCTAGCATCATCTAACCTGACCTTTTCAGTTAATGTAGTATTTTATTACTATGGGAAGTGACAAAAGAGTGAAAACAGTCTTCAGATGGTTAATTGTGTTGCACCAGAATTTAACTGTGTGTTATGCATAAGCAGAAGACAGTTTCAAAAAGATGCAGCTTCCTGGATGAAGTCTGTTGAAGCAGCTTTGTACGTTTCAAGTGCCTAATACCCAATGCTAAATCTCTTTTTTTGCTTCTGTCCTGCAGGGAACACAGTGAGTAACCTGATTTTCATTCTACCTCCAATCTATGGTGCGATTCGGACCTATAAAGATGGCCTTGAAAAGCGGTATTTAGCTGCGTATTTATGTCTTACAGGTATGTGTAAAAGTTAATTTGATGTTTTTTTTTTTTTATAAAGTCAGCCAATATCCAGATATTAATAAAGCCAGTGGTATAATCCAAATACTCTATGCATGAAACTTCTAACAGCTCAACAAAATTGAGGTTCATATTTGCAGGAAAATACTATTTGTTGCCAGAGCGTGAAATTACAGTGTACTAAATAACCCTATGAAGTTTCAGTGATCCCTCTCTGGCCTTGAAGTCATTGTGCCTTTTTGATAAGGCGTCTACTTTCAAACAGCTTAATGGTAAATTAGGCAAGATTTTAGGGGGGGAATTGGAAGAGCATTCTTTCATGAGTTGGAATTTACTTTCGATTCTTGTTTGGCATACAGCAACCTAACTGCTGTTGCATCTGGGAAGTTCTGCAAGGGTGAAAAAACAATGGGACCTTGGTGTATCAGTGGACTTCACTGCAGTCTGTTTTTTCCAGTAGTAACAAAATACAGAAAATAAACAACTTCCTTTACGTTTTCAGTTATGCAGCCAGTAATCACATTCCTCCTGAGAAAAGGTGTTTTAAGACTATTCAGACTTTTCAGTAGGGTCTCTAGAAATAGCTTTCACAAATTTGTTTGCTGTAGCTCCCATCTCTGGGGAGGTTGACTTTTCCAGTCTTCTCAGTGCTAAGAGATCTGTTTATTGCAAATGTTACATTTAAAACTGGCATGCATATGTGTTTAGATAAACATTGTCAGAAAGCAGACAACCATATGCTAAGTGTATGCTTGATGCCAGTGAAGCTGTTACGTGCACAAGGTACAACTTCGGGTTTTTCAGTTACTTGGAGACCTAGTTCAGCTCTGCTAATATGTGTGAAATATGTGCAGCAAAATATATATCCATAGAAGCTTCTGAGCACTTTCCAAATAGCCACATGTAGGCGTTCTGGAGTTTTGAATAACCATTCATTTTTGTCTCGGTTTAAAATACTTCGGTGGGAGGAATTTCTGAAGGCCAGAGTGAAGACAGAAGTGCTTGTAAGCATTTGAATCGTAGAAAGCTTGGTTTGTAAGGGACTTGAGAGAGCATCAAGTTTTAACCCCTGCTTTGGGCTGGCTGCTCTCCCCCCCCCCCAACAAGCTCAAGCTGCCTAGGGTCTTGCTCAGCCTGGCTGGGAGCACCTCCAGGGATGGAGCACTTATAACCTCCCTGGGCAGCCTGTTCCAGGGTCTCACCATTCTCTGGGTAAAGAATTTCTTCTTAACATCTAATCTAATTCTCTCCTGTTTTACTTTAAAATCATTTTTCCTTGTCCCATCGGTATCAGACAGTGGAAAAAGTCATTTTCCCTCCTGTTTGTAAGCTCCCCTCAAGTACTAGAAGGCCACACTAAAATCTCATCAGTGCCTTCTTTTCTTCAGACTGGACAAACCCAAATCCGTCAGCCTTTCTTCATAGGAGGGATGCTCCAGCCTTCTGAGCATCTTTGTGAGCCTCCTCTGGACCCATTCCCAACAGCTTTGCATCCTTCTTGTGTTGGGCACCCCAGACCTGGATGCAGTACTCCAGATGGGGCCTCATAAGTGCAGAGCAGAGGGGGACAGTGTCCTCCCTGTCCTCTGTTACACCTCTCTTGGTGCAGCCCAGGATACCAATGGCCTTCCGGGCTGCAAGCACTCATTGCTGGCTCATGTTTGGCTTTTCCTTCACAAGAACTCTTAAGTCCTTCTCCACAGGGCTTCTCTCAATTAGGTTTTTCTCCTAGTCCAGATACGTATCTGGGATTGCCATGACCCAGGTGTGGCACCTTACACTTGGCTTTGTTGAACTCCTTTTAGTTCACACAGGCTCACATTTGAAACCTGTCCAGATCCCTCTGGATGGCTTACCTTCCTTCAGCTTTGCTGAAGTTGATTCTACCCTTGTTCTTGAATCAAAGTATCCTGTACTGCTCTTCCTTCTAAACTGAAAAATGATAAAACTGCATTGAGTCTCACTAGTTGCTATAAATTGTAGCTGCTTCATAATGGACAAATTGTGCCACTTTTTGACCAGAGCATCAGGATGTCCCACCGAGACAGCTGAGGAGATTTCCAGCTCTGAACTGGCATTTCTCATACACCACTTAATGTGGTAAAAGAGTCTGTCTTCAATCATAATAAACACCACAGTCTTCAATTTTCTTGCTGTTTCTGGTGTTCATGAAGGGGAACTCAGCCTGCATACTTGGCAGTGGTTCTGCAGGGCAGCGCTGACTTCCAGCTGGGCTCATCTGTGACTGGAGAGAAGAAGCCTTTGAATGCTGTCTGCAGTGATAATGCTTGCATGACTCGACTTTCATTTCTTCTGTTAGAACCTCACATTACAGGTCACTGTGTGTCACCCAGCATGTTTCTATTCTGTTTTGTCTCCATTTTGGTATTCGTAATGCTGGACTGTTTTACAGCAGTTGGAAGACATGAAGGAACATAGACAGCTTTATCACTTCTTGGTGGAAAGACATGAACAGAACGGTGTGGAATCACAAGCTTCTTAACATCTGTTCCACTACAGAATAAAAGCAGCAAATGAGAAGAGAAACAGAATGTTAAATATAGTTGAAATGTGCCAAGAACATTGGCATTGTATCTCTGCATGTGACTGAATGAGAAACATACTGACACAGAGAGAGTGTAGGTGTACAGAAAATGTCTTTTTGTTAGAAAGTGCCAGAGAGTACTTTTCCTGAAAACGGTTCTATTTATTAACAGATTTCACTCTGTGTAAGTAGTTTCCCACAAATATAGACTTAATCCAGAAAGGAGCACTGAATTTAACTTGAGGCATTATGCTTCATTGAAAACACCACTGTTACTAACCAGTTAGAAGCTCTGCTGTCAATGGGTCGTTTTGTCAAAGTAGAAATTCTTTCACAGTTCTGCTATCAAGATATGGGGGTGGGAGGGGGCTCTTCAGTTAGGTTTCAACAACATTGAATCATTAGTGATGTTTTACAAGAAGCTAAAAGACAGCTGTCAAAGCGGACATTGAAATGAAATCTGCTAGCATTTGAGAATGTAAGTGTTGTTTCTAGACGTTATTTTGATCCAAATCAGCTGTTCCTTTTGGATGCTTCCAGACATTTAGCTGACTGTCAGGTCCTTTGTTTTCACCACGCTGTGTTCAGTGCTTTACTTTATGCCCTACAATTCCTGTTGTTGACATCTGTTTTCTCTTTGAACCCAATGCGTGTTGAAATGAACAGCACTCCCCAAATTCAACGTACATGCTAAGATCACAACTTGACTGGACAGGAACGGGGATTTCTGAATAAATATTTAAATAAATTCCTTGTTCATATTGGTGCCAAGACTGAGTTGCACTTTGCAGCAAGTTCTTTGGCATACAGCACACTGTTCTCAGTCCTTGTTTCTGCTGCACTTTAGCTCAAATGGCATATTGTCAATGAACTCAATAGAAACTGAATAATGCTTTAAAACAGTAGGGGACTATGTATCAGTCAATCTAAAATTGCGAAGATTATTCTTATGCAATTGCTGTAGTATTTTGCTTCTCATGAACCACGTAGGAGAGATCACTGCCTCAAGAATATGCAGCTGCTTTTTGGTGGCTTATTTTGATGCTGTGGTATTTTATCAGGTTCTACTGTGTGACATTTTCTCTTCTTATGGGGCAGTGTGATTCCCAATTGTTTCACGTTCTAGTTGGGTTTTGATTTAAATATATGTATTTCTTTTTGAACTGTGTTTATAGTGGAACTCGGCTTCTGCAAAAATAGTTGTTAGAAGCCCTTCACCTTGAATTAATTCCCTTATTTTTTACCTAAGAGCCAAAGAGAAGCTGCAGAGGCTTTGTTGATGTTCGTAAATCAGATGTGTTTGGGAACGTTTCCTGAGCACCAGAGCCAAGCCTGTCTGTTCATCTCAGCCTCCACAAGAAGGTGATTGCATACAAATACCCTATTGGGCACAGGCTTGGGGCTCTGCTGGCCTGAGTCTGGGAGCTGCTGGGGGAAAGTGTGAGTTGGAACAGGCCAGGCTCATGCCACAGACCTCTCGAACAGTTCTCTAGCACAGACAGTTGCATTATGATGTCTGGGAACTGACCCAGCCATGCTTGAGTTCACTCATAGAGCTGTACCCTGGGAGTAGCCAAGGTCATTCCTGTCTGAGACAAAGGAGGAAAACCAGTACTGAGCGTACAAAAGAAAATAATTCAATAAAAACAATTCATTTAATTCTGCTTTTTCATCTTCTATTCTTCAACTGTTTGTGGTGCAGTATAGTTGGCCAGCTGGATCGCTCTAATAATGACGTTGTCTTTACTGGAAGCTTTGATACCAAGTAAATATGTAAATACCTAAATAAAGATGTTAGCAACTAGAGCTAAATTTCATCTTTTCCTTTACAGTGTTCTTGTGTAGAACCTGTAGAGTTTGAATTGCACATCTCTGCAATCCTAGTACGTTGCTTTTTTGTCTTTGCTTTCTTTTACGATTGAAGAATAATTCTTAATGCTGATGGATAGTCTTAAATCAAAAAGAATTACTGCTGCTTATGTGACAGAGCTAATTTTTCTTCAAACTACTGAAAAATTCATAGAGGGTTCTAAACAGATACTCCCTAAGATTCAAATCCTGAGAATCTATATGGTGCATCTACGGAGTTGGATCTCATCTATAGTCTCAAATTATTTATAGCATGGATATTGCCTTGGAATATTTGTTAGTGTTAGTAGAGCATGGAAATAAATGTATATGAAGTAACATTTATAGAAGCATTGCATTTACTTACATCATCACTGTCACAAACATTCTGTCAAATTCTAGTAACCGTGCATTGTGTTTGCTATAGGACAAAAGAATCACAGAATTGTAGGGGTTGGAAGGGACCTCTAGAGGTCATGGAGACCAACTCCCCTGCCAAAGCAGCTCCCAGCCCAGGTTGCACAGGTAGGTGTCCAGGAGGGTCTTGAATGTCTCCAGGGATGGAGACTCCACCACCTCTCTGTGCAGCCTGTGCCAGTGCTCCATCACTGCACTGTGAAGAAGTTCCCACACACATTTGTGCAGAACTTCCTATGCTTCAGTTTGTGGCCATTTCCCCTCATCCTATCTCCACACACTGCTGAGAAGAGACGGTCCTCGTCCCTTTGCCTCCCACACCGTAGATATTGATAGACGTGGATCAGATCCCCTCTGAGTCTTCTTCTCTCAAGGCTGAACAGCCCCAGGTCTCTCAGCCTTTCCTCATAAGAGAGGTGTTCCACGCCCTTTATCACCTTTGTGGGCCTTCGCTGGACTCTCTCCAGGAGATCCCTGTCTTTTTTGTATTGGGAGCCCAGAACTGGACACAGTACTCCCAGGTGAGGCCTTACTAGGGCAGAATAGAAGGGGAGGATCACCTCCCTCAACCTGCTGGCCACGCTCTTTTTAATGCACCCCAGGACACCACTGGCCTTGGCCACCAGGACACAGTGCTTGCTCGTGACCAGCCTGTTATCCACCAGGATACCTCTCCTCAGAGCTCCTCTCCAGCAGTTCATCCCCCAACTTGTACTGGTGCATACAGTTATTACTCCCTATATGTGTGACTCTACACTTGCTCTTGTTAAACCTCATTGAGTTCTTTTCTGCCCAACTCTCAGCCTGTCCAGGTCAGAAGTGCATGTCAATGCTTCATGTAGCCTTATAACCTTATGCTCCATCTCTAGTGCTTTTAAGTGCTATTCTGATCCCATAATACTGCATAAAAATATTATGGCTTGATTTGAATTCTGTGCATATTATCTCATCCATCTAATTCCAGCGGTTTGTCAGCATGAAAACATGGAGTAGCTTGTAGTATCAATGAGAAGTGGTTTGCAGAAGCTGTATGGTATCGCTTCATATGTTGAACTTCCCAACCAGTGTGTAGCTTTCAGTGAGTTAAACTCCTTTGCAAAGGAAACAAAAGGAAATGAGTAACCTCTGCTTACAAGGAAAGGAGCGAATCCATTGTTCAGCTTTCAGTGGTTATATAGGAAAGCAGCTTCTATTGAAAGTGGATGTAGTTGCTGTGATCACATCCACTTGTTTTCTGAAAATTACAAAGCTCAAAGAACATCTCGTTGCAGTGGTGGCTTTTGTGAAGCAAATATTTGCTAGAAATGCCTCGATGCTCAGGTACCATTAAAAGTACACCCAGAGATAACTGCTTTCTGGTAGAACCTCAGGAGAAGACGTTTGAGACTAAGTATTAAAATGCTGTTTATTGGTGAGAAATACACATCAAGCCCCTAGTATGAGCTTAGCTGTACGTGTGAAAGCAAGAAATGGTGTGCTCTGAGCATAGCAAAGGATCTAAAGATTTCCTTGTGCTCCTTAGCCTGTGAGAGGTGTTCCCTGTTTTTACTTGGCAAGATTTTCAGCACTGGACTTCAACCCTGTGTTAAGCCACAGGACATCAACTCTCCCTAGCACAACCGTTGGCACAGTGGAGACAGTTTTAGGTATTAGCTCCTTTCTGCTTGAAGCTTCGAAGTTATGTTTTGATGTTAGTGAAGCAGAGTATGATGCTTCAACTGTCACCATTCGATTCACCTTCTCTTAATGCAGTTTCCTTCCTTCTGATTTTTAAACAGATTCATGAAGCTTTCTGCAGAGTTTTGAGCTCAAAGATGGAAGGTTTAGATTGGATGTCAGGGGGAAATTCTTGACGGAGAGAATGGTGAGGTGCTGGAACAGGCTGCCTGGAGAGGCTGTGGATTCTCTGTCCCTGGAGATGTTCAAGACCAGGTTGGATGGGACCCTGGGCAACCTGATTTAGTACCAAGTCTGGAGTTGCTGGCCCTGTCTGTGGCAGTGGGGTCCTAACTTGATGATCCTTGGGGTCCTTTCAAATCCAAGCCATTCTATGATTCTGCATTAAGCCATCAGATACGCCAAAGGTAGAAAGTCAGAAAGTTGGTTCTTAGCTCATTCAATGTTTAGATGCAAAACTTTCCTCTTTATGTTATCCCTCTGCAGTAAGCAGGTGTCAGTGGGATGAGTGAAGCATCACGTTTAGTTCTTTAGTCTTCCTTTAAGCCATCTCTTTTTCAAAAAGATGCTGTTGTGAGTAGTTCTTGCAGCATTTGAGGAGATGTTTATGCAGTCCTGGGAGGGAGCCTGTGACCTGACCAGTCATGGAACATACTGAGTTTTCTGTTGAGTGTGCTTCTGTTGAGTGTGCATCTGTGGCCTGATCCTGTTGGTAAGCTCCATCAAAACAAGCGTTACAACCATTGCCAGGAGAGGTTTATATTTATGTGGAATTGACTTAAAAGCCTTCCTTTTCTTGTTTCAGCTAACTATCTTATAGATAACATAGTTCACCAATGCATAATAAACTTTTGCAATCTGAGAAGAAATAGTGTGATCTCTACTCAGAAACAACATTTTTTTAATAACAATTTCTGGAAATTAATTATAGTCCTGGGATTAATTACCTGAAACAGTATTACCCATGGCATTTGTGATACCTATAAAGACTGACTAGGAGAAATAATCTCAAAATAACTGATCATGTAGGAGGAAGGGGAGAAGTATGTTTAGTAACAAACCGTTGATGTTTATAGCCTCAATAATGTTAGAAAAAAAAATGACAACAAAAACAGAAGAAAAAGAAAAGAACCTAATACATATTTAGTTAATTTAAAATGAATAGCAGTTTGTTATGCAATGGTTTTGTCCATATTTGAAAATTATAGTTACGTTTTTTTAATGGATTGTACAATGAAGGTACTGAAATCAGCATGACAAGCCACTGTAATGGATGGTGCTGTTTTAATTATGATCTCAATGTGCTTTTTCTTCAGAGTGAATAATAGTTATAATCTATTCTGTATATACAGAAATACAGCTGTGAGAATTTCTCATTAAAATCCCATGAAGTGGTTGCCTATTGTTCAGAAAGATTTTTCAAAAGCAAAACGATGTAATCAGAAGTCCTTTGTGAAGTTACAGAGTGCATATATATGAACTTAAAGCGTTGAGCAGTGTAGCTCTGTTACAGTTCTGTGTTTCAGTAAAGCTGTGTGCTTTGCTATTTCATTCTGTTGAGTACATATAATCACAATTCTAGGCTAAAAGCATCTAAAGAAACATCTCCAGACGTGTCTATCAGCTGCCTTGGGAATCCTGTACAAAGCGTGCTGTTTGTTAGATAGCAATCTGTTTGTGCCTCAGAGAAACCAAGCTGGTGGGTGCAGAAAAGAGGGTTATATTCCTGCAGCAAAGCACAGCAGCACTACCCAGTGATCAGGGACTGAGTGCAAAATAGTTGGCTTTCTCTGGAGTAGGAGGTAAAACATCATTTATTGAAGACGTCACGTTAATGTAATTACTCTTCCAAAATAAAAACGTGCTGGTGCTTAATGAGAATATTTAATTATTCACATTTCAAAGCAGTGAACAATAGATTGAATACTCTACTGGCTTTGGTCTAAATAATGAAATCTGACTTACAAGAAACATTGTCCTTGTCTAACTGCAAAGAACTCTGTATAGGCAAAGCATGCATCTCATAAATTAAACTCCAAATTTACTTGTGAAATTAAAGTATTTCAAGTAAATTAAGTGTGTCATATAGAAGGATGAGCTTTGCAAGAAGGAAGATAGGAAATGGTGCTCAAATTTCACTCATTCTGAGTTGTAGTAACAGTTGTGCCTCAGTAACTGTCCAAAAGCTACTTGAAAAATTTACCTTTTAAACTAGATGACAAGCAGAAATATTGCAGACTTGCAGGACAGCCATGTTAGAATGATGCTTTGCATCATAGGATTGACACAGTTAAGTTCTAGTGCTCTAAAAAGAGAGATGCAGTAGTACTGTTCCATTCATTCTGGATTCCCTCCACTCCTAATCTTAAGTGACATCACAGTCTTAAGTAGGAGACAGGGAAACCTCCAACCCCCCAAAAATATAACAGATATAAAGTGGGCAGCCATGGAAAACTGAGTTTATATCCCTGAGATAGGATGTTGATGGCTTTATTTATATATTTTCAGTAAATTTTGTTTGTTTAAGTTAATGCACTTGAAATATTTTCAATATGGACTTGTATTCTAACTATGGCTTTGGTGTTTTCAGCTGTGGGATTGGGATCTTGGTGCTTCCACATGACCCTGAAGTATGAAATGCAAGTAAGTATTGATAAGTACCTGTGAGTCATTGTGTATCTCACTCTGTAGTCATACTGCCATTTCTTGACTAGATAAAACTTGTATAACAGGAGTTAACATACCTCAGATGTCATCGCACATGAGTCTTATTCCAGTAGATGTTTTACACTAATAGATGTACTTGTACATACTCCTAAAATAAGAGCTCTAATCGATTGCTTACTTTGGTAGAAGACGCTTTGTCCGTTAGGAAATCATACTATCTTCTTACTCATTGGTACTTTAAAATTCCTACAGCTGTGTTTTAATAGCAAGCAATAAAAACTATTGTTATTCACTGTATCATCTTTTTCAACTTAATGTCTTCTATTATATTTTCTATTGATCTAGATGTACTTGTAGCACAAATACTGCAGTCAGTGTCTGCTGAGAAGCAATAGTGGAGTCTCTCATTCTCAAGCAGAAGGCATTCAGCAATCAGGCACTGAGCATAAAGATTTGTTCCTGACATTACTCATTTTCTAAAGGGACATAAAGCTGTGTCCTGTTTCAGGTCTAAGAATACGAAGGAAATTTGCTTTTAAATCAAAGGAGATGAAATGAGATTCAGTCCACCCAAAAATCAGACCATGTGCCTTGAAAGCTTTGCCTAAATGCTTCTTGAACTCTGGCAAGCTCAGTTTGATGACCACTGCCCTGGTGAGGCTGTTCCAGTGCCCAGTCACCACCTGAGTGAAGAACCTATTCCTGATCTCGACCCTGTTCCTTTGCTGTAGCAAGTTCATGTCTTTTCTTTAGGTTCTCTTTCTTGCACTGATGCACGTTAACAAGAGCACACTGAACTCCTGGATTATGAAAATTCCAAGCTTAAAAAATGTAGGGCTTTTTTTGGTTTTGTTTTGTTTTTAATCCACATGACTTTGCTGCTTATCATGTAGTTCTGGTGTTGCATCAGAACAACTAAAGGTCCTGTGGAGCATGGTGTATAAAGGAGAGGGGTGCAGCAATGGCTTGCATCATTTTTCCCTCTGGAGTAAAAGGCTTTGTGTCTGCTAGAGAAAGTACAGTTATTTTTTGGCAGCCAAGCTAATTCTGCAAGTGGCCCATAATACTCTGCTTACTAACTGATGAGTCACAATAGAGGAAATGTTTCAACTAGTAAACAGTCTTTTCTTGTTCAATTTCTCTCTTGTTATGATTCAAAGTCAGCACTGACAAATGTTTGAAGAGAATTTCTTGACATTTGTGTCTATCTCAGTGCTGTAAGTGGTCAATTCACATTCTTTAATTAAGGGAAATGTAAAAGATTTCCTCTCAAAAGCAGTTCCTGAGAAGTTTTTTTCTGCGTTGACCACCTTTTTCCTCGATTTTATTTTCTTATTTCTCTCATTTTGTCTTACTTGCTTGACTGCAGTTTGAGGGATCCAAAATGCTTATTTAACCAGTTAAATCAGCTCATCAGGTTCCCTTCTGTACAAGTTCCTTCTGTGTTCAGATATCATATGGGAAGATTTTTGGGAAGGATGAATTCCTTTTGAGACAGAAGCCATTGTCTTCTGCAGGCAAATCCTAAGTAGGATCTTTTGAGACTCTTTGATGTTTTTGTTCTGTTCCTGAAAAGCTGCCAGCCTATGAACTTTGGGGTGTACACAGCTATCCAGATTTGAAAGCATTTTCTAAACCGTATTTCTCATTCTTTTTACCCTTTCTTTCTTTTATCACACCTTGAATCACTCGCTCTCTTAAAAGAGCTCTGAATGAATTCATCCTGCAGCTAATTCTTTTCAGAACTGGTGATAAGTATCACTGAACTTATAATTACAGTAACTATTAGTATCAAGCAGAATTCAGCTATTGCTTCTCTTTTTATTCCCTGAGACATTGCAACAGAAATGAACTAATCTGATGGCAAAGTGCCACCTAGCACACCTGTTCATCTGCCCGCTGTTCCTAAATGCTTTCTTTGTGCTACCTATTGCAGTCCCCAGCCCTATAATTGAGGGATTAAAACCTTTTGCCTCCAGTCTTTGCTGTGTGCTGGGTCACCTATTGGGAGTGGTTCCCCATGGGTCAGTCAAGCATAGCTGTTGGCTCAGGAAGCACTGGTGGTATGTGTGAGGAAGACAAGACCTGCCCTTTCAGTGCCTTAGATCTGTTTAGCTGTACTGTGAAATATTTCCTGAAGCTTCTGTGACCAAACCAAAGGAAAGCTTTGAGCAGTTCACACTCACTTTTTCCAATATAAATATTCAAAACTAAAAGAAAGTTTTTGCCTGTGCAATTCGACCAATGCTCCCAAATGGAAGAGAACCAAGTTGGCCATATATACAGAAAGCAAGACTGTGAACTAGATAACTATCCTTTACCAGTAATGGAAAAGGAGTTTCTGAATAAACATGGCCATCAACAACTTTTACCATGATGGAGGAAAAAGATCAAAACTGATTTGCATCTGGTTCTTGTTTTTCTTAGGAAAAAGTCAATCGTGCTGTGGGAGTAACAGTTCTAAGGTGGCTCAGTGTTAGCATTTGATCCATGTATGACACATCAGAGGCAGTGGATCTTCACTGATGCGTTCACATGTTTTTGCATTTTCCTGATTTTCAGTCCATCCTACGGAAATCACTCAGCTGTATTATGAGCAGAACTTTGTTGATGTTCTTCGAGAGAAAAAAATTTAAGAATAATGCAATGAAGTTGTGTGTTTCTTTTTTTTTTTTCCTTATAGCATAAATACATCAAAATTTCGAGTGTGTGTGTGCCTGTTCTTGAGAAATCACCTTTCTGGTAATAACTGTTTTAATTCCATCAGAATTGAGATGGAAAAATAACCCTGATCTCCAATTATTAAAAAATATGTATATATTTAAAATCAGACATTATTTGAGACTCCTAATTTGAAAGACCAACAAACAAAAACACAGATGACCAGAAAAAGCCATCTCAGAATTAAAACAGTGTCAGAAATTCAAAAATTAGAAATTAAATTAGGAATTAATTCGAAATTAGGAAGTAAACCTTTGAGCATATTTCAGAGTGCTTCCTAGCAGAGCCAGGTTTTATTTTACATTCTGAAACAACAATAGCATTACAGTTTCTCTGTGAAGCTTGTCTAGAAGTAAGAGAATGTGACTGACTGCATTGAGCAGGATCCAAATGGTGTGGTTGTAATGTAATATTCAATAGATCCAGTGTAACAAGCTTATTAATGCAGCAGCATTTCAGTAGCTGAACAGGATTTGATAGTGCCTCACACTGAAGTTCAATCCAAAAGGTGGATATGAAAATGAGGTAAAGGTCTTACTTTCTTAAGTCTTCTCTCTCCTTAATTAACTTTCACAAGCGTGTCGGATAAAAGTGGTTTTCATGTTTTGATGTCTCTGCTTTTTGTAGCTGCTGGATGAACTGCCAATGATATACAGTTGTTGTGTGTTTGTCTACTGCCTGTAAGTATTTGTTACATGTTTTTTTTCTTTTTCTGAATAGTTTTGAAAAACTAGATTCTGTAATGTAGAATATGAGCTCGACTGAGGCCAACATTGAGGCTTCTCTTTCGATGAGATCTCAGTTCTGCCAATAGTACAACATTGTGACCTGGCCATTCGAGCACCAGGTTGGCTGAAGTCCTGGTTTTTGCTAATTTGGAGATGTTTTCCCGGTGTTTATTTAGCAGGAGAAAATTAAAGAGCTGTGTTGCATACAACCAGAGCCGTGTTACTTTGTATGTAAACAGCTGACAGAAGAAAATCGCTTCGGTAATGCCAACAAAATGATCAGTGTGACAATTGATTGCAGATATGTTTTTATGCCATAGCCTGACTTCACGTGCAAGATTCAGGTTTCTGGTTAAACCTGCTTTCCACTCACCTGGAAAAGTGAAGGAAAAAATAAAAGATGTTAAGTGCAAATGTTGTGGAGAGTGTCTTGAAACGTGCATGACAGCTTAATGCTATGCCAGGTTGTTTTGTGCCGTTTAATTTCAGGAACAATGTGGCATTTGGCGACTGTAATGATACAGTAAGTTATTTTTCTTGCCTGTTGCTGCAAGGCCTGGATTGAATACGATTTGTTCCGTCGCTTTGAAAATCCAAATGATAAAAAGGACCTGTTGCAGGCAGAAATTAATTGTCCTGTTGCTTTTAAACGTGATCAAATTATTCAACTTGCAAATTGAATGTATTTTTGGTAAAGGGTACAGGTAGCTTGCAATGGAGGTGGGCTGCGATAGGACTAAATCTCCATCTTGTGGAAATTACCATCAGTTTGCGATTCATACATTAGTATGATTTGTGCAAACCGAGGAGCAGAATAATAATGTCTGTGTTAGTGGGAATATTTCCATTGTAGCTCCCTGTCTCCTTGAAATTGCCTTTGCATTTATTTTGTCTGATTTGAGTGTGATTGGGGAAAGGATGAGAAGGGGCTTTAAAAAACCATTTGAAAAAGTAATCACGCTCATTTTGTGCAGTGGTTACTGTCATCTTCAAAAGCACTGAGCTCTGTTACTGCGTATCCAGCTCTAACAAGACTGTGTGTTTGTTCAGTAGCAATTAAAATGCTGTGAAGAAGGAGCTAATGCTTGGTTCAGGAGGCCTTTAATGATCATTCTGGTCTTTTTGAAACTAGTTGGCGAGGTGGCTCTGCACAGGACTCTGTCATACATCATTCAAGCTCAGTGACTTAGAGTCTGTGCAATTTCTTTGGCAGTCCAGTTTGCAACGTAACACATTGTGCCACCTCATAGATTATATTCCAGACATTCCTGCACATTTCTTTTATTCCCTTTATTCATCTATGCTAGTGTTTTTTTCCATAAGCTTATAAACTGAAGAGTTCACTGTTTTGTAAGGTGGACCCTTTCCCTCACTGACTGTAGCTCACAGAGGTAATGCTTTGGGGCAGTTGTATTGCATCTCAAACTCATTTCTGATTTGTCACCCAAAGGCAAGCACCTTTGAAAAGTGTTTGTGCTTCCCCAATTTGTTCTGCTGATTAGTTTCTTTCCTATACATGCATAAGCTTATTGTTGGGATTTTTGATTGTTTGTTGTCATCCTTTATATGATAAGTGATGAATGTTATCCTTCTCCTTTATGTTCTGTTCCAGGTACGAATGTTTCAAGTACAAGAACACAGTCAATTATCCAATGCTTTTCATTTTAATAACATACAGCTTCATAGTCAGCATAGTAAGTAACTTTTGTCTGATACCTCATTTCCACCTGTGTGTTGGCAGCCTCCTGTCACACGAGCAATCCTGAGTCACTTCCATTTCCAGCGAAGAGTGACTGTTGGTGGGAAAATTACGTGCTGGCCTTAGTAACTTGAAACCTTCCTCTCTAAACTACTAAAGAAAATGAACAAAGAGGAAACAACAGAATCATCCAATTGCTAGAATAGGAACGTGAGGAAAACAGTCCCCACCAGCTGTAACTTGCTGTGAGACCCATGGCAAGCTGTACCCCCCCTCTGGACCTCACCATAATTCTTTGACATAAATGAGAATAACCTTGGTAACCAGGCTGCAAGAAGTGAACTGTAACATACAGTTCTGTTATATTAAAGGGTGTTTAAAAAAAAAACCAACAGCCAGAATAAGAAAGGAACATTGCTGATTAAGAAATTAGACACAACACAGTTTAAATTCTTCCAGCTTGATTGCCTTTCTCAGTGTATCCAGCTACCTGTATGAACAAAATGAGTTTTCCACAGGCTGTCAGCCACAGATGGAATCTCTTTCTTTATTTTATAGTGATAAAAATTGTTTTATTAAAATAGTGTTACAGGTCTTCTTCCTTTATAAGACTTGTCTTTTCTCTTTTGCACCTCTTAAGGTTTCTTTTCTAGGCAAGTTATGCCTAG
This sequence comes from Callipepla californica brunnescens, assembly GCA_023055505.1. Lineage (NCBI taxonomy): Eukaryota > Metazoa > Chordata > Aves > Galliformes > Odontophoridae > Callipepla > Callipepla californica. Next base: position 121,465,426 of record JALIRH010000001.1, on the reverse strand, counting down.
GGCACAAAGCCTTTCTGTCTCCAAAAGCAGAACTTTAATGAACTGTCTGAACAGTATGTCTGTTAACTATTGGCTTTAGGTAAAATGAACTGAAATATTATTGTTGAAAACATTCAGAATAGCAAATCAAAGCAGAGTACATCATCTTCTCACAATGCTTATCAATGATCTGTCTAGTAATTTCTGTATTTTAATTGTTTTTGAGTGTGTTACAAGTCTGTTAAATGAGAGGAGGTTTTAGATGTTAATTTCTCTATTTGTGTTTCTAAAATTAAAATAGCTCCACAGTGTAAAAATGGGTTGAAGGAATCCCAGATTTTGCCAGAGGAAGCTTCACATGTTTAATCAGCTTTAATGGTATATGGGTAGATGCTCATATTTATTCTAACAGAACAAGTTTGGGCTGTATTTGAATTAAATGTGTTGTTCTCTCTTGCAGCTTATTTATCTCTTTTTAATCTTTGCAGGTTTACTTAAAATTGAAACAACCTGTATTCCATCAGGTAAGCCTTACCCTGTTGGAAAAGCCAATTTTGTTTAAACCATGGTGTTTTATTGGAATATCCTATAGTGTGCTATAGATGGCAAGAGGAATGGAAGGCAAATGCCATTTGCCTTTCACTTTTTCTTTAAGCAGCACTGCCACCTGTCACATTGCTGTCTTGTTACTTGATGACCCGAAAAACTGGTAGGTTTAATATGTGTTTTTAGTGTTTGACCTAATAGCCTACGTGCTTTTTTCATCAGTTGAACAAGAGGCCTTAATGAGTTCTGATCTGCTTTATTCCATTAGTGATCACTCTGAAACTATGACATGGCTTAGACAATTTAGCCCCATGATTTTCTCTCCCTTTCTTCAGTATTAACTTTTTTTTTTCAACTATTCAATTTTAATTTGTAGAAATTCACACTGTATTGAGATGGAGAATATTTACAGTGGTGTGACCTTATTGCTGTGGCTGTACAGACTTATATAAGTCTGTATAATACAGACTTATTGTATTTTATTATACTAATACATTTGGTACAGGTTCCTTTGTAGCTATGCTGTCCAAAATTATTAATGTGCATCTGCTGGTGTGGGACTAGGGCATGTATCGCTTGGCCATTCACAGGACTTTAGAAGTCATGCTTGCTTGTCTGTGCCACCTCTAGCTTTCCTTCTTTTATGACTTCTTTTTTTTTCTTATTAAGGATAACACCAGAGAAATTGACAAACAAAATGACAGAGCTCTTAGAAGGACAGAGCTTTGAAGCCTTAATTTCAGAAATCGGTAGTGCTGTCGCTTGTCGAAATGCACGTGCTTCATCAGCAGTCATAAAAATGATAGATGCTTCCTGTTGCTGGATTAGTTAAGTGCTGGTGAATAAAATACATTCTCAATTGCTCCAAATGATCTCTCTTAGAAACAGGAATTGCTAACTCCACCTATGGATAAAAAGAGAGACTCGCTTGAGGTTTTGATCGTGTTGATTAAATTCCATTTTACCGTCCTACTTTTATTTTTGTCAGGAAGGTATTAGGGTGAAAATTGCATTTTCTGATTCTTTCACTCAGCTGATTGTAACTACCTCTGAATGAAGAGATTTTAAATAATGTTATTTAACAATGGCGGAATTTACTACTGATGTTGGGCTGGTTTATTTCTCTAATTACTTACTCAACCTATATTTACTGCAGTAAGTATGTTACAGCTTCACTGTAGCTCAGTTTGGGGCATTCACATAGGTATAGTTCTATATGACGGGTACTAAGGTAAATATTACGACTTGTCTTCAAAGAAAAATAGGGAAACTTTAACTTACTGTCCCAAAGCACTATTTTTTTGCATCTGTTTTTTGTTGAGGTTCTGTGTATGAATTCCCTGTAATAATTTATACACAAAGTATCAATGTAGAAAAGATTTAGGCCCATCAAAGTGCTGAACTTTTTCTAACTCTTTTCCAAATTGATTTTTATGCAGAACATACAGTTATGGGCAAACACCAAAGTCTGAGTACTGCAGACATTTTTTCATAGCCTGTGCCAAATGTGTTGTAGATCTGGAGGAAGCATTGCTCTGACTCACAGCTGAGCAAGGTTATTTTCTTAATTCTTGTCCTCTACGTAATTACAAGTAGGTATTTTCCAGCTGAATGTGTTGTATAGTCTTGAAGATTAAGTATTAAATATGTTTGTACCATCACAGTATAGCTCTCAGTCCCAGGCTATACTGGGAAGCAGCATTAGAACATGAAAAAGCGTTTGATTCCTCCAGATATTTATGATCATTGTCATTTGCCAGCCTTGCAGGAAGGGGAATAACCCCCTGGACACCTTGGTATTGTTCGTGGTTACAGTGTTTTTTCCTCCAAGAGGAGAGTAACAAGAATGGGAGAGGATTCCATTCTATTCAGTGCACAGGATTCAAGCTTCATTTCTCAGTGAATTACTTCCCACTTTCCTTCCCAGCTTGGGCTCATGAATTTCATATTGCCAGCAGGGCATGATGGGAACTTCAGTTTGTTATTTGTGGCACCGTGTCACTAGAGACCAACTTCTTATTCTCCAGTCAGGTACTACATGTCTACAGAGGTCTCAGTGCTTCAGCCATAAGAGGAATAAGATGTACATTATAGCTGGGCACTCCACATCATTAGAAGGAGTAGATGCTTGCCTTGAAACTGAGGAACTGAACAGGTTAAAACTGTTTAGAATGAGTTTTAAATCGGATTAGTTGCTCATGCCTGTTTACCATATGTATACTTGTGCTTATGGAAAGAAAGGAATGGGGGAATATTGGCTGCAGGTGTGGAGTCTTCCACAGACAGACAAGTTAAAGGCAGCTCTCTAAGTAGAAGAAATACCCTGGACAGTTACATTTTTAGACTTAACATTAGAAGGCCACACATGAGAGATGTTGTGGCCTAGAAAGCTGTTATCTGCAAAGCATTTTCCATCCAGATTTATTTACTTGCTCAAAATCTTCATTCAGCTAGTGGGCCAAGCTACATGAATAATGAAATAAAACTAAAATCATTCGTTTCTTATTTGCATAGTCATCTGCTGCTGGAGTTTGAAGTAAATTTCTAACACAGACAGTTAAAAGGTAAATAGAAAATTAGATGAAGTATTCAGCCTAACGTGACAGTTTTTTTTTCACAGCTGCTTTTTCTACATTAGGAAAAAATCTTCTGTGTAGACATTGCAAAAGTGTTGATATGTTCTCCCATGAGTAACAGAGCAAGCTGGAGAGGGAGATCAGTATGAGAATTGCAAATATGGGAAGGGAGTGAGTAGTGCAAAATGACTAAGGGAGGTGATGATAGGCAGACTCAGTCTGGACTTTCTCAGACTGGTTATGGGACTGTTTTTATTTATTGACCTGTAGCAGCAAAAGAGTCACATCCTGATGATATTTATCATGATATGAATCTCAGAGACGTCCCTAAGTACAGAGGAGGATGAAGAAAGAACTGAGAGACCTGGAGGACTAACACTGCCAAAGAGGGTAGTATGAGAAATGATTCAGAATGGAAGAACTGATGGGCAAATACCAACTATTCTTGTCATAAGCTGTGCACAGACCACTGAAGGAGGAGAGAGCCTGAATGTGTTTGCTGATAATATGACCTGTGAATTTTCTGCAGCAATGATAGAAGTAAACCACGTGTACTGGATTTACAAGTTAAGGAGATTTTAGATAAGAGGGAGAGAGTGAGCATGAGAGGAAAAGATATTTCATTTGCTTAAATGAATAATATTATCTTCAGTGGTGTTTTAAGCATACAAATGCAAAGAAGAAAGAAGAATGACTTAGGCTAATATGAAATTTGAAGTCCATGTGGGAGCCTGAAACTGAATGAAGAGTGCATTGCGGCACAGCATCACCTGTTCAGACTTAAGATCTTCCCATTTTGGGGGATACCTGTGGGCAACATACAGTATCCTGCAGCTCCCTAGAGTCCCTCTTCCTGATAAGGAAAGAGTTGTAGACTTTTGCCTTAATAATATTGCACCTTTTAGTGGTTTCCTACTTTCTTTGCGCTGAGGTTGCCAAGCCATCTGTTGAAAATGGCCTTTTCAGGGCATTTCTTTACTGGAAAGCTTTTTGTATTTAGGCATTGCCCTGCACAAGAACAGGTGTGAAACAACTAGAGTGAATTTTTACTCTTAAGTTACGCAGCTTCACTTCCAGAAAGTGAGTACAGCTTTCATTTTGGCAAATACCTCTACCCACACAATAGCTTAGGGAGTGTGGAAAGATATATGCAGTCTGCAAAGGACAAGCTCTACGAGTCACTGAAGGGGAAACCAAGATAAACATAGTTTACTGTTGCAGACTGTGTCCCAGAAGCTCTGGAGAGCTGCTCAGCGCCACGCAGCAGCAGTAACTTGCATGTCACATTGATGAAATTCAGACCAAACCAGGCTCAGTAATGAGCTGCTGGTGGCACTTGTAGTATTGAATAGCAAGACTGTCCTCAGATACTCAGTGTTGCTGTGGGATTTGCCCTTCCTTTTTATCTCTGCTGGATTTCTTTCCTAGAAATGTGTGAATATGTAGAAGTCTGGTGTCTTTGCTGTAAATCTCAAATACAGTTTCTAGCTTCAAGTACTATTTCTTGATAGATGGTTTGGATATTAATAGGTAAGTAGTGGCTGCCATGAACCCCAAATCTCCTATGTGTGATTCCCAAAGTATGCACGAATATTTGAGGCTGATGAATTTGTTAACAGAGAATGGACAGGAGGCCAGGAGCAGAAGAAATAGAAGTGGAAATAACAGGTTTTCTGTATTAGAAGTGTATATGATGAACCAGTTTTCTTTGTTTCCCCCGGTGTGGAGGACAAAGCTTGCTTCTGTTTGATTTGTTAAACTACCTCTGTATCATCTCAGAGATGCTGCTGAATGCTGAGTTCTGGAATGCTTGGATCCCATTTGTAAATGGGAAGCATGCTCTTTGTATTTGTCCTCCTCACCAGATACCAAGAAGACTTTGAGTTTTTCTCCATTGTGAAGAGACAGGTTTAGAAGCTGAAATAACTTTGGCTTTATTTGCATCTTAAGCAGTAGAGAGGGAGCTGCCTATGGATGACAAAAGAAAAGATTCTGCTGTTTTCTCTTGTTTAAGTTGTAGCGCAAGTGTTCTTTGGCTCACAATGTAAAGGCACTGTAAGGCAGAATTGCACAAAGCTTGTTTGGGTTTTCACGTGTCACTGAAGTGATATATTAAAGAACAACAACAGAAAGTACTGAAGGAATTGAAACATTTGAATAGACTTGAATTATGGTAGATATTTTTCATTTTGCTTTGTACTTTATCCCTTGGGTGGACAGATAATGCCTGACACGCTTTTTTTTTTTGGCATATTTAAAATAGTAAATCCGTGGGTTCTAGAGGAATAAAAGTAAACACAGCTCCCAGAAGTACAAACTACTTTATGCCACACTGTTTATAGACACCTAGTAAGCAAAAGCTGTCGTGAGACGTGCAGCTGCGGTCTGTGCATGTCGTACCAACACCTCCTGGATGTTTGCCTTTGGTGTGAAGAGGAGGATTGGAACGCACGGAGCAGAACGCTGTGTTGTTCGAGTCTTTCATGGGCTTTTAAACATGAATGCTGTGTTTTACTGCTAACAACCTATTTATGTGGGGGAGTGGAAAAGGCAAGAAATTGAAGCGTCAGCTGTGGACAGATATTTCTTCAGTCATTGCAAGAGTGTTTTTTTTTTTTTCCTTTCTACATTAAGCCTGTCTCCTTCCACAAGCCATTAAGCAACTCACTAGGAGATACCGAGCTGGTAGCTCTACAGTTTTTCAGAGCTTTTGCTTTTTCCTGCTTTTAGCAGCTGCAAAAATAGCATTTGTAAACAGTATTTTTCTTAGGCTTGAAGCTGTGTTTCTGTAGGCTTAATCTAGCACTATTCATTTGGTTCCTTGTATAAAGAAGCTGAAAGAAGATCAGTTGCGTGGCAAAAGCTTGAAGGTGGTCATTCAGTTGGACTAGATGATCTTGGTGGTCTTTTCCAACCTTAATGATTATGATTCTCTTAAGCAAATTGGTAGAAGTCTCTCACTTCATGGGTTGGTTTTTCTGTGACCATGCTGCAGAACTGTGTTTTAGCAATCGAAATTGTAAATGAGAACCACAAGGAAATGAGGTCGGACCAAGGGATCATCCCAGGGGTTTCTTCCTTCTCTCTATCACCAGATTTGGGTAGGACAGTGAAAGCTCTTTGAAATGAGTACTTAACTTTTAAATGTAGTTTGTATTTGTCAGTGTGATGGAGAGGCAGACTCTCCAAGCAATGCAGAATTGCAGCAGCACGTGGAGCATCCAGCATTGAGCAGTCCCAACACCACATCCCCTTTCCAAGTTCAGACAGTGCTGATCAGCACTCAGTACCAGGACCATACATAGCAGGAGTTGTTCTGATTTGTATTCTACGCTCCCGCAAGGGAGCTGGAATTAGCTTACAGTTTTGTGAAGCCAGAATGAATTAGCTTTTCCAAATAGTTTTGCTTTGTTTACTGAACAGTACGCACGTAGCAACAGTGTACTTACTGAATTTATTTATCTAATGCTGAGTGCAAATAAAGAGCTGCTGAGCTGAATGACTTCACATAGTCAATATTGAAGCTTCTACCTGTTGTCAAACATAAAGAATCCATTGTCTATTGTGTTCTGAATATTTGCACTGATAATACAACATGTGCTACTAAGCTCGTCTTCAAAGCAGAAGTAAGTTTGGAAGTTGGCCTCTGTGAACTTTTGAATGGTAGGTTTTACTAAATGCTGTTAGAGCCATTTATTTTGTGTCAGGTGACTGGATGCATGCATATGCTTGTGGGATATTAATAGCTGAATGCTCCAGTTGCAGCAGAGGAAGAGATGTTCCTTGCCTCGAAGACAGTGTAGTCCAAAAGAAGGAAAGAGATGAGAAGACTGACAGAATGTGGTGAAGAAACTAGCATGTAAATCAGCCATTCTGTGAGGTTTAGTGGGTCTTAAAAATACATAGGTCTCTTCTGTTTCATGTAAAACAAGGGAGAGTTAGATAGAAGTTAAACAAAAGCAGAAGTGAGAAAGGACAGGGAACATGCAAGTGAAAAAGAAGGGGCAAAGAGCTGAACATGACTGCTTGGAACAAACTGCTTTTGGGCAGGAAGAAGACAGCACTCAGAATATAAAATGTGGAGAGTAAAGTGGTGCCACTGGTGTCTGAAAATCTTCCCTGCTGCAGTGGCTTCTGCATCACTGTTCAGGCGTGGCCAACTCCATTGCTTCTCTTTGTTAGTCTGTATGTCTTGGATGTGGTATTATGTGAATCCTAAGGCTGTGGAGAAAGAAACGGAGAGCGATTTGAAGATCATGAGGCAGGAAAGAAATTATTACTTTGACCTTTTATTTGCCAGACCATTACATTCAACTTCATTGAGCTTACAGTGAGACAGATTTTGCTCATGGGACTTTTCAGAGCATGCAGCCTTTTCTCTGTATATGTAGATTGAATCCTAGCAGTTTGGGAATAGATGATTTATTCCCTGCTGATGCTCATTGTGGGCGTAGTGCATAATCTCTTGAGGTATTTGCCTTCAGAAAAAGATATTAATCAAACATAAGTGAAGGAAGTATAACTTTCAACCGTGTTTTCAACTGATGCTTATGCAGTCGGGGGTTAAAACTTACAGCTAGAGAACAAGTGATGGGAGTGAGTTACCGTTTTGATGCCAGGGTGTTTAGTGAGTGCCATCTAGTGTTTGCTTTCTAATTCGAAGAAAAGAAACAGCAGCTTTGCACAACTGGCTTTTCTTCCCATAATTGCATATGCAGTGTGATTATAACCATCTTTCTAATTGTCCATTCTATGGAAGACCTGAAGAGAAATATATCAGGGATTATATGCTCTTCAGGCTAAGAAATATCAATCGAGATGCAAACAGTTTCATTTATTTAGTGTTTTATAAAGTCTCCTGAATAGCACTGCTGACTTTTCTCTCTGTTTTTATTTACAGATCATGTATGGAACACTAGTTTCTGTTATAGTTCTACGATCTGTTTATATAGTATTATGGTAAGTCTTATTACGTACAGCTAATAGCTCAACATTGTAAGATACATCGTAGCACGTCTATCTTTTCTGGTGGTCATAACATGGGAAGTGAGTGGTGGCAAAGTTTCTTTAATTAGATACACAGTGCTAGTTCATGCACTCTGCTGGCTTGAAAGAGAATGCCCCACTTCCTTGCATTTTCTTGAAGCCAGCAAGTTATCATCAAACAAAGCTGATACCTCTACACTTGGAGTCAGTGTTCATCAGTCAAAACGTTCTTTTCCACATCAAGTGTCTGAAATTCAGAAGTGAAAGATAGTAAACCAAGAATGTAAGTGACAGTTTTCACTACAATTTTGAGTAGGTAAATTTAGATGTGTGTATATAAAATAGTAATAGAAAGCACTTTTATAACAAACAGGAAGCTGTTATATGTGGAGAAACATTGAGAAACGTCAGAGCGTAGAGTTGGTGGATAAAACTGAAGCAGAAAGAATTTATTTGATACTGGGATAATTATAATCCCTTAGCTCTTGGGGATCAGCTACTTGCCCCTTTCTGTCTCTCCACCATGGAGAGCTGGCTTTCTCATGAATTTGGGAATTGCTTCTGAAAATTACTTATTTTCCTCATATTATATCTTCAAATTACTTTTTGTTAAACTTTGTTTCTATCTTGTTTGTAACAGTTCAGGAACACAAGGAAAAATATAATAAAATACATGAATTTAAAGTGGATTTGCCAAATCACCTTTCAGTTTCAATTTCGGTTAATCTGGTTTGGTTTTCCCCAAGAAATTTCCACATAAATGTTCACAGACTTCTACTGAGCAAAAACACTTAAAGTGGATTGTGTGTTGCTCGCAGCTGTAGAAACAACAGTTTAAAGACACTTTTCACACCGACGAACATGAAAGTTTTAATCAGAGCCTGGAGATCTTAAGTGGTGTACCCCTATGAGAGGGGAAACAAAGTTGAATCAAATTCAGGTTGATCTAATGTTGTTCTTGAACAAGGAATCAGCACAGTTCTGGTCATTTAGATTAACTTTCTTTCTGTGTAGATAAGCTCTGAGGTCTGCTGCCTTTCCAGTTCTGCAAATTCCACTCTTGTGCGTTCTCATTGTTTCTGATACATTGCCATTATGTCACCACCAGTAATACCATCGTCCTCCCAGGATTTCATGCAACGTTTTCCACCAGCAGAGTTCATCTCTCAAGTTCTATTAACATTTTCCCTTTGTTTCTAGAGCTTTTGGAATGTATTTTCTTAATTAGCTAGTTCACTTCATTGCAACACCACCCTACAAAATCTGACTTTTCAGTGATATTGATGCAAGCTGTGGTTAGAAAGTTGAGATGGGGAAAGAAGCTTTGCTATCCTGACAGTGCCCTTTCTCTTCTCAAAAAGCTCAAGTTTATTTTTGGATTTACTTCCTCTCTGCACTGCTAACGTGTATTTCTGTCTTTCTGTTTGCAATTCTAGTGCTTGACCAAGCCTGTTCTAACTTGCACGTTGACTGCTGTTCCTGCTCTTTTATTTCTTTAATATGTATTAATTTCATATGACTCATGTTTCCTAGTGCGGGGCTGAAAGTCGCTCTGTGCTCAGTGTACAGATCTTTAAGAGCAGTACATAAATCCTTTCAGGCTGCTGCCTCCTCCTATCCCTGCTATTTGTTATCGTTTCTGCCTGTTCCCTCCAACTTTTCATCATTTCTTGGGTCTGCTTCATTCCCAAAATTATGACTTGGCAATTGTCCTGTGTCCATAGAGCACGTTCCCTGCTAACGAGTGATGCCAGCCTCTCATATTCCTTCACAAAACAACATTATTATTCTCGGAACAATTCTAGCTATAATTATATAATTACCAGCATCTATAACATACCATTTAGTGCTCTTTCTTGTCTTGGGCTTGCTCCTGTCTCTAGAGCACTGAGATGAGATTATTACAGTGTAGTCCTTGCCATGTACCACATGGTTCTCCATGCATTTATTAGATTAAACAAGCAATAATTTTGCCAGTTTAAATTGGCAGTACACTTGTTGTTAACATGTTCCACTTGTGTCTGGTCAGTTTGTTGAATGGAAGAAGCTGTACCTGTCTGTTTGGACATTTCTATTGCCACTGCTTGCAGCTGTGAAACATAACTGGCACTCCACCATTGCAGTGGAGGAAGAACAACTCGGAAATGTATTTTAGACCACAGCCTAAACAGTACATGTACAAAGTTTAAATATAAATTGAAAAGTATTTCATGGCAGCCTCTTGGGGGTGGATTTGGGCTTTCTTTTGGACTTACTGGTGGCAAAGGAGCAAATGCCACCAGTTTCCTTGTGGGAAGTTGGCAATTCAAACCTGAAGGCAGATACTGAGGTAAACTGACAAATGATTCACTTTCTTTTAGCTGATTCTTCAATATGTTTCTACTGTCCTAAATGAAAGCTGCTTTCCTCCCCAAACGGGAATTCTAACTTTCTGTTGCCAGTGTATATTGTATTGAAAAAGAACCTGCTCTTTTGAGAGTGACCTAAATTACATGTGGTGCTGCCAAATTCTTACCTTTTATATAACTTCAGATTTCCCATGTACTGCAGCATTTAAGGGACAATTAGTAGTGCAGAAGTAAAGTCTCTAGAAGACGAGTACCAGAGAACACTGATACAGGAGAAGCAGAACAATACATGAACTTGCTGCAGCATGTCCATGGGAAGGCCACAAAAACGATCCAAGGGATTGAGAACAAGGGGTAACAAGAAGAAATTGTTTCAAACGAAAACAGGAGAGATTTAGATTGGATATAAGGAAGACGTATTTTTATGGTAAGGGTAGTGAAACATGGGCTGCCCAGAGAGGCCCAATCCCTGGAGGAGACATTCAAGTTCAGGCTGAACAGATCACTGAGCACCTGGTAGAGCTGTAAGTGTCCCTGTTTATTGCAGGGAGGTGGATGTCCTGTAAGCACAAAAATGTCCCTTCCAACTCAAATATTTTTTTCATTCTATGAGTACTTAAGTAGATGAAATTTGAAGTTGATATCTTCTTAAATGAATCACTTTACATCTGTGTAACAGTATTTATGTATGCTACCAGCTGCCTTTAAAGCATCTTGAATTAAGCTCTTTTATTTCTCTTTTTCTTTAGGGTATACCCATGGCTTAGAGGTCTAGGCTATACATCTTTAACTGTATTTCTAATGGGATTTTTCCTCTGGAATGTGGACAACATTTTCTGTGAAAAACTGAGGTGAGCACTTTCGTCTTTTTCTCGCTAGCTCGTAATCTTTTAGCATAAAGCATTGTTTTCTTTGCTGTGTATATTCAGCTCCATCTCATGGTATGTTTGATAAGCTGTCTGCAAAACATTCCAAGCTTTTTATCCAGTTTTCTCATAACTAGGTTCAGCACTGAACAGTTCTTTTAAAGATTTTCTTATTCACAAATAGATTCCTTTTATTTTTTTTTAATAATAGATATTTCTCTTTAACTTCAATTTAAATTGAGGGAAAGTAATGTCACTGAAGTAATTTCAAGGATCTGTGCCTTACTAAAGTCTGCTCTTCAGACTTGATTTCATCTGAATGAGATTTTTATCCTGCTTTTTTTCGTTTTGTTTCTGCTCTTATGGTTTCCTAAGAGGATATCAAAAACAGCAGTTCTGCAAGTTAAAGAAGAATCTGCTGCAATATATCTGTCACCAATAAATAGCAGCACTTTGAGTGTCTCAATGAGCAGTAACTCCGTGAGCCATTGCATTGTGCCTAGCTGTCATTATTAGCCTGAAGTCTTTACAGTTTAGCACTTGTAGAGGAGGCCAGGAAGAGTTCATCTCTGCTTAGTCCAGTGCCAAACAGGGTTAAAAAAGAAAAAATGGATTCCAGAGAAAGCATGTAGGAATCCACCATCTTGTTGTATGGCAGATACTGTACATGTGCATGAAAGAACACCACCAGACCAACACATTGGTTTCTGAGTGCATCATGCCTTAGAGCTGGACAGCTTCATTGCAGCACTAGCCTTCCACTTCGTTGTGATTCTGATGTTTCACCACAAGCTGGAAGAAGTGGAGAGGCTGGTGCCAGCAACAAGAAAATCTCATCCTGACTCTCTGTACATAACATGCAGAGGCTGACTCACAGTGTACATAACAACACTGTTATGTACCTGAGTCTGTGGTGTACAGAATTATCTATTAGGTTGCTTTGTTAGGCTCAGATCCTAACATTCTGCAAGGAAGTCTGATGTTTTCTGTCTGCCTCTTTTGACTCTGCAAGTCTTGCAGTGTTTAGAGCCAATTGATACGCAGCTCCAGCAAGATTTTCATTAAACTTGAGGGGGGGAGGGGAAGGGCAAAAAAAGCCCCTCTAAAAGTAACTTGTTGGTTTTTGCAGCTGCATTAAATCAGAGATTGTAGTACCCAATTCACCAAGCCTGCTGAGTTCCTGGATGTCTCTGGTGCTTTGGAACTTGCTCCTAGACTCAGTGATTGCACCAGCTGGGGGAAACCCTTTTGTTTTTTTCTATCCTCTTTTTGCAAAGGGAAAAAAATGTTACCATATTTCTTGTTAGACTTGTTTGGTTATGGTGCTGGAAAGAAAAATAAGTTTGTTTAATAACCAGATGTCTTCAGACCCTTTGAATTTCTCTAAGCATAATTATAATTTGGATGTTTTGATGTCATTCAGGCAGGGCAGAAGGCTAGCTTGGCTAAGCAAGGATCTTCTAGAGCTCAGATGTTAGGAAAAAGTCTGTGGGCACTGGAAATGAGGTTAGGTGACATGAGAGGACTATAGAGATGATGTTCATCATCTCATATCATCATATCAATTTGTATAGCCAAAGCTCAATTAGAGTTGAAGCTTGCCAGTGCTGTCTGGGTCAACCAAAATGACTGGTTTTAAATATGTTAATAGTAAAAGGAGGACCAGAGATAACATCAGTCTGTTATTTGATGAGGATGACCATCTAACAAACAAAACACAGACAAAGCAAGGACATTTAATGCCTTCTTCACTGCTGTCTTCAGCATGGATAGTGGGCCCAGTAACCCCCAGAGCTCCAAGTTGGAGGACTGTGACAATGAAACCCCAGACACACTCAAACTTGTGTGGGATTTGCTATTCCAGCTGAATGCTTATCTGTGGCACTTGATGGGATTCAAAACAGGCTTCTCAAAGAGCTAGCTCATGTCATCACAAGACTTCTCTCCATTGCTTTTCAAGAGTCTTGGGAATCTGGAGATGTCCCAGTCAACTGGAAGCTGGCAAATACCTCAGTTTGGAGAAGATCAAGAAGGACTCTGGTAGTTACAGGCCCGTCATCCTCATTTGAGTGCTTGGCAAAACTGTAGAAGAGGTTATTTTGAGAATTACTGAAAAACACCCATGCGACAATGCAGTTATTGGTCTCAGCCAACAAGGGCTCATGAGAGTAAAGTCCTTGTTAATGAGCCTAATCTCCTTTTATAATAGGGTTACCCACCTAGCTGACCAAGGGAAGCCAGTTGATCTAATCTCCTTGGATTTTTGTAAAGGTTTTGTTACTGTTTTTCATATCTTTATCAACAGAATGTCCAGCATGCAACTAGACAAAAACATCATGTGATGTGTGAGCAATTGGCCGATGGGTCAGGCATACAGGGTTGTAGTAATTGGGTTACATCAGAGTGGGGGCCAGTCACTAGGGCTCCATTTTAGGGCTGTAATGATTTTATCAACTACCTGAATGCGGGACTTGGAAGTATACTAAGTTTGCAGTTGACATTAAACTGGAAGGTTCTGTTGATTCCCTTGAGGAACTGAGAGCCTTTGCAAAGAGATCTCAACAAATTGGAGGGCTGGGCAATCAGCAGGCTCGCAGGGCATGGCCCCGAGCTGCCAGAGCTCAAGGTGTGTTTGGACACTACTGTCAGACTTACACTTGGGGTTTGGGGTGGTCCTGTGTGGGGCCAGAGGTTGGACTTGTGATCCTTGTGGGTCCCTTCCAATTCAATATATTCTATGAAAAAGTATACTCCAGTTCTTATTCTTTGTAATTTTTTTTTGTTCTCTGACTTGTGAATCATTCACCCACCTGCTGTTTTGGGCTTTATTGTTCAAAATTGTTTTGATTCAGTTTTTGTTTCTCCTTATGTCATTTAGTTTGGACTAATTTAAAAAAACAACAACAAAGCATGAGATTCTGATTTTTAGCTTTGTCTTTTCCTGCTATCAAAATGGTGAAATTTTTGAGTGCTGCTGTATGGAGGCAGAAGTTGGTCCCTATGATCCTTGCGAGTCCCTGGCATCTCAGGATATTCTGTGATTTTAAAAGGCGTGACTCTTTTTGTGTTCCAGTAGTCATTAATGGTCTGACTGAATCAAAGCTGTGTTTACCTTTGTGACTGAGTTGGAAACCTAGCTCAGGGATTAGCATTTAGTGGAGAGGCCTGAACTCTAACAGAATGCAGTAAATAAGCGTAACAGAAGCTGCAGACTTTTCTTCCTTACGCTTGAAGTCTTTGCTATTTTCCTTCTTTGTTTTGACTAAACATGAAGTACAAGTCAGAAAAGAAGACAGGCAGATGTTAACATTCGCTCCGCTAGCAACCAAAACAGGAGTTAACTGCAGAAGTCTGGCAAGCAGGAAAAACCATGGTGACTTAGTTCTTTCCCTTCTTTTTCCATCTCCGTCATTGAGCCTCTTCCTAGGTAGCTCAAACCTCATAACTGTTCAAAGTATAAAACTTTGGTGGATCATTTCAGAACCTCTCTTTTTATTGCTTCTTCACTAAACACCGTGTTTTTCCCTGTTGTAATCATAGAACAGAGAAAGGTAAGCCATGGAGCTGGGAGTGAAGCAGTGAGGTCAGATGGATCCCTCTTCTCTCAAACCTTATCCTCAGCATTTTTTCCTGTGGACAGTAGTTTGCAGGGTTTGAGACAGGAGAATGATAAAACTCATTTGAGACTGTGGGATTGCTCTGTTTGAGGAAACAAAACCCAATTGCAATGTGTTTTCTTCCTTACAGAGCACTACGAGAGAAGATGCCTCCTGTTGTGGGAGCCGTGACACAGTTTCATGCCTGGTGGCACATTCTTACAGGCCTGGGCTCTTACCTTCACATCCTTCTCAGGTAGGAAATGTTTTTTAAACTGGATGATCATAAAGCAGCCTTGGGAATTTTCCGAGGTTCAGATTTGCTTCAACATGCTGTGTCATCAGAAGAGCAGGAAAATGACCTCTTGATGAACTGGAGGAAGTGGAAGTCCTTTCTTGTTAGTGATTTGTCTGTAAGCTCGGGTAATGTATGTTCATCAATCTTTTAGATAGTCATAATTCTACAGGAAAATGCAGTTTAGAAATGAGAACTCTAAAGCAGTTTACTGTTGAATACTCCTGCAGTCTTAATTAATTTCCAAATATAAGTCATTAATATCTTTCTGCTCTTGTGCGAGAATCCTCAAGAGCTTAAACATGGTTAACTTTAGAAGTGTAACTAATTATTTGATAAATGCTGTCACTCCTGAAAACTATCAGGCATCATGCTATGGAGCAGAAGGGTGACGGCTGAAGTGGCTGGAGCAGAGCTGTTTGCACAAGTGTGGGGATGTTAGTTTTAGAAGGAGACTTAAATGTGTAAGCGCCTTAATTAGCGGGTCTGCAGCTGATGGATTTTCTCTGTCGTTGCTCTGTACCACCATCTACTGGAAGCAGGGATGAAAGCAGACAGAATCTGCAGATTTTGTGTAGTTCATTCGGTACCTAACAGGTACATCCCATATAGGTGAGAAAATGTGAACACATATCAAGTTTTCCTACACTTGGCATAGTGTTCTCCTTTTTTTGTCAGGTGCTAAAATAGCCAGTGAAAGGAAAATTCATGGAAAATTACTACAATTTCAGTAGCTGATCTGATCATTGTTTTGTTTTGTATATGCCTGTAATATATACATGTATGTGTGTATGTATACATGTATGTATATATAAAATACATAATAGTGTGGGGAAAACAGCTGCCCCATTTTGACTGGCGAGTTGTCTGCTTCCCTAAAGAGCTTGAGATGATCTTTTGAAGAAAATTCTTTACAGAAAACAAGTTGATGGAGACAGTTTGAATACCACAGACAAGGCTTTTCCAGTATGGTGTGCAGAGAAAAGAATTTGTTTCTGCATTCTCTGGACGTTGGGGAATGTGCCCTAATGCAATGAATTATATGCTTTCACTGCAGTTGTTTCCTTAGAGTTTTCTTGGTGACACAGCCTGTAATACCTGGGCTGGTGGCTGCATAAAGAGTGAGGCCACAGACAGGAAGAGATCTGCTAAGGGGAAATAATGGGTCAGAACAAATGTAAGGAATCAAGCTATGCTTTTTTTTTTTTTTATATATATATCTGCTATATTCTGTGATACAGTGAAGTAATTTCATCCTTCCAGAATGACAGGCTCTGTCTAGTTCCTATTCATAGCGTCATAGAATGTTTGGGTTGGAAGGGACCCTTAATATCGTCTAGTTCCAACCCTTCAGCTATAGGCAGAGGCACCTCCCTCTAGACAAGGTTTCTCACAGCCCCATCCAGCCTGGCCTTGAACACCTGCAGTATGGGAGCATCCAAAACCTTTCTGTACAACCTGTTCCAGTGTCTCACCACCCTTACAGTAAAGAACTTTTTTTTCCAATATCAAGTCTAAATCTACCCTCTTCCAGTTTAAAGCCAGTTCCCCATGGCCTGTCACTACCTGCTCTTATAAAAAGTCCCTCCCCAGCTTTCCTGTAGTCCCCCTCCAGGCCATGGAAGCCTTCTCTTCTCCAGGCTGCTCCCTAGCCCAGGTTGCACAGGTAGGTGTCCAGGTGGGTCTTGAACATCTCCAGAGAAGGAGACTCCACCACCTCTCTGGGCAGCCTGTGTGAAGAAGTTGCCACGCACATTTGTGCAGAACTTCCTATGCTTCAGTTTGTGGCCATTTCCCCTCATCCTATCACCACACACTGCTGAGAATAGTCCAGCCTCCCTTAACCTGCTGATCACACTTGTCTTGATGCAACCCAGGATATGGTTGTCCTTCTGGGATACAGACACACATTGCTGGCTCATGTTGAATCATTCATCAACCGATACTTCCAGATCCTTCTCCTCAGGTTTTTCCTGAGGTCTTTTCCTGAGCAGAGAGAGAACTTCTCGCTTCCTGCTTACATATGTGTAGATCCGTTTGCTAATTGCAGTGGGATTTACTGTAGGCTAATGTTTCCTGTTTTGTGTAAATGTAGGCATAGCGCTTAGTTCTGCAATCACATTATGAATTATTTTCTAGTTTTAAAGCAAAACAAGCATTCGTGCTTGATTATTATTTTGTATGCTCTTTTATATATCAAATTTCAAGCGTGCTTTTCTTCTTTTCCTCAGTTTATACACAAGGACACTTTTCCTGAAACACAGGCCAAAGGTGAAGGTAAGCAACCAATGTTTTGTGTCCATTAATGCCCTCATGCATTCATATATCTTGGACCTGAACATGCACTGAGGCTTGCTTATTATGTCCGTTATGGTACTGCCTTTGCTTTCGACTTCCATTTCAAGCAGTGCAATTGAAATGTTGTTAACAGTATTTGCTCTCTGTTCCAAGACGTATTCCAAGAAATCTTTCTCCTCTTCTTATTTTTCTCTTAACAGTTTCTTCTTGGAATATGGCCTGTTCTTCTTGTGGAGCCACCCAAGAAGCTTTGACTGAGACCTAGGCCGTCACGTGCATCCACTTAGCCTGGCTGAATAAAGTGATTCTACACTTAACTGTGGCTGGATTGTCAAAATCGTGGATCAATTCAAGTCCCATTGCTACAAAAGGACTTCTCTGTGTTACTAGGCCTGCCCGCCAGAGCAGAGTGAAGAGTTGGCACACTAGGAGAATAATGTTTAGTACAGCTTTATTCTAAGTTGTTAAAACAAAGATTAAGGCACAATATTTTTATGTATATGTTGTATAGCTGATGATACTGAGCTAATATTTCGTGCTGGTCACAGAAAACTAACCATTTTTGAAGTGGGTTGCTTAAGTTTTTCATTCAGTTGTCCTTTCTGTGGTGTAAACTAATATTAGTAACTGAATGATAAAAACAGGTCACCGATGGCCAAGCTAAGCATCTGTGTGGACTCTAGTGATCTGAATGCTTAACCTGAACTACTTTAATCTTGCACTTTTATGCAGCTAATGAAGTATGTATGATTAGGGCTTTATTCTGTCCTTGCTTCTCCACAACCTCCTTTGCAACTGATAATTTAAGCAAAAAGGTTGGGATACATGTGCCATTTGGTTAATTTTGTACCAAGTTTCCACGTTTGTTTTAGCCCAATGTTTGAGAAGACATTTGTGATATGTAGGAGTTCTTTGTGTGTGGAAACGGAATCCCTAATTTCTTTGACTAGCAATCCATCATGTGACTGTATAGCCACAAGAAACACTTCTTAAATCTTTTGTTATTGACATGCCACCTTCTTCTCTGCATACTGTCCAAATCCTATTATGCCAGTCTTAGCACCATATTGACAAACACTGTGTGTGTGTGCTTGTTCAGCTTTGGATTATTAGCCTTTCTATTATTTTATGAGTCTTAAATACTGCTGACTTTCAGAAGCATCTTCTCATTCAGAAATATTGAAGGAAGAGTAAAGAACAAGATTTATGTTGAGGATACCCCCAAAATACTCAGCATTTCGATTGCTTGCTCTTAATGTTTCCATCATGTGGTTTCTCTGTGGAATGTTAAGTAACTTTTTAACACCAACCTTTGGCTCTTAAATGGGGACAGACCCTCTGATTTCTTCATTTTTTTTTCTACCCAGCTGATCACAGTTGGTAAGCAAGCATAAAAAAAAAAAACAACAACAACGAAATTGAAGTAACACGGTTTTTCAAAATATACCTCATATTGGAGGCTCTTGTTTTGTCTGTCCAGATCGTGGAGTGGCTAATGGAGTTTGTCTCTGGGCCTTCAAGCTGCCATGCTATGCAATTGTTGATGCTTTGAGGAATTTATCCTTCTTGCCACAAAGGAAAAAGGGAAGTGCTCAGACTGATGGCAAGTCCTGCTCTGTATTGATTTAAAACATGCCCACAGCAGTGAGGCACAGTAATGTAACTATAAAGCTGTCTCCCAGATCATAAAGTGTAATCTAGTGTAATCTTCTCCGTGTTCTGACTGGTGGAAAAAGACCAACTTCTGTATATCCTCCATGCCTACTTGTGGCACCCCTACTGATGAAAATCTCCAAACAAAACTGTGGCTTTTGGTTATGGTGAATAAGCCTGGACTCTTGGGATCCAAACTCAGGACTGAAAACCAGTGCTTAAACTGTTAACAACTCCAGCAGGGTTTAAGCATGTGCTAAGAGCAGTGCATTCCTACCTGTAATCAATTAACAAGGCTCCTGAACAACAGTTTTTAAACACCTCTGTTTTCAGTAGCCTCTAGTTCTGTATAGATGAAGTTGACATCTGTGCTGGGAAATTTGAGGGTTCCTGAAACTGAGAGAGATTGGAACCACTAGAACAGAGGGAGGGAAGTGCTGGTTTGGACCAGATGTCTGTGATTACTCAGGAGTCACATTTTCTCATAGAGAGATTTGAGAACTATTTGAAAAGTGTAGCTTGAACATAAGTGCCTGCCTGTTCCCCTCCTGGCTCTCTCAAGCATGCTTTGGCATGCTGGATCTTATTTTCCTACTGAATACCTTTGCACTCTTCCATAAGTTTGGGAATAGAGTCCTGTAATGGGAGCAGTGCAGCAACTATACATATCAACAGTCCATCGTGACATCTGCTGGGGTGGATATTATTTTTAAGAAAATGAACAGAACCTTTTTTTTAGTGGCCTTATTTTTCTTTCTGGAGGATGTAGGGGCTCTGCTTTATTTGCCTGTAATTACAGGAACCACAATATACTAAAAAGCCTCTTTCACCCTGATAAAGCATCTCTAGAATGGTATATTTTAAAGGAATTTGTACATTCTCCTACACACTGGCAACAAAGATATGTGTTTCCATTCAGACCCTGTTGAAGTGTCAAGATTAAAAAATAATAATTGGAAGAGTTCTTATATTAAATTTAAGCTGGTGTTAGCTTTTTCACTCGTATCGTTTATCAGCAGTGTTTTTTATCTTAAAAACTTAGGCAGATTGTGTTCTTCCTTCACTCACATAACCTTGAGACACCCTTCTGGTGGCCTTCTGTGTTGTGCTGGATCCTGAAGAATGTAATTTACATGTATAGCCTTCTAAGCATAAGTAATCTAAAATGATGGGTGCTTTGGGTTGACGGTCTTACTGATCCTATAAGTGATAATGAAAATGGAAAAGGAGTTTTAACTTTATCACTGAAACTCTAATGTTTTCTAGTGCCTGGGAAGACATGCATCCTTACTCCTGTTATTTGTTAGATGTCTGTTGAAACTGTTTTTTTATTTGTATTGCTTGTATGATATGCTTTTTCTTTCTCCTGCAGTCCTTAGAGCAGCATATCCCAAACTTTTGTTGCAGTACATCTTGCAAGGTGGGTCATCTTTGATCCTGTTTTTTGAGTAGGATTCAGACAGCAGATACTTTGAAGGGAATTACGGAAATAGCAGGCGTCCTTTAACGTGAATCCTACAGGATGTGTTAGACAGACTTAAAAATAGTGAAGAAACCCTTTTATTCTTTAATGTCTATGAAGAACCAGGATATCTGTCACCTTGAGCCCATCAGCTCAGCACAGATCAGCAGTGAGTAGTTCTGCAGACAGTGAGATGAAGAGTTCTTTTTTGGAAAGCAGTAGAAAATTGTCCGAATGACTCTGTCAGTACAGAACAACACCATACCATGCCAGGAAACGGGATTTTCTGGATCCTTAAGACCTACATTGCCAACTGAAGGTGAGACATGATACACAGAAACCCGCCATCGAAAGGAATCTCATGTGTTTTGAAGGCAGTGTTTGAAGCTGACTCGCAGTATTATCATCTCCAGACCTCATTCTAAGGCTTTTCCTTTCAGCACAAGGAAGATGTGCTACCAGCAAGTGTTGAGAAGACTACCCCAGAGTCAAGATTGGAATATGCAGTCTGTCACTTGCCGATCTACCTCTGTCATGTATTACACAATGCCTGTGCCCTTAATGATGTCTTGCAGCAACATCCTATGTGTCTCTGTCTGACTGTTCACTCTACATAAACATCTGGATTCACTTGGTATCTATCAGACTTTCTAGTTAATGCTCAGTCTGCTGATCCTCTGAACGCAGAACTTTGATTTAGATTGAGATGTGAGTAGGAGGACTTCAGTTGAGACAGCCGAAGTGAAACCTTTTTTGGCAGGTCTATTAAGTAACATTTAATGTGAAGATACGGCATACATTTAATTTGAAGAGACCTTGGGAGAGATGTGCTAGGAAATATTGTCCTGTAATTAGTTTTAATTCTCTTCTAATCTAATATTGCCACCGTGTTCATCCTTGGCTCTGCTTTGGCTGAAGGGAGCTGCATGATTTGAAGTGCAGTTGATTCTTTTGGCCAAGTACATTTGCTTCCAGCACTTGATTTCTTACGGCTGAATGATTGTTTTTTTTCTGCTAACTCATCCACCTGAAACTCATAACATAAAATCCTTCCACTCACATTTCTCACAGTCACCACCACAGTGTTTCGTTTTTGCATTCTGGAATGTCAGTAGTACCACTTTCGAAATCAGTTTCTCCATGTGGATATATATTTGTTTGGCATTTGATAGCAAGTGGTGAAATAAATGAGTGTGGTGGTAGAGGAAAAGAAGCTGTAACAAAGCAGCACTGCTGTTTTCTTCAGTGGACCTGAGGATCCAAGAACGCATTCATTTTGTTGGACTGTGTGCTCCTGTAGTTGTAGTGGACATTTTCAGGTACAAAGTTGCTTTGCTTTACAGAAACATGATCTCCCAATCTGTGCTTTATAAGTAGGCAGTGGGAGGCTTTATATGCAAACTACTGATTGACTGTGAGACTTTATTATGAAAAGAGATAAACGACGGAGTCTTTATTACCCATGAGCAGCGAAAGGCAGACGGAGATTAAGAAATTTGACATGGAAAGAGAATAACAAAAGATTAAGCACAGAATCCCACAGTATTACGTCAACCACCCTCTTGATAACTGCACTTTAGATCCTTGGATAGCAAGCTATACAAGAGGGTTTTGATATTTGTACAGTTATCTTTTCATGCTGACTCTGCCATAGAGATGATGTAAACAATGTTTTACGTTCTGTTCATTACGAGTTATCCAGATGTTGCTCTCAGAGGATGGAAGGTGGCGTGGATTGTTTCATACACAAGTGAAAATGCTTTTTACACATCTGGAACATCCTCTGCCAGCTTCCCATGGGAGTCCCATGGTAGAGCTACAGAGAATTTACTGCGCAGCTGTTAAGATTGGTTGGAAGTTGGTCTTTTCTACATCTCACCCACAGCTGCCTGCTGCAGCCAAGTGCCTGACCTATGTCCCAAGTCTTTTCCAAGAGCTGAAGGTGTATTTTGTCCTGAAGTCCACAGAAGGTCCTTGGTAGGTGGGGATGGGCTTTGGTTTGTGTTAATCCTTCTAATGCATAAGTCAGGGCTCTTCCTGTGGCTCCTTTGTGGAAAAGCAGTTACGAAGTACACGGCTGCTTCAGCTGAAACATGTGCCTGGCTAACCCGTGTCCTGATGCTGTTGGATCCTGTCACAGAGATGGATGAGGGATTTAGCCCCACAACTGCTGTTTATTGTAGCATGTGTAGTTCAGTGTCAGGCAGTGAGAAGGCACAGCAGTCAAGAAGCACTTTATGCAGAGCCCCATTTAGTTTCTGGAGCTCCCTGCTCCAATTGATACGGATTGATGCCTGAATCTCTTACTTAGGATCTCTGTTTGTACTTCTTGCTAATGGTATCTAGCTTCACCAAGATGAGCATCCAGCCAATGCAATACCCTAAATCAGTGCCTGCAAACTGTTTTGCACAAGCTGAACGAACACATCTGCCTGATGCTGAGATATAAAAGGTCTTGCCCTTTTTTTTTTTTTTGGTCCTTCATCACCACAACACAGAAGTAACTGCAAGGACAGTCTCAGATTCACTCTTCTTTCCCCAGAGCCCTGGAACAACATTAACCTGTTCCTCAAAAGCCAGTACTGAACGAAGATGGGTTTTCCCACATGCCCACAGCAAACCGTGTACCAGGATGTTTCCTGAATTAAAGCCTTGGTCAGTCACTGCAGAAGAAGATATGATCACTCCCTGGATTTTGGAAGAGAACTTCAAGCAGTGCAAGCTGGTTACTCCTTAGACTGAACAGGAATGGATTTTTCTCTTGATCTCCCAAATGCTGACTGTGTGATGTTGGCTGTTAAACTGAGCTGAATGCACTGACGATGCCTTGTTTACTGTCTTAGCAAACATCTGTCCACCTGTAACGGGCGTGAAAAACACCACGTGTTACGTGACCAAACTTTTGAACACTGACACTATTGGTTGTCATGTAATGTTTTGTTTTGTTTTGTTTTCTGAAATTCAGCTTATTGTTGCAGATAGATAAATACACTGTGACAGACAAATGGCGGTTGATGAATAAGACAGCTGCATTGAGCAGTGTTTATTGACAATTTTGATAACCCTGAACTGATTCTTTGTACCAGACCTGCTGGTAACTAACATTAGGCTTCTATGTACCAGCCTATCTTGTTTTTCAAGCACCATAGCTTCGAGATATTTAATGTATTTTGTTTGTTACTCATGTTGCGATCAGGCACTAATTTGTGTCTTTATAGTTGAAATTATTAAAGAACTTTGTTTTAAGTATCAGTTTTCCCAGGTGTTTCTTGGCTTCTGTGTTGCTCTGGGTTGCCTGGTTCATCATGCTGCTGTTCGGTACATGGATAGCAGTGTATCTTGACCTCATCCTTCTGATTCTTTCAGTGCAAGAAGAGAATAATTAGCTGCATGGCTGTGTGCTACAGAGGCCTGCAGAGAAAAGAGGGCTCTCAGTTCTCTGCAGTTTTGTTCCATCAGCATCTGTCCCACTGCTGAGACAGGACATGAGCAGGTTGTTAAGACTCATCAGAGTAGGATCTGAGTTGGGTTCATGCATTCTGTGACTGCAGAGCAGGAGCCCTCCCTTTTACCTCCAGAGCATAGATACCCAACATTTGCTGTTTAAATATTTCTTCTGCAACCTGTACAGTTGTTATATCTGACACAGAGAGACCAGGTACCACGCAAATGGAGCTGCTGAAGCTGATGGAGTCACTAAGGGAGCTGTGATGGATCCATCTCCTCTATGAGTCGCTGAAGTACTCCTTTTGGTTGTGAATGTACCTTGAGAAGCCCAAGTAGTCTTGAATTGCCTCTTCCCCAGAAGGACCACACATGCAGACCCCAGACTTACAGAAAATAAGACTTGAGAATGGTGATTTAGGCACTATCCAGGAAAGCTGTGTGTCCTCAGAGGCCTTCTTTGTGGCTGCTTGCACCAGTGCTGCCTCCCCAAAAACCTGATCTCCAGCAGCTGGAGTGGAAGTAAGATAGGCTGCCTGAAGTGGAAGGTCAAAAGCCAGATGAGGGTCCTTCAGGGCTCCTCAGATTGTCCTCACAAGGACAGGGCAGAAAGACAACTCCGCTATCTTGGCATGGAAGTGGGGATCAACAGAGGCAGGAAAAGAACAGGTCTATGGGTGTCTGGATTCAGTTCCCAGCCACCCAGAAATCATACTAAAATTAAGGTAGGAAAAGACCTCCAAGATCACCAAGTCCAACCCGTCCCACCATGTCTACTGACCACGTCAGTGCCACATCTGCAAGGTTCTTGAGCTCTCCAGGGATGTTGATTGCCCGGGCAGCCCATTCCAATGTGATGCCACTGTTTCTGAGAAGAAATGTTTCCTAATATCCAACCTGAACATCCCACGGTGAAGCTTAATGCCTTTACATCTAATCACATCACTTGTTGTCTCGGAGAGCAGCACATCATTGCTGAAAGACATCTGACCTGATCAACCTGCTTTACTCTGAGACCGACTCCATAATTAGCGCACACTGATTTAATGAAGTCAGTAGTAATTAGTGGCACTGAGGTGCAGCTCCTGGGGACCATACAACCACAGCACAGCACCCAGCAACACTTGGGCCACCGAGGGCTCTGCCTTGGTGCTTTCTCATCGCTGAGATCACAAAGGTGAGTGCTAGCAAAGAACAGCTCACAGAAACCCACAGAAACTGAATTAATTGAGTCATTCTGCTGATGTAAACTGATGTCCAAACATCAATATTTATAGGTTGGCTGAGTATCAGAGCTGCAGTGATTTATGGGAACGCTTCACCTGAGCAGAGCTTTTTCCTCATCAGCCAGCACTTTGACTCACCGCCAAGCAGCAGAACGGAGTGAATTTGTTAAAACACTGCAGTCCAACTTCTCCTAAGCTACAAGAAGCGATGAACACGACAGCCAAACCCATGCTGCAATGGGGCAAAGCTTTCCAGGCACTCATGAGTGCTTAGCAGGATTTTATTGTCTTCCAAGGGATTATTATTATTATTACTTTTCCCATTAGTCCAAATCTTTAATCTTGTTTTTAACATCTCTTTGTCAGGAATGAAAACAAGACTAAGTGCTTGTTAGGAGATTAAAACCAGCAACAAACCTGCAAGCCATGATGTCAGGGGGGTTGGACTCGATGATCTCTTGAGGTCCCCTCCAACCCCTATGATTCTAAGATTCTATGATTCTATGTCAAAGCCTCACTGCCACAGAAGGGTTATTTTTATGCAGCTTATTTGAAAAGCAAACAGACTCCAGCTGGGTTTTCTTGCTGCTGGCATTAATTGAAGTGGGAGGACTGATTAACATGTTGCTGCTGAAGATCTGTCTCTGCCACGTTCCCCGGAATCTGACAATTTGCTATCAATTTGCTTTGCAGCTGATGCACTCATATCCACACCTCCCACGCCGTTGTGGCTCTTCAGTGTGTTTGTTCATAAGCTCACATCATTCAGTGTTTGTGCTCGAGATGGGGTAGAAGCCCCTTTGCATGAACCATGGACCATGATCCTGTGATGTTCAGGATGGACAAAAGCCCGCTTTTCAGGGATGATGGACCATGGTATTGCAGTGTTCATGTTCAGAATGGTGTAGAAGCTCCTTTGCATGGACCATAGTGTTGAAGTTCAGGATGGTGAGGATTCCCCTTTCTGTGTACCATGGACCACAGTACCATAGTGTTCAAGTTCAGGATGGAGTAGAAGTAGGAAAACACTAATTGACAGCCAAACTGTATTTTACATACATGTTTACATACAGTCTAATACGATCAGGAGTTGCTTCTGTTGCAAGTAATTTGAAGCCAGGAGTCAGCAAATTACAGAGAGCAGGAGGAGTCTCCAGTGTTATTCATCAGAGGTGTGATGGTGGTTCTGAGTCTCATACTTTGCTTTCAGAAAGGATGCTATATCTATGTGAAGGTATGAATGTACATCCATAGCAATATATCTGTATGGACACTGATCCTTTAGTACAGCCAAAGCAACATCTCTTCAATTTGGGTGTCTGGAGGGAAGGCTGGTGCTTGGCATCCCTGATCGAGCTGTTTCACCATAAGTAAGTTAATTCTCAGCCTCCAGATAAAAGCTGGGCTCTCACTGCCACCAGGTAATGAGAGTTTTTAGCTGCATTTCAGAGGGATGCTGCCACCTCCTGTATATTAGCACAATTGCATCAGGCAAGTACAAATTACGAATTCCTTTTCTGCTTGTCGGAAGCTGAGCAATAAGAAAGACATCATTATCACCGAATTATCACTGTCACTGGACTAGATTTCTCCCCTCCTGACTGTAGAGCTGAAACAGAAGCTCCTCACTTCCAGAGCCCTTTTTCCTCTCTCCCTTGTTGGCATCCATGCCCTCTTTCTGGCAAAGACAGACAGTGAGGGAAAGGCATTTCATAAGGTGTGTACAGCATTAGATCTAATAAAACACCACAATCAGGATGCTTTGGGATGAATTATACCTTTGGGATGGATTATACTTTTGGGATATGTTTACATCCTTGGGCAGAATGACTGCCCAGCCAGATCCTCCCCTAACACAGCCTGAGGGCATCACCTCAATGTCTTTTTATAGTGAGAGGCCCAGAACTGAACATTGTCATTTCTGGGCTGCATGGATACTGCTGGATCTGTTTTTTCTCTATTATTTTCCTATTTTTTTTTCCTTTTCCTGAGAATTTATAGCAAAGCTGATCACTCTGCTTTCCCTTACCTAATGCTTTGCACAACGCACTTGTTGGCTAATTAATACAGCCCTTCCTTCCCAACTGGCAAATCAGTGAGATCACTTGAGTTATTAAAAATGAGGAGAAACACGGATTACAGGAGGACCGTATAATTAGCTCGCTGGCTGTTGTCCCTGTTGCCAGCCTGGGATATTAATTCCTTTCATGCTGATTCAGAGAAAGAGAGCCAGGCTGTGAATCAGCCCTGCTACTTCTCGCAGCACCTGTCTTCTCCTTGTATCTCCTCTCCAAATCCTAGCCAGGTCTGGCGGCGTTTCATTAATGAGATCAGGCTTAATTGCAGCATGAGCCTGTAGGGTTGTTGGGGGAGAGTTGGAGTGAGTGCTCTTCCTTCTACACAGCAAAACAGGAAGTGTTGCCTGGGAGCAGGTAGCATCTTTTTGTCCTAAAAATCACAGTTAACAGTTGTGGTTCTTTTTGTAGGATCAGAGGATTCCCACTTTCTTCCCATTGCTCTGACTGTGGAATGAGCAATGTTGTCTCCTTTAGAGAGACTGAAACCCAAAAAGGACCCAAGTTCTCACCTCCTGTACACTGCCCCGCAGCTAAGACATTCATCCCTGTGTGAGAGAAAGTGGCACAGATTTAATGAGGCAACAGCTTCCTGGCAGCACCACAGGCTGCTCAGAAGCCGCATCATTATCCATTTACTTGACTAATGCAGTCGTGTTGTGAAAAGGAAGAGGGAAAGCTGTCTGAAGGGCTGAGTAAATTAGAAGGCTCTTTTAAACATCATAGCTAGTACAGCAAGGCCTGCTGAAGGCTGGATATAAGGAAAAAGTTCTTCACAGCAAGAGTAGTGATGCATTGACACAGATTGCCCAGAGAGGTGGTGGTGCCCCATCCCTGAAGACACCCAAGGTCAGATTGGATGGGGCTCTGAGCACCTGATGGAGCTGTGGGTGTCCCTGTTCACTGCAGGGGAGTTGGATCAGATGTCCTTTAAGAGTCCCTTTGGACTCAAACCGTTCTAAGATACAATATCCCAGGTGGGAACCAGCAGCTTTATTGACTGGACTGGGTAACCGCTGCTTTTCCCATTATGATATGTGATAAAATGGTTAAAGCTCTTACAATGTTGGTTTGAGCCCGTTTCCAAAACAGGCAGCTCTGAGAAACTGCTGTGTCAAAGACCTCTTAGAAAAAGTCTGTTTGGGAACCTCTGCTGGGCACTCATCTTGGTCACAATGCAGTGTTTTTCCCTGAAAGGCAAGGAGGAATGGGCAGAAGTCGATTGCTAAATGCTACAAGCGAAGAGCACGGTGGGAAGACCAACTTTTATGAGAGCGAATAAGTGATGACATGGGGGAATGACTTTAAACAGATAGAGAGGAGATTTAGGTTAGATTTTACGAGGAAATTCTTTACTCAGATGGAGGTGAGGCCCTGGCACTGCTGTCCAGAGTGAGTGCCCCATCCCTGGATACTCAAGGCCAGGCTGGATGGGGCCCTGGGCAGCCTGAGCTGGTGGGGGGCAACCAGCCCACGGCACAGAGCGAAACTAGGTGGGCTCTAAGGTCTCCTCCAACCCAAACCATCCTGTGATTCCATGATTCCATGATTTCTGAGGGGCTGTACCCAAGTCAAAGGTCAGGAGGAATCCCAGACTCAGTGCAGGGTTAGACAAGGATGCTGAGCAGTGCCCAGCTGCTGAGCTCTACACAAAGAATCCCATCGCTGTTTTTCCCACACCCTCAGCTCTGTCTTTCCAGCCAGACCGTACTGCAGCAAATAAATCTTGATTGTGCTAATAGTTTTATGCTTGCCTACTGATTGAAGCTAAGCTGATGAAGCTGGGACGTAGAGGTGACCTCTCTAATTAAGACCCAAGCAAGATTCCCTGAGCTGTGTAATCCGAGAGCTTGGAGCTGGCTTCCTCACCAAGTGCAAGACTCAGCATGAGGACTGAAGTCACTAAATGCTGACTCTGGGATGAAGGTTAAGCTGAGAGGCAACAGTAGAGGCACACACCCTACGAGCCTCCAGGACAAGTGCTGACAGGACAGCGGGTAATGCCCTTAAGTTGCACCAGGAGAGGTTTGGGTTGGACATTAGGAAAAAAGTTCTTCTCAGAAAGAGTGGGAATGCTTTGGAACAGGCTGCCCAGGGAGGTGGTGGGTCACCGTATATGAGGTGTTCAAGAAAAGGGCAAATGTGGCACTGAGGGGCATGGTTTACTGGCTTTGGTGGGGATGGGTTGATGGTTGGACTAGATGATCTTAGCACTCATTCCAACTTCAATGATTCTATGATTCTCTGAAGTGTCCCAGAAGTGGTTCTTGTGAAAGGAGAACATCAGGTAGCGTGAAAACATATGCCTGGAAAATGGTGGGGAAAATCTCTAAAGGTGAGTCCTTTTGATGTATGATAGAAACATGGATCCTGGTGCAGGAGGTGAAGCGACTGTGGGAACACATTGCCACCGTGGCCAATTATTACTGACAGACATAATTTTGCGTGGTTCAACGGGGAGCCAGAAGTTGGGCTCAATGATCGTTATGGGTCCCTTTCAGTTTGGGATATTCTACGATTCTGTGCTAAGTTGTCCTCATCCCCTGTGAAACCTTTTTTCTTGAATTGCAACAGATGTGATGGCCAAGCTACATCCTGGTGGGTGTGGGAGGTAGCTCAGTCAGAGTATATTGAACTAAATCAGTAAATCTCTGTAATGGTCCTTTTGGAGCCACTGGCTACTTGTCTTGCAGAGAATCAACCAACTCATCTTCATCCCTATCTTCATGCAGGAACTTTGCTCTACAAACACAGTAGCAAGGACTTGCTCAAGGGTATTCCATGTGTCTCGCATGTAACCTGCTCCACGTTCCCAGAGCTGGACACTTCAAAACCCAAGGAGGACAGCCCAGAAGTGATAACACAGAATCAGAATCATTAAGATTGAAAAAGACTTCTAAGATCACCAAGTGCCCACCGTCCCCACTGACCATGTCCCTCAGTGCCATATTTCCATAGTTCTTGAACACCTCCAGGGACAGTGACTTCTCCCTGTGCAACTGTGCCAGTGCATTACCACCCTTTTTGAGAAGAATTTTTCCCTAATATCCAACCTGAAGCTTCTGTCGTGCAACTTAAGGCCATTACCTCTTATCCTAAATCTGAGGAACATATATCTTAAGACCACCACATGGAAGGACAAAATCTTTTCTGATACAGGAGCCAGGTGGTGCTCAGTGTATCTACAAATGACTGGAAGCAGTTCCCAAGCAAAATTTTGGACTTCGTTATGCCGGTGTGCATCCAAAGTAATTCCACCAATCCCAATGGCTCTGTATCCATCATCCCTCTTTATGTTCTTGGGTGCTGGAAATCAGATATCTGGGATTCTCAGATGTCTGATAGGAGCTGAAAGAAGGGATGGTGGCAGAGGGGGAAAAAAACACAAACAAAAAAACAACAACCATTGCTTTTTTTGTGTCTCTAAGGTGGAGAGTCAGCAGAAAAATTGTCTAAAAAGCTCTTGGCAGAACTGTTTGGAGTCAGCATTTATTAGGGCTGTTGTGACCTGCCAGAAACAAAGAGCAGCTGAGAGGGCAGTGGTGCCATTTGCTTCTTTCCTTCTTCTCTGCTCCAAGGAACATGGGCTGGCTGGCAACCTGTTGTTTTCCAAACTGTCTCGTGGAAAACCCCAATGAAAAATAAAGTTCATTGCCTGAACTCCTCCTGTAATGCTTCATGCAGGGCTGCATCCCTGCCAAAGCAGCTGAGCTCTGGTGTCATAAAATCATAGAATCGTTAAGGATGGAAAACACCACTGAGGCCATTGAGTCCAACCCCAACCCACCCCACCATGCTCACTGACCATGCCCCTCAGTATCACATCCCCATCGTTCTTGAGCACCTCCAGGGACAGTGAGCCCACCACCCCCTGGGCAGCATCATCACTCTTTCTGGAAAGAAATGTTTCCTAATATCCACCCTGAACCTCCCCTGGAGCATCTTAAGGCCATTAACTCTCATCTTCTTGCTGTTGCCTGAAAGAGGAGACCAACTCCCACCTCACTACAACCTTCTTTCAGGGAGGTGCAGAGAGCTTTATGGCTGTTTCATGAGCCTCCTCTTGCAGATAGATGACCCAAGTCCCACAGAGTTTGTGGCCAGGAGGTGGCATTGGCTTCCCAGTGCTCTGGCAAACAGAGCCACAGCCATCAGGAAGCCTGGCAAGGTGAGAGCTTGTATCTGCTGATGTCCCAAGGCATTGGCATCATTGCTGACTGACCCCAGCCTGCCTCTGGCACTCCAGAAGAGTTTCAGGAAAGATTTGGATCTCTTCAGGAACATAAGGAACCGGGTACTCAAAGTTGTTATTTCTCTTTTTTAGGGGATGGTGTACAGCAGGGGCACTGGGGCAGGAAAACCTCCTTCCTCTGTGTGTGACTGGGTGCTCCATTCAGCTGGGGTTCAGAACCCGCGACACTTGCCCTAATTTCATCCCCTCACATGTAGATTTCCCCAGATACCTGTTCCAGTGCATCACCACTCCTTCGGATCAATCACAGCTTCATGTTTTCATTCCTTTGCAAGCAAGCTTCTTGCTGCCTGACTTTTATCTTGCTGAACACCAGGCAGCCTGTTGCGAAGCTCCTTGATTTGTGACTGTGTAGAAGGGAGCGCAGATACAGACAATTAAGTGCAGAATTTAACGGTATGGATTTCCCAGCAGAGCTATCAATTAGTGTGAGCTGTATGCCAGCCAGCTGCATCCGCTCTGCCACATCCAGAAACGTGTTCAGCAGCGAGGCAGAGTGGCTTTCAACAAGATTTTCCACGTGTTATGGTATCCAGCTTTCATTTTATGCAGAAAGAATGCGGGGAAAAAAAATGGGCTTTTGATGATGAAAGGTTTTTTGATACGGATCTTTGGATGGAAAGGTCTCTTCTGGATGAGCATTGCTGTCATTAAAACCTGGCTGTATTAGTAGGGATGCTTCCCTGTGGAAGGCCATGCAACAACCCACAAGGCTTGTTGACTCTTGGGCACATGTGGGCACATCTTTCCTTGTCTTGTTTTCAGGGCCATTACTAAAGATTGGAGGCTTGGGGTTGGAGACCTTCATAGGGTCTGCCCTTCCCCCTTAAAAAACCTTCAAAAACTGAGATTTCACATTTTTTAGTTGATTTTGTTTGTTTGTTTGTTTGACTTCACCTTTTGCTGCTGGAGTTTTCCATCGTGAGCTAATCCCCTCTCTTCTTTTCTTTAGTACTTGCTTTTCCTACCTTAGGTTATCCATGGTGGGGGAAAATGGAAAGGGAGGAGAACTGTGATCTTACGGAGCTCTTAAGCTAGGCTGCATCACTAGGTTGAGGACAATGGGATGAAATTTAACAAGACCAAGTGCCTGGTCCTGCACTTTGGCCACAACAACCCCAGGTAATGCTATATACAGTCTTGGGGCTTAGTGGCTGAAAGCTGGGTGGAGAAAGAGGGTCTGGGGCTGACAGTCATCTGAATATGAGCCAGCAGTGTGCCCAAGTGGCCAAGAAGACCAACGGTATCCTGTCCTGTGTCAGCAGCAGCGCAGCCAGCACTGGTGGTGATGTTCCACTGTAATATATTTAGCAGAAAGCATGCACAGCAACTGGACTGGCTACCAAAAGAGGTAGCAGAATCCTGGGCAAGGACTTGTGTGAGTGCCCAAAATACTCACCTGCCCTCTGAACCCTACTAAGCACATCTTCATGGGAAGCACATCGCTGAATTATAGCCCAAACTTCTCCACTGTGGTCAAGGACAGCAATTTGGCTTCTCACTCGTGAGCTGCTTTTGCCAAAAACAGGAGGAGTTGCTGTCACTTCCCTTTGTTACAAACTGGTCACGATGACCCCCATAAATAAAGCAGTTAATTAATGCCCTTCTCCTCCCACCAGTGATTGGCCATGACCTTGAACGACCTTGCTGAATTTAACTTCCTCTACCAGCTATTTTTGACAGCAAATAATTTAACATCCTTGTGACCCCAGCCTTGCCTCCTTCCTGCCAACTGGCTCTGCAGCTTAAATGAACGGCAATAAATAAATACATATCTGCAGAGGGACCTAAATGACTCCCATTACTGGAGCATCTGAAGGCCCGCTTGAATAAATCAAGTGAGGAGGAGATTATGCTGCAATCATGTGGAGAGGAAAAAGAGAGAATACATTACTGGTATTCCAGAGGCTGTAACGGGGCTGAGTGACTTTGTAAAAGTCAGAAAAAAAAATGCTGTTCATTTCAAGCACAGATAGAGGAACTGGGTTGAGTTTATCAGTTGGGTTCATCAGTTGGGTTTATTGGTTGGGTATATCAGTTGGATTTATTGGTTATCAGTTGGGATCATTGGTTGGGTACATCAGTTGAGTCCATTGGCTGGCATCTTCAAAAAGGAGCAGAAGCTCTGCTCACCCTCACCAGGCTCCTGCACTGGGGACAGGG
Source organism: Callipepla californica brunnescens (assembly GCA_023055505.1). Taxonomy (NCBI): domain Eukaryota; kingdom Metazoa; phylum Chordata; class Aves; order Galliformes; family Odontophoridae; genus Callipepla; species Callipepla californica. The sequence goes on along the minus strand of JALIRH010000001.1, from coordinate 121,431,661 downwards.
CATTTGGAAGGAATTACAATTTGTCAAAGTTTGTTTTTTTTTTCCTTATTTCTACTTTATTTATAGGGTCCAGTCTTAAAGCCTCAGTATTTCTTCCCTCCCCCTTGCCCATCTTTCATGTCGCTCCCATCACCACAGCCTTGTGCATCCCAATGCTGAACCACCACATGCTGATAGCAATTATATTTACATAATTTAGAATAAAGTCAGGCTCCTATTACTGACTTGTCTCTTATTTCTCCTTTTTATTTTTCACTTCCTTTTCATTCCTTCCTTTTGCACAGTGCAGCGTCCCAACCCCATTGGAAATGATAAACTGATAAACTCCCACGTGTTCCCTCTCCCCATATCCTTGACCCCAGCTTATCCCCAACCCTATGACCCCTTAACCTAAACCCTATAACCACAATAACCAACCCAAGCCATCCTAGGATCCTATTTGGCATCAAATAGGTAAAAATGTCTCTTTGCTTCCATTGCCACTACGGAAGACCATGGAAGGTAAAAGGAGGGCAGGAGATGTGTGTACCTCTGAGATGAATGATGCATTTATCACCCATCATTAATTAATACTGAGGTATTAACATAATTATTGAAGTGCCATCAATCAATTAACACTGATGGATGCTGATTAAAGCGTACAACAACTCAGAATGAACATCTTTCTTTGTCTTCCTTTTATGGCCATTATTGAAGATTGGAGGCTTGGGGTTGGAGACCTGCATAGGGTCTGCCCTTCCCCCTTAAAAAACCTTTACAAACTGAGATTTCACATTTTTTAGTTGATTTTTTTTTTTTGTTCGTTTAATTGTTTGACTTCACCGTATGCTGCTGGAGTTTTCCACTGTGGGCTCCTAATAGGATATTTTCACCCCTCCCTTTTTTTTTTCCCCCTTTTTGCATTGGGTTAAAAAAAATAAATAACTAAAGGGAGACACTGGGGTCATTGCATTGACCTGGTTTTGAGCAAAACCAGACCACGGCAGCCCCCAAGGCCTGCAAGCAGAAAGGAAAAACACGCAAGGAGGAGGTAAACACGAACAAAGGCTTTTTCTGCCAGGGAAAACATGGCATTCCTGGAACGACATTCTGGCAAACGAACTAAAATAGCCTTAACACAAATACTGCATGATTTGAATATGTGACAAAAGTTACAAAAGAAAACAAAAAGCCCATTCTGGGGTATATTTGAGTGGTGAGAGCGTGCATTTTCCACTGTGCCACCCCAGCCATACTGCACATGGGGCCAAGCACCTGCCCCCTCTTCCGTGCTTCAGTTTCTTTCTTGCAAACCAGAGAAGAGGGAATGGTTTTGGGTTCTGGAAAATATGGCTCTTTCAGGATGATTCTTATCCAGAACCTGCGCCTCGATTGCTCTTCCCTCCACAGGTGATGCCTCAAGGCACCTAGGAGATCCTAGGGGCTGGTGCCAGTACCTGGTGCCACCTCCAGCCCCCCAGTTCCCATTCCAGTTCCCCCAATTCCCACCCCTATCCCCCTACTTCCCATCTCCAGTCCACAATTCCTATTCCAATTCCCCTAATCCACCCAATTCCCATCCCAGTGCCCCCAATTCCCACTCCTAACTCTCCAATTACCCAGTTCCTATTCCTAGTCCCCCAGTTTCCGTTCCCATCCCCCAATTTTCACCTATAGCCCCCATAATTCCAACCCCAACTCCCAGTTCTCACCCTCAGACCTCCAAATCCTACCCTAGTTCTTCTCAATACACATATCCAGTCCCAAATCCCAGTCCCCCAGTTCTCCCCCATCAACACCCAGTATCCACCCCCATCTCCAGACTGATACTCCCCAATTCCCATCCTCATTTCCCCAACTCCCACCTCCAGCCCCCCACTTCTCTCCCCCAGACCCCCAGTTTCCACTCCTATTTCCTGTTTCCATTTCGGACCCCCAGTTCTCACCCTTAGACTCAATATCCACTCCCACACCCCAATTTCCACCCCCAACTCCCACTCCTAGTCCCCCAGTCCCTACTCCAGACCCTGTGTGCTCACCCCAAGACTCATAACTACTCCCAGACACCAACTGCTGCTCCCAGCCTCCCCAATTCCCACCTCAACCCACACTTCTCACCCCCCAAATCCCAAATTCCCCCTTCCATTCCCCCCATTTCCACTCTCATTCCCCCCACTTTCCACTCCTCACCCATCTTCTCACCCCTAGACTCATAAAATCCACACTCCAGTTTCTACTTCCAGCCCCCCAATTCCCACCTCAACCCCCAATTCCCACCCCCCAGATCCCAAATTCCCCCTTCCATTCCCCCAATTTCCACTCCCACTGCCCCCAGTTCCCACACCTGGCTCCCTTTTCTCACCCCTAGACTCATAATATCCACACCCCAGTTGCAACACCCAACCTCCCAATTCCCACCTCAACCCCCAATTCCCACCCCCAGACCCCCAAATTCCCCCTTCCATTCCCTCAATTCCACTTCCACCCCTCCAGTGCCCACCCCTAGACTCACAACACCCACTCCCACACCCCAACAGCAGCTCCCAGCCCCCTAAGACCCACCCCAAGTTCCCCCCATCCCCTAACTCCCAATTCCCCCATCTTCTCACCCCTAGACTCATGATATCCACTCCCACATCCCAGTTGCTACCCCCAGCCCCCCAACTTCCACCTCAACCCCCATTTCTCCCCCAAGATCTCAAGTTCCCCCTTCCATTCCCCCAATTTCCACTCCCACTGCCCCCAGTTCCCACACCTGGCTCCTTTTCTCACTCCTAGACTCACAATATCCACACCCAGCCCCCCAGTTCCCACCCTCCAGACCCCAAATTCCCCCTTCCATTCCCTCAATTCCACTTCCACCCCCCCCCAGTACCCACCCCTAGACTCACAACACCCACACCCCAACAGCAGCTCCCAGCCCCCTAAGACCCACCCCAATTTCCCCCCCATCCCTTAACTCCCAATTCCCCCACCTTCTCACCCCTAGACTCATAATATCCACTCCCAGCCCCCCCAACTTCTACTTCAACCCCCATTTCTCACCCCCAAGATCCCAAATTCCCCCAATTTCCACTCCCACTGCCCCCAGTTCCCACACCTGGCTCCTTTTCTCACTCCTAGACTCACAATATCCACGCCCAGCCCCCCAATTCCTCCTTCCATTCTCCCAATTCCACTTCCACCCCCCCCAGTGCCCACCCCTAGACTCACAACACCCACTCCCACACCCCAACAGCAGCTCCCAGCCCCCTAAGACCCACCCCAATTTCCCCCCCATCCCTTAACTCCCAATTCCCCCACCTTCTCACCCCTAGACTCATAATATCCACTCCCAGCCCCCCAACTTCTACTTCAACCCCCATTTCTCACCCCCAAGATCCCAAATTCCCCCAATTTCCACTCCCACTGCCTCCAGTTCCCACACCTGGCTCCTTTTCTCACTCCTAGACTCACAACATCCACACCCAGCACCCCAATTCCTCCTTCCATTCTCCCAATTCCACTTCCACCCCCCCCAGTGCCCACCCCTAGACTCACAACACCCACTCCCACACCCCAACAGCAGCTCCCAGCCCCCTAAGACCCACCCCAATCCCCTCCCCATCCCCCCTCAAACCCCCAGCCCCCAATTCCCAGCGTTCCCACCCCCGACCGCTACCGTTCCCCGCAACCAGCGGCTGCCCCCCTTCCTGCCACCCCCCTCCTCTCCCAACCCAGCCTCCTAAATCCCGGGAATCCCTTTCCCCCTCCAGCTCCGTTCCCAGCTCCCGGCCCCACGCAGGCGCGGCGCTGCCCTCCCCGTCGGGGCGGTGCTTGGGGCCGGAGCGCTGCGGGCATCGGAGCTCCGGGATCGGCTGCATCGAGCGGTGTGATATCGGAGCTCCGGCGGCTCGAAGGTACCGAGGAACCCCGGGATGGGCGATGGAAGGCTTTCTCCGTGCTTCTTTCTCAACTCCCGAGGCTGTGACTGCGTGCTGTGCCCGGGGAGTGGGGGATCGGGGGATGGAGGGGGGGGGACTGCAGCCTTTCGGGATGCTCCGTTCCCTTTGGGATGGCACCGTTTCCTTTGGGATGCTCGGGGCACTTGTGGCTTTGGGAAGAGTGTAACGGGGGGGCAGATGCGTGGTGAGGGGTGAAGAAGGGGTTTACTGGGGGGAGGAGGAGGGGGAAGGGTAAGGTAAATGCGTGCAACCCTGCGCTGCTTTGCGTGGAACGCGATGCTGCCGTTGGCAATAGTGAGATCCCGGGGATGCTGCGGACTGGGGGTGGACCAGTCGGGCTCTGAATGGTTAAAACCTCTCAGCTGCTCCCAGCGCAGCTGAGCTGAAGTGAAACTTTCGGTAGTGAGGCCGAGCAGCTTCAGCTGGGGAGCAGGAGGGAGGGGGGGAAAGCTGGGAGGTTTCAGGGCCCGTTCTTTGTTCTGAATATCTGGGACAAAAGCGATGGCTTTTAGAAACTTAAAGTGTGAGACTGAGAGCTCCTGTCCTCTGGGATGGAAAGAAGTGATGTTTTCTCCAGGTTCCCAAGCTGGGATGTGAACGTGGGTTTCCCCGGTCCCTGTGGCAGGAGGCATTGCTTCTTTCTCCTTTTCCTGTCCTGAAAATGTTATTTCAGAGCTGAGAACGCGACCAGTTCCCATTATTCCACTGCCTGGGTGCTGGGGTGGATTGGTAGACAGCAAGAGGAGATGAGAGTGCTGTTTGCAGGGGTAGGGAGATGCTGTGAAAGGTTTTGAGGAAGGCTCAGAATGGAAATCCCATACAAGGGCTCTGAGGGCTGCTGCCATCTCCCTGCTGGCCCTCACCCTTTGTGATTGCCCTCCAGGAATCCCCTTCCCTGTTGGGTTATGGAGGAGTTAAGGTGGTGGGACAAGGGGAGAGCTGCCCCTATCTACCCCATCCCTTGGGATTGCTCCCCTAGAAAGCTCCTTCTGATCATCCCACCAGGTGGGATGAGAGCATGGGAGAATTAAGATTATGGGACCGTGGTTTGGGATTGGGAGGTCCAGGGACTTCTCTAGAGGCTCAGCAGCTTCACCTCATTAGGAGGAGCGTGAATTTGGGCACGTTTCTCTTCTAAGGTGCTGCATGGCTGTGGGATAAGGAGGATTTGGGGCTGATAGAGGTAGGTGGTAATGGTCTTCAGTCCACATACTGTGTGCTGGTGTCTCCTTTGCGAAGAGCCATGATGATGTTCCCCCCCAACCCCTACATGTGGCAGCAGAGCAGGCACGGTGAAGCTCAGCTGTATCCCTGAGATAAATGTTGTCTTTGATTGTGCCTCCAAAAAAAAAAAAAAAAAAAAAGAAGAAATAAATAAATCCTGCTCTGCCGTGCCCTGTTGCTGCACAGATTAATAACAAAGCATCGATGCTTTAAGAAGGCTTTGGATCTGATCCCGAGAGGAGATTTAGGTAGTGTTTGTGCTGGGGTATGATGATGAATGCATCCTATAAATTTGTTCATACTTATGGAATCATCACCAGACGTTTTCGATCTCTTCAGAGGTCCCAGAATCCCTTTCCCGGCCTGGTCCAAGCAGGCTGGTGCATGGGGAGTGAGAAGGATGCAGTAAGGACTTGGGATCGTGGTAATGTTCTGGTTGGCCCTGCTGGGGCAGGGGTGGGCCAAATGGACCCAGAGGTACTTCCCACCTCAGCCATTCCATGATTGTGATCACACACATCCCCCTCCTCCTCCTCACGAGTCTCCATGGTCTGCTCCCATTTCTCATTCCTACCTGTGTGCAGGTTTCAGCCCATGAGGAGACAGTGGTGTGATGGGATGTGCATGGGAAGCCTTCATCTGTGGCTCAGCAATGGGTTTTCATTGACCTGCTTCATGTTCAGGTCCGGGCAGTACTCCTTTCGTCCCATCCCGTGTCCCCATGGGCAGCACCGTGGATGTGCGATGAGATGCAGTGCTTACTCCAGCTCTGCTCACTTCCACCTGATTACCCAGGGAGAAAGAGCTCTGAAAAATGGACACAAACCCACTGCCTTTGCTGGGGCTGCTTTGATTGAACCCGCTGAGCTGCAGCATTAACCCTTTCCTGCTCTTAGGGACTTGATTAATGGGGATGGGTTGACCGTGGTGATCTTGGAGGTCTTTTCCAGCCTTTACAATTCCCCTTTGTATCCTGGGGGATGTAACTCAAAGGTTATTTGTGCCAAACTGAGGATTACTTACAGGTAGCTCCTCAAGGTGCCAACACAGACGATGTGTTTGAGCTTTTTCCCATCTCTTAGGAAAAAATTAGACGAGAGGTAATGGCCTCAAGTTGTGCCAGGGGAAGCTCAGGCTGGATATCAGCAAAAATCTCATCTCTGAAAGAGGGATGATGCATTGGCACAGGCTGCTCAGGGAAGTGGTGCACTCATCATCCCTGGAGGTGTTCAAGAACTGTGGGGATGTGGTCAGTGGGCACGGTGGGGTGAGCTGGGGTTGGCCTTGTTCATCGTCAAGGTCTTTTTCAACCTCAGTGATTCTATGATCCTACGGAAAAAAGAATCCCCTTCTCCTTTGTACTCTGGGACAGGGCAGACTTCAGCAGCTTTTGCTTTCCCTGTGCAGTGTATTTCTTTACAGCTGGCATTGCAGCTCCTCGTGCTCCAGGGCCATGACAGATGATAGCACTGCAGTGCCCTGTAGGACAGCAGACCGTCTCCTCTGGACCTGATCCTGCCCTGTGGGGTGGCTGAACCCAGCTCCCCACCTCCTGCACATCCCACGGGCAGCTTTCATGTGCTCTGCAGGGGATGGCCCAGATCAGCAGCGCACTGACACATTTAACCTTAAAATATTCCAGCACAAAAGAAAAACCCCACAAAAAAAAAATAACAACTCTAACAACACTCCTTAGTTTGCCCTTGGGGTTGAAGGAATGATTTTCATCCTTCTGCTCTTCGTTCCCTGCATTGTTTCTGCTCTCTCATGTCCTGAGGTTTCAACCAGCCTGGAAGTTTTAATGCTGCCTGCAACCAGGAAACGTGGCAGCGCACATCAGCAGCCAATGGACACTTCAGGGTTTGTTCCTCGTGCAAGATTTAAGTTGTTACGAGCACGGGATGTTTCCAACCAAACCTACAGGTGAGGTGACAGCAATGGTGTAAAGCATCACCACCACCCTAACTCTGCCCCATTGCTGCAGAGGGGGTGGGCCGCATCCTCTCCCTGACTGCAGCTCTGCTTTATGGCTCTGAGGTTTTTTTTTCCTGCAATGTTTTCTTGCTTTGAGGTTTATCTGGCAATAACTGACCTGAGATGGCTGCGGCAGCCCAGAGCTGTGCAGTTTCCATCACGGGGACAGGGAAGCTCGGTGTCGTTCCATGCAGAACTGCAAGGGAAAAGGGCAAAGCTCCAGCTCTGCTCATGAAACAAGATGCCTTCCCCTGCTGTGTTTTTGCTGTTCTCTTTTTCTGTCTCCAGACAAATCCCAGAGCAGGTTTCATGGGGGAGAAGTCATATCCCTGCAGCAGGAGGACCTCTGTCCATTGCATTTCTATGCTTTTTGGGGTAGGATGCAGGCAGCTCCAGTTAGCCAGCCTACATCCCTTCCCAGCAGTTCCAAGCTCATATGGAAAAGAAGGAAGGACACCTATTTGTTGCTTGGGGTTTGGTTGTTTTGTTGTTGGTTGGGTTGTTGTTTTAGTATTGCTTTTTTTACAAGCCACACCCTGGCAAGCAGAGCTTCCTACCAACTCTGTGCACTCTCTGCTGCTCCCCAACCTTGCAGAGCTGGTCCAACCACTCGTCTGGGCTCGTGTATGTGCTACCAGGATTGCTGTGGGCTGATCAAGGCAGTGAAAGCAAAGGGAAGGCGTGCAGAGATAAAAGATGCAGCTGCAAACCCTCCATTTCGTGAAGAGGTGCAGGGATGGTTGGGAAAGGAAAACAAGAGGAGATGGCAGATGGACAGACCCAGAAGCAGAGGGAGGTTGGTGTGCCACCAGGCACTAACGACAGTTTAAGTGGGTTGATAGTAGTAGGACAAGGGGGAATGGTTTTACAGTAAGACAAGGGAGGTTTAGGTTTGATGTTAGGAGGAAGTTTTTCACTCAGAGGGCGGTGATGCTCTGGAACAGGTTGCACAGAGAGCTTGTGGATGCCCCATCCCTGGAGGCACTCAGGGTAAGGCTGGATGTGGCACTGGGCAGCCTGCTCTAGTGATTGGCGACCCTGCCCACAACAGGGGGATTGAAATATAATGATCTTTGAGGTCCTTTTCAACCCAGGCCATTCTGTGATTCATTTGCAAGCAGCAGTTGCAGAGGCATTGGATCAGGCCCTTGGGAAATCCTCACCCAGTGGAAATCTTTAGGGCTGGGTGGATGGCTGGATCAGGTGGCCTTCAAAAATCGCTTCCAACTCAAATGATTTTATGATTGTAAATCTCAGGCAGATCTTGCTGGCCTAACTGGGAGGTTTGGCAGAGAAGGGGTGAATGGCCTGATGAAGTCAGCCAATACCTACGTGTGGTGAGGGGATTTGCCTTCGTGGCTTTGGATATCTGGAATGTGGGGCTCAGGAAGGGGCTCCCAAGGGGATGAAGATCCAGGGAAAGGGAAAAAGAGGATATGGAGGCACTGAGGGAGGGGCAGGTGAGGAGCTCAGTGCTTCTGTGCCTGTGTTCATCTTGCAGCATCCACTCCACCTCCTGTAGAGTAGCTGCAGCCCCGTTATCTCTTCAGCTCCTCGGGCACGCGTCTCTGCATCTTTTGAAGTACAATTGCTTTAATTATCCCAGAAGCTGCAGAAGCAATTGGAGGCAGCACATTTGCATGGAGACGTGCTGCATTTTATCTGTGCTTAATAATGAGCTTTCTGAATGAATTTCCTGAAACCTCTTAACAAAGCATCTCTGTGACCCATAACGTCCAAGCAGAAGGCTGTCTGTCTCCATGACTTCTCTGTCCTTCCCTCTGTATACATAATGGAGGTGTGGGTCGGTCTTTAGACCATAAGGTTTCTGTCCAGCTGGCATGAAATTCAGTGCAAACATATTGTTGTGGTGTAAGGCTTCCAGTGGAGTCAGTGTGACCGGGTTTAAAAGCAGCTGGTCCAGACATTCAATTAGGAGCCTTGAATAAATAATAGAAATCAGTTCAGGCCAGTCCTACAAAGACAACATCCTTCTACTTGACTTGCTTGTATTTTATCCAGAATGGTTGAAAGGGATACTGAGAAGGGCACAGTGCTCCTGTAGCCTGACATAGCAGGTGTTCAACACCATGCATGTGTGGAGTGATGGTAATTGAGTCCTCTTGGGCTAAGGATAGCCCATGTGGCTGAACAGCCACAGCTGGAGGTGACTCAGTTCTGTGTGCATGACTCTGCTCTTCCTAGGCTCCAGAGTCTGAAAGCCTGCTCTATTCAGACCACATTTGAAAGCACACAACCTTGCTTTTGAAACTAGCCCCCCACTTCCCTGAGCTACTCCATCCCAGTTTGGGGCTGCCCTATGTAAACCTTGTGGAACCCCGCAGAAGCTTTCTGCTGTCTGTAGGGTTTTGTTAGGAAGCCCCAGGACTCATGGGTGTGCTCGGATATGAGCTTTCCTTTCCTTGTTGTAACCAGCCATTACGTACTTCTCACTATAATCATTAACCAGAGCCACAGCTGCAGGGCTGGGGCATGGAGGGTTAGCGGGGTGATGGATATCTCCAGGCACTGGGCATTAACAGGGCTCTTTGGTTCACCTTTCAGTTCTTGTCCTAGAGTCCCTGTTGATCTGCAAGGGTTTTTAACCCCAATCTGGAGATTAATCCAGGGTTTTTAAACCCTGTTGAGGTACAGAGCCCTGATAGAATAATTAATCATTGAGACTGGAAAAGACTGCTAAGATCTGCTAAATCAGCCATTGACTCATCCTCCCTTTGCCTGCTGACCACGTCCATCAGTGCCATATCTCCGTGGTTCTTGAATACCTCTAGGAACAGTGAGTGACTCCTCCACCTCCCTGTGCAGCCCATGCCAGTGTGTTACCACTCTTTTGGAGAAGAAATAATATCCTGATATCCAACCTGATGCGTGACTGCATTGTTAAGGTTGGGATGTACTGACTTTGTGAGATCCCCCAAACAGAACTTCTCTATTCTCTCCAACCTGAGAGTTAGGGATGAGCAGGATGCCAAGCAAGGAATATCTTCTGCTTCTCTCTTCATCCCTCGTGCAAAGCTGGCAGCCTGATGGCACATTAACCTCCCTCTGCTTTTGGGTCTGTCCTCCTGCTGTCTCCTTTTGTTTTTCTTCCCCAACCATCCCTGCTAGTCCTGCAGCTCTCCAACCTCTTCCGTTTGCAGCCAGGCAGTGGATGCTGCCACCAGCTTCACTCTGTCCAAGGATGCCTTCAGATAGACATCCTTCTCCTGCCTGATCTTAATGTTGAGCAGAAGGGTTGCCCTGGCTGGTGCCACAAACACATGTTGTGTGCAGGGAGGTCTTGACTGCAGAAGCTTCGCAAGCAGGGGATGAGGAATGAGCTCTACTCATAACCTAGACAGCCACCAGGAAATGTGTTTTTCCATTCTGCTGCTGAGACAGTGTTATCAGGGTGTTGGGCAGTGCAGTGTTGCCCTTTTTTCCTGCAGCTGCAACGTTGCCTGTTTGCAAATGGTGACTCATGTCTGCAAGGAATGAGATGCTCCCAAGCATGGTGGCACTCCCTGTGTGAGTTTATCCAAGCAAAAGGGAACTCCTGATGTTTGTACTCTGCCTGTTTCCCTCCAAACAGGCACCCAGGGATACCCAGACCTGCTAACCCCAAGCACAACCTGAATTCCACACCTCCATGTAAACCCATCAGTTTGCCCACTTGGCATGCAGGCATCTGTAGGAGCTCTTTTGCCCCCATCGCTTGCAAATCTGTGAGCTGTGCTTTTGTGTTTTCCTTGCCTGGTGGTGATGTGGCCCCATGCACTGGAGGGAAGTGGAGTGATGTAGGAAGCTTCTGCTGACCCACTGTGTCTTGCTCCCATTAGAATCATTAAGGTTGGAAAGGACCTCAAAGACCATCTGGTCCAACCATCAACCCATCCCCACCGTACCCACTCAGCTGTGTCTCTAAGTGCAAAGTCTTCCAATTTCTTAAGCAGTGATCAAGTGATGCTCTGGAGGTGTCACATTAACAGAAAGGAAAAAAACCCAGAGAGGTGCATCCAATCCTCTGCTTTTCCATAGTTTTCTTTCAATAAACAACTGCTGTAAATGCTTGGTAATTTGCTCTTTGATGAAAGCAAAAACTTCCAACTGTTCCCAGATATCTGGATGTGAAGAACCTATGGTTTCCCATAGGAATTCAATCTCAGTTTAATCACGGTCAGTTTGTGAAGAAACTGTGTCTTCTTTTTGGACATTCACCGGCCTGGCTTCACCTCCATCGTGGCTGCTGCTGATGCATGGAGGATGTTCTGTGGTCCTGTTGGCTCCAGACCAAGCCACATTGAGGCCGAGCAGATCAACAGTGGATGCACCCATGGGAATGGGGAAAAAAGAGCTTTGGGAACGCAGTTCATACCTGCTGTTAGCTGTGCTGCTAATCCCAGTGGCCCTTAAATGTGACTGTCACTTTGTAGCCTTCATCCTGGGGGATTTTTTTGTTTGCTTGTAGAGAGGCTAGGAGGTGTGGAGCACTTATCTCGTGTTCTGTGTAGAAAGGGATTTGTGGTTTGGCTGCTTCTTTTCCAGATTGTGGGAAAAGAGTGCATAAAGCTGTTCTTATGTTGGCAGCGTTTCCTCTGCAGGGCTGGACCTCTGTGTCGATGGGTGGAAGAGCAATTCACAGTGCCCACCGAATCAGAGGCATTGATCATTAAGGTTGAAAAAGACCTCTAAGATCTCCCTAGCGCTGTTCAAGAAGCGTTTAGATGAGGCGCTAAGGGATTTGATTTAGTAGCTTGGTGGGTAGGGATAGTGGTGGGAGGATGGTTGGACTAGATGATCTTGTAGGTCCTTTCCAACCTAATGAATCTATGAATCCAAGCCCAACCCATCTCACCATGCCCTCTGACCATGTTCCTCATGCATGTTCCACATCCCCACGGTTCCTGAACACCTCCAGGTGTTCCTGCCACCTCCCTGGGCAGCTTGTCCCCAATGTGTCACCTCTATTTTTCCTGACATCCAACCTGAACCTCCCCTGCCACACCTGAGGGCCGTTTACGTCTGAAAGGAAGCACATGAGGAGTCTGGAATAAAATAATTTAAATAAATCTTTTTGGACAGAGCCTGGCTGCTTTGAGAACTCTGAATATTCTGCAATCGAGGGTTGTGATGTTGTAGGTTGTCCCTATAACTGTGCTTGCTCGAGGCTTTGGAAACCCCTATGCGTGATCCCTGTCTGATTTTCTCTTTGACCTATTCCATGCCTTTGCAATGCGACACCAAAGATATCTCTGGCTCAGTGAGAACATAGATTGTACCCTCTAAGGCCAAATTCTTTAGTCTGATATGTCACCAGACAAATAAAAAATGCAGATCTGCATGCAAGGAAGCCCTTTGCTCCTGGCCAGGGTGCAGCCTTGAGATAAGTGCAGTGAGCCCGTGCCTGCAAGCTGGAAGGGAAGGAAAGGATTTCTGAGAAGGGAAGGAATACATCAGCAAGCATTTGGTTCTGGCCAGGAAAGGCACTTTCAATAGCTCTCCCGTTGCAGTGCTTGGAGCAGGGATCACAACCAGCTGGCAGGAGCTGGAAGGGGGAGTCCGCAGCAGCCCTGAGTCATGCATCTGGCTCCATCCTCAACAAATAGTTTGTTTTTGCTTAACTGCTTCGGGGCTGAGCTGAGCTCAGGCTCAGATTTCTGCTGCCAAACTTTCAGCTCTGCAAATGGGGTTGGGAGCTCGGGGTTTCGTTTCTCACCCACACGCAAACACATGCAATGCACGTGTTGTTTGGTTAACGATGCCAGAACGTCTGCTTCCCCGGCTCAGTGAGTGTACTCGAGCTTTGTGCAAGGAGGCAAAGAGCACTCAGGCTCTTTGCACTTCAGCATTTCAGTGTGGCAGATCTGAAGCTGGGCCCGGTAAGCGTGAAATGCTGCAAATTGAAGAGAGTAATGAATTTTAACACTGCCCCAAAAACGTTCCACCCCACACCCCCCTAGCCTTCCCTTTCAATTATTTTCTGATTAAAAACAAATAAATCCCAAATGTTACCCTTTCTCTTTTAGCTTGTTTTTTTTCTTTGCAATCCGAACCTATTTCATATGACTGTAGAATGGATTGAGTTGGAAGGGACCTTGGAGATCACCTAGTTCCAACACCCCTGCTGTGGGCAGGTTTGCCAGACACTACATCAGACATGAGACTGGGCAGCGCAGAGCCCCATCCATCCTGGCCAACCATTTCCACCCTCTTGACCAAGGGTGATAGTCACCCTGGGGTGGGACAGCAGGGCAAAGGAGTCAACCCCTCAAGCAAATCTGGGCCAAGAGAAGGCTGGGGAGGCTTGGCTGAGAGAACTTTTGTCCCATTCCCATGGGAATGGATGCTGCTCAGGGCATCGCATGGAAGTAAACATTGCAAAGGTCACTGGAAAATGCAGCTCCGAGCCGTGATTGTAGAGCAGTAGTTTTATGAATGAGCACCCGGGTGCCAGCTCTTGGCCACAGGACAGGCTGTGGAGTGGTGGCTGGCATCTCCTGCACGAAAGCCATAACTCCTGCCTTACCTTGAGTGTGGCTTTTCAAAAGCCACAAGACTTCCCCTCCCTCCAGGCTCTATTCCTAACTCTCAGAAGCTCTTTCTGCACAGCATCTCAGGGATACATCCTTTCCTTTCTTTAAGGACATGAGTTCAAACAATTCATCTCACTATCTGCTATTACAGAATCCTTCTCTACAGCCTCTTTTATTCATGCAGAAGGTTGCTGCCAACCAACATTTCCTGCTTTGCCTGTGTTTTTCTGCAGTGGTGTGTGCTGTCACTGCCAAAGACCTGTCTGGTTGTCACTCAACATTAGCTCACACACTGATGAGGTGTCCCCATGACCTCCTTGGTCATCCCCTTCTTCTTCTGGAGATCTGTAGGTTAGCTTGTATTCTGGCCCACTTAGTGGGATACGTGTAGGGATACAGTGAGGCTGGCTGCTCTTCTGTGTCAATTATTCTGGTCTATTATTGAGGTCTTGGTATTGAGCCATGTATTTTAAGTTTCTTTTCAGAGCAGGTGATGCATTTGGATCTTTGTAGCATATCAGAACCAGTCCTGATACCAAAAAGAAAGTCTTAGAGGCATCACTAGGAGCCCATTAGCACCTCTCTGCATTGCTTAACTGCCTTCAAATGCTACTGTGTGAATTAATGCTTTCTAAACTGACCCCGTGCGTGTCAAGTCCTAACCTTGGCTTTCAGGTACAGCAAGTCATGTGGTGCACCAAAAGCAGATCTGGGACTCCTCTCCCTGCCTTTGGACCATGAAAATGAAGTATTATGACCTATGAAATTCCAAATCCGTAGTGCTAGAGGATCATTGCTCAATGCTTACTATGCCTGCAGGGTCGGGACGCTGGGGTAGGTGGGCTGTTGACCATGCAGTGCCAATGGTCTCCCAATGAAGATACATCAACCTATTGCCCCAACCTATCCTATGAAGTCCACCCAGGGCACTACTTCTTTCGTAATTTAGATCTCATTAAAGTAAAGGCTTAATTACCCTTTTGCATAACTACCCCTGTGCCTCAGCTGGGTGCCAGTAGCTGTGCTGGAGAAATGTGGGTGACAAAGCACCTCACAAGCTGCTTTAGCAACCAGTTCTCAGCAGCAGGGAGACCTGTGGAGCTAACAACAAGTGGGTTATTTTGGCTTCAATCAGGTCCTGACTGATAAGCACTTGTGCTTCTAATCAAGCTGATAAATGCCATCAATTAAAACCTATGCTTTGCAGAAGTGAAGTGTTTTCATCTTGCCCAGGAAAGAGAAGGTCAGTTGGTTGGATGATACTCTCAGCAAGGGCACTGATTTGTCTCTCCAACACCTACTTTATCTCAATTCATCAACAAGAAAAGTGAAGCCACTCTCACATTGGTGTATGAGCACATAAGTGATTGTACAGTCCCTGGGACTATGGATGTTTGCAGAGTTTCTGCTTCCAATCAACTCTTCTTGCCATTTCCTCCTCCCACAAGTGAAATTTTTAAGCATCTGTGGATGTTCATTAACCATAGTAGGGATATAGTATGTATACAACTTGCTGGGATCAACAAGTTAGGCCATCTTGCTGGATGTATCTTCTGCTGAATCATAGAATTATTTGAGTTAGAAGGGACCCTTAAATGTCATCAACTCCCCTGCTATGAAGAGGGATGCCTACAGGTCAATCAGGTTCAGTGATAATCAGTAGTTTCAACAGGACATCCTATTTTGTTGAGAGAGAAAAAACATACGTGAATATTTAAATATGGGGTACCTTTAGGGAGGTAGTTTTAGAAGAAAGTCGGTGATTTAGTAGAGGGGAAAAGTGCAGAGGTTCCCCCTCCCCTTGTGTCTGAGCTTAGAGGATTCTTCCTGTGAGATGGAGGGATAAAAAAACAAAGGAAAAGTGTTGGTACCCAATGACCAGCCTTGGGGGTCCTTGATGAGGTGCTGGTCTCTGTCAGAAGCATCTGGACCATGGTTTTCTGCTGTCTTCTGGATTCCTAAATTCACATCTCTACCCTAGAAACTAGATGCTTGCCAAGACAGAATAATTAAGCTGAAAACACATGGCGTGCTGCCAAGAGGTCTTTTTTTAATTAAAATCAGATTTGATCAAGCCTACTGGCTTCTCTGATGAAACCATGAAGTATGTGTGTGTGTAATTTTGAGCAGAAGGTGCTTCTTGAAGCCCTGGCTCTCTGGGGATGGTCTGCACTCATTGCTGCTTTCCAAGCAGACGAATGATCATCACTTCAAGACAACCTGAGGAATGTTTCCTGCAGTCTTTAAAGGGAACGTCCAGGATCTTAAATGTTTAATATTAACCATTTAACGACAAAGTTCCCTCTGTGTGACAGTGAGCTGAGAACATGCTCTGTGTTGGCAACGCCCAGGGTGCCCCATTGCTCTGTGGTAGATCATAAAACCTGCTCACATACAGCTAACCTGGGGACCTGCCTATTTAAAACTGGGCATGGAGCATGCTGATACATTGTGGGATGGCTTAAACCTTATAGGTGAGGAAGCCACAGGTGCTATAAAGGACCAGAAAAGTGGGCTCTAGTAATTCAGAATAGTCAGTTTTTGGCCCAGGGGTGGCAGAGGAGTGTGGGGTATTCATAGCCATACCCTACCCATCTCATTCCTGCTTTCCCTGTCCCCTCAGAGCCAGTGGGAAAGGATGTTTTCCTCGGTGAAGCCCTATGAGAATCAGCGCTACGCTGCACTGAAGAAGGAATGCCTGAGGAAGAAGCAGCTCTTTGAGGACCCTCTTTTCCCCGCCAATGATGACTCGCTCTTCTACAAGTCGAGGATCCAGGGCATTCAGTGGAAGCGGCCAAAAGTAAGTGTGCCCATCCCCTTGCCCTTTAAATACTGCTTCCCACCACTCCAGCTCTCAGGAAACCCCAAAAATGCATCTTTCATCACCTACCAACTGCAGTGCTAAATCTATCTATCCTCTCCCTGGGAAGGTTTATCAGCAGCACGAGCCTCTGTGAAGATAAGGAGACCAACAGCACTGAGGAATGGGCCCAGGAGCCCCTTGGTTTCTCCATGACTCAGTTTCTCTGTGCATAAGTGAGAGAGATGCTTTGCAGCCTTGATTGCTGGATCATATTGTTAAGTCTGGTGCATCTGTTAGAGCAGAGATATCTAGATTATCTTGCTTATGCATTTGCAAATGGAAAAGAAAATGATATATGGGCAGGAGAGGTGTTTTGGGGGCTGAGTGTAGTGGTACTGGGTCCTCGCTGCAGCCATGGCCACAGGGACATGGACCTGTTGGAACACATCCTGAGCATGGCCACAAAAATGATCCAAGGAATGGAACACCTCTACGAGGTCATGATGAAAGAGCTAGGGCTGTTTAGCCTGGAGAAGGTGGCCTGACAGTGGCATTTCAATATCTGAAAGGGAGCTACAGGGAGGAAGGGGATAAACTCTTTAGGAGGGTCTCTGGTGACAGGATGAGGAGAAATGGTTTCAAACTGAAGGAGGGGAGTTTTAGGCAGGATGTAAGAAAAAACGATAAGGGTCCAGGTGAGGCACTAGTGCAGGTTGCCCAGAAATGTGATGGGTGCCCTATTCCTGGAGACTCTTAAGGTCAGGTTGAATGAGGCTCTGAACACCTGATAAAGCTGGGGGTGTCCCTGTTCATTGCAGGGGGGTTGGATGAGATGGTCTTTAATGGTTACTTCCAACTCAAATGAGTTTATGCTTCTAAAGTACTGGTGAACTGTTCAGCAGCCGCAGCAGCCCTGCCCCTCCCTGCACCCAGAGAGGTTTTGCTGGTCCTCTATCCCCTCAGCACTTCATGGGGCCAGAATGCTGGAGGGAGAGCAGAATGGAGAACAGAGCTGTGTCTGTCCGTGTGAGGGCAGCCCGTGGGGTGGATAAAAGGCCTCTGTGCGATGGGAGGGATGGTGCTGAACAGACTCCTTTTGTGTGGCTGAGCCCAGCATCCCAGCAGGCCCTCATGGAAGGAGATCTCGTGACCCTCTGTGTGATTCCTTCTGCACAGTTCTTGGCTCTTCCATGGGGTCTGTGCAAAGCTCTGTGTGCACATTTTATTCCCTTTGTCCCGACAGCATCTTTTTTCTGTAACCACTTTCCTTAGAATCGTGGAACCATTAAGGCGGGAAATGACCACTAAAATCATCAACCTCAACCATCCACAATCCTCATTTAGAAAACAAGCAGAGTGACACTCCCTGCTCCCAGCAAGTGCTCCTTTGAGGACTTCCTGACCCAGAAATGCAGTCCATGAGGCCTTGGGATGCTCTCTGCAGGCAGGGGATGCTGTGTATGTACCTCTGGTATCTCTCAGGGCTGTGGCCCTGATTTGTTTTGGAGAGTTTCAGCTCAGGCTGTATGATAAAGAGCAAAAGTACACCATGCCCTGGGCTCTGCTGTGAAAACAGAGTGGGTGGAGAGTGGAAATAAAAAGCTTTGGCTGTTACAATAGCTGTTTGCTTTCACAGAAAGGGTATTGCTTACCATCTGTGTGGGGAAGTGATATGCAGGAGCTAAGTTGCTTTCCCACAC
This sequence comes from Callipepla californica brunnescens, assembly GCA_023055505.1. Taxonomy (NCBI): domain Eukaryota; kingdom Metazoa; phylum Chordata; class Aves; order Galliformes; family Odontophoridae; genus Callipepla; species Callipepla californica. The sequence goes on along the minus strand of JALIRH010000001.1, from coordinate 121,413,504 downwards.
CGAGAAGCATAGAATGGTTTGGAGTGAAAGGGATCCTTAAAGTCCATCTGGTCCAATTCCCCTGCAGTGAACAGGGACACCCACAGCTCCATCAGGTGCTCAGAGCCCTGTCCAGCCTGACCTTGGGTGTCTCCAGGGATGGGAGACCCACCACATTTCTGGGAAATTTGTTTCCATGCCTTGCCTGGATATACTTTATCCTTTATGCTCCTCCACTTACTCCCAGAGCCTTCAGTGGCCAAAAAAAAACCCACAATCTCTGCACTGCACTCCCTCTTGTTTGATGGGAGAGGGGGAGGCTTTTCTGGAGCAGTTGATGAATAATCTATCCGGGACAACTTGAGATTCCCTTCCACATTTGTTGCTGCAGTGATTCCCGTAATGGTCTCAGCCTTGTTTTTCCCAGAGCATCCTCCCTCCCTCCCTGCTCTCCTGGCATCCAACTCTGCTTTGGAAGCCAGCTCTTTGCAGAGGCAGCAGCTGGACGAGCCCTCATGTTGGGCTTTAGCTCTGGTGTCTGCTCTCTGGATGACTTCATCTTCCAGCACAACTGAGCCAGAAAGCTAATTGCTCAAGTGTGTCAGAGAGAGGAAAGCCGTAGCAGGAAGGGGTTCTTGAAGAGCTGTTGTTTTGTGTAGCCATTTAAAAATGAGACTGGTTTGTTGCTGAGACGAAGCAGACTTTGGAGCTGGCTTGGCCAGCATCAGGGATTGATTATTTCTGGCAGCAGATCTTGGCATTTGCATCAGAAATGAAACTTGGTGTTTTGGGCTGAGTGCTTGAAGCTCCTTCTCCCTCTGACTGCTGCTATGAAAGCAAAGGAGATCTGTGTATTGGGGCACATGGTGCTTGATCCTCAAGTTCTTAGTTTTGCACGCTCCATTGGAGATACAGATGCTGTGAGGCAGCAAAGAAACAGCAGTGTTAGTCTGTGGATTGAGTGAGACAGTCCTGGATTTTAGGAGATGGATAAATGAGGGGAGGTAGTACTGAGAAGGGAAGTGGGATGGCTGAGATGCAGGCTGGGAGGCAGAAATTAGGGCTGGGATAAGGGAAGTGAGGGATGTGATTTTTCTGGATTTAATTTACAGCTTTGACACACAGCATCCTTCTGGACAAACTGCGCAGCTGTGAGATAAACAGGGTCATGCTACACCGGGTGATGAACTGTTCAGTGGTGGAGCTCCAAGGGTTGTGATAAATGGGGTGACATCTGCTTGTGGCCAGCTCCTAGTGGTGGTTCTCAGGGCACGGTTCTAGGGCCAATCCTGTTCAGGATGCAAATCGATGGTCTGGGTGACAGTATGTAAGGGAACAACATGAAGCTGCACCAACGGAGGATCAGACTAGATGCTAGGAAAATTTTCTTTACTGTGAAGGTGATCAGACACTGGAACAGGCTTCTAGAATGGTGGTTGATGCCCCACACCTGTTGGTATTCAAGAGGTACTTGGTTAAAACCCAACTTTTTGGTTAGTCATGAAGTGGTCAGGCAGTTGAACTCGGAAAGAAGTTGAACTGGGAAAGAAAGGCCTGATGTCTTGGGTAGAGCTGTGAGAAGGAGAAGGTCTTCCAGACAGAGGACTATGGCATTTTCAGCCCTGCTTTGGTTTTCTTTCACGGCCCTTTTTATTTATATTATTTGTTTCCAGCAGTACAATAGCAATCTTGTTTTTAAAACTGGGAAATACCATTTTTCGATAACCACTTCTCTGTCAGCCTGACTTGTGCACAGGGGTTTTGTCCTACTTCAATTTTCTCCCAAATTCAGTGTCTTTGGACGAGGAAAAGATGCTGCAGGAGAGGAGAGCATCTCTCTGATCCACTTTTCCTTGAGTGATGAAGCACTTAGCTCCTTTCCCTTGCTGAGTGAGGGTTATACAATCTGTCCCTGAGGGGTTTTCCTGGAATGAGGAAAGGAGTCAATGAACTAATTCACTAAAAGCAGGACCAGCACTTGCCTGCCCGCAAATTTCTGCATTAAAAGGTCTTTTCCCAAGCGTACAGCTCAGGCTGGGAAGCTGGCAAGAGCACAAGGTTGATGATAACGGGGATCCAGAGGCTAAAATCTTGCAGGGCTTTGCTCTTAGAGCTCACCCAAAATAGTATCTTGGAGTGCCAAGTCACTAGGCCATGTCACTTAGAGCAACATCTACCCTTGAACACCTCCAGGGTTGGTGACTCCACCACCTCCCTGGGCAGCATTGTTGTGGGGTTTTGGTCCTGCTCATAGGAGACTGGGGTTGCTTGTGGGTAGCATTACCACCAATGGATGAGCCATCTACTCTAAATGGGAGTCTGTGACCTCTCTGCTATCTGTGTCAGAGTCCTTCCAGACTTCTGCATTTCTGCACTTAGGAGTTTATGAACTGCTCACCTGTTCATTTATCTGCTGTGCCCTCCAAAGCCTGGAGCTGGCTGGCAGTTTGGTTGCCCCTTGCCAGCAAAGGGATTGGTCACCTTGCAGTGCAATTTCTAAGTCTGCCTTATTTTTAAGCCTTAAGTCAGCACTGTTCACTGATTCCCAGTCCAGGAAGAATGATAATTTTTGTTATTATTTATGATTGTTTCTGGAGCTCTCAGCTCTCGCTGGGGTGGGTTCTGACCTTGGATCTATTCCAGGAGATCTCATCAAATCCTCCCAGGGTCGTGGCATGTGAGATTCACAACGTTCTCCCTCTTTGCATCAGACTCAGCAGAGACTAAGTCTGCTCCTTCCTCAGTCTCAGAAGGACACGGCTGTAAATGCAAAACCAATGCTAAAATCAGTGGGTTGGATTTATCACCGGTTTTAGTGCAACTGTGTGTGTCTAGAAATGATTGTGGCTGTGTTTGTAATGGAGAAGAGGACAGCGGGTGCAGACAGTGCCACAGAAAGGAGCCAAGGACGTCTGTTGCCCTCTCTGAGGAAAATGGGAGGGAATGGTGCAAGACCTTGCAGATCTGGCTGTAGGGTGCAGGAGGGCCATGCTTAGGGTGTGGGGCAGTTACAGAGATGCTTGTGCCCTGGGTGAAGCCAAGCATTTAATCTTTGTACATACTCTGCTGGTGAGACACGAGAGAAGAAAAGATTGCCTGCTGGGCTCTCAAGGCTGCACGCAGCCTGGCTTCTTGCGGTATGCAGGCAGCTAAGGGCAGTATTTCTCCTTGCAATAGGACTGGAAGTTTTTCTGGTGAGGTTGTGTAGCGAAACACAGTCCTGGAATCCCAGAGTGTGGAGAAAGATAACTTCTCCCAACCAGCCTTCCTCCACCAGTATCATGACCTCTTCCAGGAGTTTCAATGCAGACGACAATTCGTTTTCCATTCTTTCTTCTCTTTGTTTCCATCCATGCATGAAATACCTGAAATTAACACCCAGCACAGTGCCCTTTGGTGTCTTGCCAGTGGCTGATAAGGCAGCTTCAGAGCTCCAGCTGTATGCTGGGGTTAATCTTCATCATGTGTTTGCAAAGTTGAGCTGATGCTCAACTCAGCACTTATGCTGTGCTCCGGTGAAACTCCTTGCCCCACTGCTGTCCTCATCAAGGGCACATGGCATTGCATAGAATCATAGAATCATTAAGGCTGGAAAAGACCTCTAAGATCACCAAGTCCAACTCCAGCCCACCCCACCGTGCTCACTGACCATGTCCCTCAGTGCCACATCTCCATGGTTCTTGAGCATCTCCAGGGATGGTGACTCTATCACCTCCCTGAGCAGCCTGTGCCAATGCACTACCACTATTTCAGAGAATTCCTAATATCCATCTTAGCCCACACGAGCTCCTGAGGACTGAGATGAGCAATGCAACTCTGTTTTTTAAACCTTCAGAGATGATAGGGTTTCCTGGGACTCTGTCTCTGGGTTCTGTGGGCATCAAAGCCATTGCAAAGGTGCTTGGTTAGGCATGGTGCTGCCTCATGCAGAAGGAAAAGGAAATGCTGGGTGTGGTAAAATATAGGGCTGACATCAACTGCTGTGATAAGTGTTTAAAGAAAGAAACAAATAAGAGGAAGCATGGGTGGGAGGATGGAACCCTGCAGCTGGAGCTGAGGAGCCATTTCCTTGGTCTGCTGAATCTAAAGCCAGAGGGAACTGTAGTCAATGAATTTCTGCATGAGTGGTCATGGGATTTCCTTGAATTAACTTTCCATTGAATTAAACTTGAACCACTTCCTCTAAGCACCAGGCAGTTTTATTTAAAGCATTTCCAGGAGAGGAAAATACACCACAGCTCCTGATCATGTGCTCTAGGAACCAGACCTCACCTGTGGATTTGAATTTTTAATGTGTGTGTGTGTAAGAATTAGCAGAATTTTAGCATACACTGCTCATATCTCGTGTGCACTGGGAAAACACTGCTTCTCCATTTCTGTCCCCTTTAAATATGTGACAAATATGTGATAACCCTCTGCAGAGGAGTGCCTATACCTGTAGAGAGGCAGGTATGAACCCTCCTAGAATCATCTTCCCATTTTGCCTTGCTCAGCATGCCCCAGGCTCCTGTCAGATCCAGAAGCATCGATGGGTTGACCAGGGATGAAAAAATGCAGCCAGCATCTGTCTTTGACAACGCCCCAGGGCAAGGGCTTGTCCTTTCCTTGCTGCCAAGGGACTGACGCTGTCTGAATGATTTGTACAGAGTATTAAATTCCCAGTTGTTCCTTTTTAAAATTAAACCCCAATGTAATTTGACAGTAAGTAGCATGGTACTGTTTCTCCTCTGATGGACATAATTCAGCACAAACTGTGGGGGTGGGTGGAAAGCATCACTGAGAAAGTAGAGTGGCTGCAGTATTTATGCAGGCTTTAGTGGCCCGAAGCGGAGCATGGGTAGCTGAAGTCACCAGCACCAAGACTGCACAGCAGGTTGCCAAGCTATGTGTTAAAAGTGTCACTCTCAGAGGAGTATTCCAAGTGTTCTGGCTTCCTTCCCTTTTGTCCTTGATGCCTCAAAAGGAGATAAGGGCTTCAGCCATCTCTTTGGGGTAGAGGGAAGCTTTCCACTTTTCCACCCCTTGAGGCTGGTGGAAACTCACTCAGATATCACAAGAGGAAAACAGGGAGAGGTGAAGCATCACACCTTGGAGTTGCAGCTGGGCTAGCAGTGTTGATCAGCACAAGAGGCTGCAGGTTGGGAAGGGTGACTTGAGTGTTATGGAGACCAAGCAAAGCATCCCATATCTTCTGGATCTTTAGAAAGAAACCACAATTTGGTGATTCATTACTGCCAATTCCTCTCCAAGAAGGAAAAGGGTGAAGAAACCATCTTAATGAACAGCTTTTGTGGATGCTTGAAGCTTGAGCATGTCTTGGTACAAATACCACCGCTGGAGTTATGTAAGAAATAATTATGGATCATGTAAATAGAGTGCTTCATAATGGGGAAAAAAACAGCTAAAGGTCTAACCATGTATACACAGTATGTAAAGCATGTCATCCAGTTTGTATGGAGACTCACCTATCCCTGGGAGTTCCTGTCTTGGAGCTATGGATGATGAACTTACATCACTGTGTCTCTCAGTAAACTGGCAGCAAACTGGGCTTGTGTTAAAGGCTTCAAAGTCTTGTCTGGCGTGAGAAGTAGATTGTGTTTTTGCAGTGGGAACTTCCATTTTTTCTGTATGTAGCGTAGGATAAGTTGCTGAAGAGAGTAAAGTTGAGACTGGGGTGTTCTGACCTAGGTAGGATCTCCCGTCTCAGGTTACAGAAGCTCATGAGTCCACATTTCTAGATGTTGGCTTTCTCATAAAGTAGGTTTCTGTGTTTGCAAAGCTACGCCCGGAGTATGAATAATCAGAATAGGTGTGGGCTGGAAGTCACTTCTTTAAATAGCCTAAACTCATGTTAACCTCTTTGTCACCATTGCATCATCAGGGATTAATCTGGACTCTGGTGGGGTCAAGTGCTGTCTGTGTTGTAAATACAACATCAAGGTGCTGCTGTGTTGTAAATACAGTGCGACCACAAACCATGGGGCAGATCCTAGCTCTGGTATAGTGTGGCTTAAGTAGATGTGAGAAGTATCCCTGCTGGAAGCTAAGATGTTTTGATACGCATTGCAGAAGGTGGAATTCATTTTCCTTTGCAGCTTTGTGCCCTCTTTTTCCATTTCTTGACTCTCAAGATAATTAATAGTAACAAAAAGCACGATTTGGATTTCTAAGTAGTATTTTAGAAGATTGACTTGCAGTGCAACACAGGAATTAGGATTTGGGCAGGGTGGTGTAGGGCAGGCACGTGTGTGAAACCCAAATGCTGGCCCTTGGAGGCAGAAGCAGTGCAGCTGAACTCATAGATTCATCAGCTCACTCCAAGATTCACAATAAGTGTGGAACAAACGGGTGTTTTTGAACTATTCTTCCCAAAATGATGTGGTTTCTCACACCAAAGCTTGCATGAAAAGGGTTTTCCCTTCCCACCTTCATGTTCCTGATGAATCAGAAAGACATGATCTTTTTAGGGTGTGAAAGTGAAACAGACAGGGGACTTTGTTTCTCCTCCTCCACATTTCTGGTGTAACTCCCTTGAGCTCGAGGCCACAGGTACCAGGATAAAAGGGAAGGAGATCCAGGTGGAGTCATCCCTGAGAGCTGCTAGGTTTGCTCAGCATCATTTCTCATTTCAGGCCGTGATTGTGTGCGTGTATAAAAGTCAGGCTGACTCAGGTGTGAAAAGGAGCCAAGTGGCACCTTTCCATAAAGGAATGATGGCATGTGTGGTGGCTGGATTACTCTGGACTTGGAATCAAGAGGGATCAAGAGGTTTCTGCCTCTGGCCAGGGTTACTGAAGGTGAACCATCTCACTACTCTGAACATCCCACTCTCTGTTTTATCAGTAGGTGCCTGGAGACCTTCCTGCTTGGGAGCTGAAATCTGCAGATCTGATCTATGATCGGATCAGATCTAGACAGTTCAAACCAAATCACTGTTAGGCAGGCAGTGTCTGAAGGCATGGAAATGCTGAAAGTGGGGGTGTCATGTCCTTTGCATCAGTCTTGCCTGGGTGGAAACCAAAGAAGCCCTGGGCTGAGTAATGGTGAGGCTTTCCAAGAGCTCATCACTATGAAGTATGGGTAGGAGGAATGGGTACAGCGAACCAGAAGATTCCATACTTGTTTCAGCCTCCTTCTTAACCTGTAGATCCTTCTAGGGGCTGGGATTGTTTAGTCTAGAGAAGAGAAGGTTCAGGGGAGACCTTATTGCTCTCTGTTACCCTCAACTGTCTGAAAGGAGGTTGTGATGAGGTGGAGTTGGCTTCTGATCCCAGGTAACAGAGATAGGATGAAAGGTAATGGCCTTAAGCTGCACCAGAAGGAGGTTCAGGTTGAATATTAGGAGAAGTTTATTCTCTGAAAGAGCGATGATGCATTGGAACGGGCTGCCCAGGGAGGTGGGGGAGTCACTGTCCCTGGAGGTGTTCAAGAACCGTGGAGTTGTGGCACTGAGGGTCATAGTCTGTGGCCATGGTGGGCATGGGTTGGGCTTGATAGTCTTTTAGATCTTTTCCAGCTGTAATTACTCTTTGATTCTCCATCTGCTCCTGGAGTGGTGCAGTGCTCCCGCCACGTGTTGCATCTCTCCCTGTCTCAGTGCTTCAACAGAGTTCTCTTTGTGTTTGTACTTCGGATACTGGGAAATGCAAACATCAGGGCCAAGCCTGCAAATTGACCTTTGGATCTTGTTTGAAACTATCCATTCTATTTCTGGTGCCAAAACAAATACTGTGGCATGTTACAGAGGTACACAAGCAGGGTCATGGTGTTGGTGGGAGTGTATTTTCGTGATGCATCCTTTTACAAGTTCTCTTCACTGTGGGTGGAGTGTCCCACTCCCTTTGTGTGGTGGGAGCTGATAACAAATGCAAATGCATACAGGTGGAGGTACATTAGGTGGATTAGCATTAGGGATGCCTGGCTGAAGCAATACAAAACCCCCCCAGAGCAGTTTTATGGGAAGCAGATATTGCCAAACAAAACCTACTGTGTGGTGTACATGAAGCTGAACCACTGGAGAAACGTGAATCCCCATGGGTTCCTAAACCCACCCCATTTCCCCTTCCTTGTGTCACTCAGGTGCAAAGTCTGTAACTGCTGTTTAGGAAATCACATCCCAATAGAGATACCAGGGACCTTTGTGTCATCTGTGCCGCCACTGCCTGCTGTGCTTGGACATTCACAACATGAGGTCCTTTCAGTTCCCTGTCACTCCGGAGAGGAGAAGTGCAGCTAATAGATTATCTTGCTGATTTTGCAAGTCTGAGTGAAAGCACTGTTCCTGAAACAGCCAGTCTCCTGTGTCCCAGCTCTGCAATGCAATTAAGCTGGTCTGCTCCTTGCAAAATCTTGTTAGCTAAAACTGATCCTGGCATGCAGCAGATGTCACATCTCATATGGTTATTATCCCTCTTCGCTTTTTTCCCCTCTCTGCAGCAGGTTTGACATGATCCAGACCCCCAGTGTATCTAAAGCTCAGAAATCTGCACCAGGGAACATCTACAATAAGACAGTTGCTGATTATAAAACCAATTAGAAGGTGATTTGCTAGCTACTGCGTTATATGGAACTGGACTAGCTGGATACAAGGATGATATTTTCTTGTTTAATTGCATCAAGAAGGAAAATGTACCTGTTGAGGGAAATAAGGGGAGAGAAGAGGGAAAGCCCACATGCTTTATGCAGGGAGGCAAAATTACACCACCAAGTACATAAGTGCAACAATCAGGTCTTCTTTTCCCTGATGGATTTAGTAATCCAGGCTCAGAGGGAGCAAATTGGCATAGGTCCATTCTGGATCCCCATAAACCAGTGCTGCTACCTCTGCCATCAGCCTTTCATTAAGCAGGGCCTCAAAGCCCTCTGCGTCCCCTGTCAGTGCTGTCCATCTCTGTCCCACGCCCATTGCAGGAGGAAGGATGTAGAAAGCAGGATATGAATCATGAGAAATTTGAATCACTTTGCCCCTTTGTTGTCAGACTTTATCTTTCCATGGGACCATCTGCACCTGCTTTCTCCAAGCTATAGTTAGTTGCCTGGAGCTCAATGGCCGTTTCAGCAGCCAATTTTAGGGAGGGCAAATAGCTCAAACACTGCCTAGGCTCCCTAAGGATGCTCTAAACTGAGTTCTTATCACAGAACCATTTGGGTTGGAAGGGACCTTTAAAGGTCCTCTGATTGACTGCACTGCACAGCTTGATATAATCTGCAAACTGCTGAGGGTGTACTCAATCCCACTGTTGATGTCACTGATGGAGACAATAAACAGCATTTGTCCCAGTACTGACCCCTGAGGGATGCCACTCATCACCAGTCTCCATCTGGACATTGAGTCACTGACCACCACTCTCTGGATCTTACAACCTGTTCTTCATCCATCAAGCAGCCCACCCATCCAATTTGAAGGGAAGGATGTTGTGAGGGACCGTGTCAAAGGTCTTGCTGAAGTCCAGAGGAATGACATCAGAGGCTCTTCCCTTGTCCACTGATGCAGTTATGAAGAATTTAAATTAAAGGCAACACAAGCACATACCACCACCAAAAAAAGCTCTGCCTAAAGGGGTAAAAATGGATAAGGTGGAGTCAAGAGCAAAATGTAAAAAAATATATCTCCTGCAAGTCATATTCCCTGTTACTCAGCACCTGTGTCCAGGTGAAGAACAGTCATGACCCAGGAGCCATCTGCTGTGAGTCGATAAACAGTGTGGACTTGGGATTTGCTGAAGAGAGTGCCATGGGTTGAGTTGGCTGAGGTGGCTGATGTTTGAACCCACAAGGCCTCAGAGTGTGTGCGGATGTGTGCGGTTGTGTGCTTACCTTTCCTTTCAGGGTCAAGGTGCTGGGAGGGTGATTCAGTGTTTGTTCAACTGGTTTCTGCCTCCTGTGTGGAAGGGAAGGGATGAAACCAAGGTTGTAACCTTGTTTGATGAGAGCATTCCTGCTTCCCTCCTTCCCTTGCACATAGAAACCCCTGGCCCTCTTGTTCTACCTGTCTGCAGGATGAGCAAATCTTTCTTCTTTAAAAATGCTGAAAAGACACAAGAGGCCAAAACATCTGAGTCTCTTCAGCCTAGAGAAAAGAAGGCTCAAGGAGACTCTTAACAGGGTGAATATTAGGAAAAAAGTTTCTTCTTCTCAGGAGTGGTAATGCGGTGGGATAGGCTGCCCAGGGAGGTGGTGGAGTCACGGTCCTTGGAGGAGTTCAAGAAAAGAGGGGATGTCACACTGAGTGTCTGTAGGTTGGACTTGATGATCTTATTGGTCTTTCCAACCTTCGTGATTCTACGATTCTAGGAATATGAATAGGAATGGTAAGGAATGAAGAAGACCAAGCCAGACCCTTCACACCTGTGGCTGGTGATGGGACAAGAGGCATTGAACACATAATGGAAAAAATTGAGAGTTATGTTTAAACACTAAAATAAGTGCTTTTACTGTGGGCAGTCTAAACCCTGGCACAGGTTGCCCAGAGAGATTGTGGAGTTTCTATCCATGAAGATACTCAAAACCAAACTGGCTGTGTTACTGAGCAACTTGCTCCATCTAATCTTTTTTGGGGTAGAGGGGTCAGGCTGGATGCCCTCTGAAAGTTCCTTCTAACTGCATTGATTGGGTGATTCCATGTTTACGACTGGGAGCCCACTGGGACCAAGCTTCATCTGTTGAGACTTGCTAAATGTTTTGGAACTTGCCCAAGTTGTGTGCTGAGCACATATGGATCTGCTTGGACACAGTGCTGTCCAGGCACTGCTCCACAAATGGAGGAATTTAGGGTCATTCACGATCTTAGGAAATTTGCTACTTAGCTCTTACCTGCCTTGAGGTTTTGCATATTATTAGGGGAAGATGTTGAAAAATCCACGTGCTGCTGGGTTGTAGAGCAAGGGTGTGCTTTCAGCCATAACCTCCCTGAACCAAAAGCACCTTGAAATACCACATCCGAGTTCGCACCTAAATGGGAAACACCCACTGCAGCATCTAAAGAACTGCCTGAATGACTTTGAGAACAACATGCCCGTAGGGACCTTCTGCATCAGTGGGAAGAGAAGCTGAATCAAAGGCTGGATATTAGGAAAAGCTCCAAAAGAGTGGTTGAGCATTGGAACAGGCTGCCCAGGGAGGTGTCAGAGTTGCTGTCTGTGGAGACATGGCACTTAGGGACATGGTTTAGTGGGGAACATTGATGCTAGGTAGAAGGTTGGATTAGATGACCTTAGAGGTCTTTTCCAACCTATATGATTCTATAAAAAGATCATGGCCAGCAGGTCGAGGGAGGTGATTCTCCCCCTTTACTCTACCCTGGTCAGGTATCACCTGGAGTATTGTTTCCAGTTCTGCGCTCCCCAGTACAAAAAACACAGGGATCTCTTCCAAAGAGTCCAGCAGAGGGATACAAAGACAATGGAGGGTGTGGAACACCTCCCTTATGAGGAAAGGCTGAGAGACCTGGGTCTGTTCAGCCTTAAAAAAAGAAGACTCGGGGGGATCTGATCCACATCTATGAATATCTAAGGTGTGGGAGGCAAAGGGACGAGGCCAGTCTCTTCTCAGCAGTGTGTGGTGATAGGATGAGGGGAAACGGCCACAAACTGAAGCATAGGAAGTTCTGCACAAATGTGTGTGGGAACTTCTTCCCAGAGCAGTGATGGAGCACTGGAGCTGCACAGTGGAGTCTCCTTCTCTGGAGACATTCCAGACCTGCCTGGATGCCAAGCTGTGCAATCTGGGCTAGGGAGATGCTTTGGCAGGGGGGTTGGACTCAGTGATCTCTAGAGGTTCCTTCCAACCCCTACAGTTCTGTGATTCTGTGATCTCCTCTTCTTTACAAGGACGGGCTGCTTTTCTGAAGAGTACACAGAGCTTCCCTGTCTTAGAATGAGCAACCAAAGGGTTTTAATTCTGACACTTGCTTGGTGATGGGGAAGTCACATCTAACTAGCAGCTCTGCTCTTGGGAAAGAGCATCCAACACTCTTTACCCTGCCAAATATAATGTGCTTCCATGATTTCACATTCTCCCCATCTACACCAAATCAACAGAGTCCCTTTTTGTACACTTTGGATTCACCCATGGGCAGAAAGAGCAGCAATGGTCCTCAGCTGTGGAGCCTCAGAGCCCAGAGCAGGAGCACTATGAACTGATCATCCCCATCGCTGACAGCCAAGACAGATGCATCCCATGCTGTTGGCTGCTTCCTTGTCAGTATGAAATAGGGTAAACCCTGTTGTCCTGTTATTAAATACCCCTGCTCCTCTTCCATCCCTCTCTGCACTCGGGGATGCTGAATAGAGCAGGTGCTGTTGGTAGCTGTCAGATTGCCTCCCTCTAGTGCTTATTCCAACCTCCTGCAACACTGACAGCCAGAAGGGAATCGATCATCTCCTGTTGGTTTGACTGCTGCCATCCAGGTGAATCTTAGGGTACTTTTTAAGGTGTGCGGTGCTGGCTGGGTTTGGTGGGATCAAAGGGAGATCACAGAATTGTGGAACCATAGAATTATTTGAACTAGAAGGGACCCTTAGAGGCCATCTAATCCAACTTATCTTCAACAAACAGGGACACCTACATCTCCATCAATTGCTCAGAGCTCCATGCAGTCTGACCTGGAATGTCCCAGGGATAGAGCATCTGTCTTTTGCTGCTTATGAGGCAGCAATTCCTCCCCATGAGGGACAGACAAAGCAAGTCTTGATGAGCAAAAGTTGGAGAATGTGTTACTTTGGATGTAAATAACCTGAAAAATTAAGGGGCATAGAGAAAGGAGATCTGCTTTGTCTTTCACCCCATAAATTAGAATAGTTTCTTTCAACTCTTTCCCTGCCCCATTCACTTTCAGCCTCCATCTGGACATGATCTTCCAGACTAGATTAAAAAAAAAGAAAATTACCAAAAAAGCCCTGCACTGTTTAATATTTCACAAAGCTTTTGGGTTACCGAAGCTTCACCATCTGCTGGAGAACAATGGACCTCCTGGATGAGGGCACTTGGTGCCCATGGAGATGCTCAAGGCCAAGCTGGGTTAGACCCAGCAATCAGCCCATGGCAGAGGTTTGGAACTGGATGGGCCTTAGGGTCTCGTTCAACCCAAGCCATTCTATAATTCTGTGATACTATCAGCACAAAATGCCTTCCTACCAGAAGGTCCCTGGAGCAAAGCAAGAGGGGGAAGCTTGATAAACAGACAGCTTTGTCGGAGCTGAAGGGCTTGCAGAGATGGTGAGGTAGACCTGTTAGAGGAGATGGGTCACTAGGGCTGTAATGGTGTGAAAATATACCATTATCACCACAGATAATTATAGCAGAGATGTGCTGATGCTGGAACAGAATAGCCATCCTCCAGGCAGATGATCTGGCATCGCTTCAGCAGTGACATATTCATGCCCTGGGGAAAACACAAGGCAGGACAAGGTCCTTCTGCCACCAGTGTGATGAGCCAGGCAGCAGAAAGCTGGAGGTGGGATTTAAATGGAACCTGAGGAGCTAAGAAAGAGATTTTCCTCTGCCAGGAAGCCTTGCTCTGTATTTCCCAATCTCCTTGCTCACCAGTGTGCCTATTTTCTCTTGTCTTGCAGGAAATCTGTGCCGATCCCCATCTCTTTGTGGACGGGATCAGCTCCCATGACTTACACCAGGGCCAGGTTGGGAACTGCTGGTTTGTGGCTGCCTGCTCTTCCCTGGCATCCCGTGAGGCTCTCTGGCAGAAGGTAAGCTGTTCTCCCAAGAAATAGAAAAGCTCCTCTTCAACACCTTAACCTCATGCTTTGTTTGTCTGGCTCAGAAACTGGATCTTCAGGAATGCCTCAGTCCTGAAAAGCTGTTCACGTGAAAAATCTCTCTTTAAAAAATGTTCTTTGAGAGGAATTGTGATTACAGCCACATCACTTTCGAGCCAAACTCTTGTCCAGTTTCTCCATAACCACATGAATCAAGCCTTGATTTGTCCTTACAGATCCCAAATCTGACCCCCCCACTCCACAATAACCATATACATATATATATATATTCAGCATGATCAACTGAAGTGCTGCAAGTCCCTGTTTCCCATGGTATTACTTCTCTGGCTGCTCAGCGTGTTCTTATCTTGGCAATAAGACACCTTGCACAGGGGCAATAGGATGATCTAAGGGTATTAGTGTGCCTCCCAAGCCACTGCTTCCTCAAACACACGTCCCTGGCATGTCCCATGGCTGGTTTGCTCCACACCATGGGCCTCCTATGAGATTGGGGTCCAAGGACAGTGATTGCACTGTCATGAACCAGGAAGGCATCGAAGAGCTGCAGCAGTGCAAGGGAACAGAGCCTGAGCACTGTGAAGGGACAGGAGGTGTCAAATGCCACATCCTTTGCCAGCCTGTGGCCATTTTTACCATGTCCTCTTTGGGAGAAGAATTCAAGCCAACGAAAGTCAGTGCAGCTGTGGTCTTCAGTCTTGTACAGGTGTGTCTCATCCTAGGACAGGAGACCAGCAAGTTGCAAGCACCTTTATCTAGATTTTAATGTACAAGGGTTGCCATCAAAGCCCTATAGTGTTGGCAGTGTCGCCCACTTCACCCACAGCCTCCTGCTGCAGCAGACCAGATTTCCCTCTGTGCTCTGTGTTCTGAGGTCCCTCCAGTCTCTACTACTGTGATCATAAACACTGAGCTCCACCTCGGGGACTTGTCTTTTGACTTCTGTTAAAATCAAGTCTTTCCAACACATGTGAACAAGGTAGGTTTTGTTGGCTTCTGGATAAGCAGTAAATTTTCCTCCTATTTCTGGCTGTCATAGCTTGTGGCTGTTGTTACAGGCATGGTGTAAGGTGTTGTTTAGGCTGTTGCTGTGCATCATCATCTCCCCAAGGCAAGTTCTCCTCCCTCCTCACCATTCACTTCCAGCCCTGCCCTGGGAGATGCCAACCAAACAGAAGCCAGGTCCCTTTGGACGCCTCATTATTTCGATTTACCATTGGCATTGCTTTTCCTCCCTGGGCAATTTTGCCATAGGTGTTTGTGACATCTCATTTTCCATGCCCTTAACTCACAGAGGCTGTTCTTTATCTGCATCCTTGCATCCTTTTTTCTTTCAGAAAGGTTTGTTTTACAGCAAAAGTAGAAGTTACAGTCCTCTCCCCGTGCCCAGAGATGTTTACTGGTGGCTCTCTGGCCTTAAGGCATCTACACATGCAGGAGTCTGCAATGCAAATGCCTTCTCCTGACTCATTGATATGCCAATAAAGGCCACAGTTGATTGGACAGACAAAACAGATCTTAACCTGTCACTAGACACCAGAATTCCATCGATTCAAAGTCTGGGAAGAGTTAAGAGATGCAGACGCAGTTGTTAATATTGCTGAAATATCAGCACAGGGATCTTGGTCCCTCTCTCCTGTTTCTCCTAAGTATTCACTGGGTAGGAACTGGAAGAGAATTTAGAGCACTTTCCTAACTTCTTGAGCCTTAGCTGGCCTTGTGTGGTTTTACATTGGCTCTATGGAATTCTTATCTGTGGCATGTCTGAGATGTCTAGATCTAATGAAAAGAAACAAAGTCCTTGGATTGTGGAGAGGGTTAAATTATTTCCAGTAGCACTTCGTCCTGAGGGTGGCCTGGATCTGTAACTAAGTCTCAAGGGTTACTTGAAGACATTTTTAACCTTAAAACCCAAGGGTTGATGTGACAGTTGTTGCTGAAGGTGTTTGAAAGCAGACAAACAAGTGAGGCAAAAGCTCAGAGGACAAGTGCTTGCTTAAATCTTGGATATGCTCCTTTACCTGGCCCAAAGAGACAAAAATTAAGGCCGAGACTGAGTTCACATCCCCATTTCCCAGAAACACTGAGTAAAAGTGAAGTCCATCCATGAGCACCTTCAACATTAATCCAGTCCATTCAAGGGCAGCACACCTGTGCTGAGCTGTTGATGCTCACCAAGGCTTTCTGCCAGCAGTGCCACCCAGAAGACATGGGTTCCTGACTATGAGTCAAACATGAACCCTTGTAGAGATGAACAGTCACGCATGGTGCCAAGTTGCTGTGATTGCAGCCAGCAAGGCATGATAAATTATTCTTCCCCTCCAGCTGGCACTTGTGACTCCTTATTTGGGATTTGTCCAGTTTTGGGGTCTACAGGCACCAGAGAGATGGCTTTGTGTGATTAGAAGACAAAGGAAAAGCTTTCTGCTGTTTGCATCTACCAGATGAAGGGTACAGACAAAACAGAGCCAGATTTGAGCACAGTTGCAGGGCAAAATTCAATGTTACAACAGCAGCATGGGAAATGAGATATGAAGGGGGGAAAAAAAAGGAAATATCTTCAGCAGGAGCAAGTTCTGATACTAGGGTCCAGAGAGCCCAGGCACAGAGGTGCTCAGAACTGGGATAGGCAAACTCCAGGCAACCTGGTTTAACCATGAAGTCCCACTTCAAGCAGAGGGTTGGAGTAGACATCTCCAGAGGCTGCTTCCAATGATCTCACAAACTGATATTCTGAGAATACATTGGCACCAACTCCTGCAGGATGGTTGCCCTGGCTGTGCACCTTTATTTAGGGATAACGAACTGCACTTTGGCTTGCCGGAGTGGTTGTCAGGGAGGTTGCCAGGGAGGCTGACATCAGATATCCCTTCCCTATAGATTATCATGCACAGCAGCACCATCAGTTCCTCATCTGCAAACGAGATGGGAGGGCTCCCAGAGGAAGCCCTGGAGGGTGATTTGCGTCATCGGCCTGGGTTGCCTAGCACCACTGGGACCGTGGAGAAGGGGCACCAGAATTTTTACCCCTGCGTGTCCTATCTGGGTGCCAAACATTGCTGAGGATATAAACAGAGGAGCAGTGGAGGAGATGGCAGCCGAGGCAGGGGAGCTCAAGCTGCCCTTTGTCCATGATGACCAGCTCACCCGGTGCATGCGTCTAAGAGCCCAGAGCCTGCAGCAGAAAAACGTGAGGCCCCAGGATGGTGAGAAGCTGCTGCATCCCAACGAGCATGTCTACAGGGTGGATTTCATCCGGCAGCACAACCTGCACTTCCTCCGCTGGGACATCCAGCTGGAGAGATCTGGGAAGGTGACGGTGACTGGCACCTCCCAGCACTGGACTCCTGACCTCACTCACCTGATGAACCGGCAGCTGCTGGAGCCAGTGGGCATCTTCTGGAAGAAAGCAGGGGCCAAGGAGGTGGAGTGCAATGAGGCAGATGCCCAGGAGTTTGGGGAGAGGCTCGTGGAGTTAGCCAAGATCCGCAAGGTGATGTATTTCCTCCTTGCTTTCACTGACGGCCTTGAACCTGCTCAGCTGAAGGGCTCCATCATTTTTAAAGCCTGATTCCCTCTAGCTTGGCTCTTCTTGCTCAGCTGTGCTTTGTCTTCATTTTTCTTTCTTTTGTTCGTCTCTTGGTTGTTTCTACCTAGCTCTTCATTGAAGGATGGCTTAACAAAACAGTGGAGAACATCTTGGCACTTCTGGAGCTCCTCGCCCCTGAGAAACATTCCTTAACATGCTTTCCTCAGTCTGAATGAATGGGAAGAGGGAGAACAAGCCATGGATGCTTGATGCTCTGTTTGCTTGGAGTATAATTCTGCATGCTTGTGAGTTCAGGGATTCACCAAGCCTGGCTGGTAGAGTCTTGCTGTCTTGGAAATATTTGTCTGCTCTTACCATTCCAATCATGGCACCTGGATGCAAAACACCTGATGGAAAAATAAATTGCCACGCTGCAAACTGGAGAGGCATCCTGGAGAGAGCACTGACTTCTACTTTCCATCCCAGCCATCCAAAAGGAGAGGCTAGTTTGAGATGGATTCTTGCAAGGTTGCTGAGTGCTTGCAACTTCCAGTGACTCCTGTGTGACTGTGACTGCTCCATGTCTCTGAAGACCAGACCTATGGAAGCTCACCTTACCGTGATGCTGGAGTACCTTCAGACATATTGTATGCATCAGATTGCAAACGCACTGGGCAAAAAATAGGAGGGTGGACCTTCCTTTTCCTGACAGCTTTCACTGGGGGTCATTGTGGGGAGGTGTGCTCAAGCACGTTGTCCACCTCTTGCTGTCTGTATTTTTGATACTGAGATGTGTTGGAGTAGGCATGCATGTGTGTGCAGAGATAGCAGCTGAGAGCAGGCTGTAGGTCTGAGCCAGCAGATATTCCCCTGCAGCAAAACCAATTTGTGCATGATTATGGCCTTAAAACACCCAGGAATATATTTATCCTCAAGCATCATGGCCAAGTTGGATGGGACACTGAGTAACCTGGTCAGGGTGGTTGGAACTAGATAACCTCTAAGGCCCTTTCCAACCCAAACCATTTTTTTGATTCTGTGATCTATTGAGAGCACTTTGCAGTCCACATCCAGGGTGTTTTGTTCCTATCTTGTTCAATGACTGTGAATAAACCGCTAACTTTGGATATCCCCTTTTCCTCCACCAAAAGGTAGTTTAGTGAAGTTTCTTGAGACTCATAGGTGGATTTGTCCTTCGAAAAAGTAAAGTATTTTTATGATTGATTTGCACAGAAATAGAGGTGAGCATTCCTTAAAGTAAGGAATGAAGTTTTCCTGAGGTGTGTAAGGAGAGGGCAGTGGTGGGAAAACCAAGATGAGATGGCATGGTACCCTGCTGATTGTGCAGACCATCCCCAAAAGAGTCCAGACTCTTCTCCAGATCCCGTGGAGATGCTGAACTCCATGCCCTCTCTAGCCTGATGACAGTGTATAAAATGATATGCACAAGTTACATCAGTGAGAGAGAAAAAGTCAAACAGGAGGTGGAGAAAAGGGCGGGAGCTTTGAGTCTTGCCTGCAGCCAAAGTTCAGCAATCAATGATTCATGTGATCATGCCATGGACACTGCTGGAGAAGGTGATGTCATTGCTTATCTCACAAGACATACTTTATTCAGTGAAGAGAAATTAAAGGGGATCCATCCTTTCTTGGCTATAGCATGGACCTGTTGTGGATCAAAGCCAGTTCTAAGGTCCCAAAACGGTCTCCTTTCCTATAGGAGAACCCTCTTTATACATCCCAGAACAGAGCCCCTGAGTGCAAACCAGATTAGACCCCATAACAGGAGTCTCTGCCAACCTCCAAAAGGGTTTTTTCATGCCAGGTCTCACAATATGTCATTGCTACATTGCTGTTTAGAGTTTCTGCAGCAGGTACCTCGCTTGGTATTGATGTGCCACAGTAAATAAAAGCCTTACCAGCTGGTCTCCCCTTAAGGATCAAGGCTGTGTGTATTTTCTTGATTCCCTATTTGGTAGCTGCCCTGCTCCTGCATGCAATAAAGCAGAACCCACCAATTTTCAAGTTATTGCTGGTATTCTGATAACCTTTTCCTCTGTGAAAGAAAAAAGTGAAATGAACATTTACCTTCTACTTTCTCACAGTGAAAGGCTAAATGGAGCATTTAGTAGTTGCTCTGGTTTGTGGAGGAGTTTGAAGCTGGGCAGAGGAGAAATTGATGGAGGAATCGAACCTCAGGTGGATCTCACCTTTCCATCAGAGCTGGGAGTGGGAGGTGAATAGGACACTCTGATTCTTCTCTCCCACAGGGCAGATGATCCAGTTTGTGCCTACTCCCTACGGAGTTTTCATGCCCTGTAAAGGCTTTTAGATACACCACTCCATCCCATCTCTTGGGGAAATTCCATACCAGTTCGTTCAGCAGATTGTCACAGCAAGTTCCCTTCCTCCCTGTCCTCAGTTCCCAGTAGAATGGCTCCTGCCTGGAGGAATCAGCACCTTTCCATTTCTCCTTCAAGTCAGGGATGTTTCTTCAGAGTCATAGGTGCCTTTTCTGTTAATTAGCCACTCCTGAGTAAGAAAAACTCTGCATCAACTTAGGGAAATGTCATTTGCACTGCCTCAATGAAGCCAAGCTGAGTCCAGGACTCAGAAGGATGCCAGGATGAGTGGTCAAGGACATGCTCTCCAGTAACCACTGAGGAGAGGTGAGGTGTCTGAGGAGGGTTCCCAGGGTTGGGTTGGAGCTGCGGATCTCATTTATGTGACTATCTCCTGCTTAATCCTTTACGGAATATGCAATGTGAGGCCACAGGCAGAGTTGTGCTGTGTGCCTTGAAGTGTGGCTGTCCCGAGGCCAGTGTCCTAGTAGGCACCATGCCTGAAGCTCTCCCCTCTTGTGCCAATGGCAGAAGGGGATGGCTGCTCTCTGGTCCAGAAACACCACTGTCCCTTTTATACACTTCTTATGCACACTGGATCTAGGGCCCCTGAGAAATTCACCATATCATAGAATCATTAAGATTTGAAAAAACCTCTAAGGTCACCTAGTCCAACTTACCACCAATATCGCCACGTTCCTTAATACCACATCTACACAGTTCTTGAACATCTTCAGGCATGGGAACTCAACCAGCTCCCTGGACATCCAGTTCCAGTGCTTGGCCATTCATTTGGAGATTCTCCAGATGAATCTCCCTTCTGGCACAACTTGGGGCCATTACTTCTCGTCCTATCACTGTTACTGGGGAGCAGAGGTTGAACCCCACCTCACCTCAGCCTCCTTACAGGCAGTTGTAGAGGGCAATGAGATCTCCCCTCAGCCTCTTCTTCCCCATACTAAACAATCCCAGCTCCCTCAGCCATTCCCCATAAGGCCTGTGCTCCAGACCCCTCAAAGTTTAGCTGCCCTTCTCTGGGCACACTCTAGGGCCTTGAAGTTTTTCTTGTAGTGAGGGGCCCAACACCAAACACAGCATTTGAGGTGCAGCCACACCAGAGCTGAGTACAGGGGGACAATCAGCTCCTGTTCCTGCAGGCTGCACTATTGTCATTGGCCTTCTTGGCCACCTGGGCACACTGCTGGCTCATCATCAGCCAAAAATGGAAAGTTCATGGAAAGTTCTTTAGGAAGAGAAGCCTCATGCTTGAACTCACACCTCACTGTTTGGTAGGGTGAGCAGAGACTGGGCTCTGGAGAAAATAGAATTATAGGAGATCCTGAGTGGGAATGGGCCCACAAGGATCATAAAGTCCAGCTCCTGGCTCCACACAGCACCACCCAAAATCCAAACTCTATGTCTGAGAGCAGTGTCCAAACTCTCCCTGAGCTCCAGCAGCTTGAGGGCTTACCAACTGCCCTGGGGAGCTTGTTCCATGCCCTTCATCCTCTGGGACAGAACCTTTTCTGAGAAGAGTGCAGACTCCTTGCCCCTTGATTTGCTGTTGGAACTTAACCAGCCCCTGATCGTAAATTCTGCTCCATGTGTGAAGGCCAACCACAGCTCCTGCTGCCTTCAACAGCTGATAATTTCAGTGCCTTCCCCAGATGAAGGGGCAGAGGAACCAGTACCTCATGCCACCTCAGTACTGGTGGGGAACCAGTACCTCATGCCACCATTGATGATATTGCTAGGTCTCAAAACCCGCCAGCTGGAAGCCGAGTAGCTCTCTCAAATCAATACCTTAGTCATTTCTAAGCTCACATTAATAGTGAGTTGATTAGCACAATGGTCCTCTATGACAATTCATTAGCATGAGTGCCAGTCATGAGGGAATCGATGGGGACTGACAGTCTGACCTTCCCTGGCAGTGACCCAGAGGGAGTCTGGGACGTCTTTTATTAGCAGTCCTGGAAAACACCAAACCCTCCCAAAGTGGCTCTTGTCATGGCTCTGTCTGCTCTCCTTCTATTGATCCAGACAACTCAAAGAGTGCCAGTGAGCTCACAGTGCTGATGGCATCATTAATATTTCAACTGTCTTTAATTTCAATGAACAATAAAAGCCCTGAGCTGGATTAGGGAAAGTGTTATAGCTTTGTGGTGGCAGCCATAAGAAAGCACCAAGTTCCAGCAGCAGGACAAGGGCCAAGATCTCATACAGGGGTCTCACCATGACCTGGGGCTTCCTGAAGAGCCTCTTTCCATCCAATATAGCCATGTCTTGTCCTGTTCCATCCCAGTGTTTACAGTTTGTCTCTGCAGGACAGGCAATGATTATTTAGGTAGAATCATAGAATCATTAAGTTTGGAAAAGACCTCTAAGGTCACCAAAGTTCAGCTGCAACCCATCCCCACCATGCCCACTTACAGTGCCCCTCAGTGCCACATCCTCACGGTTCTTGAACAACTTCAAGGATGGTGACTCCACCACCTCCCTGGACAACCTGTGCTACTGAATTACCATGTTTTCAGAGAATAAATTTCTCATAATATCTCATAATATAACCTGAACCTCCCCTGGTGCACCTTAAGACATTACCTCCTGTTCTGTCAGGTGTACTGAAACATGTGGTAATAATTTTCCCCATGGGCACACTGGAGCGTCTCCTCACTTAGGTCATGACTCTTTGGAAGCAGTTAAACACAGAAGTGAGGGTGTAATATCAACCACATTACAGCACCCTTTCAGTTGTCAGCCATGTTAATTGTATACAGCCTCACAGCCCTGGCTGACCATGAAGTAAAAACATGTCCTCTTCACTCTCATCAAAATCTGTGTTGTGGGAGCTCCTTGCTGTGTGCCTCCATGTCCTGTTTCTAAATAAAATTCAGTTCCTCTTAGAAGCAACATCTGTGTGTTTAGCCACTTCTGGCTCAGCTGTTGGCTGGAATTTCTACCTGATGGTGCCCACAGGCATGAAGGATATTAAATGTTTTTATTTACTGTTTTATTTACCCCTCCCTTTTTGCCTTGTCCTGCTGAGAATGCCAATGACTGTGACTCCAAACCTGCACTCCCTCAGTCTCCTAACTTCTCTAAAATTTCTTTCCCTTCAGACCCTTTTTTCCTTCTTTCCCTCCTGTATTTGCTGGATGACTGTGGCAGGTGTTGACAGGGATGAATGGGGACTCAATGGAGATGGGGATCTCACTTTCTTCTATTTCTCTTTAGATGGGCTGATAAACCCAGAGTGATGGTCCCCGTTTGTTACCATTGTTACCACTCAGTAGACATATACAACATTTGCCTTTAGACCAGTCCAATCACACAAGAACCAAGTAAAAGGATTTAAAAAGGGATCCTAACAGTACCCTTCTGGCATAAAATATCTCAAAAATTCAACCATAAGAGTAGCCATCAATGAGAGTGTGCTTGTTGATGTTAGAGAGGCATTTTGATAATGCCCTCAATAGCGTATATTAACTTTTGGATAGCCCTGATGTGGTTGGTCTTGATGAACTCCGTAGATCCCTTCTAAGTGATCAATTCAATTCCGTTCTAAAACTTTGATCCTAAGAACAGCCATCCCAGGTCAGATCAAGGACCGTTCTGTTCCAATAGCCTGTCTACAACAGCAGATGACAGCAGATTTTCTGGGTAGAATTATGAGAATGAGGTCAAGGAAGGCATAATAGAAGCAGAGCTGTGAGAGATCTTTAGAGAGATCCTCCAGTGAAGGATGAAATCTGAGTTATTTCAGTGAACGCAAATTCAGACTACCTTGGAAGAGAAAGGCCCAGAATATGTTCTGAGTGGGCTATAACATCAAATCCACCTCCCTCAGGTTCTTCCTTGTCATTGATATTGTCTGCATTAGTCCCAGTGTAATAATTTACCCCATCAAAACAGGGCATAACCTGAGTGCATGTCTCCTTTCTGTTTCCTCCTGATGTCAGGTCATCCCGGACTGGAAGGAGCAGGAGTGGAATGCTGAGAAGCCTGAGAGCTATGCAGGGATCTTCCACTTCCAATTCTGGCGTTTTGGTCAGTGGCTGGATGTGGTAATAGATGACTGCCTGCCCACACTCCACAACCAGCTCATCTACTGCCACTCCAACTCCAAGAATGAGTTCTGGTGTGCCTTGGTGGAGAAAGCTTATGCCAAGTAGGTACTTGGGTAGATGCAGATCTAACTCGAACCTGCACAACCCAATTTTCATGTCTATACATTCATCACTTGGCTTACACCAGTGGAAAATATTTGTAGTAACAAAATGCTGCAGGGTCCACAGGTGTATGATGCCATGTAGGAACTGGGATAGTTATTTCTGAGTTTGGCTCATTAAAAGTAGCAGAGGTAGCACTGTGACAGGGATGCAGTATGAATCTTTCTGCTTCTATATGGGCTGAGGTCTTTTCTTATTGAGGATGCAACAGTTTTATAGGTCAGAAGCAGACCAAAGGTTATTGGGGTGTATTTGTGGTCAGGGTCTCCAACCTTGACACCAAACATCATTCTTTTTCTCCTCTGTGTATAAGGTTTAGGAGGTTGGTTAGCCTCAAATATCTTGTCAGAACAACAGCTTTCGTGGGGAGGAGTAAGATGCATCTCAGGTACACAGAAATTAGAAGTAAATGCCTTCACATGCCTCAATTTACCCTCGAAGTTACATATCCTCCAACTCCATTTTGATTTAAATAATACCTATCTCAGGGGTTCCAAGAGCAATACAAACAGGACAGATCCAATTTTTTCGCCCTCTTTTTGTTGTCCACACCCACTGAAATACTACCTACAAATGTCTTTTCTCTGTGCCATCTCCATGCCATCTCAAGAAGTGTCTAAGAGCTCTTAAAATGTCAGTACTATTGTGCCATCCCTATCACCCTCTTTTAGGTTGTCAGGATGTTACGAGGCCCTGGATGGAGGCAACACAGCTGATGCTCTGGTAGACTTCACTGGTGGGATCTCTGAACCTATCGACCTGACCGAAGGAGACTACGTCAATGATGAAGCCAAGCGAAACCTCCTTTTTGAGCGTGTGTTGAAGGTGCACAACCGTGGAGGTCTCATCAGCTGCTCCATCAAAGTAAGCAATGTTGCTTCCATGATCGTGGTTTTTATGGGACTGAGCATTTAAGGATGTTGTTCATCCGAGCCTGCTGGAGGCATCCAAATTAGATCAAGTAAACTGTGGCCAAGGGTTCCTATATTTTCGTGTAGGTGTCAAAGGAACTTAGCAACGTAGTTTACTGTGCATAATGGTAATGGGTTAATGGTTTGACTAGATCATCTTAAAGGCCTTTTCCAACCTTAATGATTCTGTGATTCTATGAACTCAGGCCTGGATCCAACCCTCTTTATTACTCATTGCCGTGTGCCCAAATTCATCCCACTAACCTTGAAATACTATCAGAGATTTCACTTCCAGAAAAAAAAAAATGTGTCTGTATGTGAACATCTTCACAAACACTGGGCTCCAAATCTTCCACTGTACCAATAGGATGAGCATTATTGCTTAAGGAAGATTGTGGGGCATAATGGGAGCACAAAAACCTCATGCAACTGATGAAGACCAGAATGAATCTAATACTTAATTCAGTGTTGGGTGCTCCTGCTGAGGCAGCTGTCTCTGTCCCTGAGCACTGATGCTCTCGTCCTTGTGTCCTCCTGCCCAGGCTACATCAGCAGCTGACATGGAGGCCCGCCTGGCCTGTGGGCTGGTGAAGGGCCATGCATACGCGGTGACAGATGTGCGGAAGGTCCGCCTGGGCCATGGCCTGCTGTCTTTCTTCAAGTCAGAGAAGCTGGACATGATCCGCATGCGCAACCCATGGGGTGAACGAGAGTGGAATGGCCCTTGGAGTGACACGTGAGTGGGATAAACAGCAGTAGCACCTTTTTTTTTGGTGGAAAATGTTGGGCTAGAGCAAGCTCTGAGGTTACATCTACCCCCATATGATAACATGCAAGCAGTTGTGGAATGTTGCTTCAACCATTGT
Source organism: Callipepla californica brunnescens (assembly GCA_023055505.1). Taxonomy (NCBI): domain Eukaryota; kingdom Metazoa; phylum Chordata; class Aves; order Galliformes; family Odontophoridae; genus Callipepla; species Callipepla californica. The sequence goes on along the minus strand of JALIRH010000001.1, from coordinate 121,387,918 downwards.
CCTAAACCTACTGTTTTGCTTGAGTAGATGTGTTTTTTAAACATCTACTCAGTATTATATTTTCCTTGAGTAGATGTATAGGAGGATGTCTGAGCTTACAGACCTCACTGAAGCTCTGATGGATGCTGTGGTAAAATCATCAGCATTTTCACTCTTGTGAAGGATGGTTGTAGCTCACCTTTCTACTCCCAGTCTTGTTTCAGCCAAAATAACACCCAGAAGAGTCAGCCTCTACCACTGCTGACTGCCATGATGACTGGGGATGAGATGAGATGAGATGGGAAGGAATGAGATGGAATGGAAAACCAAGGGGTGGTGCCCTCTTGCCCTCACAAAAATGATTCTGCATTCTTCCCACAGCTCTGAAGAGTGGCAGAAGGTGAGCAAAAGTGAAAGAGAGAAGATGGGGATGACAGTAGAAGATGATGGAGAATTCTGGTGAGTCCCTTCTGCCATGCCCTCCCATTCCTTGAAGCATATCAGTTATTATACCATTCAACTGGCTAACCAGAGCAAATGACCTTCCTTCCAAGCTAGTGGAACCTCCTACTTGGACCCATGGGTATCAGCCTTGGCTGGTCCTGACCCTAGGATTGCAAGCTGCTCAGTATCACTCTGATTCCAAACGATTTCACTAGGGCACTAGAAGCCTCTTAGGAGTGTGCTGAGCATAACCAACTCACCAGGCACACATATCAATGCCAACATACCCATACACACAGGACGAGCAATTGCTTTGCTTCTATTTCTCCGGTACATATAACTCTGTTGTTTGACCAAATGAACTATTTGCTGTGTGCATGGAGAAAGGTATCTCCATCTCTTTTGCTGGTATCAGAGTCTACCCACAGGCTCTAACAGGTGGTGGAGTATCTCCTTGCATCATGCTGCTCAGGGAAACAAAGCAGCATAACCCAGTTCTGTCCATTCTGCCTTAGGATGACCTTTGAAGACTTCTGCAGATACTTCACAGACATCATCAAGTGCCGTCTCATCAACACGTCCTACCTCAGCATCCATAAGACCTGGGAGGAGGCAGTGTTACACGGGGCATGGACCAGAAGTGATGATCCCTTGAAGAACCGCAGTGGAGGCTGTATCAACCACAAGGACACCTTTTTGCAGAATCCCCAGGTGAGTCATGTAGCAGGGGATATTCAGGAGCCTTCACACTTGTCTCCAAGGATTCAGAGCTCCTGCAGGGACTTAGAAGGGCAAAGCAGAGCTCTGTGCTCATATATTTAATGTGCTCATGACCTTTATGGGACTGAGACTCCCGGGCAGAGCATGACCATCCAGACCAACTCTCTTAACCTTACCCTTTTAAGTCAGGAAACTGCATCCAAGTGTCTGGTGTGGAGCACCTTGGCACAAGCAAACAGTTATTAGCTGGTGCCCTTCAAGGCCATGAAAGATTTCCAACTATTTGGATGCCTTAGTGATCAAATTCTACTTTGTTTCCTCAAATCTTGGCACTGTTAAACGTATTAGGGCAGATGTAGTCTATAGGGCCATTTTCTTCTAACCTTTCTGGGCTTTTGGAAGAGGCCCTGCTGTAATGTTTTTCTCTTGAAACAAACTCTTCTGCCTTGTTCTGAACTAGGATTCTCAGTAACATAGGACAAGTTTTTTTAAGTCCTCCATGTAATTAGCAGATAAAGGATGTTCTGTTCCATTTTAGGAGCTGCCATCAAGGATGTGGGAGAGTTGTTCTGTGCTCCCTGCTCTGTATTAGCCTCACTATTAGGTCATTGTGAATAAGCCCTCTATAAGAGGATGTGTGGCAGACTGCAAGGGGAGAAATGCTCTGGTACAAGCATCTAGACTCTTTGGATTCTGCATAACAGTTCAGAGATGGATTTACTCCTGTTCCTCTATTTGCTTACAGTATGTATTTGATGTGAAGAAGGCAGAAGATGAAGTGCTGATCTCCATCCAGCAGAAGCCAAAAAGGACAAGTCGCAAGGAGGGAAAAGGAGAGAACTTAGCCATAGGCTTTGATATCCATAAGGTAAACTGTGGGTCCTGCATGCTTGCCTGCATCCCCTCAGTAAATTCTTCAGTGGTGGAGCAGTACCCTAGCACTGCATCACCATTGGCATGATGTGTTTAGTCATTACTCTGTGTGCCCCATAGGTTCCTTCAGCACATCCCGTAGTGATGGTGAGAGAAATTAATAGGGTCAGCACAGACAAGTTTTTCTTGCTGAAAGCAGTGGTTTGTCTGTCACCTCTGAATGCTGAAATTTGCTAGATTGATGAAGTGTTTCTTGATGGGCACCCATTGTCAAGCTGGAATGTAACAGAGAATGAGTTTATGAACCAAGGGAGTTTTGAGAAGCACCTCAAAGTTAATTTGGGACCACTTTGCTGGTTCTTTTAATTCCAGCTATCCCAGCACTGTGGAATCAATTCCTGCTGGCTGTCCCCTAATCTGATTACTGATACATTTCCTCAGTGCTATCCTGCTGACTGTCCCTCCTGTGCTCTCTCCCCAGGTGGAGCTGAACAGGAACTACCGGATGCACACCCTGCAGCAGAAGGTGGCCAGCTCCATTTACATCAACTCCCGCAGTGTCTTCCTGAGGACAGACCTGAAGGAAGGCCGCTATGTCATCATCCCCACCACTTTTGATCCTGGTCATGTGGGCGAGTTTCTTCTCAGGATTTTCACAGATGTGCCTTCGGATTGCCGGTAAGGAACAAGAATCTATGAATCTATGAATCTATGAATCTACGAATCTACGAATCTACGAATCTATGAATCTATGAATCTATGAATCTATGAATCTATGAATCTATGAATCTATGAATCTATGAAGAGCAGTGATGGAAAAAAATTGCCTTCTTAGTGAGTGCTTTCTGCTTTCTGCATGGACTAGAATTGGCTGTTGCCTTGTCCAGAGCTGAATTTTGGCTTCCTTTCAAGGGTGGCCAAGAGACAAAGCATCTCTATAGCTCTCACTAGACATGTGGAGAAGTTCCCACTCTGTTTCTGAGCATGATGTGGGAGAGCATCTCATCCCTAGGGTGAGAGGGAAATCAGAGTGGGGAGCGGAGTCTGCCAGTGGATAGTACATAAGCCTTCCATCCTGTTAGGGAAAACTCTTTGGTCTGACCATCAGATAAGGCTGGGCACATCACAAATATTGCACATTTCTCCCCAATAGAGAGTTAACGCTGGATGAGCCGCCACACACCTGCTGGAGTGGGATGTGTGGGTACCCTCAAGTGGTGTCCCAGATCCATGTCCTTGCCGCAGCTGGCCTCAAGAATCAGGATTCCCAAGGAGGTAATGGCCTTTCTCTGCCCGTTGTGCAGTCCCAGAGGGACTGGGAGTTGATTGTTTCAGGGGGAGAAGAGAGAGGTGGTTTAACAAAGTGGGAGCTTGCTAAGAGTTCTTATGTCCTCAGATAGTTTTTCAGTGGAAGCATATGGTTCAAGCACCAGAGAAAATCCATGGAAAATTCAACTTCACATGAGCCACTGTTATATTTAAGCTATTGGCAAGGGTTCTTGGGAGATCCTCCCAAAACTTCCCCAGAGGAGTCCTGTACTCTTCCAGGCTTTCCTCCTAAGTATGAGCAGCTGTAAAATTTAGGAATTGTTGTCAAAGGCCTTTAGTAGGGAGGACAAATAAGTGATATTACAGGTCGATGTTTTGGGGTTGTCTTCATGTTATTTATCACCTACCACAAAGGGAATCTTCCTATCATGACTGGTGCTCAGGTAGAGTTTTTTTACCCTGAGTAGGTTGTCTCTTTCCTCAGGTTACTCACTGTATTCAACATGCCTGTAGCAATGCAGCAGTGTAGCCGAAAGTTTCCGAACTGTTCACAAGAACAAGACTGACCTTTTCTTCAGTGGGTGTATGTGGATTCTGGAGACAAAAAATATTTTTTTTTCAGCAAGATCTCCCTGGGAATGGCTTTTCCCAGCTGTGTTGCAGCTGTTCATCTCACACTACCAATAGCCAGCTTATTCAGTGTTTTCCAGTGCAATGGTATCTCTCCCATTTCCCAGCCTAGTTCTTCCATACCACTTCAGAAATAGTGATTTACAAACTGGAATTTGGCTCCTGCTGTGGAATATGAGGATTTTATCCCAAAAGAATAGACCGGTTTGGAAAAACAGCTGTGAAATCAAGCAGCTGTGTTTTGCTAGGGGAGCGGGGTCCTTGCACACAACAAGCTAGTGAGAAGGTGGTCTGGCAAACAAACAGGTGGTCTTAAATCCCTGGCCCTCAGGAGGGGGTGGTTCATTTTTCCCCATTCCCATGTTCCCCTTGGACAAGAAAACACACTTGGTTTGTGTTTCCACCATAGCCACTAAAATCCATGACTGGAGAACAAGTCAGACAATTACTTTTCCAAAGCAGTATCTCATCTTCTACTGAAATTTGCAGAGATTGCACTTGTTTCATAAGGGAAAAGTGATATCTAATGAGGGACTCTTTCTTTCTCCTAGAAGCTAAAGTACCATCCAGCTGTCTTTGGACTTGGTGATTTCCCCCTCAGTGTTTTTGGCCTGTTTGGTCCCATGATTATATTGTTCAAGCTGGGATATTGCTACAACCTTCCCACTCATCAGCTTTATCTGCTTCAGTCTCCTCTGGATCCCACTCACTTCACCTCTTTGCCCCTCAGTGACCCATCTGTCTCTTCTCTGTCTTTCTCTTTGTGTTGCCTCTCATCGCCTTGATGACCCAGCATCTTTCTTAACCCAGCATTAGCCCTTATGCTGAAAATCTCTGCAGCATTTTAGTCTCATTCAGTCTAGGAGAAATATAAGATGTGTGAAGGATTTGTGAACAGAGGTGAAAAGTGTACTACCATGCTGAGCTAGTTGGTTCTGACCTAAAAGCAAAACCATGCCTAGTTCGAGAGTGTATGAGTGCAGTGGGACCAAGTGCATTTTTGAAGGCTCTTTCTATTCTTCTTGATGTTTCCTCCTATGAAACAAACTCCATGAGCCCAGCTTTCTTCTCCTTGGCTTTATTTTCACCCACTTTCACTAAATCTTGTAAGGGAGAGGTGAGCACATCAGTGCCTTCTGTGCCTAAAAGCAAGAAGAATTTAGAGTGATGAAGGAGGGCTTAAACAGAATATGAGGTCAAGGAAGAGGTGGCTGTCTCATAGCAGTCCATCACCAACTCCTTTCTGGCTACCATGTCACTTGACAGGGTGAGTCCCAGCTTATCAGCAGAGCTTTGTGGACAGCACTGAGCTTGTGATGCAGTTATTTGCAGATATCCATCTCCTTTGGGAAGCTACCAAGGAAAATTGCTGCAGGCAGCCCCTGGGAAAGAGCTCTGAGAAATGACAGGAGATAGAAAGTAAGACTAATTTACTTTTTCTCTCACCAGGAGCTGACCCATATGTGATAATAAAGTGTGAAGGGCAAAAGGTTCGTTCTGCAGTGAAGAAAGACACAGTGTCACCAGAGTTTGATGTGAAAGGTCTCTTCTACCGCAAGAAACCAGGACAGCCCATCATTGTGCAGGTATCAGTGATCTGGGGGCTCGAGGTGAGGCTGCACCAGGCAGAGCAGAGTGGGAGAGATTTGTTGGGCCCCTTAAGGATCTGCCCTTGTCTGTTTTGTTTCTTCAGATCTGGAACCATAACTTGATTAGCGATGAGTTCTTGGGCCAAGTGATTCTCAAGGGAGATCCCAGCGACCCGCAGTCTGTGCACACACTGCACCTCCAGGACAGAGGGAACAGAAGATCAAATGATCTGCCTGGAACCATTGCTGTGAGGATGCTCAGCAGTAACATCCTCACCAATGTCTGAGGACTCAAGGACTCTCCTCTAGTGCCACATATGTATATATATGCATATATACATACAAACACACACACACACATACATATATATACACACAGCCTATCTACCACCTGCAAGTGTAGGAGATCTATGCATGCATTCCACTCAAAGGAGCCAATCTTGTGTTTTCCACGTTAAAAAAATGGTGCCTTGTTGGGGAACTGCAATGATCCTTCTACTGGCATCCTCTGCAGCCCCATCACCGCTGTGCACCCCATGGGATCGCTCCTGGCACACTGTGTGTCCTGACAGCCAAAGCACGATGCCCAGGTGCTGTTTGTTTACACAGGGCTGGCACACACGTGCCACCACGCACACGTGTGGCCACCACGGTCCCACCAGCTGCTTCAGTGCGTCTTCGGTGTGTCTGCTTGGTTTTAGAGTAGTGCACGAGGAGTCTTCTGCCCATCAACTGCCATTTAATCTTTTATCCAAGGAGGCACATCAGCAAAGCAGAAGCAGAAAAAGAAATAGGGGCTCTTGGGATGTCTTATTGATGTGTACACAGCGACTGGATGTGAAATGCACTAGGGCGGTCACACAGTCCCAAATCCCAAATCCCAAATCCACAGGGTCAGCAAAACTAGTGGCTCCATCACTGCGGGGACCAGCCATCTCATCCCAAGTTCTGTTCAGCCCCTGTCCTGAATTACAGAATCACAGAATAGCTGAAGTTGAAAGGGATCTCTGGGTCCATCTGGTCTGACCCTGCCTCAGCAGGGACAACCAGAGCAGGGTGCCAACCAACCTCATCTCCTCCTTTTGGAGGTCTCCAAGGAGGAGATCTCACAACCTCTTCAAGCAACTTGTATGAAGGCTCCATCCCCCAGTGTCACAGAAGTGCTTCCTGGTGTTCAGCTGCATATTCTGAAGGATGCAAAGATGCCAACAGCTGTGGTTGGACAATTGTTCTGCAGGACCAAGTTTTTGAGTTGGTCTGGTCTCGATTCCTGCATGTGCCTCTCAAACTGCCATCGTGCCTGCTGTCTCCATTGCTTTTTTAAAGTCCCTGTCCCTAGAGCCTGAATTTTACTTTTTTGCTGAGTTATAGCCTCATACCTGTGTTGTCTGCTGAGTATATTCAATGCTGAGGTAAGAGAAGAACAGTTCCTCTGAAGTCCAGAGCATCTGATCTCATGTGTGAGGAGCATGAGCTCCCATAGATGAAGAACTTTGCTCAATGGGCATCACCTTTACTGCTGCATACAAATTTCTAATGAATCATTTTCAGTACCTCACTTTCCCAGATTGTTTTTAAAAGCTGTGGGATTTTATCATATGTTAAAGGAGAGGAGTGCAGCTCCTGGTGCAGCTTGAAAATGGTGGAAATACTTAATTCATTCTAACGTTCATTCACCTTCAATTTCCAGTTTACTGATGAGTTGCACAGGGCTAAAGCCAGTCCCACAAGCACAACCTAACACATCTTAGTACAAAGCACAGTCCTGCAGCATGTAAGACCGTGCTCCTGCTTGCTGCAATCCTGAGTTTCTCTCCCTTATTCCACTGGGTGGCAGAGTCTGCCTTCATATAAACCATACCAGCTATGGCTTTCTAACAAGCTGATCCTTTGCAGTCACCTTTCCTTGCAAAGGGAGTGGAGCACACACGATGCAATACTTCCTTTAATTTATTTATTTTTGATTGAAATGAGGCAATCTTGATAAATTCAGACCTGAGCAGAGTCCTGTCTGCAAAGACAAGTGAACATACAACCCTTCTTTTGCTATAGTAAGTAGGATTTCGGTCTGTCCTGCTAACTGGCCATATTTGTGCTGTAAAGCTGTGGGTTGTTTTTGTGGGCTTTTTTTAGGTCCCTAAATATTTTCGAAGTCTGTAACGTGGTATTTTGTTTCTCAGTGTCAAGTCAGCTGCTAGCTCAAATCCTTGTGCATCCAGAAGCATATGAATCACAAATTCACCAAGGTTGGAGAAGACCTCCAAGATCACCCAGTCCAACTGTACACCTACCACCAATATTTTCCGACTAAACCATGTCCCTAAGGACAACTTCACCCATTTTGCAGGCTGTTCTTCTCATCTTCAGAGTTTAGTTGTTAAGCTGTTGTTGGTCAGAATTGGACTTGTGACCAAATTGCTCGGTTTTTTAGGTCTTGTTTTCCAGGACTTAGCAGCAGGCAGTGACCCACAATATGCTCTTTCTGGGTCCCACTTATTCCTGTTGTACAGAACACCTTCCAAATCCTGTTGCCATCACTGGGACCCAAATTAGAGTGTCCCTTTGCAGAATGAGCTCAGATGCTCCTAATTCAATAAAGGGATGTTTTGTGCCCAAAGTTGAAGCTTTGCTCAGCACAGTTCAGAGTTACTTTGGTTTTGGGCATAGGACTCATCAATGAAAATAAGTGGAAGAAGATCGTGGGGCCAAAAGTTGTGATTTAGGTCTTAGGAGTGATAGGTGAAAGGGAAGCCTAGAAATGCCTGGGAGGGAGAAGAGCCGTTCATCTGAAGGAGAGCATCACAGCAACACCACAGGCATTTTGCACCATCAGCAACAGATGGAGGTAGCTGGTGTGCCTGCATGAGCTGTGCTTTCTCAGGAAATCAGGCTGCCCACAGCTTCAATAGACCACAGCCATTTGGCCCAGGTGTCCTGACCTGTGCCAAACTATGCCATGGTCCCCAAGGAACAGCACTGAAGCTTGCTGGGAAGCAGCAATGCCCTGATACCCATGGTCAGCCTCCCTCCTTCCTACAGAGAATCAAGCCATAATGAAAGGCAGCTTTTAATACCTTCTTTAAAATAACAATCGTCATACCATTTCAGGACCAAAATGTCTTAATATTAATTCTGTTCTTTTTCTTTCTTTTTCTTGCTGAAAACTCAGAGCAGAAGCTTTTTTTCCCCCTTCATTTCCTAGGGATGAACAAAAATTACCTTTTTACCCTCTTTTCTTCCTTTGGTCTTGTTTGCAGAGTGGGTTGCAGAGGGCAGCTATTGAAATGCCGCTGTTTGTGTCAATGTCTTTTCTCTTTGAATGGAGTTAAGTGGATGTATTTTTTGTTGTCTTTTTCATCTGAGGGGAGGGCAAACCTGATGGGCACTTTCCATTCCCCACACCCTAGATCAAGGTGGAATCACTGAGGTTAGAAAAGACCTTTAAGATCATGGAGTCCAACCGTCAACCCATCCCCACCATGCCCTCTATACAAAATGGTGTAGGATGTCTCTGATTTGTTTTCCATTTCCTTTATTAACCATCGCATCGGCTGCAAGTAGCCTGTCACTACACTCCATGACATCCCCTTTTTTTAATGTGATCGTGTTAAACCAGGCTATGAGTTGTCTTCATCTCTGAAGGCACCGATGTGTCAACGCTGCACAAGATCGGCGAGCGGTCTGAACTGAAAGCCAACGTTGTACAGCTGTAAACCTCCTATAAATAAATTGTGTATATTTTATTCAGACTCCCTGCCTCCAAACTGCTATGTTCTTCCAGAAAGCTTTTAATGGACACCAGGTGGCTCTGCAGAACTTTATTCATTGGCTTGGTTCGCTGAACTCCATTCAAATTATTTTCTCTGTGTATTTTGAGACAGAGGCAGAGCAAAACGCTTGAAGGTTTCATGCAAGGTTACACTTGGCAAAGTCATGGAGGAGAGCAACTACCTCCAACTGTGAACCCATTACATCCTATATCTCAAAGTGATGACATATTGGGGTTGGTTTCTTATTTCTTTTTTGAGTGACTGTCTTGACTTGAAAAAAAGCTCTGCAGTCTGGGAAAAAATAAGAATAATGACAACAAGAACAGTAAAAATGGCAAGATTATGGGTAAAGCAGCAGGAGGATATGGTTTTTGGGTGGCTTTCTCTCAAAGAACAGACCTGTAGATTACACATTATAGAGTCATAAAACCATTTGAGTTGGAAGAGATCTTTAAAGGACATCTGGTCCAACTCCCCTGCAATGAACAGGGACACCTACAGCTGCATCAGGTGCTCAGAGCCCCGTCCAGCCTGACCTTGGATGTCTCCAGGGATGGGACATATTTCTTACAGCTTCTTTGGATAAACTTTGGGCAAATTCTCTTTTTTCCCTGACACTTGTTAGGTGCAAAATAAAAGTTTATGCAAGGTTGGATGAGCCAAAAATCATCCTGCATGCTTCCACACCAACTATGGCATTGAGGTCTTGCTGACACTGTAAGACTTGTCGGCCAAGGTTGCTTTGCAGCTCTCCCTGTGCCGATGGCACTCAAGTGTTGTATACCATCACATGTTGGCAAACATGGATGGGGATGCTGTAACTGGTGCAAGGCTAAGAGCAAATCAGGATAGGGACTCCCCAATGGCCCTGCAGCATCTCCTCTTCCATCCAGCACTGTCACTTCCTTGGGATTTCTGCTCACTAATGTTAAACTAATGAAAACGATGCTTTGGGGCCTCCTTTTGACCTGCAGGAGCACCTTTGGGGTGCAACAGACCACCATAGACACAAGATGGGGCTGGAATGACAATTCTACTTGGATTTGGGTCTGCTGTAGCCCCCTCAGCATGGATCTGAACTCTCTGCCACTCAAGAGGGCCAGAGATTACCAGTGAGAAAAGCTGCAGAGGTAACAAGGCTCTCAGCAAGGGGTTCGTTGGCTGTCCCTCAGAGCTGCTGAGGTGGTGCCATGTCCTTGGCCAATGTCTTCAGTGTTAAATACACAAGGATTAGCTGGTGACCCACAGCAGTGATACTGTTCAAGAAGAGTTTCTAAGGGCTTAGAAGGGTTCATGGTGGCCATGACATAACTTCTCCCATGTTCTGAAAAGAATTCCTGGTGCATCTTAGGAGGACAAAGGCTCTCTTGTAGCACTCTGTTTCCGTGTCACCACCAAAAATTCAGCCATTCCCATGTGAACTGTGTTTCAGACTCTATCTCACATGTTTTTGGGCATATTTCTATGGAAGGAAGATGCCCTCAAAGAGCATCGCTCCCATTTGCAATTAATTTCCAAGTTTGTAGAGCCCTTCCTGTGCTGAAGGCCACACAAATCACAGACAGAAGTTGCAGCCAAAAATGTGCTCCAGGTCTGATCAGTGCTTCTCTGCAAAGGGAAGCTTAGAAACACTTTGTTTGCTAGCACTACAAAGCCAAGGTGTGGTTTACAACAATTATGGAGATGAAACACTTTGCTTCATACTCGTAAGAAGCTCTGGGGATGTTTCACAGCACAATTAAAAGCAGGAAGGAGAAAAGACATCAGCCCTGATTTGGGCAGAGAGTCAGCAGGTCAGAGTTAAGCTCCTAGGCACAACCTGAGCTCTGAGTTTCCTGGTCTTTAAGCATTTCTCTCTGCTGACTTCCCCATTTTCCACATTTTCTAGCTCCGTTTCATGCATTCGAACACAACAACTTTCAGCTTCCAAAGGAGGGTTGTAGAAAGAAGGGGACAGACTCTTCAGCAGGATCTGTTGTGACAGGACAAGGGGAGATGGTTTCAAATTCAAAGAGGGGACATTTAGACTGGATATAATGAGGAAGGGTTTTGTTGTTGTTGTTGTTGTTTGTTTGTTTGTTTTTTATGATACAGTTGAAGCACTACAACGGACTGTCCAGAAAGAGGATGGTGCCCCATCCCTGGAGACACTCAAGGTCAGACTGGATGGGGCTCTGAGCACCTGATGGAGCTGTAGGTGTCCCTGTTTCACTGCAGGGGAGTTGGATTAGGTGGCCTTCAAAGGTCCCTTCTGACTCAAACTATTCTGTGATACTATGATTCTATTCATCCCAGGGGACCTGAATGTGATCCCCCTCGTTTTACACAACCCCATGCCCTCAGCATGCTGCTGAGTGGTGTTTCCAGACACTCCCTTTGCCCTAGAAGCATTCAGGACCCTGAACAACGAGGACTTCGCTATTGCAGAGCTCGTAGCTCCATGGGTTCCACCACTCGGGGCAGCCCCAGGGACTTAAGAGGTTCGCATTTGGGGCGCGGGGATGCTCGGGATCGCGATGCTCGCAGTATCCCCGCGTTGGAGGTATCTTGTACACGCACAGGCACACACACCCACGTACACACACACCAGGGGCTGGCTGTAACCCGGCTCCTCCCCCGCTAAGAGGCTCAGCAGCGGGCAGGGCAGCCGCTGCCCTCTCTCCGTACCGGAGGCAGAGCGGATCCTCTCTGGCACAGAGCCCCTTCCCCAGCCCCAACCCTACCTCCGGATCCCGACCATGCCCCGTTAAGGTAAGGAGAAGGGGAGCGACAGGTTTGCAACGTGGAGAAAGCCAGCTGGAGGCTGGGGATGCTCGGGGTGGGGTTGCGGTGGGGTGGGAATGGAGGGGGGGGGGTCCAGCGACCCAGCCCCAAAGCCCGGATCGAACCTGAGAAAAGGGTGGGTGAATGGGTTTTCCCACCTGCCGGGAACAGCTCGGCTCCTGCAGCACGGATTAGTGCCACGCTCATTTCTTGGCGCTGATTAATTTAGCTTGGGTCACCCAGCGCTGAGCTGGGTGAGGTGGTGGCTGTTCCCCTCCCGTGCTGGTGTCTGAAGGATTCCCCCTCCTCCCCCCTCTTCCTTCCACATCCCCTGCATATTCTGGGATGCGTTTCGGTGTGATTAGAAATGGGGAGGGGTGGCTGGGGGTGTGGTGCTGCTGTACTGTCGGTGGGACAAAGATCTCAGGTGTCCCCCCACCCCACCGGTCCTGGGGACACCTCACCCTCTCTTTGCTCTGCTCCAGCTCCAAAGCTTTGTATTTTGCTGCCCGGTTTGGGAACGGGATGTTACACGTAGGGGCTGTGCTGAACCAGCTGGGTTTAGTAGCTAAGTGCAACCCCTAAGCTTTCCTAGGTGCAGCCATAATATCCTAAAAGGTGCAACTAGCATCTCTAGGAAAACTGGGGTGTATGGTGGATGTATCCTGTAGGCAACATGGAGGGAGAGTTTAAAAGGCTACAGACCTGTGGATCTAAGATTTCTTGGCTGTCCTTGGCACACGTATGGCTGCACAGGGCCTGGGGTGGTCTCACAGCCCCAGGTCATCGTGTTGCTGGGAATGTGCTTCTCTCCATAGCCCAGGAAAAAAATGATGTCCAGGGACCACCCCCATGAGGTTAATCTGTGCCTTGCTTTGAGATCTTGAGGAAGTAGCTCTCCCCTCCTTCTATACTGTGGAATGTTTCTGCTCTTATCTCTGTACCCATGAGAGGGTAGATCCCAGCATACCAGTTGTGGCAATGTGAATGTATGGGAAGAAGTTTCTGCCAAAGCTTCGTCGAAAATTTGTCTTTGTGTGAGATCCCCACTATCCTCTGCCTTCAAGGGACAGCAAAGTAGGGACAAACAGAGCAAAAACAGTACAGCTCTTCCCTCCCATGGGCTGATTCTCAAGTTGCTGTCACCTGTTGCACTGCAATCCTTGAACTTGCAGATTTCTAAACCCAGTTGCTTAAATAATGCTTAGCATAGAATCTGTGGTCATAGAACTCTTTCCTTCCCACTCAACTTTTTTTTTGTTGAAAGCTTTGTGCTTCTCTAAACCCAGCATGTAGGGCTAGAGTCCGTTCTTGAGCTTTTGAGGGCACAGCTGTAGTAACTACACAGATTTCCAACATCACCTCACTGACCCAACATTAAGGAGATCTCAATCAGAACAAGGGATGAGCCCCTCCCTGTGGCAACATTATTTCTAACCCGTTTTCCCCTTCCAAACAGCCAATCCATCTTGCCCTCTATTAAGTTTGAACAGACCAGGGGCTGCTGCAAAGTGTTTCCCTCTTACGCTTGCTAACTTGTGACTTCGCAATCCTTTGGGTTGCCATGGAAAGGATTATGCTGTGATTAATGAAGGTATTGTCAGCCCATAGGGTTTGTTTTGTTGTTGTTGTTTTTTTTTTTTTCAAAGCCTTTCCTGGAACAGCAGAAAGGGGCAGAGAAGGGGTCTGAGAGGTGGCTGCACTGTCAGTCCCAGGCAGGATTTTGTACTTTTTCCACCCAAATCCTGCTGTCAGGTAGCAGCTGCTGCCTCCGCTGCCTGCCAGGTCAGCTCTGTAGGTTTCTTTTGAGGCTGAAAGGAGAAAACGTTGACTTTCATAGTTTGCCTGGAGCAGAGCCAGATGTTTCTTGTTCCCAAAGAGCAGTGGGATGAGTGTCACTGTACCAAGGGGCTGGCAGGATGTGCAGCCTTCAGCTGGGAAACACTCTGCTAGCGTTGTATGGGGAGAACCTGGTGTGTGATGAGCTGTGCTTTGAGGCTCTTGGGTCCCCAGGGCAGGGAGCTCCTCCTTCCCAGCAGTGTCCATGCTTGTAGTGCCAGCCACCCCCAGGGAGAACTCGATAACCTTATTGCACCAAACACATGTGAGCCTCTGCCCTGCAAAGCACTGGAAACCAGGATGCCAGGAGAGAACTGAATGCAGTTGTTCCTCTTTTGCAGAGCAGCAGCATGAAAAACTGGCATTTGAATAGACAGAGTGACAAATATATAGGCAAAAATCACAAGCCGTAAGTCTCTGGGGACATCCCCATTTCTCAGCACTGCTGGCTGAGTTTTGTACATCCTGAAGAGGTTACCTTAGGTTGTAAGGAACGTTAAAGCCTACCCAGTTACAACCCCTGACATGGGCTGGCTGCCCAAAACAGCTCAGGCTGCCCAGGGCCCCGTCCAACCTGGTCTTGGGCACCTGCAGGGATGTGGCACCCATAAGTCTCTGGGCAGCTGTGCCAGGGCCTCTTAGTGAAGAATTTCTTCTTAACATCTTACCTAAGCTTCCCCTCAGTTTTTACCATTACTTTAAACCATTCTCCTTTGTCCTATCATGATCAGATCCTCTAAAATGTTGGTCCCTCCCTTCAAACACTGGAAGATCACAATGAGGTCTCCCAGAGAAATTCCTCAGGCTAAACAAGCTTGAAGAGAGTTGAATCTTGTGCTTTATGTTGAATACAGACTTTGTGGCAAGATAAAGCAGTACTCCTCACTGGGAAGTGGATGGGCATAATCTGAAGTCTGGCAGAGAGTAATTATCAGAAAGAGAAGGTATCTACAGTGCCTGGATTGAGGGAACTATCAATGACATGCTGTAAATGATTTTTAGAAAAAATATACTTCCATCTCATGGAGTTTGCAATTTGCAGCAATAAGACACCTTACACTTCAGAGAGCACTGAAAATGCTGAGATACAGGAAAAATATTGGAAATTAGGAAAAATAACTTCTCAGAAAGAGTGGTCAACCATTGAAGAAGGCTGCCCAGGGAGGTGGTGGAGTCTCCATACCTGCAGGTGTTCAAAAAACGTGGGCATGGTGGGGGTGGGTTGGAGTTGGACTTGGTGTTCTTGGGGGTCTTTTCCAACCTGTATTATTCTCATGAAAGCTGCTCTGAGTTCTTCTCAGACTGGGCTAAACTTGGGACCAAGTCCCACTCTTTGGGATCAGGCTGTTACATGTTGCCCCATGTAACTGTCACTGTCCAGAGAGAAAACTTTGATTCTCCTTCATTTTAGCAATCAATAAAAAAGTAATAAGAATAAAGGACAAACGGAGAGTGAAAGAGCATTGCATTTCACATCTATCAACCAATGGTGTTCCTGTGATTCGAACTGTTCTCATCGTCTATTGGGGAGAATTCGGAGAAGGAAGGGTAGTCAGAGACCTGGAACAACTCCTCTGTGAGGAAAGATTGTTTAGAGAAAGACTTTTCAGACTGGGAAAGAGATGGAAGGAAGATCTAGATCTCCAAAAATAATCATTGCATCGATATTTTACTTAAATTTCTTGATTTCCAAAGGAAGATCAGATGAAACTAGCATAAACTAGATTCAAAGCAAATAATGCTTCACCCAGTCTGGCTTCTATGGTACTTCTTACAAGATCTTGTGGGTCCTAAAAGTATTTGTGGGTTAAAAAAAGCAATTGGGAAAATTCATCAATGAAAAGTCTCTCAAAAGCCATGATATGTATATCAATGTTTGGCTTGTTTGGCTCTAGAATTTCTTGAGCTGTAAATTATTAGAGTTTGAAGGGGCTCTGTCGAAAAGTACTCCTCCTCTGCTTCACTCCAAGACTTGTTTATACCCTGAGATCCTTCTTGAAACAATTGTTCTAAAACACTTGACTCCCTGAACCTTTTAGCTGTCCCAGGTATGTTGTCAGTCCATCACTTTAATAGCTGTGCCATGTATCATGTTGGTTGAGGAAAATAAAGTCTCTTTCCATTGAAAATATTTTCATGTAGTCAAGTGCAAGAAGAAACTTAAGGGATTTTATGTGGGGTCTGTACCACAATCTACACAGGTCCCTCAATAACTGACCCAAAGATCAGTTTAAAGATAGTTCATTGCAGTTGAACTTGATGACCTTTGAAGTTGGTTTCAAACTTCTTTTCTCTCATCTCTTCTCATCTCTTCCCTTCCCATCCTTTGCCATCCCTTCTCTCCTCTTCTCCCTTTCATGAGATCCAAGCTCCCCTGGCCTAGCTGAGGCTGCTGGGAGGAGACCACTTCATGCATTACAATGGAGGGGTACAGAATGTGCATCTTGTAGCTGGTTGAGCATCAAGCCCAGATATAGTGCACCAAACCTCTGTCTAGCCTCATCTGTGTCGTAGGGTGTTTTCCAGCATCAGTGGTGCCTGCCCTTTGTGGTTGTCCCTGCTATTTTTGTCCTGCTTCCTCTCATCCCCTCAGCTTGGTTGGATCAGTGCCATCGAGGCCAGCAGATTTACCCTTTGCTGAAGCAAACTCCAGAACCTGCATACATTGGATTTCTCCTTCCTACAGCCTGCAGAAGGTTTCAATCTAAATAAATGAAGAGGAGGAGGAAGGGGGTGGGGGGTGGGGGGTGTTATTTTATCCATAATCCACATCCAAGAGTCTTTCTCAAGCCCACTGAGAAGCTGCATGCAAAGTGCTGCTGGTGTGAGTAAGACCATCCCCATTTGGTCTTGGCTGCCTTTCATCCCAGAGGAATAACAAAGCCAGGACAACCCAGACTTCTGTGGTCTGCCTCTGTACTGCAGCTTGGAAAATAGAGCACAAGAAAAGAGGCAAAGCTGGATTTCTGTTATTCTGTTGGAGGTTTGTCACTGGTTTTGTTTTCTTTTGGGCTTTTTTTTTTTTTGTATGTGAATGCAATGTTGTATGTAGTGGGCTGGTAGTGTTACTATGTCCTCGAGCTGGAAAAAGGATGGACAAAATTCCTGTGGTTTCTGCGGGCTTTCAGGGCTGCTGATCATTTCAGAGCACTTGGGGTGCCTTGGCACAGCCTGCCCAAGGGTCAGGATCCATGGCAGGAGCTATTAGACCTTTTATGTAATTCGGTAAAGCAGCACACAGCAGTCTATAAACAATTAATGAGCAGATCAGCCCAATCTGCTGTATACTCCGGTATACCCTGAGCACACTGCTTTACCCATGGAAGGAATTATTCCTCACCAGTACAACAAGGTGCAGGAGGAAGCTCTGGCTATGATGCCATAGTGCTTGTGGATGTTGAGCAGGTCCTTGTCTCAGAGGGGGGAGAGTTTCTAAGGTTGTTTCATCAGCAAGGCACTGAGATGCTGCTTTACTCACTGCTAAATGTTGCATTTATACCCAAATAAGAGAAAAGCAAGCACCCAGTGATCTTGGCCAAGTCTATGTGAGAGTCACACGAGCTCGGGATCCCGCAGTGGCGTGTATCATGACCACTATTCATTCAGGTTTGTTGTTCTGGTATGAAATGGAGTGGTGGGTAGCAGAGAGAGAAAGCTGGTTGAGCAACCTTATCATTTTCTGAAGTAATCTCTGAAATCTCCCTCCGTGCCTTGTTCAGGGACTGAAACTAAATGATCTTCAAGGCTCCTTCCAACCCAAGCCATTCCATGATTCTATGACCTTTAAAAGTCCCTTCTGACCCAAGCCATTCTGTGCTTCTACAGCTGTTTTGTAGCAGACCCCTCTTTCGAGCTGCAAACCAGACCCTGTCTTCCCATCATAGAGCTCAGCAGTTGGGGAGGATATTAAGAAAAATGTTGGACTAAGATCAGGAAAATGCTTTGGTGTGTCTCCAGCAACACCCATTTCTTACACGAAGCTGGGAGCAAATCACAAATAGTAACAGCTATCGCTTTTCTTGAAGGAATATCTCAAAGTGCTGCAAACAAGGGTGTGAGCAGAGCAGCTTGTTAAAACTGGAATAAATTAAGTTGCTGATTAGTGCTGACTGGTTCATCTAGTCTAATTTACATAGGAAGCAAGGCTTGTATGGCCACATAATCTCAGTAGAATTTGTTGTCCATCTTCACTCCAAATTTGACAGACCTGTTGCAAAGAGATTGAGTTCCTAGGTGCATCATGACAATCTGCATGCAGGCATGGGCGAAAACTTGTGCCCTGCAGTGTAGTGTCAGCTCTCATTGGACACCAGAGAGCCCAGGTGGGGTGAGAAAGATGCTCTGGGTATCTCATCTGCAGGAAGAGCTGCCTGGGGGCACTGTGCCCTGTTGGCCATCAAGATATCATATGGATTGGTGTTTTTTGGATGTAAATGAAGCTTCGTTGGCTGTGCTGCTGATGGAGGTAGTTCTAGTGTTATTTCTGACTCTGTTCTTCACCAGGTGGGGATTTTGCATAAAACAAAGTCAGTTGACCTCTTGGAGCCTCCAGTTCTTTTGCTCATACAGGCTGCTCAGGCATACATTACCTTTCTGTTTTCAGCCTTTTGCAACACCTGGCACTTCTGCCCTTTAATCTAACCTGTGCTTTGTCAAAGACCTCCAAGCACAGCTTCACCTCATCCAGGTGATGCCCTGGGGAGCACAGAGCATCCCACGTGACAAAGCACACCTAGCAATGCCACATCCCACTGAAACACGAAGAGCAGAAGAGCATCAAACATTCCCTTTGATTCAAGTTCCCCAGCTGCAAAATCAACACAGAATTTTGCATGTGCAGCCAATGAGTCAGGGAGCATCTGTCCCCACTCAGCAGGCTATTACAGGTCTAATGTCTTCAGCTTTGCCACAAGGTGCCCCGAGGGATATGGTGGCAATTGCTGTTAGTGAAATAGCTTGCACCAAAGGCACCCAGAAAAAGCAGAGCAGCTTCCACTTGGTTTGTATCAAGTTTCTGTTCAAGCAAAACTTGATAGGTCAGACTTGGTGACCTTAAAGGTCTTCACCAACCCAGATGATTCTACTGCTCAATGAAAATGCCCTCTGAAGTCCTCAGGAGTCTCAGCAGCATAATGCAGGGCTGGAATCTTCTCATGAGAACTCACTTAGTCCTACTGATACCTACACTTTGGAGACTGGCCCCAGCCCATCTGAAAGCTCACCCTGAGTTTCTCCAGCCCCTCAAGAGGCAAGAGGGTGGTATTAGGGAGGGCGGAGGGAGGGTATCACTAAAAAGCCCAGTAAGT
Source organism: Callipepla californica brunnescens (assembly GCA_023055505.1). NCBI lineage: Eukaryota > Metazoa > Chordata > Aves > Galliformes > Odontophoridae > Callipepla > Callipepla californica. The sequence continues at coordinate 121,368,736 of JALIRH010000001.1, read as the reverse complement.
GGCTTCTGCTGAGAGAAGACTGTGCAGGATTGTAAGATCTTGCTCCAGCCTGTACTAATAGCTATGTAGTGAGGGAGGTCACACTATCGAGACCAGACTATTAGGGAAGAGCAAGCGTACAGGCTGCTTATTAGGACAATTGAAGGACATAGAAAAGAAGGGGAGCTGCCTTTATTAAAGACGTTTTGATCTGGAGTCAAGCACAGACTTGGTGTCTACAAGAAGCATAGTCCTGGTTCTGCTCATGGCCTCCTGCATGACCCCGGGGACAGTCACATCCTCCTGTGACTCCACATCCTCCTCCTCGTGCCTCAGTTTCCCTATGTGTGATATGAGGGTAGCATCATCCCCCCTTCTGTAAATTGTCTGAGATTCATGAGTGAATAACACAGCTCGCCAGAGGGATTACTGCAGTAGTGGCTACAGAAAGGACTCTCTTTCATGAACTTTTCTATAGCAAGAAAATAAAAAGCAGCGGGTCAGTAATTAAGGTATTGCACCGCAATTAGTCTGACAAACTCCTAACTCTGCCAAACGGGAACAGACTGCCCAGGGAAGTGGTGGAGTCACCATCCCTGGAGGTGTTGAAGAAAAAAGTGGATGTAGCACAGAGTGACATGGTTTAGTGGGCATGGATGGTTTGTTGATTGGACTAGATGATCTTAAAGCTCTTTTCCAACCTTAATGATACAGCCTGCTCTAAAAGGGAGAACTTCATTGGACTTAGAAGGAATCCTAGTGCTTAAATCCCCCTGAAATCAGGAGGATTTCAATGGTCCACAGGACAAGTCACTTAACACTCCCTTTTTATTCTGGGGCCCTGGTTCCAGTCTGCTATGTGTGCGTTGCCCTTTATGCTGCCCTCTGACTTGAGCATAGTAGATTCTTGAGATAGAAAGATGGGTGGGGAAAGGACGTAACTGACATAACCCAGACCAACCTTCTTCATAATAACATGGCCCAATTAGTCTTAGCTAGAGCTAATAATGTAAGTCTGGGATCCCCACCATACTCACCAACCATGTCCCTCAGTGCCACATCTCCACAGTTTTTGAACACCTCCAGGGGTGGTGGCTCCATCACCTCCCTGGGTAGTCTGTGCCAGTGCTTGAACAATATTTCAGAGAAGAATTTTTTTTTTTAATATCCAACCTGAATCTCCCCTGATACAAGTTGAGGCCATTACCTCTCATTTTAATCCTTTCCTTGGGTCAACCTGGTGTTGTTCTCAGATTATAGACACAGACTTTGTAACTGCTCGAGCAACATAACCAAGAGATCAAACCCTCCTATGAGCTAATGGCTGTGGTTCAGCTTCAGGGCTGGCAGATGGATCAGAAGGTTGCTGCCTCCTGAGCATGTTACAAACCATGACACACCACACATGAATCTCCTCCCAGATCTATGTGCCCATTGTAAAACATATCTGTCTGAGGCTAACCACCACCATGTCTGCTTGTACACCCTGCTCTGTTAGTGGTAGGGGCTGAGCAGCCATTGAAGGAGCAGATCCATGGAGAACCCAGTAAAGTTCAGGACCAGAAAGGCGACTTTTAAAGTACAGACCAGCACCATGTGGCAAAGCTTTGTTCCAAGGAGAAGAGCCTTGAGAGCATGTTAGTGTCCTGAATCACCCTTGAGTTTAAATATAGGCTTCACTCCTCATATGTTTTTGTTCTGTAACAGCTCCATGTGTAGACCCTAGCAGGACGGGAAATTCATCTACAGAGTACATAAAGAAGAGATGAAAACAAATCATAAACACCCTTAGGACAATCTGCTAGTGCAGCATTTTGCTGGGACTGACTCATACTGCTAGATCTGGATTATGCTGAAATTACACCTTGCCACAGGATACTTTATTTGATTAATTATTGTGGCTGTTGAAAAATACTCTGTGGCCGGTAGAGGCTGGTGCACAAAAGAAAATTGCCCTCCTTGGGAGGCTGTGCAGAGCAATCTGCAGCAAGCTGGGATCGGATGCCTCAGTGATGCTTTGTTCTGCTCTGGCTTCTTGAAAGCATGGAGAGGGAGAAAAGGTCAGGTCTTTTGTTCCACTCCTCTACCTGCTGGGCTTTTTGGAGAGATTGAATGCAGAGCAAATCTATTGAGCTTCCTGCTGGAGGCTTAAAAATTTGATGCCTGTTTCCCGATTACTCTCAGAAGAACAAGGGCTAAATATTGATTTTCTGACTTTTCAGAGGAGGGAGTTTTCTGTGGTTTCTTGCTCTAATGTATCTTTGTGGCTCAGGCTGGGAAAATTTATTCTCCAAAAGAGTGGTGGAGTCGCTGCCTCCAGAGGTGTTCAAGAACCAGAGAGATGTGGCACTGAAGGATGTGGTTTAGTGGGCATGGTGGGGGTGATGCTGGGGGTTGGGCTTGGTGATCTTGGAGTTCTTTTCCAACCTTTATGATTCTATGATGCTCTGTTTTTTTTTTGGCTGGGACTCATTCAGATGCAGCACCTTTCTCAGTGGTACTGCTACCAAGATCCTTCAAGTGGAGGTTTGAAGGACATGTCAGTCACACAGGGGCAACATAGCTGTCTTTTGGCATATTCCTTGCTGCTAAAAGAGCACAAGTATGGGATGGAAAAAGGGATGTCCAAATAAAACCAGTCACCTCAGGCTTCCTCTGCATCCTACGTAGAGAAATGACATTGGTTTCTCAAACAGATTGAGAGGATCAGCCCCTGAGAGCATGTGTTTGTGTCAGTGGTAGGAGCTGATCTCTGCTGACTTCATGACCTGCAGTATTTCATCACTGGAGCAGCTCAACGCCTTTGGTTATCACATAGAACATAAAGCACACAAAACAAAGATCAAAAACCACAGAATCTACTAAAAGACAACACTATCACATTAGAGGAGAAGATGTGGTGATTTGGTGCAAAGAAAGCCACAGCAGAGCTTTGTACTAATGAACACTCCTAGGTTTTGCACATTTTTCTTACTCCATGGCCTCCAGTCTGGTGACACTGATAATAGCTCCCAGCTTTCTCGTGATCATTGCACACAGAATCATAGAATTGTTTATTTTGAAAGGGATGTGGCCAGTGGGAGGCAAAGAAGTGCTCAGGCATTGTTTGTACCAGTTGTAGGTATTAAGTGCATCACAGGCTGGGCTTTGGGGAAGCACTCACTTTTGTCTGGAGCTCTGTTTAAAATTGCATCTTAACACTTGAAGTGTGTTCGGATTGGTTTTATTTCCTTTCTATAAATAAACTTTTAGATGTTCCACTAAGAGACATAATTTAGTGGGGAAATATTGGTGGTAGGTATATGGTTAGACTGGATGATCTTGGAATTCTTTTCCAACCATGGCGATTCTCTGATTCTTTAATACAGTCCCGTGAAGATGTGTTAACACAGTGTTGCATTCTTGTCCCCTCAGTACAGATGAACATACATTTTTAATAGAACTTACAAGGGAATGGTTTTTCTCGTCTTAATCTGAAATACAAAACTGTTTGGGTAACTCCCTTAGGAGATCAGTACAGGATTGCAAAGCCACTAAGGAGGCTCTGAGATCCTGCAGCTGGATTTGAATATCTACAGCTGTTTTGCTCACTGGTGTTGTGTTTTGCTAAGGCGAACAGCATGGCACAGCCTGGAGCTGTCATCACGGGCTGTGATTAATTCCTGCAGCTTCTGGTGGAGGAAAGCACAGAGGATCACATTCCTTCCCCTTGCTGCCTGTTATATCACTTCGCACTCAGAGATCACCACTTTGGCTTCTCACAGTGCCTTGATTCTCAGCTCCTGGAAATCACACCCTTGCTCTTAAGTCAGCTGTGTATCAAGCAGCTCACACTTCTTGGGCTCTGATCAGTGAGCTTTATTAGATAGTTTAGAAGAAACAACCCTATTTACATCCATAGCTGGGCTATTGCCATCCTGACCATGTTTATCCTTTGGGCAACCTAATGTAGTAAGGGAATGATGTCCTTTCCCTGGCAGAGGGGCTACATCAGAAGATCTTTAGAGGTCCCTTCCAACCCAAACAACTCTATCATTTTATAACTAGAGAGAAGAACTCCTGACATGGATCACAGGATCACAGAATTGGGATCACAGTCATAGGGTCTGGAAGGGACTGCTGGAGATCCCCCAGTTCAGCTCCCTACAGGTTCACTACAGTTGGCTACCAGGAGGGTTTTAAATATATCCAGGGGAGGAGTCTCTACCACTTCTCTGGGCAACCTGTTCAGTGTTCTGTCACTGTCACGGTAAAGAAGTTTGTCCTCGTGTTTGTATGGAACCTCCTGTGTTCCAATTTTTGCCCCTCACCCCACTGTCCTGTTGCTGCACGTCACTGAAAAGAGCCTGGCCCCATTCATTTGATTCTCACACTTCAGGTATTTATAAACAGTGATAAGGTCCTCTCTTGGTCTTCTCTTCTCCAGGCTGAACAGTCCCAGGTCTCTCATCCTCTCTTCATATGGGAGATACTCCAGACACCTATTGTATTTGTAGTTCTCCATTGAAGTCTCCAGAAGTTCTCTGTCTTTCTTGAATTGAGGAGCCCAGAATTGGATGCACTACTCCAGATGATGCCTCACCAGGGCAGAGAAGAGCAGGAGGATCACCTGCTGGTCATACTCTTTTTAATGCACTATATTATACCATTGGCCTCCTTGTCCACAGGGGCACACTGCTGGCTCATGGACAATATGCTGTGCATCAGAACACCCAGGTCCTTCTCTGCCGAGCTCCTTTCCAGCAGGTCAGCCCCTGACCTGTACTAATGCATGTGGTTATTCCTTCCCAGATGTAGGACTCCGCACTTTCTCTGTTTGAACTTCATCAGGTTCCTCTCCGTCCAACTTCCCAGCCTGTCCAGGTCTTGTTGGTCTAACTGCTCATTTCTTCAGAGGGAAGCTTTCAATTCTGCCAAAGGTTAATTGAAAATCCAGCCCTGGTTTGGGGTGCTAAAGTCTTGGTCTGGAAACTCTACCCGCTGCCCAGCCCCTGGCATCTTTCTGTCATTCATGTTGAGTAGATCACCCTCTATTTACTGGTGGTTTCAGTTACCAAAGTCATTTCCCCAGGTTTCAGTTGCACTCACACAATGACAGACTACAGCATGCAGAAGCATTGTACTTTCTTCCTTGAGCTATTTGCAGAAATATAAAAAAGGGTACAAATCAACAGTGATTGTCCCCCTCTACTGGTAAGGCAGCACCTCAAGTACTGTATTCAATTTTGGACCCCCCACTGAATAATAACATTGAGGAGCGTGTCCAGAGAAGGGCAACGAAGCTGTGAGGGGTCTGGAGCACAGGTCTTACAAGGAATGGCTGAGGGAACTGGGATTCTTCAGTCTGAAGACAAGAGGCTCAGTGGAGACCTTATTGCTTTCTGTAACTACCTGAAGGGAGGTTGTAGTGAGCTGGGGGTAGGCCTCTTCTCTCTTGTAACTAGTGATAGGACTAGAGGAAATGGCTTCAAGTTGCCCCAGGGGAGATTCAGACTGGATGCTAGGAAATACTTCTTCCAAAAGAGTGGTCAGGTGCTGGAATGGCTGTCAAGGGAGGTGGTGGAGGAAAGTTTAGATGTTGCATTGAGGAACATGGTTTAGTGAGAACTATGGGTGATAGGTGGACGGTTGGACTGGATGATCTTGTAGGTCTTTTCCAAACTTAGTGAATTCTGTGATTCTACGATTCTGGTGGGAGCCTTTCCAAGGACCCAGAGCTTCATGAGTTGTCTTTACCCTTCACAAATATTGCAGCTCCACCTGAACCTCTCTGTTTTTCCCCATTTTCCATGCAGAGTTGAAAGAGAGGTGAAAGGGAGATAATTCTTTGCAACATAATGCATCTGAATTTAGCTATTTCTCTGCTGCCCAATATCAGCATCGCTACATTCACTAAAAACTTGTATTCACTCAAGTCTGATCACTCTAGTTGTAGATGACCCTGTTCATTGTGGGATAGTTGAACTAGATGACCTTTAAAGGTCCTTTTAAAATCAAGGGATTCTATGATTCTATGACAAGAGTATGGGAAATGTATCTGGGTTTGGTATCTTTTTTGCCTTTAATGAACTTGGATCAGGGTTTTTCCAGCAGAACATGCATTGTACTAATTTATTCCCTGGTGAACTGTGTGTTGTGGATGCACTGCTCATGTGAGATGGATGTTGCATCTGCACTTTGTTGGTGTAGTGACCTCCCTCCCTGAGGTGACAGTTTCCTCACATTCCTCTTGTCACCTGCCAACATGACCTCAGGTGATCCATTCATGCGGAGGCGGCAATTAAGATGTAAACAAGGGAACTTTCTCAGCATGTGGCAGGTGGTTTGCTGGCCAGACTGTGCTCACTGTGTCCTACAGCTCCATCGACAGAGAGGTTTTATCTTGTACTGTTTGCTCACTCAGGGAGCGCCTGTGTCTCTCTGAGCATGACATTGTTTGTGCCGTGGGAGAGGAAGTTGTAACTGGATGGTCGTTACCATGAACACATGAATCCATAGCCCAGACAGAAAAGATTCTCATATTTTAAGCATCATCCCAGTAGACAAAGTAGTCATCTAACGAGACTCAGATTTTTGAACCTTCTTAATTGAGGTGGAGATTGAACTTATGTTGCCACTTCTCAGTAGCTCTTGGACAGAAAATCTTCATAATTTTGAGGGCATATCAGAACAGATTGGAGGGATGATCCTTTGCAAGGCTGGAGGCTGAAGCCAGAGAGCAAAGTGTGCCATCAGGTAGCACTCGATGGCAGGAGATCAGCAATATCTAAGATTTCCCTAAGTTAGGCTCAGAAACCATGGCAGGCAGTCTGGAGTTCCTATTATGAGTGTCTAAGTGTTCAGTTCACTAAACATCAGAATAAGAACAGATGGAGTAGGCTGTAAGTGCCTCCACAGGGAGCAGAGACCGGATCTCTGCTGTACCAACAGTCACCAACAGTACAGTGGAGGAGGCATGGCATCAAAGCAAGTATGTGTACTTTTTGGGAAAAGTTTCCCAGGCATGGATGAAGAGAAGTTATTTCATTTTAAACAGTAAGGATCTTTGGAGGTAATTACCTAGAAAAGTAGTGGATCATCTCTGTTTAGGTATTTAGATCATAGTATAGAAGACACTTGTTAGCCAAGAAGAAGGTGGATGGCTGCTGCATTCAGTTTCATCATCTAGAATGTTCTGACTTTAGAGCCTTGATTCTGATGGAGAATGCATAACATAAACTATCATAGACTCTCGAGCATCCAAATTTCAGTGGGACAAGAAGCAGGAGTGGCATATAGTGATGTCATCTCTTTCCTTCCTCTTCAGTGTCATACAGATTCACTGCTTAGAGTTCCCAACAACTAGGACTTTGCTACTTTAATTTCTTTCAAGTGCCATCAGTCCTTTTGACAATTAGAATCATGATTTTCGTAAGGACAAAGCCATTTATCACCAAGAGAGTAAGTCTCACCTTTTAATTGATTGTTTCTCAAAGGAAGAGTAGAATACATTGCAAAATCTTTAATCGTTCTTAGATCTGTTGCTGGAGGGCAGGAGGTGAAAGAAGCAGTGTGCAGATAGCATCAGTGTGTTAAACCTCTACTCTCTGTTAGGGTGGTGCAGTATGTTTCTGTGAGTCAAGTAGAGTAGAAGGAAGGCAGTAAATCAAGATCCACTTCTCTTGGCTGTCCAAACTGCTGAATGCCTGGAATAGTCCCCAAAGTTAAGCTTTAATACAAGCTGTGTGAATGGGGGACAGGCTGCCACTGAATGTCAACAAAACCCTTATATCAGCTGTTCATTTTCTTCACTGCATCTGCAAATGGGAATACATATGGGATGTGGGACTTCAGCAGAAGGGCACAGAATTTGCACTTTTAGAATGATACATCTGAATAACTCCAAACTAACGTATAACAAGCATGTGCTCTGCTGGATTAGTACCACAGATCCCAAAAGTGACATGGCCAGTCATGGGGCTGAACAACTCTAAGCTTCTTCGCAATTGTAGCAGGATAGTTCTGTCCAGACTCCTCCTCAGTTAAGCTCTGTCGGGTTCCCCTTGCTCCTGCATTTGAGATCTCTTCATAACTAACAAGAAAGTCATAGAGGATGTCATGGTGGAGACCTCGTATGGAAGAGACATACATGGTCCCATGTCACACATCTTGCTGCATACAGTGCTAGTTTAAAGGGTCTTTCAGTCTCACCTCATTGCCCACCTCGGAGGATCACTTCAGGTGTTGTTCAACTAGCCCAGAAGTCTTCAAACCGAACCACTTAAAAAGGAAAAAATATTCTTACCAAAGAGGTGTCTTATGTGTGGTTGATGTGACAGAGTTGGTGGGTGCATTTTGTTTAACCTCAGTCATTTCCTATACCAATAGTAGCTGTACAGCTTCATGTAAGAGCCAAGGGTGGGAATGATGTTCTAGCAAGGGCTGCAGGGTCCAGATGGCCTCTTCATTCCATCGGGGCTCCTGTGAATTAGCAAGCTGCTGATCTCCCCAGTGCTCAGACAACCCAATCCTGCTGACTGATCCCTGTGGGAAGAACAAGGAGGGCAGTCTGATTCATGCTCTACCCTTCTCTTCTGGGGTTTTCCCTAATCAGAAGAGCTGGATGCCTGCTATATTCAACCTCCCTTGCAACAGTATCATGAGTGACTTTAAGGAGCTCTGAACAAGAGCAAGCTTGAGGGACTGATGTGAAGGTAAGACCTTCAGGACAGAAAAAATCAACAGGTTCTGAATACTGAAGACCTGTTGGATACATAAACACTCTTCCAAACCTGGCACAACACCTGTTCAGCAAGGTGCCTAGTGCAGTTTTAATACCAGGGGAACCATGGCACAGTGCTTTGATTCAGCAGCAGCAGGTTCAATGACTGAAGGAGCAGTTCTGAGACTTGATGCTGTGGTTTTAGCCCAGCCTGTGAAGGAGATTTCCCCATTCATTGTTTTTGCAACACAGAGATTCAAAGGGTATAATGACTGACTGAGGCCCTTTGGCTGACTAACATGTGAATAATTAATAACTGGAATATTTTTGAGCTCCTCCCCATTGGGAGGAGCTTTTTTTGGTTAGGGAAGCAGCTGAAAGATCATTTGTCTGTAGTAGATAGGAACCAAGGAACTCAGGCTGCTCACTACTTGCAGGGTTAAAAAGTAATTGTCAAGCCATATAAATGAAAGGGAAGTGGAATAATTTAGTGCATTCAAACTAAGGATTAGGAAAATGCCTCCCAGCCTTTCAGATATTCAAGTGGGTACATGATTTTCCACCAGTCATCTGTCTCATAGAGAAAGTAAAATTAGTTCCTAAAATACGGTTTGTGGCCATCATTTGAGTAAACAGCCAACTGCCACTGATGAACAGTGATACCTTGGCTGCTCTTCATTCTTCCTCCTCTTCTTCTTCCTTCCGATTCCTTCTCTGGGGAAAGGAGACAGGCAGTGCAAAGGAATCATGTAGTTGGTTTCAAGAGAATGATGCTTTCTCTAATATGATGGGGGCACTTAGATGGCAAATTCCTGCTTCTTTCAGTGATGTGGGCATATGTCTTCAAACATCTACACTGTAAAAATTATGAGGTGATACAGGCAGTGTGGTAAATGAAAAAAGAATGATGGAATTGCTGTTTAGACTGCAGTCCCTAACTAAGTTATTCCTATGCAATGTGTAGTGATGAATCCTACCTCACTAGCTTGAATGGGAATATCTGTGTCCCACTGCTGGTGGGAAGCAGCAGAATATCCACTTTGGTCATTGCCAAAGACATTACTACATGGCATGAGTGCAGCTGCTCTTGATAGAGAAAGGCCTTTTCTTACAATGAGGAATGCATATTGGGTAGGTTGACATAGGAGATGAACACTCCTTATTTTGTAAGACTGAGTCTGTCCCATGTTGTTTCTCTTTGGGATGTTTCACCTGGAGATAATAGAATCATAGAATCACCAAAGTTGGAAAAAGCCTCCACTATCATCTTGTCCAACCATCCACCAATCACCAATATTTCCCCACTAAAACACGTTCCTAAGTACAACACTTAATTGAGGAGATATGAAAAGACATTGCTACTCTCTCCAACCCTCCCCAAGAAGTTTTATCCTTACATTGGTGAACACATTAAAAAAAATTATAACTGAAGCTTAATGCTCAGTTTCATGTGGCCAGTCTGGACCATTCTGTCACTGTAAGACAAATGTCTTTTGTCCTGCAAGATTGTCAGCTTTCATATCCCCAGTGTCTCAGGGGAGCTGTAGCTCCCAGAAAGCGTGACTTTTTGCCTACTTTCTAAGGAATGAGAGTTTTTACTATAGTGGAAAATGTTCCACATCATAAATTCAGCAGTTACTGACTGCCATGCTAGAGGGATGGCTTAAAGATTAAAAGCTGCAGAAATGTAATTATTTGAAAGCAATTTTAGCTCGTAGAGGCCAAACACATTTCATGCTGGGAGCAACACAAGGCAACACCACGCCCCAGGTCTTTTCTTTTCCGTCCTGAATGATGTTTTGCTGAAAGTTGTTCAGTCCCTTCAGCCTTGTGATCAGTAAGCACAGGGCTGTCCTTCTTCACGTGCATTAATTCATTCCACAGGATTTAGTGACACATGTAATAAATAAGCTTCAGTCTGTTTGCAAGTTAATCTTTGGACAACTTTCTAGGACTCAGTTTACAAAATACTGCTTGCATAAGCAACCTCTATCCCTGTCTCATTCACCACCATGCAGGCATTAATCTGAATGTATTAGAGGATTGTCTCACACTGTCTGGAATTAATATTATGAAAGCATTGGCAGTTTAAGTGCCCCTAGCCCTCTTTGCTATAGAGGGGCTGGATCTGACCTATTGCTGTTGAGACAGTCCTTGAATTGGGGTCTATGAGTTGGGGTGCCAGTCCATTAACTGCCCATTTCTTCTGCTTCAGGTCCATTCCTGGTGATTGCTGATGTGTTTATACAGGAATCATGGTCATCCTACGACAGGTGAGTGAAGCGTTCCCCTCTTCAGCATTTCTAATTTTACCCCATCACCCCAAGGACTAATTGGACTTCTTTGGGGGGAAGGGTCGAATCAGGCTATTTTTATCCTATTCTATTTCTCTAAAAGGACTGTTACAAGATGCAGGGATACTCATTAGCCTTAATCCTTGATTGGCTTAAAGGAAATCATTGCTCTGTGTGTGTAGTCCAGATTAACCTCGTGCAGTGTTCTGCTTCTATTTTCTCATCTGGGGTGGCCCAGGAGCTGCACGTGAGTCCTGGATATGCAGGAGAATAAACCAGTTTTTTGCCAGCCATGAAGAATGTTCATGCGTGAGCTGATTTGTGATTTCAAGTAGCAGTGCTGCTTTGCGTGTGTAAAAAATGGAGGTTTTTGCACTTTTAAAAAGAATTGAGGCATTAAGTTGTAGATTCAGAAATCATTTGGGGCTTCTAACTAGTTTTTCCCTGTGTCTGGGCATAGTTTGAATCATGGAATCATAGAATCATTAAGGCTGGAAGGGCTACTAAGATCAAGTCCAACCATCAACCCACCCTCACCGTACCCCCTCTCATTGTCCCTCAGTGCCACATTTCCACTGTTCTTGAACACCTCCAGGGATAGTGACTCCACCCCTCCCTGTTCAGCTTCCTATAGGCTTTTTTAGAGCAGATAGTTATTTTCTGGTCAGACTTCTCAGTGTTTTGAGAGTGTATAAGGAATCCCCAAGTGTACTCCTAAAAGTTATCATCACTATTTGATACAACATTTTGAGAAAAAAACACCTTATTACAAGACAAGAAAAATATTAGACCTCCAAACATCCTGAGATTTTCAAAAAGCTCTTCCATTTACACAACGAAGTGGTGGAGTCGCTGTTTCTGGCGGTGTTCAAGAACTGTGGAGGTGTGATGGGACATGGTTTAGTGGGTATGGTGAGGATGGGTTGGGTTTGGACTAAGTGAACATAGTGGTTTTTTCCAGTCTTACTGATTCCTTGTTTTTCAGTGATTCTATAATCAATATTTTGGTGCTGAGCAGCTTTTTGCTGACAAATATCAGTTTACGTAGAACTGGATATTTCTTGCATATCTCTCTGTAGCTTGGTAGGGTGACCAAGGACCTTCATATGGAAATGAAGGAAGGTTGCCCAACAGTTTTGAGGTCACTTTACATTGTTTTACCACATCTTAAGGTTCAGTCTGAGTCATACTCGAACAACTTTTGCTCTCTGCAGTCCAACAAATTGTTTATAGTAGTACTTAATTGCAACCAGCATCAATATATGTCTATTTCCTCCTTTAGTTTTACTCAAAGATTTTAGTTATATATCTGTGCTATTTCTGATTAGTATGACTTTCCAGGGACACTCAGAGCACGGTGTCCAGCACCACATCCAGGGGCTTTTGGAGATCTCTAAGGTTGGCTCTGGGCAGCTAAGCATTTAAGGCATTGAACAGCTCCAAGCAAGGAGAAGGCAATACTCAGAGCTCCTATTCTGTTTTCTGTGCTTTCCATTCAGTAATTCAGAAGAAAAGACAATATTGTTCTCCAGCAGGGGCCCACAGGGAGTCAAACTTATCAGCTTTAGTCACTAGCAAATTACTGATGACAACTTCATTTCCGTGCACAAAGTAAGGGAAGGAATAAAAGGAGAGCTTCCCAAATTCTTGCCTTGGCAGCCAGACGAATTCATTTGGCTTGGCAGCAAAGCAGCAGTTTGTTTCTGCATGTTCTGCCTTTTATTTAAACCAGAGATGTTTTGAGAGTTGGATCTGAGATCAGGAGAGCATGGTAGAGAGTGCCTGAAGAGTGGTACATCAACACTTTTCAATGAGTGGGGTTTGCCAAGTTCATCACTGTTCTGATGGCAAAGAGAAAAGATCTATTGCTTGCAACATGGCCATTTGTGCCAACTCCATCTTCTTGCTTCTGTGGACACTAACATCACGTGTTCTTATAGCTCTGATGTCTCCAGATTTCCTGCAGTCCAAGAGAAATGGCCTTAAGTTGTACCAGGTCAGGTTGGATATTAGGAAAAATTTATTCTCCATAAGAGTGGTAATGCATTGGAACAGGCTGCCTAGGGAGATGCTGGAGTCACCATCCCTAGAGGTGTTCCAGAACTGTGGAGATGTGGCACTGAGGGACATGGTTAGTGGGATGGGTGGGAGTGGGTTGGGGCTGGGGCTGGGGATCTAAGAGGTCTTTTCCAACCTTAATGATTCTAAGATTCTATGAATCTGAAGTTGCTGGGGAATAAAGCGTGAGAATTATTTCCTCTAGGAACAAGTTTAGTGTTCTGTGAAGTACACTTGGCAGAAGATCATAGCTGGATCACTCTGGTTTCCTAACCACATCCAGTGCATGCAAGAAGAGTGGCTACTCTTGCAGGTTTCTCCCAGTGTTAACATCATCTCAACCAACTCTTGAGGTTATAGACAGAGGAGTAGAATTGGGAATGAAATGAAATTACAGAGATCTAAGTTAACTATGTAAACAAAATCAAAACTCACCCAGAAATGAAGATCCTGAGGGATCAAGCACTGCCTAAGTGCCTCTTGCTATAAAGCTATTGTTTAACATGGAGCATGTAGACAAAGGTGTCTCCAACTAATCTGTAGGAGCAAAAGCTTTGTTAGAAAACCTCAGCTCAGCAGAGTTCCTTGTGGGGTTCTTTCTGGAATACAATTTAACCCTGTAATGTCTGCACGACCTCTGGCATTATTTGAGCACAATACCCAAGACTGAGCCTTGAATGTGCAAAACAGAAATGTCAACACCACAAAAGCCTCTGTGAGGATCCCTTTATGTTAATATTTAAGTGCTTGAATATGTTCAGCTTGGAGTAACCATCTGATTGTGGGATTAGCTTATGGCAATGCTTTAGATACGGTTGAAAACAAGCTTGAAAGAAAAACAACAAAATAATTAATGTTTTCTTAGAAGTCTGGTTCTTGAACCTTCCCTATTTCCAATTTGGTAATGTTGCCTTTGGAGGACAGCTAATATTCCTTTGATAATTTCTAACAGTGTGTGTATCAGTCCCTGGAGAAAAGACGAGGACATTGCTTGGCTCAAGAAGATAGAACTGGAGAACCCTTTCTAGGACTGGAGGACGATGCAATGAATCTAGAGCAGCTTGGGACATGCAGTGACAGCAATGGGAGAGTGACAGAGAAGGGAATTATGTGACAGCCCAGGAAGCATCTCTGTTTGTTGCAGGGAAGTTGAGCTAGATGATCTTTAGTGATCCCTTCCAACCCAAACAATTTTGAGAATCTGTGATTCTATAAGCTTGCAATCCAAACCTTGTACCGACACCCAACATCACTTCAGCTTTAATCCTCCCAAAATAAGTCCTACACGAACAATGCTGTCCTTGACACGTTCACATTTGTGTTTTCTGAAGGTATTTTTGGCTTCCAGACAGCTAGCTTTTCCTATGCCAGCCTAGGCTTTTAACTAATATTGTACTTTCTCCTCCTTGCCATTTCTACAATGTTTATATAGCAAGCAGTCACTTTCCCTCCCAGCCTTGGTATCGACTGAAATCCTCTAAAACCTTTATTTTAAACTCATAAAACAAATTCCCCAGACCTTTTGTGACAGTAGCAGCCCCTTCTGCACCTGCCCCAGTTTAATTTCTTTTTCCTTAACACCAGAATTGCACACAGTGCTGCAGATGAAAGAGATTTGTGCAGTCCATTAATGAGCAAGAATAGATTCTGTGATCGACGGCATTCACAGTGACGCTCCAGGAGTTGTTTTTCCTTCCTGGGAGTAAGAATAGAAAAGAGAAGAGTTTGAAATTTCTCAGTCCATTCACAAGCATCTCCCAGCTGGGCTCTGTGAGCACTGTTTTCACCTGGAGCTGACACACATTGTTCTGGCCCAGGGTGATATCAGATAATAAGCATTCAGTTTTGCATCTCCAAGTGATTCAATGCATTATATGTTTTGATAGCAAAAAGGGGCAGGGGAGAAAGCAAGCATTGTTGTAGGTCTTCTCAGGGCTGATCTGTAATCATGTTTTTATAAAAAGCAAAATGTAAGCCTACTGTTTGGATTCTCTTTCTCATAAACACTGAATAATTTAAGTCTTCTCCCATTTATGCCTTGTATCTGTCTGATCTATGAGTATGAAACTTCCCTGGATAGCTGTAATTCAGCAATGAGAAGTCCAGCACAAGCCAACCAAAGGGCACATTTGCATATAGATTGAAACACGAATCATTGGGAGCCATTCATTAGTTGCAGTACTCAAGACATTTGGCATTTTAACAGCTCCCTGCATCAAATCCTTTCCATCAGATTTATGGGACAATTAAAGTGCTGGGGTAGCTGTGTGCAGAAAATGAAGCTGCAGGCTAGGGAGATGTTCTTGCAGTACTATGGGCACTGAATATAAATTGCACGCTGTCAAAGAAAGGTACTGCAAGCAGTCTCAGTCCTTGTATGGAACTATCCTGCCTCTGATATAGCCCGTCTGAAACAGTTGTTCCTGCTGGTTGATATCACAGACAAGCTCCCAGAATCCATCTTTCTCGAAGTGTGATCACTGGAAACCTTATTCTATTTGATCTCAACAGAAGGAAAGCATGGAATGAGAGCTGTTTAATCTGGGGCTGAGTTTTCTTTTGATTTTGCAAGAGGCAGTAGCAAAATACCCAACCAATGGGACCTTCATTTGAAGGTACAGGAGTTCATGAAGCACCCAACAACAAAATGTATCCTGACTTAATCTTGGGGTGTTGGGTTTCTCAAGAGAAGATCTATGTTGCTGGGTACAGTTCCTGGAAGATATCTTGTCTTGCTTGTCAGAGCAATCTTCTGTTTGTCAGAGCCTTAAAGATGTCATTTAACTTGCTGAGACATGAGGTCCAGAGCAAGGAGAGAGAAATTCATCCCCTTTAAGGGACATTTTTCTTTTAAGCCTTCCATCTCCCTGCAGCCTGACTATGGAGGAAGCTTGGTGTTTGTATAAACTTTATCTGTAAAGAAATTCACAGAACCATACAATCGTTTGAGTTGGAAGGGACCCTTAAAGGTCACGTAGTTCAACTCTCCTGCTATGAACAGGGACATCTACAGCTTGATCAGGTTGCTTAAAGCCCTGTCCATCCTGACCTCTATCACCTCCAGGATTGCCTGTAATGAAATGTGCACCTCCTGTGGCTGTGGTGCATCAGATGGTACAGGGAGGTTAGAAATCTTTTGCTTCCCCATTCTGCACCTTAACCCACTTGTAGGGTTAGAGTAAGGTGTGAGGGTTGATTCCCCACAGTCCTCACTCCTACCACCAAGGCTGTTTCCTGTTCATGGGAAGAAGCAACTTCATCCCAACAGTGTGGACAAAGGGGCTCCTGCCCCCTTCCCATCCCCACCCCTGCATACCCACTTCCCTCCACAATAGATGCACGGTACAGCTGTTGACATTTATTATTTCACCATAGTCATTCTTCTTAAAAATCTTTGATGTAATTTATCTATTTTTATTTTTATTTTTTATTATTTATAACTAAGATCAGTTATCGGGTAGGATATAGGGACTGGAAATCAGAGGGATTTGAGAAACGGGTAGAAATTAAGGGCAACAAGGCTGCCATAGGGAATGTTTGTGGTGTGACAGCCCTGGTATATCCTGCATGCTTTTCACATGTGGACATCTGTGGCTATCACTTTGCTCAACCTGTGAACCTTCCTCTTCATCAAGTGCCTCTTGCACAATTCAAAGGTGTTTAGCAACAAGGCACTGAAAAACAAACTATATTCAATATAAAGATTTGGCCTTCCCAGGGTAAAATTCATTGCTTTTTCAAGTAGCTGCAGCAGTATTTGCTTGCACAGTGTAGTTTTCACAGTATTTTTCATTAGTAAAGACAGTATCTTAGGCCTGACTTTCCTGCAGTTCAAGAAACATTTCATGGCTCCAGAGACCCAGGGAAAGGAAAGCAATATGAGACCTTTCAACACCACAAGCTGAAAAATGGAATTTCTATCTAAAAAGTTGATCCGGGAGCAGAGAGTGTGCCTGCTGAAGCATCATTGTATAGATATATTGTATTGTTTCTAAAGTTTACCTGGAAGACAGAATTTCAACGAGAGCATCAAAATGATACTTTCCATGTCAGTCCAATATTCTCATGAAAAGCTTTGCTGATAGAAGTTTCTCAAGGCATATTAGGTTTCCCTTAACTCCATTCACTAAGGAAGATTTTCATTAAGAATTCTGGGGAAGTAACTATATTTTCAGTTGTTTTACGAACACAAACCAAAAGAGGGAGGATCTTTACGTTTACTAAAATTCACTTCAGGTACCTCTATTGGGGTTTTCAACACTGGGAATATATGATTACATGTAGATCAGGATTTGGAAATTTTCATGCTGACATTTCTGCATTACTTTTTTTTGCCAGAAAGAGGGAGTCATGACTGCTGTAATTGCCTTTTCCCTGTTGGCCATGTCTACGTGTATCTGAATTTTGGAGACATGAGAGGGTGATATCATGAATCAGTCTTCCTCTGCTTTCTTTCCCAAATCATCCTTGCTGCTCAAGGGAAGTGGTGTTAGCAGAGGAATGCTGCTGCTTTTTTTGCAATGGGGAAAGATCAATTTTAAAAGCTTACCAGGATTTCATCTTCCATTGGTAGTTTCATGAAAGGGGAAAACTTCTTGAGCTACAGATTTCGAGGACTTCTATTTTTGAACAGAAATTTTTGGGTTGCCATGTGCTGGAGTGGGGAACATACATAAAACGGTCATACTTTTTAGACTAGGTCTGTCATACAGAGCAGACCGTCTCCAAAACTAACTGCTGGTGAACATCAAGAGACAAGTAAGTGTATGGCGTTAATTTCCTCCCAGAATTTTCCTGTCCTTCAGTTATTTTCCTGATCTCCAGCCATGAAATATCAGCTCAGATATGAGTTATTTGATTAGTAGTCAGTCCTCAGTATATCTCCTTTCCAATTGTCCAGCTTCCCCTCAACCCTACAAAAAACTCATTACTTCTACAGTAGTCCTGTTTACCTCCATAGCTCTGTCCTGAACCCTGTTCCAAGTGTCTTCATTCGGTATCCCCACATTCTTGTGTAGGAAGAATATTTTAAAGTATCTCCACAGGCTTTTCCACAACTTATATTCTACCATAAGAATCCACATGGGCCACTGGTGAAGACAGGATGTCACCCTAGCTGCACATTGGGTGTACATCTGCACATCTATTCACATGTCCTACCTGAAGCAATTAATTTACATCCTGAAAGCATCACTCCCTCTCCACTGTTCAAACTTTTCCTAGAATCACTTCAGTAGAACCGAGAAGAAAAAGGGTGTTGGCTCATTTTGTCTGCTGGAGAAGAGAGAGATAAATCCTACTTGTCTTTAAGACTGGGAAAAGTGACGGTTTGGGACAGAACCTTGCCAGTCATTACCATACCACAACTCCAAAACCTTTTGTGCAGCCAACGTGAATGCAATGTGAGCAATTTAAATGCATCTCCTACCACCCAGCCAGCCATTTTATTGCTAGCAACATTGCTGGTCAGTGACTCTTAAGGTCACACACTGTATTTTCATGATCTGCAAATCACTTTCTAAAGGGATTTTATTGTCCCGTAACCCCATAAAATTGTCACATTCAGTGCGAGGCAGACAGACAGCCCTTTCCCATCAAGTAGATGCTTGAAGTTAAACAGATTTTCATCCAGAAAAATGCAATGGATGAATCCCTGTCAGTCCTTTCCTCATGGAAACGTAGGCATAATGAATACCTCTGTGCAATAATATTCTGGCAGACTCAAAATTAAGGCTATATGGCAATTCCAGAGTATCTCAAAACAACTGTGAGATTGATGAGTGTTTTTCACACAAATTAATTGCAGTTTATATTATGTAGGGTTTTACATGAGACCCAATCAGCTGCCTGTTGCTGGTCCAGGACCTCTAGGTACCAAGAAAACCCACAATGAAACAGAGATTTAGGTTCCAGCAGGAACATTTAACACAATTCTTCTGCAATGTAATTTTTCCATCCTAAACTGGATGAAATGTGAGATGACATTCCTTGAAAGACACAGACACCTATGCTGACTATGCAGATAAAACTGTCCTTCTAATAAAATTCTGACGAGGAAAAGAGGCAATCTCTAAAATATAAAAATCAGTTGCTATTCCAAAACCATGTGAAGCTCATTTCTTTTAATGTTCTTCCTCAGCAATCATGTCTGTAACATCTGTACCATCTAATGGATGAGGGAAAGGATGTTGATGTAGACTACCCAGACTTTGGTAAAGATTTTTACACTGTCTCCCACAGTATTCCCCTGGAGAAGCTGGCAGCCCATAACTGGGACAACTATGCTTTTGCTGGGTACAAAACTGCCAGCAGGGCCAGGCCTAGAGAGTGGTGGTGGATGGAGTTAAACTTAGCTTGCAACCAGTGATGAGTGGTGTTCCACAGGGGTCGGTATTTGGGCTGACCTGTTTAATATTTTTATTGATCATCTGGATGAGGGGATTGTGTGCACCCTCAGTAAATGTGCAGATGATACCAAGCTGGGAGGAAGCATTCATCTGCTCCTCAATGGGATCCAGACAGGCTGGATCAATGGGTGGTGGCCAATTGTATGAACTTCAACAAGAGCAAGTGCCAGGTCTTGCACTTTGATAGCAACAACTCCATGCAATGCTACAGGATTAAGGGTAAAGTGGCTAGAAAGATGTGCATTGGGAAAGGATTTGGGGGGTGTTGGTTTACAGTAGGCTGAACACAAGCCACCAGTATGCCCAGATGGGCAAGAATGCCAATGGCTTTCTGGATTGTATCAGAAATATCATAGCTCTATGGACAAGGAAGGTGATTGTCCCTCTGTACTTGGCACTGATGAAAGCACACCTTGAGTGCACAAGTTTTGGGCCCCTCCTTACAAGAAAGACACTGAGGCCTTGGAGGGTGTCCAGAGAACAGCAAAGAAGCTGTGAAGGGTCTGGAGCACTGGTCTTATGGGGAGTGGCTGAAGAAAGTGGGACTGGAAAAGAGGAGGTTCATGAGGGACCTTATCACTATTTACAATTCCTTGAAAGGAAGTTGTGGCAAGGCAGAGGTTGGCTTCTT
Source organism: Callipepla californica brunnescens (assembly GCA_023055505.1). Lineage (NCBI taxonomy): Eukaryota > Metazoa > Chordata > Aves > Galliformes > Odontophoridae > Callipepla > Callipepla californica. Next base: position 121,348,666 of record JALIRH010000001.1, on the reverse strand, counting down.
CTTCCAGGTAACAGTAATAAGATAAGAGGAAACAAGTTCAAGTTTTTCCAAGGAAGGTTCAGGTTGGATATTGGGAAAAATTTCTTCTCAGGAAGAGTGGTAATGCACTGGCACAGGCTGTTGAAGGAGGTGGTGGAGTCATTGTCTCTGGAGGTGATCAAGAGCCATGGAGATGCACTGAGGGACGTGATTTAGTGGGCATCATGGGGATGGTTTGATGGTTGGGCTAGGTGGTCTTAGACATTTTTTTCAATCTTAATGATTCTGTGATTCTACTATTCAATGTCTTCATAATTAAATGTAGGAAATAAGTCTAACTTGTTTTTGTTTTTTTTCTTTGTGTGTGTGTTTTATTTATTTTTTATTTTTTTATTGTTTCAAGGCTGTAGCTATTCATTAGTTTATAATGGCTGTCAGTTATTTGATGAAATTTGAATGGGGATGGATTCTGTTTTTCTGTGTGTAAAAAGGACTGATGCTCAGAGTGGCTTCTCTTCACTCTAAAATGCAAATCTCTAAGCAGTGTAACCAGCAAGCTATAAACCACCAGCTGCAATCACATCCCAAGCCCCCACGTTGAAGGCATCCACAGTGCACACCTGTACATGTTCTGGACAAAGAAAGCAATCATCTTGGTTGAGTCTGCCAATTGCAGCTGAGATAGTGAAAAATGATGATCATCCCTGTCTCTATCATCTTGTGCCAGGTTGAAAACTTCACTTTTTCTCTGTTTCCAGACTTTGTGTTAGAGTTTGTCTAGCTGGAATTGCTGAATATTTCCTTTATATGTCAGTTTTTTCATACCTTGATCAATCTGGTTATACTAGATCTACTACTACTGGCCTGTCTAGGTTTTCTACCTTCATCCAGAATCTTTTTACACCACTGTGATGGTGTGAAATTTGGGCACACACTGCCATACCTCACTCTGCTTCATTTAGGGTATTATTTGCATAAAACTTTGAATTAAAACTCATGGAGAAATCAACAGAAACCAACTTCCTTATGCATCTGGCAGTTCCAAAGAGTTACAGCAGATGGGGCTGGCATTGTCTTGATGGGAGCCCATGGAGCATACCTGTGGATAGTCCATGTCTGTTCTCAGAGGGATTTGCCATTAGTAATTGTGAAACTTTCCATGCATGATGGGCAGAGGGACCTCAAGAGTCCAGGGAAGTAGCTGTGATTGCAGATTTGCTCTGCTTTTCCATTTCAAGAGGGATCTGTAGAGGTGTTCTGCAGCCATTGCACAGTCAACCCTGGAGTCTCCAAACCATGAGGCAAGCAATGGAATACAAATGTTTGTGTGGGGTTTTAATAAATACTTCAGCAGATCATTCTGTTATCGTTTTTCTGGTGACAAAAATGTCTAGGTTCTTCATAACCTCAAGATTTTCTTGAAGTATCTTTTTGAAGAGGAGATTGCCATTGTTGAGGCTGGTCCCTAAGGGACAAAAAAGCAGTATTAAGATGGTTTGTATCACAAGCATTACTAACATGATTTTTATTTTTCCATAACGTTTTCTCCCGCATTCATTCCTCTCAGGAACCAGTTTTCAAACACACTCTTGGAGCAGTCCACATTATCTTAGGCAGTCACATCAACAACTCCCTCAGGATGCTATTGACCGAACTGTAAACTAACCTTCCTCCAGATCTCTCAGCCTCCTCGGTAACCAAGACAACCTTCAGTGAAAAAGCAATGCAAGTGTGTAAAAAGGGCAGTGCTGCTCAGAGCCGATATGGCAATGATAGAAAAGCAACACTGCTCCTCTTTCATTCAGTATTTCCAAAGATGAGAGGTGCTATTTTAAATGCTAGAGCATGTCTAGGCATATCAGTACCACTTCAGCTAATGTAGGCCCCTAGCACAGACAGGTTTCTTCTAGAAAATCTGCATTTACACAGATTATTTCTAATGGGAAAAATATATTTTAAGGATGTCTTTACACTATATCTGTATTTTTGTTTATGTAGCAGTAGATGTGCAGATTAGAATAGTCTCCCTGAAAACATTCAAGGTCAGTCTGGATGGGGTTGTTGAGCATCTGATGGAGCTATAGATGTCCCTGTTTATTGCAGGGGAGCTGGACCAGATGGCCTTCAGAGATCCCTTCCAACTCTAAGGATTCTATGATTCCATGTTTCTATGATTCTATTCACTTGTTCAGTATACAAGAACTAGTTGCAGATTCAGTGAGGTTGTGAAAAGGCAGGGAAGGGAAAGCCTGAGGTAAAGAAATGAAAGAGGAATGATATTCCCACAGCATGAAAGATAATCAGCTGCCTCCACCTGCTGAAGCTCCGAAAGAGAATTTGACAGGTTGTGTATGAAAAATGAAAGAGATTTTAATCGTAGATGGTGGAAAAATTCTGCTTTGTTTCCTCAGAAATAGAATCAGGTAAAACAATTGAATCTGTGCCATTGCTTTTGGCTTCTTTGAACAGCCCTTCTGGGGAAGGATGATAAACACCGCTTCAAATTTACACTTCTGAGCCCAATCTTTTGTTGTTTTTTTTCCCCACTGTCCGTGCTTTCTGCTCTTTCCCTGCTCCTCCACTGAGGCTTACTGCCCAACGAGTCCATTGAGAGGCTAACCCAGAAATACACTCTACAAAAAGCTGTGAAAATGATGTTTCTGAGTTAATTCCCTGAACCAACTTACTGCAGGATCAAACCAAAACCAAAGTAAGGGATGGGAGCTGTGTGAGGGAAGGGTCAGGGGGTGTGAGGAAAAGGCTCTGCCCAAGGGGGTGGTAGGCATGGAACAGTTTGCCCAGGGCAGTGGGCATGGCCTCGAGCTGCCAGAGCTCAGGGAGCATTGGGATACCACTATCAGACATAGGGGTATGTGGGGCCAGCGTTGGCCTCAATGATCCTGTGGGTCCCTTCCAATTCAGGATATTCTGCAATTCTTAGATTCTAAGGTTCTATTCATCCTGTTCTAATTTTTCCTCCCTTCTGGCTCACTAGATCTGTGTTCCTATGATTGTTCTGTTGTCTTCCTTTGGATCCCTTCCATTTACAGTTAGGACAGGGCTCAGCTTTGGGTCTCAAAAGCTCAGTCGTCATTCCCTGTTCCACTTCTGCATCTTATCAGATTTTGCAGCCACATCCCAGGGCGGTGGCCATCAGCTTTTTGTACAAGACCTCACCAGCTCTGCACTCATGGCAGCCAGGCCAGCCTAATCTTCTTGCAACGTCAACGGATTGAGGATGGATTCTCCACGTCTTCCACGCCGATAATGCCTCTCTCCATCAAATAGGAGTCACAGATTAAATTCCCTATCTCTGTGTTTGTCTGCGTGCGTAAAACCCACTACTGAGCTGAGAAGTCCTAAACAGTCAACAAGCTCCTTGCCAAAAGCCAGAAATGAGGGCAGGAACCTCAGTCCTCCAATTAAACGCATTATTTTTGCCCCTTTGCACCAAATAGGTGAACGCTGGGACTGGTGCCATGTTTTGCAGGTTGTTTGTTCCCTTGCTATCAGTATTGAAATTACAGGCTGAGCGAGCAGTGCATTGATTATTGAATTATTTAACGATCCTTCCCGTGTCTCTGCCTGTGTTTCAGAGAGCCTGTTGGATGCAGCGTGTTACCTTGGCTGACAGCTGGTGCCTGATCCGCTATGAGAAAATGGGAAGATAATATTACTTATTTATGAAAGAGCAGCAGCAAAATTATTAGGGTGGCTGATTACCAGCATGTGTTTCTTGCACCATGGTCTGTTGTTAAGTAAAAATTCAAGATTTTTTCTCTCCTTCCCATCCTCTCTTGGTGCTGATGGCAGTTTCACCGCAAAAGATGAGTGCAAAGAATAGAGATGAGCACTCCCACTTCTCCCCTGGGTGGTACAGATGCAGATCCAGGAGTAGCCCCATTAAAGTGGGCAGCATATGGCCACATAATTGAGAGCTGAACTGAATCAGGCAGGTGATATCTGGAGGTGATGACAGGTGTTTTTAGCAGAGTGCAGACTTTGTGCTGCCCAAAGGATTCAGGTAGTTGGTGGAAGTCTGTATTATTATAACATGCTATGATGCACAAATACATTTGGATGTCAGTCTGCTCTCCATGTGACACTGAAGCTGGGAGGCAGGAGGAATGCATGTATTTGTATCTGTGTGCACCAAGGAATTTCTTCCTGACAAGCAGTAAGGAAATACTTGGTTTGGACCGAGTTCTCCAACCACCTGAGTATGTGATCGTGCCCATTTACAAAGTGGTTTTCCATCAGTTCTCAGAGGCACTGCTCACAGACCACGTTTGGCACACACTGTGCACTGACAGCCATTCTACAGCTCATCATCTCTGCTATATTAGAAAAGTGCATTTTCTCAAAGAAATGAAGAGAGGAAACAGTGGAGTGCTGCTGACCTGAGTCTGCAGGCAGCCTCAGCCAGCCAGTGATTTTCCATGCCTGACATTTGTTTAAGCAAAGATGAGCTGTCTTTCACTGTCTGTGTAAGAGATACGAACCACCACACCTAACTTTGGGCAAGCTTCTACCTCCTGACAACACATTTCACCCACCCCTTTAGGTCAGTGTCAGCTGACCTAGTTTAAATATCTATTATGTAAAGGTAATGCTTCTTTCTCTCCCTTGAATATCACAGAGATCTGGATACCTTGAACATATGCACTAGATTAGTGGAGTCCCACCCAACATGTTTCACTGGATATCTCAGCCTTTCAGTGTTATCTCCAGATAGCCAGCTGAAAGACACTTCCTCAGCAGCATCTGATGTGTCTCCTTTGGGGCTGAAAACCATACTGATGCAAATAAAACCCAAGCTCTTATTAAATCCACCTGTTGTGAGGGTGGCTCTTGCAGGTGGAACTCCCCTTTTTTCCTCCAGCAGTGAGGCTTACACCACCACCACAACAGGGCTTAATGAGAGCTCAGGTCTCAGTAACAGCACAAAGCTATTCCTTGTGTCACGTTGGCATCCTTAGAATAAGGCTTTTTCCCTCACTATGTGTGTGCTCTCAGCTGTGCCTGCTGTTGCAGAGAAGCAGCAAATCATCAGATCAGGGTCCAGCATGGCTCTCTGGGCTCATGCTTCTGTCTCTGCAGCGAGGAGCTAATGTTACTCTAGGGAGCTGTAATCCAAACCGGATGGCATTGCTGACAAGCTGCCAGCCAGCTTGAGGTTTGTTTTCTTCCCCTGCGTCCCTCCCCTTCTCATCCTAAGCGTGTTTGTTTGTTTCCCATGAAAGGTGTAGCGTGTTCTCTTAGATAAAGAGTGCTGATAGGAGGATTTTGCTATTGCTCTGCCCCTCAGTGCACACAGAAGGAAGACTGGTTTCCAGGCTGGGCCACCCCTTCAGTGGGGTGGGATTTCCCGTTTCCAGGAGGCAGCGTGCTCAGACCATTCAGGCTGTGTTGTGCCAACACCAGATGCCTCTGATTGAGACACATAGCTCTAACAAGTCCCTGGAAACCTCCTGCTAGCAGGAGACTTATGTAAAAAAAACATACAGAGGAAACGTGAAATTTCAGATCTTCAGCAGCCCAAGGGCTGGCCACACTCATGTAATGGGACTGCAGAGACTGGATCCAGCCCTCTGGGCTCCCTTCTCTGCTTTGTTCCAAGGATAACCTCAGGCAAATCCCTTCCTTTACTCCTTGGCAGTCCATGCTGATAAGCAGCCTCAGAAATGCAGTACAGGGCATAGCTGAGCAATGGTCACAATGTCTGCACTAATACTGAGTAAGACAAATTTGCTGGCTGTTCTTTCTCAATTCAGCAGTTTATACACTGCTCCTCTTACAGCAGCATGGTAGTGAGGAAAGGTGAGCTAATTAGTAAAGAATATTTGTAGGACTCATCTCAACCCTAAAGAGCTCATCCTATTGGCTCATTCAAACATTTATTCAGTCCTTCCTTTCATATGGACCTTCCTATTGATTACTGGCTTTGAGCATCTATCTTGTACTTTCTAGGTAAGCAAAAATGAGCACTGCATGTTCAGGTCATGATGGAGGTGAACATCTCCCATGGGATTGTCCGATTTGATCCGTCTCCTCCCTGCATTACTCATTCCATCTCATGTACACAAAGCATGTTCTTTTGGCAGTCTGTAGACATCCCAAATCTCTTACCTGGCTTCTTATCTGTGAGACTCAACCTGTTCATTATATTACACAGCTATGAGACTTAAATACTTTATAGAATCTTTTGAATTGTAAGGAACCTTTAAGGGACATCTTGTCCAATTCCCCAGCAATGAACAGGGATATCTACATCTCCATCATGAGCCAAGCCCAGCCTGACTTTGAATGTCTTATTTCCCAGGGCTCCACAGTATGGCTTAAACCTACAAAGCTGATAGTTCATCATCTTCTCCTTAGGCCAGCACTGCCTCACTGCTGCTCTCAGGCGAGCAGAATTAGCTTGGTAGAAGTTAGTTATACCCATCATTTACAGCCATTCGTGGTAACTATGTCCCATTGGAAGATTTATAAAGCCTTATTTCCCTCTTCTAGAAAACTTTCCATCAAAAACATGTCCTCTGCATTGTGGGCAAGTGGCTCAAAAACCTGTGGAATCAAGGCTTCAGTAGAGTTTTGTATTGAAATGGTGATAAATAAGAATGGCATATGAAATTTGACAGCTGCCTATCTAGCCATGAGTTGTTCTGATCTGTTCAAATCATGCTTAGGCTCTAAATTTCTGTAGAAGAGACTGTGCCCCATCTAGAGAGCAGTCTTCCTATGCAGAAAGGAGGGATTCAAGAGAGAGATCTGTAGGGAGAGCTGTAGAGTCAGTGCAGCATTGTTATCTCGATGGTCCCCGTGTTTAGCACATTTTAGTTCACAGCCCAAGTGTTTCTCTCAGAGGTTGTGCTGCTTCAAACACCATCCACTCAATTATTTAAAATTCAGTTGCTATGGATCTACTCAAGGTGATCAGTTTAAAGAAAATGCAGATGGCCTCTGGTTTTGGGTTCCCGCTGCGCTTTGGTTAATTTGGTATGTAAAGGTATTAGGTTAATTAAATGCCATGTGTTGCATGGAGACTGACTGCATTTGTGGATTAATCGGCACCCGTGTGTGTTCTGTGCTGGATGTTCTCAAGCTGGCAGCATTATTTTTTTGCTAAGAAAGTAAAGAACCGAAGAGAAGTCACGGGGAAATGAAGAGTTTTTCTGTTAATCTTGTGGTCATTTCTCTGGGACTGGAGGTTGCAGTGTCCTTCATGTCTCCATCTAAGCTTCACCCCTTCCTGGAGAGACTGGAAGAATTGAAGTGAAGAGAAGCAAAGTTGTTCACTTTTCTTTGAGGATCCCACAACATCCAGTTGCATAGGGCAAGTATGGCTGGTGGATGGAAGTTTTTCTGCTAGAAGACCTTTACCAAAAGCCAGATTGTGAGTGAGGTCAGTGTGTGCCTTGCGTGCAGCAGACATGGCCTTGCCAAATTTCTAAAGCAGACCAGCCACATCTCTCTGGCATTCATGGTGGAATACGTGTAGAAAGCAGAGGGCAGCAAACACAGCTGCAAGATTTTGGAAATGCTGAAGAGAAAGAAAGTTGTCTTCATGCAACCATGTGCTGAGGTAGTGGAAGATCAGGACAGAGACCAAGGCAAATGGACACTGCTCCGCAACGTCAACCAGGCTCTGAAGCCCACAACTATTTTAGCGGTAAGATAGGAGGTCCCAAGCTACAAGCATGGCTGGGAGCTTTTAAGCTACTTTCAGCAATCAGAATGTCTGATTATACCCTTCAGCTATTCTCACCTTCCTCCTGAGCCTTTGAGAACCCCCATCCCAGGGGCTTCAGCTCCCATGGTGCAGCCTTGTTGTCCTTGCACTTGGAAGCTCCTCCTAAAGTTCCTCTTCTAATTGAGTTGATCTTTGTGTGCAACCATTGTGGTGCTCCCTCCTCTTGCCTCACTCTTTGGCTGTTGTTACCCTTAGGTTGTGAGGTCCTGAGGGCAGAGTCCACCCCAAAGCCTTTAGAAAGGCTCTAGCTCCGCATGTCTGATTCGGGGAGGAATGGTTAGAACATAGGACATGGTTTATTGAGCAGTATTGGTGATACATGGATGCTTGTACTAGCTGGTTTTTGAGCTCTTTTCCAGCCTTAATGACTCCATGATTCTAAGACTCTACGCCAACACTGTAGTACTTGGTGGTATTCTCACTGTTTTGTTGCCTGTTTTGGAAAATAAACAACGTTGCTCCAGGCATGAGGGAGATTATACAACTTAAGAGCCTGTCCACTGAAGCTGGTAAATGCATGAATCACCCTGATATGCCCTGAAATCCCCAATATACTTGCTGTTATTTGGGCTGATCCAAAAGTGATTGCATTAGTAGAAGAAATGTCAACTGACTTCCATGGCTTTTATATAAAATACATTGAAGTGGAGGAAGGAAATAGGTCGGCGGTCTTAATAAGTGATGTTATTTTTTAACCCAACCAGACGTTCCTCAGCTTACCAGCTTAGCCCATCCCATAAGACTTGTGGTTTTTTTCCACCAGTATTAAGAATGGAATTATAGCGTGTTTAGAAAGAGTGTTTTGAGGGGACAAGCAGCCTGTGCATTAGGCAGGCAAAGCACAGGAGTTGTCCTAGTGGTAGTACAGGATCGTTTTACCTGGAGAATAGCAGACTGCCTTTTTCTCTCAGTTGTATAACAGAATATATGAAGCTGGCTGCCTTTACAGCTATTTAAAATTAGATTATTTTTTTAAAGGAAAAAAAAGCAACATTACAATTTTTTTGTTTTCCTGATTTGGAGCAATTTTTACCCTGCTGATGAGGTATCAGAAGGACTTTCTGCTGAGCAGGGACTGAGCTCCCCAGCTCTGCTCTTGCTGTCACCTTGATCAAGTTACCTACTCCATGCATGAATTTGCCCAGCTCTGCAGGTGAGATAATACTGCTGAGCACTCTGAAATGCTTTCACAGTCTTGGATCAAAGGAGCTGAGAAATAAATATTAATATAAGTTGATTTATAATGTATCTGTGAATGACACTGCTTTCATATGTGTGGATTTTTTTTTTTCCTTTTTAACCAAGTTATGGGATGTGAGATAGGGCAGTTAATGAGAAAAATATCAGATTATATTTGTTGCGAGTTTTGTGAAGATATTTATTGAAGTGCTTTAGCAAGACCTTCTGAGGAAAAGGAAACACAAAGGGCTGGATCCTCATTGAGTGTAAGCAGTATGGCTGTTAACATCCAGGTGAAGCCAAGCAATCAGCTGCCAAAGGTGGGAACCCCCACAGAATGGCTGTGAATCTTTGTAGCATTTCTCTAGGTGTTGATCCCCTGGGTGTAATCTTACATCCCTGTGACAGATGTGTAGCATCTTGCCTGAAGTCTGGGTAGTGGTTGGCAGTCCTATCTGCAGCAGAGGTTTGGAACTAGATGATCCTTGAGGTCTCTTCTAACCCAAACCAATCTATGATTCCATGATCCTGTGATGAAGTCCCACTGAGCAAGAATATGTTGGAGTGTGTATATGTGCTATACATCTTCAATTCCCACTACCTGAGTGGAACTGAAGGTTGTTCATCAATCCGTGGGGTCAAACAAAATCTATAAACACTCTGTCCACAGAAATGGTGGACTAGTGACTGCTGAAGAAAGAGGTTATAACAGTGCACATGCAAAAGAATCCTTTCTGTTGTTTGCTCTCCTCTCTACCAGCAATTTTTCAGGACTTTGGAAAGTAGATACTGCATTTCCACCATGCTTCATAGGTACAACTGGAGGTGGCCTGCAGGAATGTGGATTAGATGGATTTACCGATCTTACTGATTCACAGTGTCAAATCCAATTGCTTGAAGAAGTGCATTTTCTTGCTTGTTGCAAAGATTTTTGATGATAATTGAGGTGGAAAATTGATGAGGTCAGATACTAGGAGAAATTTCTTCTTAGCAAAAGTGATAATGCATTGGAAAAGGTTGCCCATGGAAGTGGCAGAGACACTGTCCCTGGAGGTGTTCAGGGACTGTGCAGATGTGGCACTAAAAAGATGTGATCAGTGGGCATGGTGGGGATGGGTTGGGATTGGATTTGGGACCCTTAGAGTCCCAAAAACCTAAATGATTCTAGGGTAATTTAACCAGGTAGCTCTCAAATGTAGCCTTGTTTCAAAGAGTCCTGTTTGGCATTTTTGTTGTGGGTTCTTTTTGGTTTTGCTTTTTACACTGAGGAAAAAAATTCTTTAAAGCCTTTTTGCATTCAAGTGATTTGATACCCACAAATTTGGTGAGCAGATAGTCCCTGTCCAGCAGGACTAACATAGGTTTATAGGATGACCAGTGACATGATGGGTGGGTAGGGGTGGATAGGGGTTAACTGTTCGCTCTGTTTTCCAAAACAAAAAGCACAAGTTCTCAAATGAAGCAAGACGTATCTGAAACACACAAAAGGACACAGCTTCTCACGCTATCTGTCACTAAATTTTCCTTCAAGATTGCGGATGCCAACATCTTTTCACAGCTTCAGGAAGTAGCAGGCATGCTCATGGTAGACATGAGAACCACTGAGAAGTTTCATTGCAAAGAGCCCACCTAAAAATTTTTGTAGCTGGGAGATCTTCTGAGGAAGCATCCCTACCTGCAGCTCAACTGCTGGTACCTCCCACAACACATCTGTGAAAAATGATATGTGGTTTGCAAAGAAAACTGTATGACTTGTACCAGTGTCTCAGATAGAAATCTTCAGCATTTTATATCCCAAGAGATGTTGAGCCTTCTGCAGCACTGGGTGTAATGGTCTTCTCTTTGTTGGCAGGGGGATTATGTGTGGATGGACCTCAAAACCGGTCGGGAATTCGATGTCCCCATTGGAGCGGTGGTTAAACTCTGTGACTCAGGACAGATCCAAGTTGTGGATGATGAAGGCAACGTAAGTATAAATGGTTGTGGTTGGCATTCAGCTCTGTGACTGTTGCAGGCACAGGCCCCAGGAAGCATTAAATACATGATATCCAATTGTATTTAAAAGCCATACTTGATTCAAATCTGATTAAAAGTGATGGCATTCTCTACATTAATATCAGTGGATATTGGAATCAGGCCACAGCTTCAGAAGCAGTTCCAGCTCTGAGCCAAGCTCCTGCCAAATAGAGACAGCACAACACTCCAATTCAAACATAGTCAATAGATCTAATTTTTTTCACTCCCAGTATTTCCAGAAATATGAGGAATAGGGCTTATAACAGGAGATTCATGATGACTTTGTCACAGACTTCTCATGTGTCCTTGGAAATAACTGTGGAAAGAAGATAACATTGTGTCTCTACTTTTGTGGCTGTACTGGGAGTGAAATAGTGAGAAGCTTCTTGAGAATGATGACACAGGCTGTTTTAAGGGAACATCTATAGTACAAGCAGAGAGTGACCTGAGGATGTTTCTTATCCTTTATCACTTTTGATAAACTTTGGTTCAGCTGGATCCTTGCATCCAGTTTGAAGTCCTTTATAATTGATCTAAATAAATTGGTCTAAATAAAATTCCATCAATAAATGTGTAATTTACCACCCTGTCCATCAATCTTGCTTTCTTAAATATTCTTTTCTACTCTTAACAGCATTTTGCAGCAAAGGGCTAACCAGAGATGTGGAAATGTAGTCGTTTGAAGGGAAGAACAAATTGCTATCTGTTGAACAACTCCCCTGACATGCTGGATGTCCATGCTGCCCCAGATTATGCTTCTGCCAAGATGGCTAATGTCTCATGTCTCTTGTCACTCTAATAAACCCAAATATGTTTTACTTCTGCCAAGAATCTCTCAAATTAGTCCCTGTTGTGCCACAGTGGTAGAAACAATGGTCTGTGTGCTATTGCTCTTCCACCTGGTCCTTCTGTCTAAGGTGAACTGTTTCTTCCCCTCATCCCAGTGGTTTCCCATTTGACTTATCTTTCTCTGCCTTCATTCTCTTCCCAGGAGCACTGGATTTCCCCCCAGAATGCCAGCCACATTAAACCCATGCACCCCACCTCTATCCACGGAGTGGAGGACATGATCCGGCTGGGAGACCTGAACGAGGCAGGAATCCTTAGGAACCTGCTGATCCGCTACCGGGAGCATCTCATCTATGTGAGTGTTTCCCCCATCTCCATCTACTACTCTTCACTGTACTACTAGCTCTCCTTAGCTCTTGGAAAGCCACAAGCATTTTTCCTTGGTTGTAATAAGCATCTGGGCTTCTAGGACCCAAATTGTTGGGTGTATCTGCACTGGTATGTTGTCGTTCTGTAGAGAAATAGTTGCAAAGTTTATGGTTGTCCCAGGAGAAGTTGGAGACTCTATTACTTGTGATGAGCAAAGTCCCTGTCACCTCCTTACACAGCCCCTGTTGAAGTTTTTGGAACACATTTCAAGTTTAAGCACATACAGTAAGCAGTTTAACCCAGGCCACGTGCAGGCTGTAGTAACCATAAAGAAAAAAAGGCTTTGGCAACTATAAGCTGTACGCGGCCTTTCTGCATTCTTCCTCTGAACTGTTAAGTCATCCAACCCAAGTGGGTGAAAAGAGCATTTGCTGGAGGTGCAAGGGCTGGAGAAAGGATGAGAAGATGCACATGGGTATAGCTATGTACAATGAAGTGAGCAGCCCAGAGAAGAGCTCTAAAGTACTTGTCCCATCTGTGCTTATAACCTCTGGGATCCTGACAGCTGAACTTTTAGGACAGTAGTATCCCTCCTTAAGTTAGCTTGGTCATGTAACATTTGGTGGGCTCACTGCAGCTTTTCCAACCCAAACAGACATCCAGAAATAAAGGGTTTTATGGGGAGCCAGCAGGAACTGAGCCACTCTTCTGTGACAGCACCTCAAAAATAGGACAAGAGTCAGCATTCAAGTCTCTGAGCTGTTTTTTCAGCATGCTATGTGCTGAATAGTCTGGTGTACAGTCTAGTCCTTGAAGTGAGGAAAGTGTGTGCTTGCCACTATAAATTATCTTAAACAACCTTTGTAAATACAATATTATTGCTGGGTATCTCTCCTGTGCTACAGCTTTCTGCTGCTCAGGTGAGTACCTGCTATGCCTCTGAAGGACTTTTCAAGGCAACCTGGAGATCTGCTTTTTAAAAGGCTCTAGAGATTACTAGCTTTTCATGCCAGAGGGAATTGCAATACCTTCTGATCTGCTAGACAGTAAAAACTGACAGACCATATCCATGATTTTATATTCTCTTCTTGTTCTGCTTGTTGTCCAGTGCCTTTTGAAAGGATAGTTTTGGATAGTATCTGGCAGATGAGGTGAACTGCTTTTGAGCTGGCTAGGGCTCAGATAACTTTGAAAACATTATATTAAAAGGAAAGTTGGGGTTGGACGTCTGCAGTCCAAGTTCCATCTCAGTATGTGTCCATCTTCTAAGTTTGATGTCATTCTCTTGTGTACAACTGAGTAACAGGCAACCTGAATGACACCCAGGATGTACAGGTAGCCAATAGTTTGAGGTGAAAGGCTCATTCAGAAAACATGAGTTTATCTGTTGAGCATTACCCCTTTTCTTTTGTTTGCAGACACCTGTAGTTGTAACTTGGGAAAGCCCATTTCTCTGTGTGTGTGAAATTTGGGATCATGCTGGATATTTTTTCAGTGGTGTCTGTGTGTCTCTCCTGAGGGTCCCTAAGGCATCAGGCAAATGTCTGTTGCCTTGCTAAGTGAAGAGAAGTCCTTGGATAAAATTTCATGTGTGCAATATCAGATTGCCCACAGATAAAAGCTTCTCCTTCATGAAAGCTCTGCCTCTGAGCTTCCTCACTAAGCCTTTCACAGGCATCCAGGGAGATTATGAACATGAGTGAATGATGTTTGGCGGAGTCTTGCTAACAAGTGCTAATGCAGCTGCTAACCCAGAGATGAGTCTGGGTGGTGATTTGGCTTGAGTAATTCACTAGCAATATGGTTTCTCCATGAGATCTTTGAGTCTGATTGTGACAGAGCCAGGTGTATTGCAGGTCTGCTGTGTAAGGGATCATCACTCGGCCTGATCTAATTGTGAGTAACTGATCACTCCACTTGCCTTCACAGTGACAGGTGAGCACTGCCTGGAGCATGTTCATCTGATTTTAGGCTGGATCCTAAGTCCTTGAGTTTCACACCTCTTTGATTTTCTGGGACTGAGGAACATTTAGTTGTTATCTTAGCAGTCTGTCACACAGGTACATCCTTGGAGAGGAGCACCTCCAAAGAGCTCATTTTCTCACCAAATAATTTTCCAGGTGTTTTTTTTTTTTTTACTAGGATTTTTTTAACAACGTATTCATAGAATCATAGAAAGATCTTCATAGAATCACAACATTATTCTATGATAAAATGGATAGGTTGTATTCATAGAATATAATGGAATCTACATAGAACAACAGAACCCATTCCTCGGGCTAGTCCTGCTCCACACAGTAAACCAGCTCTATTTGCATCAGAGAGTTTCCAAGTTACCATGCTTTGATTGCTCCACATCACTAATGGCTTTGAAGTGGCAGCACGTGATCTGAGCACCACAGAGCAGTTAGTGTAATGTCAGCATCAGAATGACATCGAGAATCATGGAATCATTTGAGTTGGAAGGGGCCCTTGAAGGTCACCTAGTCTAACTCCCCTGCAATGAACAAGGAATGACATAGAGCACGTAGCTTGATAGATGTATGCAAACCAAACCTGTCTATATGAGTGCTATTACAGGGTCAGGAACTCAACTTTAGATTCTCATCTTTTATGAGAGGAGACTATAGCAGGAGTGCATTTGTAATGAGCATGGTAAATGTTGATGGCAATTTTGCAAAGTCAAAATATGTAGGCATACCCAAGTTCTCTGTAGTGCTGGGTTATTTTGGTGGTGGTTTGGTTGGTCGGTTTGTTGGTTGTTGGGTTTTTTTCTGAGGTATCATTGGTGCTGTCTCAAAGTTTGGTGACTTTGCTTTCAGAATTTGAAAGAATTTCTGAGCCCCCTGAGTGAAGGGTAACTTTTCCAATCAGTCTTCAATCCCTTTTGTGTCATCATCTCCTTAGCTTTGTGTAAGGTATAATTCTGCTCTAATAAATTCCAATTTTCCTTTCTTTCCTCCCTCATATTTTACTCATAAGACAAACTGCGGCGGGAGGGTAAGTAACAACTCTTGGAGCTGACATTTCTAATCACTCTTGTGCCATCCATTGGATCACTCGTTTCTGTTCTGCTTCGTTTTCATTTAATTTGCACTACCATTGCTGCTGCTTCACAAATGCATTGAGAGCACCATCCCATTTGCTGCAGAGCTTGGCCCTCATGGTGAAGTTGTGACCTTCCCAGAGCTGGAAAGTCCCCAGTCTGTTAATGCAGCATCGCATGATTAAAGCTTTAAGTGCTTCTCAGTAATTAATTCAACTTGCAGGAAAAAAAAAAAACCCTTCTGCAACCAAATGAAAAGGACTTCAAGGTTTGGTTTGTACACACTGGTGGAATCCATGCTGAATAGCATGGTTATTTGGCAGGGAGTTTGGACTTTGAGTAAGGTTAATTCTCTTTAGCTAGAGATGAAAGCCATGTCTGCTGTTGCTTTCTTGTTGCCAAAATGCAGTAAAGTTTGGTAGAGCTTTAACCCTGTAAAAATCCAGATGAAATCAGCCACGGTGCTCTGAGTAGTGAGGGAAGCAGGCTCAGAAAGGATTTTGTTTGGGGCTACTTAAAATGTAGGTCATGCAAGCAGTAATGAATTTGAGTTGTGGTTTCTGATGTAAGTGGTCAGCTGCAGCTGACCCTCTACCTATCAGCAACACTTGATTTTCCCAACATGGAATGGCTTTGCTCTCACCAGCAATAGAAGCCAAAGAGATAATATTTCCTTGGAGGTAGGTGCCCTTTGTCCCATCATCAACAAAGCAGACAAAGCTCCTCGTGAGAAATGGGCAAACTGTGAACATTTATCAACTAGGAATGACCTAGGAAAGCAAGCAATAGAACAGGAGTTAGTGCTGACAAAGTCTTTTGTAGATCACAAGGGAAGGGTCAACAAGAGTATCCAGGAATCGCATTCCTTAAACTAATGGTTAACTCCCTTCATGAGCTTACTGGCTGTGTTTGGGGCAGGTCAGATTAATATGGCTGAAACACAGGGATTTCAGAAATCTTTGCAAAGTGTCAGTCTGTTTGAGAAGATGCCCAAGTTAACCTGGTAACAAATTATGAAGAGGAAGACAGTGTTCCAGATCTCTCACCCAGTACTGAAAGGAAACTCAGGGGTCAGGGTCAATGTTGGTGATATAAAGCCACCCAGAAATTGAGGCCAGTCCTTCTCTGAATGTTAACTTTAACTTCTCTGTCACTGTGGAAGGCTGCTCAGGGTCTTCGATGCTTCCCTACTTTAGTAGCTTTTTCTAACACGCAGTCTGAGTTATTTCACAGCCAATTTCCACACTTTGTATTTGTGACGACTTTCTCCTTGAGCTTCAAGAACTTTTCTCTATTACTGACATTTAATCTATTGTTACAGAGAAAACCACAACTTTCTTGCTTAGTTGCTTCAATAAATTCAAATCTCACCTAGGCTAAACAGAAAGCTGCTCTCTGGTGTTGCCCATGGGGCTACAAAGTTGACAGCCCCTAAAGGCTTTCAACATCCCTACTAGAGAACACAACTGCCACCTACTGGCTGCTTTTCAAGAAGCCAGAGCTGGTGGGAAATGTGTAGTTAGTGAAGAACAAATTATTGCCTATTTCCAATGGAAACAGGGATAACAGGTTTTGATGGGAGCAACTCAACCTGGGCCTGTGTTATCTTCAAAGTTCATTAGCATTTTTTCTTGGTACTATTTGGTTCTTTGTTCCAAAGGCTTATTTTTGGTTCTAGATTATGCAGCTGGAAAGATATGTTTTCATGTTGAAATGATGAGGGTTTTGTTGTTGCTGTTGTTTGTTTTGGTTTGGTTTATTTCTTTTTTTTCCTAGAAGAATATTTTCAGCACTTTTGTAGCAGATTTCATGAGAAATGAAGGCGGAGATTCAGCTTTCATAATATTATTTGTCAAAAGTTAGCCTAGAGAAGGCAACTTGGTCCATTTTTCATAGAACCATAGATTCATTTGAGTTGGAACAGACTTTTAAAGATCATATGATGCAACTTCCCTGCAATGAACAGGGACATCTACAGCTTGGTCAGGTTACTCAGAGCCTGGTAGTAATTATTATAGTCATTCAGAGATACGAACCCCTTGGTTACCCAAGAGGGATCTCTGTTGACTTGCTTGCTCTAGACAAGAACTTTTAGACAGTTGAAATCGGGGAAGGACGTTCTTGCTCTCAGACTTGAGCTGGGATATGGCCAAACTTCTTAACCTCAGAGTTGTATCTGAGTGAGAAGTCAAAGACCTTGAGTCCTTTGTTGAGAGGATTGAGAGAAATAGCTTCTGGAAGGGCAGAAATGAAAGCACATGACACCACAAAGAGTTTTGCTGCCAAGGGCCAAGGACAACTTTGTTTATCTGAGTGGAACAGAGAGCATGGGATAGACAAAAGGCATTTCCAAAATCACTTGGACGTGGCCCCGGTTTGTGGGAAATTATCTCCAAATCCTTAACATCTTTAGAACTCATGCATTGCACTAAGTATATATTTATGGCTCTAGGGTTGTTCTTTGCAAATATTACCTTGACCTAGCTCTAAATCTTAACTGAGGAACGCCTGAAATGAGAATTAAAGCTTGAATCCATCTAGTGCATGAGCAGGACTGAGTCTGAAATAAATCGTGTAGTTTGGAACTTCTGTTCCAGCTTTGCTCCAGCCTCCATCCTTTGACTTGTACATCATCTTCCATCCAGCTTTTGAAAAACACTAATTTTTCTTACCTCCACACTCCATCCAAACTTCCAGAGCCTCTCAGCTAGGTCTCACCATCCCATATCTTTCATGTTCTTCTCCTCCAGACATACACAGGTTCAATACTGGTGGCAGTAAACCCCTACCAGCTTCTACCCATCTATTCACCGGAGCAGATACGCCTGTACACAAACAAAAAGATTGGGGAGATGCCACCACACATCTTTGCAATCGCTGACAACTGCTACTTCAACATGCAGCGCAACAACAAGGATCAGTGTTGTATCATAAGGTGAGTTGGTAAATTTCCAAATGGAACATGCACTGGAAAAGGCAGCTGGTTGACAAGGAACAGATAATCAAACATAACTGGGAATTAGAAAGAGCCATTAGATACTATATCCACATAATATTAGTGTAGAGGTGGTCTCTGCTGTGCGATATAGTAAAAAATGTCATCTTGCAAGTAGCATCCTGTTTCTTGCCTTGGTTGCCTTCTCGTCTCCCCTCAGTGGGACACAGGCTGGATATTAGGAAAGATTTATTCACTCAAAGAGTTGTTGCGCACTGAACAGGCTGCCCAGGGGAGTGATGGAGTCACCATCCCTGGGGGGTTTCAAGAAACACATAGATGTGGTACTTAGTGACTTAGTTTAGTGGGCAGTATTGTTGGTAAGTGTATGGCTGGGCTAGATGAGCTTAAAGGTCTTTTCCAACCTTAATGATTCTGTGTCTATGGGACCTGTGGCTGTCTCCAAATGGGAGTATGTCAGATTTTGCTTTCTAGTGCATATGGGCAGTTCAAGTCTTGTGATGAATCTGGCCCTGAACCACTGGCTCAAGATGTGGTGATCATACCTGAAAACACACTGTCTGAAAGTGCTTCCTGACATTCTCGGTGATAACTGTACCATAGTATTTGCTGGAGAGGCCCAAACCCAAAAACAAAAGCTTGGCCACATGAATCAGAATGTAAATCTGTATCCTGGCTGGAAGTTGTCCCATCCTGTATCCTAACATTTGGATATAACCAGCCTTTGGGATGCTGGAAACTTGTCCTTAGTGATCTCATCCCACTTGCACTAACAGAACAGAACCAGAGGCATCAATCCCTTTGTAGACACTGAGAGGGAAGGTAGCAGGAATGCAGCAGGACTTCTACTGACCCCAGTTTATGTCATCTTTGCAGCGGTGAATCTGGAGCAGGGAAAACAGAAAGCACCAAACTGATTCTTCAGTTCCTGGCAGCTATCAGTGGTCAGCACTCCTGGATTGAGCAGCAGGTCCTGGAGGCAAATCCCATCTTGGAAGGTGAGGCTCCAAATGGTAATGGCATTTTTCTGATGGCTAAAAGAATCAGATTGAAGAAATACATAACATGGTCAAATGTATGTAACCATTTGTTGAATTCTAAGTATCAGAAAGTGAAAACAAAAAGCAAAAAATGTGGAAGCAACAATGCGTTTGTTGAACTGTGTGTTCAGATCCTTTCCACCTGCATTTATTTTTCTCAACAAAATTATCCTCTGATTTGGGTTATTTTCCAGCTGTAACTGTCCCAGTTCATTGCATGAGAGTTGGAGTACATGACCTTTATAGGTCCCTTCCAACTCATAAAATTCTATGATTCAACTTTCTAGGAGTATTTTTGGGGCGGCAGTTGTTGAAAACAGGACATTTCAGCTAACTTGAAATATTTTCCAACTTTCTGATTAATTTGAAAATAACAATAATAAAGTCTTCATTTCTATATACATCAGAACAGTTTCCCCAAATTTCAAAACAGAGACCTGAATTTTGACGAATTATCTGTGTAGTCTGGGATTTCAAAAACTGAACAGCAAAACTGATCATGCTGTGGTTGCCCCATTCCTGGAGATGCTCAAAACCTGGTTGTATGGGACCCTGGGCAGCCTGAACCAAGGGTGGCAACCAGCCCATGGCAGGGGGGTGAATCTTGTTGGTCTTTAAGGTCCCTTCCAACCCACGTTATTCTATGACTCCATGATTCTATGATTTTTATGAATAGCAAAGCTCACCATTTCCTTCCAATATCAGAGAACGGAGGCAGAACACAGAAAAAGAAATAAGGAATGAGATAATAAGACTCAACTTGCTGGCTATCCCAGGTGCATAAGCAAGCATCTGTTAGGGTAAAGAACAGCCCCACAGTTATAACTGGACGTCTGCACATTAAATAGTTGATCTGAACTTCCAGGCATAACACAGGATGGAACTTTTCAGCAGAAAGAGCAGCATTTTCTCCTTCTTTTCATTAAAGAATAATGAGATTTTAATCCACCTGCTATTCTCAGTGAGCAGTGTTTGCTTGGTAGGTAGCCCATAGGAATCAATAGAGAATATCCTGTCAGCTTTCCATGAATAATGGGAGCTGTGCAAACAAGCAGGTCACCAACTGAGCTTTCCTTCTCTGCTCTTTTCTGGAGAATCCTTCAGTCCAGTATGAAGATGCAACAAGATTGCTCAGGGATGTGTGGCATGGGATTTAAACATACATTTCACCAGGAAAGCAGACATTTTGTATTTTAAATAAATCTCCAGCACCGGGCAGCAATTCCAGAGCATGCCAGCACCAGGGCATGCTTCCTACACCCACACAAAGTGGGTGCACTGCACTTCATCATGCACAGACCTTTCCCTGCACGCAGACTGCTTTCAGAGCAGTCTCCCTTTGGAGGTTGGCTTGGTTCCTCTGTGTTTCCTGAAAGGATGAGCTCTTTTCATCTATCACCAAATCTATCACTGACATCCCTGTCATTTTCCACACTATCACCTTACATACTGCCATATCCTCAAGTTAGCATTGCCCTACCCTCCTGTATTTCAGCAGCTGCTGACCAGAGCCTGCTACCATCACACTTTTTCTTGGATAATGTCACCTTTTTTCCATTCCTTCCTCTTGATACTCCTCTCTTTGTACTGAAGAGAGTTATCCATGGAACATCCTGTCTCCCACATTGGAATTGAGCCAGACAAACTTCAAGGCAAGGCTTTGGGCTGCTTTCTAAACTCTTCTGTTTGTTTTTCCTAGATAGGCTGAGCCTCATGTTAAACCTCATGAGGTATAGCAAACCCAAGCACAAGATCTACACCTGGTTCGTGGCAACCCTCACTGTCAATACAAGCTGAGGGACAAAAAGATGGAACACAGCCCTGCCAAAAAGGACTTGGGGGTACTGGTGGATGGCAGATGAACATGAGGCAGAAATGTACTGGGAAGATTTAGACTGGATACGAGGAAAATACTTCTTACAATATGGGTGATGAGGCATTTAAGCATGTTGCCCAGAGATATAGTGGATGCCCCAACCCTTGAGACAGGCAAAGTCAGGCTGGATGGGGCTCTGTGCACCTTGACCAAGCTGTAGTTGTCTCTGTTCATTGAAGAAGAGTCAGACTAGATGATCTCTATGGGCCCTTTCCAACTCAAAAATTCTATAATTCTGATACCAGATCCGCAATCCTTCCCATGTCACGTCCTCTCTGAACCATTACAACTATTTCCCACAGCTTTTGGGAACGCTAAGACGATCCGTAATGACAACTCCAGCCGATTTGGGAAGTACATTGACATCCACTTTAACAAAAGGGGAGCCATTGAGGGGGCCAAGATTGAGCAATACCTGCTGGAGAAATCCCGGGTCTGCAGACAGGTAAGGTGACATATCTGCAAAGCATGAGAGTGAGCCCATTGACAATTGTTGTGACATTATCAGAAGAGCTGATGGTTCCTCTTCTTCTGTAGGCCCAGGACGAGAGGAATTATCATGTGTTCTACTGCATGCTGAGAGGAATGACAATGGAGCAGAAGAAGAAGCTGGGTCTTGGGAAAGCTACAGACTACAACTATCTTGCGATGGTGAGGGCACAAAACAGTGAAGGTTTGGAGGGATGATATGGTGAGAGCTTCTTAGCAAGAAAGAGACAAGTGGAAGGTCCTCCTCTAAGAAACTGTTTTGCTGGTTATAACCTTCTTGAGTCTTAGTTAGCAAATTATGAGATTTGTTGACAAATCCTTAACACTTTTGTATTAGGCACGTTATCGTTTGTATTAGGCATGTTATATCTACTTTTCCTGTTGAATGGTTCGGGTTTTTTTTTCCCCAGACCACTTGTTTGGAAGTAGCTAGATATGAATCAATGCTCTTGGAGAAACAATGGAAAGAGAAAGATGGAGAGAGACTTTATCAGAGACTGTAGTGATAGGACAAAGTGTAATGGGTGTAAATTAAAAGAGTGGAGATTTACGTTAGATATAGGGAAGAAATTCTTCATTCATAAGGTAGTGAAGTCCTAACATAGGTTGCCCAGAGGAGCTGTGGGTACTCCAACCTTGGGAATGCCTAAGGTTGAATGGGGATTTGGTCACCTGGTCTATGGGATGTGACACTGCCCATGGCATGGGTTGGGACTGGATGGGCTTTAGGGTGGTGCCCAAATCAAACTGTTCTATGATTCTATGACACAATGTGGATAGGGACAGCAAGGCAGTGCAGTTCACAGGGCTGAGCACCAAATCATAGCCTACACCAAATGGGCATACAGGTTCATCTTGCTTATTTATTCCACAGGCAAAACTTCTGACGAAGGGCTAACTAGAACTGATGGGTTTTTTTTGCTTTTTCAGCAAAGCCCTGTGTTAGCTTAAACTTGCACCAATCTGTGCTAAACTCATTCAGCTTTACCCCATGCAACATCCTTGCCTCCCCAGGGTAACTGCACAACCTGTGATGGCAGAGATGACAGCAAGGAGTATGCCAACATCCGCTCTGCCATGAAGGTCCTTATGTTCACTGACACAGAGAACTGGGAGATCTCCAAGCTGTTGGCTGCCATCCTGCACATGGGGAACCTGCAGTATGAAGGTAAAAGGACAAAATGCAAGGATGAGACAAGAAAGAAGGAATAAATACATCTGCCCACTCTGCAGAGCTGCCAGACTTTGGTGCACACAGTTGAGATGAGCAGTCCTGTTCAGCCATCTGTAATAAAACCCCAGTATTTCTAATCTCCACCTTGCTGTGTCTGTTCCAGCAGCCTGGGGATGGCAGCCCTTTATTTAAGGCTATGACATTCACCTCTCCTCAATTAGAGAATATGGATATGACCATAGATCATTCATCAAATCCGGGTTTTGCAAAAAGAGATCAACAGTGTGGTCAAGAAATGAGTAGGTGATTGGATATGTCTTTGTAAAGTATCAAACCATCCTGATGTCAGAAAATGCATGCTAATATGAAAAACAGAAGCCTGAAACACTTACACTCTAGAAACTCTGATGGTTAGATTTTATCTGGCCACCAAGATGAAGCAATGAGGAGAGAACATTTCCCTCTCTCCTTTTCTTCTGCAGAGCTGCATCCCTTGCTGACTGCTTTCCCTGTGTCTTTCTTCCCCTAGCTCGGACCTATGACAACCTGGATGCATGTGAGGTTGTGCAGTCAGCATCACTGATCACTGCGGCATCGTTGCTGGAGGTCAGTGTCTCAACAGTGGTGAGTGGTGTTGTACTCTTTCTGGCTTGTTCCTGCATTCCCAGTGTTGTGGGAAGGCTTGGAAAGCCTCATCCGAGCCAGGATGTCTTTGCCCTTCCAGCTCTAGGAGGTTGAAGAGGACTGTGTAAGTCATACTTAGCACTGGCAGTATGGAGTATGTCTCCACCTGAGCCTCCGTTCACAAGTGGAGAGGAACAGATATTTCGGTGGCACACAGTCCTAAAAAAGACACCCCAAACAGTCCTTAAAACAGCCTGTTTTTCTCATTGATGTAAGATCATTATGGTAGTCAAGACAGAGGCATTCACCAGTCTGTGTGTATCTGGTGAGGTGAGACGACCCTCACCCAAACACTCAGAGAGGGGCTGGAGAGCTCCTTACTTCTTCCCCAGCACAAAACAAGGCTCTCTCAGGGACACCACTCATTACTATGGCCCCAGAGTGTTACCCACAGCCACTTTCAGGCTGTTTTCATTGATTTTATGAACTGGATGTTTCTCTTGCATGATCTCAAGAGTACAAAAAGGTGACAAGACGCTAAGGTACGTTGGTGCTGAAGGGTTTTGCAAGCCCTCCTTTTTTTATCTCCACTTCCCACAACTATGTCACAAAGAACACTTCTCATAGGAAAACACTACACAAGCATTTATTTATTAGTCTTTCTACAAGTGCCTCTGACATCATTTGAGATCTGCAAAATGATGCTTACCTCCAGTTATGAGGCTCTGCACGGTTCCTTTCCAGCCATTTATGCCCAAGCCATGGTAAGGAACTCTTGAAGTATAAAGTCAGCAACTGTGTTTGGTGGTGCTTTTGGCAGGTTGACCCTCAGGATGTGATGAACTGCCTCACCAGCAGAACTATTATCACCAGAGGTGAGACTGTCTCCACACCTCTCAGCATGGAACAAGCACTGGATGTGAGAGATGCTTTTGTAAAGGTAAATCTTTGAGTATTCCTTCCTGTTCCTGGGGATACAATGAAGGAATCTGTCACTTTTGAGACCAGAACATCCACTGCATAGGAAAAGTGAACTTCAGGAGTAGATCCTCAGCTACTTAGAGCAGCTCTTGCAACACACGGAACACCCACACCTGAATGTCAAGTTTTTGGCCGTGTTTATATCAGGGAAGCTGTGCTGGTAAATAAAACATGTTGACAGGGACAGAGCTGTTCAGCTGCCACCAGAGCACTTACAGAGAGCATCACCTGAGGTGTAAAAATAGTTTACTACAAATTCTGCTCTGATCTTTGTTGACCTCATCCAGGCAAGATATCCTGGGCTTGCCTGATAATGTAGCGTGGCTCTGCTGACCCACAGAAAATGAAACCAGGGGAAAGATGAGCTGAGTTTAGAGTAAGCACATAGGAAAGTATCCAAATTTGGGATTTTGCTTTAGGTTTTCTTTGATCTAGTCTTTCACATCCATTGTCTTTAATCCACACAGTGACTCTTGCAGCTTTAAAACAAGTCAAGAGTAGTCTTTCTTGGGAACTGTACAGTTACTAATTGTGCTTTAGGGATGTCTGTACCATCAAGGGGGGAGTGATGCCATGAGCTATCAGTGTGAACTTCTCTCAGTGAGCTCCATATTTGGGGTATTGCAGGGAATTTATGGACGGCTCTTTGTGTGGATCGTGGAGAAGATCAATGCTGCAATTTACAGACCTCCTTCCCAGGAACTCAAAAGTGTTAGAAGATCCATTGGCCTCCTTGACATCTTTGGCTTTGAGAACTTCACTGTGAACAGGTATGGAGCCTTCAGGAGAACTAGGCCTTAACCCCCTTCACCAGCCCAAACTCAACGTCTTGCAGTTCTTTCATCTCTCCTGGGATGAATAGGACTTTATTGATCGAGGCCTATTTCTTCATGAGACGTTATCAGAATTAATCATTTCTATGTTGCAGAAAATAAGATACTTCCACAGTAGATAACCTCCAACTAATTTGTTGAGGCTACATTCGTACAACAGTGGTGACATTGTTCTGGGGCAGAAAAACTGGTCTGTTGGATCTCTGAAGTAATTGTTAGTCAATAGCAAGCTTACTGAACATTTGACAAGACCTGAGGATAGTGCTTCAAGCATAGGAGAGTGATAGAGAAATAAAGACTACGGTGGATCTAAGCTGATCTTTCCTTCACTTTCTGTCCAGTTTTGAGCAGCTGTGCATCAACTTTGCAAATGAGAACTTGCAGCAGTTCTTTGTGCGACACGTTTTCAAGCTGGAGCAGGAGGAGTACAACCTGGAGAACATCAACTGGCAGCACATCGAGTTCACTGATAACCAGGATGCCTTGGACATGATTGCCATCAAACCCATGAACATCATCTCTCTCATTGATGAGGAGAGCAAGTTTCCCAAGGTGTGTTTTGGTCTCAGCCTTCCTTCCAGTGATTCTTCTGGTTTCATCCCCTTTATATTTGCATGCCGGCACCCCATGAGTTGTCTGATCAGTTCTAAATCAGGCACCAGGGAAAACATAACATGCATTCACCAGCCAGTTATCTATTCATAGCTTTTTTTATTACTCCAGGTGTATCACAATCATGCTTAAAGAAAATTAACATTTCTGATGGAATAACACGCTTGTAAAGGCTCTAGAATGGCTTTTGACTGAAAGTCAAAAGAAAAAATATATCGTTAAATATACCCACTCTTGATTACTTTGAATAGAGCACAGTACTCCATATATATATATATTTTATGTGTGTGTTCTGCATTTGAGATAACCCTTCCAGCCCATCCCTTGTCAAAACAAATACACACATTCCCCTGAGGAAAAAAAGAAATGCACTATTGATTGGAAAATTATTGTCATGGGACAAACCTCGGTTAAATGGATGATCTTTTCCCTTTTCACAGGGTACAGATGCCACGATGTTACATAAGCTGAACTCCCAGCACAAGCTGAACACCAACTACATTCCTCCAAAGAATAACTATGAAACCCAGTTTGGGATTAATCATTTTGCTGGAATTGTTTACTACGAAACAAAAGGTATGGGATGGTCCCTGAGGCACTGCGGGTGTTAGGGAATGCTCAGGGGAAGGTGAGACACTGTTGTAAGGAAGCAGAGTTAGATGGCAGTCCATACTAATGTCAGTGTTCTCCTTTTCTGGCTGCAATGACTTGGCCTTTCAGCAGTGCCCATGAGCTGCAGAGCTTTGAGCTCTTTCAGTTCTATATATCCTCAGGGGAGAATTGCAGTGCTTTTGCATCACTACTGTTTTTGACCTGGTCTCAAGATGTGCCTCTGTCTTTTTCCTCTCTGCCCACTCCACCATTTTTGCTTAGTCTTTCCTAATGAAATTCACTCAGGTCCATTCCAAGCCATGGCTCTTTAAGGACATTTAATTGTCCTGGTTTCTGGGATAATGTTGTGCACCTGTATTGAACTGTTCACAGATATGCTCTGCAACTCTGTTTCATTACACAGCACAGCATTTCCTTAACCCTTAAGCAATTCTGTACAAATAAAGGACACATTTTCATTACAGTTTCTTGCTTCTGTGCACCTCTCATTGCCCCCAAAGAAAAGACAGTAGCCCAGCAACCCAGAAGCTGAATACGGAGCACATACTGGCCATGTCACTCTATGTCATCATCCTATCTGTTGTCACATTATCCTCCAGGTTTCTTGGAGAAAAACAGGGACACATTGCATGGAGACATCATTCAGCTCGTGCATTCATCAAAAAACAAGTTCATCAAACAGATTTTCCAAGCAGACGTGGCGATGGTAAGGCATACAGAAGGTGGGAGAAGATTTTTATTTACAGGGAGAATTTTCTTTGAAAGGGTGGAGAATTTACAAAATGTCTTACTGTTCAGGTGATCTCTGGGGAGCTCCAAACCTTATAGTATGAGCCAAAAATCAGTGTGAATGCAGTATAGCCACATTCACACTCCCAGAACACACAGTTTAGTTCTTAATAGACTGTTTTGTGCTGTCATTGCTCTTCTACTAATTGTACTGGGAGAGGAACAATGAGTTTTTTACTGTAGAAATCTTACTGCTGAGTAGTCCAGATCTTCATATAATAGAGTGAGAGATGGAAACCAAATAACTGCTCTGAATGAGTTGAAGATCTAGTATCAAAAAGGATTCTGGGTCAAGACTTTCCAAAGTAACCAAGTTCTTCAAGTGTTGATGTCCTTTTCCAAATGTCAGCCAATGCCACTGATGGTGCAAGGGACTTAGGGACTTTCAGGAGTGCCAAGCAGATTGAAGTGCTGAATACTGTGGACTGATAAGAAAAATTAATGTTTAAATTCCCAATAAATTTCTTAAAATAGGCTACAGGTGCTTTTGCAAGGATTATTCAAAATGCTTAACCACTCAGCTTTCCTCCTTCTGAAATGAATACTCAGTATTACTTTGACTTTATTAGGAATGAAATAAGGTTTATCAGCCTCACTCAAGCTACCAATTGGCATGACACTCTCCAGATGTGGATGCTCCTGCTGAATGAGACACTAAATCCCTTAGCATCAGTGATGCTACCCCCCCTTGTTTTTTATTGCTTATTCCTCAACCCTTTTTGTTTTCACTGCAAGCTTTGCAGCTTACCTTGAAAATTATTTCTTGCTTGTTTGGACAGGACAGACATTTGCTATGGGGAACTGATAAGAGGGAGCTCTCAGGTTTATGTGATTGTGTGGAATTAGTCATGGGGACACCTACCAAGCTGCTGCCTTTAAAAGATGCTCTCAATATGGTACCACAAATCTGAGATGCCTAATAGGGTTTTTGTCTGAGATCTGAGACATTTAAAACATCAGAGCAGGTTATCATTAAACACTGTCAGAATCTGTCCTGAATGATAGTCCCCCTGCCATAATGTTTAATTATTTCTGCTTTTCTTCTCTGAATGAAGGATTTGTAGCCTAGTACAGAAGAGGGAGAGGAGAAGATGTTCTGTCATAGATTCCCTAATCATGCACCACATTAGCATGAACTGAGAGAGCATGAATCCCCTAAACACCATGCAAACAAGAACTATTTAGATAAGTAGGATGAAGTAGGAGATGAAATGACTTTGTCATTGTCTGTCACAAAAATTCTATAGTCTTTGCAGACCCTTTCTTCAAAAGTCTCTCCTAAAAGAAAGAGTAGATAAGCACAAATTATAGGAATGCATGCAGCAAAGAGTTGGGAAAAGACTCTGCTTGGAGGTCTGCAAACCTTCCTCGAGTATCAGGAAGACAATCTTCCAGAGACAATCAGGCCAGGTCAACCAAATATAAGAATATTTCTGCCTAAGATAAGACCAGTGGCCACTCTTGTAAGAGCTGAATGAAATCAATAGGCATTGGTCCTCAGGAACTTCTCAATGAGTTCATAGGATTTGGTGAAAAGCAAATCCGTGTATGGCTTGTGGCATTCCAGCTTTCAAATGTGCTCTTTACGTGGCAGAAATTTGAAGGAGCCATTGGTCAAGAAAGTTTCAAAACCAACCAAAATAGTATGTATGAATCTGTAGTTACTGATCCCTGAATAACCTGATTTTTGTGCATACCAGTTCCTGTGTATAGGAAACCAGGTACTGCTGGACTACACAGGGCTGAGTTTTGTTCATGCATGCCCATTGTGCATGTATTGACTGAACTGATGCATTGCTTTGAGCACTGTAAAGTGAAATGACAAATTCAGTAGGAATTGTACAAGGTTCCTCTGGGGAATCAACGTGATTTATAGCCACCATGGTCTGGCAGTCCTACATGCTCCAGTTGCAGATAGACAGAGCAGGAGAGGTGGAAATCAAAGATGGGATATTGATGAACAGAAAAAGGAAGAGCAGATGTGGGTGTTTTTCCCTTGGTGAAAAGTTCATTTCTATAGAACCTATGTGACTACAGACCGGGGGATAAGAGAGCAATACCTTTAGAATTCTTGTGAAATTTTATTTATTGATGGCATCTTCCAAACTGGTCCAAGGAGAGCACAGATTTGCGAGGAAGAAGGCTGGGGAAGGCTGAAACTGGAAACAAGTGAGTTGTTTCCAAGAGCCAAGAACTACACATCAGTGGTTCCCTCAGCTTCAGGGGTGTGAATGTTGAGAGAAAAAGAGAAAACCCAGGAGGAGGATCAAAAATCAAAGAATTAGTACAGTTTGTTGATGGGATGTTTTAACACCTCCAAGACTAACAATGTCGGGCTCCCAGTCTGATTATTTCTTCTTTTCACTGTTTGCTCTTCTCTGTCTCTGTTCTTTTTGTTGTTTTGTTTGTTTGTTTGTTTGTTTGTTTGTTTGTTTGTTTGTTTTACCTGTGCTTCATGTAGTTTCTCTGTGGCTATGCATCCAGCACTTTTGGCCAGTCGCCCACACCCACACCAAAGGTAAACTGAATATACATGAGTTTCTCTGCTGTATGTTCACCTCTCCTTGGCAAAGATTGTGCTTTCTCTTGTTGGTCTATTGCTCTCCCTGTGTTCTATATAGAGGATCCATTTCAAGTGTTGATGTGACAAAGAGCATTTTTAGGGCTTGCTGACTACATACAGAAGTATGAGTCATTCATTTGTAGAATTTTCAACCAGAAGAGATCTATCACGATGGGAGTTTGGTTTGGATAAAATCAGAACCAGCCTGTGACAAAGCTTTGAATTTTGATTTTCGTTTGCTTGTTTTGTTGCTGGTTTTGTTTATTTGTTTGTTTGTTTGTTTCCTGATATTTGAATCATATATAACTTACAGACTGACCACCTGTGAGATTTGGTTTTGTTTTATCATTTTACCAACACTGGCTTCAGTGGGACATTACTCCTCAATGCTACAGCAAATCCGGCTCTGTTTTGCACATTTGCAGGCAGCAAGATGATGGATGGTTCATGTACAAGCAGAGATTCTTGGATTGCATTATGGGGTTGCTTGGAAATGCTGTCATTCTCAGGGACAATTCATGCCTTGTGAGAGCTCAAATCCAACTCTTCAAAGGCACAGTTAATATTGAATTTTTCCATGCTCATCCAAACAGGCTCTTGGCACCTGTTTTGGGTCTTTTCTGTTGTACCTCACCTCCTGACTGGTTCTGATGGCTTCCCAAACCTTTTGTGCTACATGTTTGGCCATAATGTAGAGTTCTGTGTGCTAATGGTTTTGTGACATCAGCTTTATGACCCTGCCTACGTTTCCATGATAGCCCCGTAATAGACAAGGGATTATGTTAGAGATGGACCTGGCTTTCAAAATTCAGATCCTTGCATGGGCTGGATTTCAATACTTCTTACTTCTACATTGTTTCAGAATGCTTGTATTTGGAATTCCAATGAGGATGACCTGACCCAAAATGAACCAAAGCCATTCATTCCAGAGCTGAACTCCTTCTCCTCCATATCATGATCGAAAAGTGTTTGGGTAGTAGCATCTCATGGAGCCCTACTCTAGGATTGTAGCAATGACACACGCCAAAAGGAGAAAGCCTTCCTGAATTAAGATATGGTGAAGTAAAGCAAAAATTGTACAAAATGGCAGAAATGTCCAATGTTCTGTCAGTCAATTTTTCTCTGAAGACAACAATAGATACAGGGAAATGGGAGAAATAACACTGATGATTTCTTAGGGTCTTGCTGTTGACATTACAGTTCTCATAACATAGCCTAATGTTTTATAAGTTTTCTAATAAAGAACTGATCATACTTGATAGGGACTGAGGTAAGCGAAGAACAACAGTTAGAACAGTAACTTGTCAAAATGGAGCCTTAGTTCAAAATTGCTCAGCACTGTTATCTTTCCCATGTCATCACTGCCTCTCAAGGCGCTTTCCAGATTGCACGCCCTTCAGGACAGACACTGTCTCTTCACTATATGCCACCTCAAAACCTGCAATGAGGTGACCTCAACTTTCATTGGTGACCTAAAGGCCACCCCATAGACACTTCCCACAGCAAACAGTGAGCATCAGTATCCACAGACTTGACCAAGAGAAGGCCTAAATCACATGCTGTTTTGGCATGGCTCAAGGCTGCAATCATAGTATTGTTAAGGTTGGAAAAGACCTTTAAGATGACCAAGTTCAACTCGTCCCCACCATATCCACTAGGCACATTCTTCAGTACCACATATCCACAGATATTTAATGCCTCCAGGGATGGTAACTTTACCACCTCCCTGGGCAGCCTGTTCCAAAGCCTCACCACTCTTTCTTTCTGAGAAGAATTTCTTCCTAATCTCCAACACCTGTGAATTCTGCTTATCCTTCCCTATTACACAGATCTCAGCCTCCTTGTGCTAGACTATCTGTGGACACTGATGAAGAGACAGTGTATGTCCCAAAGATGATACAATATAGGAGTTTGAAAGCTAGGATGTATCTGACCAGGAGAAAAGTAGAATGTTTTCAGCTCCTTATCCTTCAGTTTGTTGGGATTGTGTCTATTTTGAGCTAAAAAAGTTTTTCCTTCACAATAAAGCTTACATTTTCAGTGCCTCATATTGTTAGAAAGCTGCTCCACTCTTTTTTTTTTTTTTTGGCCATTGCATTGAAAGAACAAAAGAGATGTGATTGTCCCCACACTGGCACTGAGGTGAGGCGAGAGGAACAATTACTCCAGTGTTGTCATCCTGTCCATGCAGGAGGACACTGATGAAAAACTCTTGCCTGAAGTTTCATTGTGTATCTGAGAGCCCAGTTAGTGCCTATAGAGTTGGTGTCCACAGTGGAAGGGTCTGTATGAAATGTCAGGGATGCAAGGGAGATTCATCCATTCATGTCCCAGGCCCATGTGAATAGATGATGCCTTCTGGACAGGAGGAGCCCGGAGCTCTCTAATGATTTGGATAAGAATTCAAATTTTGTCCAAATTTTGGCCAGGAAGAGAGTTCTGGCCAATGTCTTCTTTTCTACCATCCCCAGCAAAAGGTTCCTGGGATGCAAATTACACCACTGCCTTATACCAGAGCTGGATGCATGCAAGGAAGAACTGTAAGGCATCAGTGAGGCAGGATCTGCTGTCTGGGTGCAAACTGCTCTTTCATTCCCATTTAGGAGACCCTTGCGCAAAGTCTTGCACTTTCCCTATCACCACAGCTGACAAATGACCTCTCCCAGCTAAGTCCAGATCAGCAAACCTGACAAAGAGGCAGCTGCTTACATCTCCCAGCTGCACTCCTGCATTTGTTGCTGCTTCTTGTGACTGTCATTTCACATTGCACAAAGGTGACGTCTTGCACAGAATTGGCAAAGTGCTAAGAAAGCAGCCACTGAAGTCATCCAACTTAAACAGCCTGTTCCACACCAAATCTGAGCTGGAATGTGAGCATCAGACTCTATGGTGCTCTGCAGATAGCAGCTGCATCCATTAATTACCTCAGGTTTGTTGACAATTTGTCCTTCAGGGCAGAATTTCACTGGGAGAGATCACTGGTGGTCCCCAAAGTTCTCTTGGCCAAGACAAGCAGGTTTTTCTGGTGTGTGCATGAGCTGGGTTTTCTCTGCTCACGTTGTCTTGTTGGAATTCCATGACGACTTTGTGTTTGTGCTGATTGGGTTTGTCCTATTATTGTGTCCAACCTGAGCTCTGGAAATGCCTCATTCTGGGGGGCTGGGCATGTTGTCTGCTGTAGGATGAAGCACACATAATGATTTTAGCAAAAGAAGTCAAAATAAAACTCACCACCTTGCAAAACAGAGGAGCAAGGTCAGTGCAGATGGAGACTTTGTGGCTCCACACATAGCTTGGCCACCTGCAAAGAAGAGGATGTTTGGAGGAAATGTGCATGAAAATCCTGCTGGAATCCTCCCTTTGGGAATTCCCTGGCCATCAGGTCATCTCACAGGCCAAGTCACAGTGTGTCCTATTTTCAGTTCAGAGAGAGTTGCGGTGTGGTTGCCTGCCTCTTCCTCTTTCAACCCACCAGCAGCACCTGCTGCCCAACAAATGCACCCTGAACACCAGACTGTTCGACACACACAGCCCCACTGTGTCTGATGTTCAACATACTATGGTAGTAGCAAAAAGAGAGACAGTGGTTTCATTTAGTTTGGAGAAATGTTCTCCCTCAACAGAGAGAAAGGGCTATTAAGAGAAAACTTTCCATTCTTCCATAGAAACACTTGCCCAATGCTCTAGATAAGATTGTTAATTTCACCAACAGAGCTAAAACAAGCAAAATACTCAAAATAGTCCTAGAACAGTGATAGAAGGGTTGGCATGACTGCACTGTACCCATCCTTGGATTCATTCAAGGCCAGGTTGGATGGGGTTCTGGGCAGCCTGAACTTCTGTCTGGCAACCAGACCACAGCGGAGGATGAGTACTGGGTGTTGTTTAATATCTCTTCCAGTCTAAGCCAATCTACGGTTCAGTGATGTACGGGGGTATAGAAACCCAAGCATCCCCTGGGAAGCATCCCTGTGTAATTCATTGCCCCTGGTTGCAATAGAGAAATTGATGAAGACCTAGAAGGGGCTGTTTGTTCTCACAAGCTGAATTACTTTATAGCTTTGCACAAGACACTTGGGAATGTAAGTCAGACAGGGAGGCTTGAGTGGGAGAAATTAAATTCCAGCACTTTTCCTCCTTGGGCAGAGACACCTGGGGCCAACTGCAGGTTGTCCATTCAACAAAAAAGAGGAAAACTCAGGTGCCCCATGTCCAAGCCCTCTCCTTTTCTCACCCCTTCTACCCTCCACCTCAGCCCCAAAGCCTCCACTCCCACCTCCAGCCACAGCGGGAGGCTCATGGGACTGTGGCCAGAGGGGAAGGGCACTGCTATCCTTTCATTTCCTGAGCCTGCTTTGCTGTGGTTTTGCAGGGAGCAGAGACGAGGAAGCGCTCACCGACTCTCAGCAGCCAGTTCAAGCGGTCCCTGGAGCTGTTGATGAGGACTCTCAGTGTCTGTCAGCCCTTTTTTGTCCGCTGCATCAAGCCCAATGAGTACAAGAAGCCCATGGTAAGTCCTGTTTTGTCTCTCAGTTGCTTTCTTTCTACGGGATTATCCACAGGAGCTAATGGCTAATGCAACCCTTTCTGCAAAGCATACAGAGTTTGTTGGGGTGAATTTAGGCGCTGTCTTTTCGATACAGCAGCACCCTAAAACTTTCTGCAAAGTGGAGATGCCTCCCCCAGCTTCCTTCCCAAAGATGACCTAGAGGAATTCACCCTATAGCCCTTTCTCCTACAGGAAATGTGTTTTATTTCCATAGCGGGCCAGAGCCTCCCTTCTAGCCATAGTGCCCTGCATCGTGTCCTCTTGCAGGGTCTGATGTTTCCTAAAAGTGATCCCCTTTCTGTGCATCTTTTCTGCAAAATCTCCGAGGGATATTAGTGTTTTTCACCCTGCTAGATTCCTTCAAACTGTTTTCTGTTTTGTTTTGTTGGGTAGCATTTTTGAAGTAGTAGTGGATGTACAATTAAAAATCACAGAGGAGAAAAAAAAAAAAGGTAAATAGCGTAAAGGAAAAACAAAAGTTTTGGTCTTATTTTTGGGGGGTCCTATGTGGAACCAGGAGTTGGACTTGATGGTCCTTATGAGTCCCTTCCAACTCAGTATAGCCTGTGATCTTATGATTCTAAGAATAAGAATCAAAGAATCCTTAGAGTTGAAAAGAACCTCTGAGAGTGTTAAACCATGATAGAGAGGATTATTAGAATATTAGGAATTTCATCCATATGAACGATAGGCAACTCTCCCATCCTTCAGAGTGCTCTTAAACCAAAGAACATGAAGCCTTAAGACAAAAAATAAAAATAAAAAATAAAAAATAATAATAGATTAGAAAATACTCAGATCCTTCAAAAGAATAGGCAGCCTGTTAAAACTGCCATTTTTATTTTGTGTACTTACAAAGCAATGAATGCTCTGAGCATAAACTCTAATGAAGGGGTATGTCTGTAAATACCCTAATGATGTTGAAAGGCCTCAGGTTCAGCACCCTGCTGAACTGGATCCTGGTTCTATCTCCAATAACTTCTCACCACTCTTCATACTGATACCTCTTGGGGAGAAAGAGCTTTATTTAATAGCAATTTCAGCTATTTGTTTCTATGGCTAATCTAGAAGGAGGTGTATTTTTGTCTAAATTTAGTTAGAAAACTCAACTGAGTGCAAAAATAAACAAGCACAAAATGTCAAACTTCAGACATACAAGCAGTGTTTGCTTGTGTCATATGGTTCAGTGACCATAATACCCCATGGGCAAAGAGTATGGGGGCTCTCTGGGTAGTTTATTGTTCTTTGGGGGCACTTTGAAAGGCAATTAATGGCATACTAAAGGAATATTTTGTGTTAATATGAGCTGAAGCCAAACCAAAGCCTTGCTTCAGAACATGGGTGGTGTTGAGAATTAGCTGCACATTCTAAACTGGTGTTAACAAATTATTCCTGGTGTCCCAACTGTGAGCTGCATTTGTATTTGGGTATCTGGGATTCAGCCAGGCATTTTGCATCCTTTGTAGCAAATTGTATTTGACCAGCTCTGACAAGATCTATCTAGAATATTCAGTTCAACAAATTAACTACAATTCTTGTGACGGGCCATAAAAAAGAGGTATAAGCTTAATCTCACTGTTAAATTAATGAGTGGATGAATTACTGCCATGTCAAGTACTGCAGTGCCATGAGATGTGTGTTTCTGATAAATTTTTTGGTGTGGTTTTGTAATCCAAAGGAAAAATCTCCCAGAGAATGGAGCACAGAGCTGTGGAGGGTCACTGCAAAAAAGAACATTTTCTGGGAGTTCATTTTCTGTTCCAGGCTATGAAGGAAAGTGTACTGATAGTGAAAGGAAACAGTACAGCGGGAAGTGAAAGGTCATTGGAAAGTCCTGATTGTTTGTTACTTTCTGTTATTTCAGAACTTTTGTTTCCTTTCTAAAATGTACTTCTGAAAAAAAAAAAAAAAAAAGAAAAACAATTTTATTTTTAAAAGCCCAAAACTGCTTCATGGAGCGAGGAGAGAAGAGAGACAGAGAACACAATGGGGCTTACTGCCCTGACTTTCTGTGCAGTGCCAGCACCACACCATGTCAGTCTTTATTTGATGCTTAATGACCATAAGTGTTCATTACAAGGGTGACTGTAAGGTGTGCTTCCACTTTCCCAAGGTGTTGTTCACTGTTACGTTGTGTTCTCCAGATCTTCTCTCCATCCTTTTCGTAGAATATAGGACATGTGCTGCTTTGCAAAGAAGAGTTAAAGAAGAAGTCCACAATAGCCGCCTCCTATAGCCTTGGGTCCGCTATGTGGAGGGCTTAAGTTGGTGCATGCTCTCATTGGCTTACACAGCTTTGGTCTCATGGCCAGGCCAAAGTGTGCAATCATAAAACTACTTAGGTTGGAAAAGACCTCTAGTCCAACCCCAGCCTATTAGCACCATGCTCACTAACCATGTCCCTCAGTGCCACGTTTCCATGGTTCTTGAACACTTCCAGGGACAGTGACCCCACCACCTCCCTGGGCAGTCCATGCCAATGCGCTGCCATTTTTTCTAGGAAGAATTTCTTCCTAATATCCAGTCAAACCATCATGTCCTGTTACCTCCCCAGCTGTTTGACCGGGAGCTGTGCGTCCGTCAGCTGAGGTACTCAGGGATGATGGAGACCATTCGGATCCGCCGGGCTGGCTACCCCATCCGCTACACATTTGTGGAGTTTGTGGACCGATACCGGGTGCTCATGCCTGGAGTGAAGCCAGCATACAAGCAGGTGAGTGACCTCTTCCATTGCCAATAATTGTTCTCTATTGGGCTCTCTGGAGGTGTTCATAGAAAGTGAGTCTCTCCAAAAGCAACCATGCAGCATTTGACCCCAGAGATGTGGCAGCAGTGCTCTGGGATTTCCAAGTGAAAGAATAATAATGGTCATGGGACTGGCAGGGACAGAGAGCTGAGCACCAAGGTGTTGATATTCAGCCATTCCCACTCCCTCCCCTTAAATGTGGTGGGAAGTTAATTAGCAGAAAGCTACCAGAGTTTAGACCAGAAAGGGTCAGCACACAGCAGCAAGGGTGAAACTGGTCCTGATGAACAACATTCCCATTCCCACCAGGGTGACCTGCGTGGGACATGCCAGCGCATAGCTGAAGCGGTGCTTGGGAAGGATGATGATTGGCAGATTGGCAAGACAAAGATATTCCTGAAGGTACTGGGCTCCCTGCATCACCTTGCTATTGGGATCCTTGTCGATGAAGGGGCCTCCTACCAACCGTTCCCATCACAAGATGTGACATCCGGCCTCTGGGCTGGCACAGCAATAAGCAGAAACTGAGCCAAGGCAGGATGTATGGGGATGGTTTAGGAAGCCCTGACACACTGCCAGCCCTGATGCATGCATGTGCTTGCACGAACAGTCACATTAAACTCACAGCCTTTGCCCTCCTGGGCTTAGATGCTTTGATTTGGATCCTGCCTTCACTCAGCATGCAGAGTGGCAAGAGAGGTATCCATGCAAAGCACAGCAAAAAGAGGGATTGAGAGTATGACAAGCTCAGTTTGGTTTTGGCATGTCCTTGCACAACTCAAGACTTGCCTACAGCTTACCTCTCTACATTAGTTCAGCTAACAGCCAACATTTCAGGTTTCCCAACAGTCCCCTGAATGAGAGCAACCACTGCCCATTTACACTCCTTTCTCTTTACAAGCCGACTCCTGCATTATGCCTGGGTTGTGGGGTTGAGCTGACCAGGAGCCAGAGAAGCAAATCCTTCTCTCAAGCAAAAATCTCAGCACTAGATCCTGATGGCTTGTATTTAAATAACACCCACACCTCATCTTCATCCCTTCCCTAGAAGCTGTTTCTACTAGTCACTCTTTCCAGAGCCTGTTATCAAGATCCTGCAGCTGTTAGAGCAGGAAACAGAAATGGGGAGGCCCTGAGGGGTAGCGTGAGGTCAAGGAAAGCAGGAAGCATGCAGAGTTGCCTCCACTGCACCTAGTGTGGCAGGACTCAGCATGCCACAACTGGGACAGAAAGTGGAGCTCATATGGGAGGAATGAAAAGAAAGCTTAGACTGGTACATCTGAATGCTTCAGGGCAAGGAAATTCCATGTAATGAAGCTGTTTTGTCCTTAGGGTATTGGAAGAATTACTGCTTTTGCTGGAGGAAGCGATGTAACCCAGGCAGCCTGATGTTTGCTCCCAGACCTCTCCAGTGCTCCTGGAAGTTGTTCCCATGTCTAATGACACTGCCAGGGAGCTCACCATGGAAGGGCAATATAATCTGTGTGCTTTCCCAGTATAAAGTTCTGTTTGTTGTTGCTTTGGTTCAATGGAGAATTAAGGTGGTGGATCACCAGGATTTATGTTAGGATTTCTCCAGGAGAAGATGAAAGATGCTTGAGAATTAAAATGTTCAAAGAGTTTATTTTGGATATCTTCCCTTGTGAAGTACCTTTGCTGCCACAGTTCAAGCAATTGGAGATCTTCAGACACAAGTACTGTGTTGTTTCCCCCCTCAGGACCACCATGATATGCTGCTGGAGATTGAGAGGGACAAGGCCATCACAGACAAAGTCATCCTCATCCAGAAGGTTGTGCGTGGGTTCAAGGACAGGTGAGAGTGAGCTCTTCTGTTTGTTGGGAGGTGGGCTAACAGCAGCTCCCAGGGGATGCACCCATCTGACTGGGACTTGGTATGTAGGTACAGCAAATATTGGAGGAAAACAGTAGAAGAAATAAGAGAAAAACTGTACTTTTCCTCAAATAGAGACAGAATAGCACCTCCTGTTTGGTGATATCTTCAGAGAGCAGGTATTTGTTATGTCAGTGCAGAAGTGAAACTCTGCTGAAGGCAACACTAAACCTCCAATCTGAAGGAGATTCCCACAAGACTGCAACGGGGCTATTGAATCCTTTATTACAACTAAGGTTGCTCCCATCTTAGAATTGCAGAATCACAGGATGGTTTGGGTTGATCAGATTTTGGGTGGATCACTTTACCCAAAGCCCTATCCAACCTAACCTTGAACACTTCCAAGGATGTGTCATCCTCATCTTCTGTAAGCAGAATTTACCATGTCCTCGTCACCTTCAGAGCGAAAAATATCTCCCTAATATCTAACCTAAGTCTATCTACCTTCTTTTAATTTGACGCCATTATACTTCATCCTATTGCTACACTCCTTGATAATGTCTCCCTTCCAAACTTTACTGTAAGCCCTCTGGAGGAACACTTCAAGGTCTTCCCATTGCAATTCTACAGAGACCTCAAAGTTCTTGTG
This sequence comes from Callipepla californica brunnescens, assembly GCA_023055505.1. Taxonomy (NCBI): domain Eukaryota; kingdom Metazoa; phylum Chordata; class Aves; order Galliformes; family Odontophoridae; genus Callipepla; species Callipepla californica. The sequence continues at coordinate 121,309,211 of JALIRH010000001.1, read as the reverse complement.
ATGCTATTGTCCCCAGGGTGTCTATGCACAAACTCAGACCATCCTCAACAGCATGTAGTGAGCAGGTGAGATTAGTGAGGTGGTATTGCTGGAGTTTGGATCAGATTTAATCCATTTGCAGGTGGCTGGGATTGAGGCATTGAGAGCAGGCAGTGAGATTTCAGAGGAGAATGCAAAGAGGGGAAGGAAGGGACTGTTCCCAGCTCTGCTCAATCCCATGAATCAGCATATGGAGACCAATCAGAGAGAGACCATATAGACCTTCTTGTGAAAGCAAAGAGAGGTAGGAAGGAGAAATTTTCAGGCCAAAAATGCAGAGAATGCTCCACCCAGATGGTAAATTTCAAGTCTTCAAAGAATGAGGCCCAAGAGATGATAAATAACAGCCAAACTGCAGACGCACATGACTGAAATGCCTTTTCAGGTCCAATTTCCTGAAAGTGAGAAATTCAGTCCTGATGATTCAGAGATACTGGCGTGGACATAACTGCAGGAAGAACTACGGTGCTGTAAGTATACGGGTGCTTCCTCACACTTCTGCCTACCTATCTGTTTCAGCTGGGACCTAAACTAGAGTTTTCTGGCTCAATCTGTCCACCTGGTTTGGGTTGGTGAGATGAAAGGAATTGTGCTCTTATTGTTTTGCTTTCTCATTAAAGATGGCTGTTGATCACCTTCTTACTGTCCCCTTTTGCTCATAAATTAGATTTCCACTGTACCAAATAGTCACTTGGGCTTTTAAAAGTCCTTCTTTAGTTTCCAGGTGATTCAAAACTCTGAAAAGCAGACTCCATCCTCATGTGTGATCACATCTGCAAACAGGACTTTCTCCTGGCCTCTCCTCAACCTAATCCATGGCTGTTATCTCTCCTTGCCCTAGCTGCTTCTGACCCCAAAGTGGGTCATTTCAGAAGTGTGCTGTGGTAAAAAGGGTTCAGTATCATCCTGCAAGGCTGAAATGGGATAGAAATTGCCATTTCCAGGCTGATCAAAGTGCTGATTGCTTCTGTAAAGCAGATTCTTGGCAAGAGATTTCCAGGAGCAGCTATTAGCAGAGAAGTCATAGAATCATAGAATAGCTTGGGCTAGAAGAGATCTCAAAGGTCATCTAGTTCCAACCTGCCCTTCCTAGGGCAGAGTCGCCAACTGCTTGATGTAGTGCTAAAGACCATGAGAGATGTTGGAACTCCATGGGAGCAGCCTCAAGGCTGATATGAGGAGCCAGACCTTTTGAAACCTCTTAGAAACCACAGGTCTCCGTTGGGAAGAAACTCCCCTCATTCCCCTTGGGCTTTAATTAATGCAGCAGCTAAAAGACTTCATTTCTCCACCTTCTTAGGGAACCACCCTCCCAAAGGCTTGTCCTTCTGAGTTCTGATTTTAGTTGCTCTTACTTAAGAAGCAGGAGGTCAGCAAGCCAAATCTGCTTAGGGTGGACTACAGTGGAGCGGTTTCATCCATCCCTAGTGCTGTTCACCATACCTAGTGCTGTTCAAGAAGTGTTTAGATGAGGTGCTAAGGGATTTGATTTAGTAGCTTAGTGGGTAGGGGTGGTGGTAGGAGGATGGTTGGACTAGATGATCTTGTAGGTCCTTTCCAACCTAATGTATCTATGAATCTATGAATCATCCTGCTCCCTTTTGCAGATGCGTATTGGCTTCCTGAGACTGCAGGCCCTCTACCGATCCCGCAAACTCCACAGGCAATACCACATGGCCCGCCGGCGCATCATTGAGTTTCAGGCCCGCTGTCGGGGTTACCTGGTCCGTAGGGCTTTCCGTCACCGCCTCTGGGCTGTCCTCACCGTACAGGCGTACGCCCGGGGCATGATAGCACGGAGGCTATACAAGCGCCTCCGAGGAGAGGTACGTACTGTGAAGAACAGTAGTGGGAAATAGAAGTGGGGATAGGGGGGACGAATAGTTTAAAGGGCACCGAAGAATTCTAAAATGTAGGAAATATCTCTGAAGGAGGGCTCCTGTGTTTATTCCTCAGTATCATCGGCGCCTGGAAGCCGAGAAACTTCGTCTGGCGGAAGAGGAACGGCTCCGAAAGGAGATGAGTGCCAAGAAAGCCAAAGAGGAAGCAGAAAAGAAACACCAAGTATGCCAGGACTGCTTTTTCTGGGGCTGTGTCACTGTTTTCAAGGGCCTGCTTCTGCTCCGTTGAGGGAGAATGCCAAAAATATCTAAGAGATTTCTGCTCTGCTTGAGTTATTTGCATTTAATTCACTAAAGCCCTCTTTGCTCTATCTAGACTTAAGCTGCTCCAGAATTTCTGATCTGTAGCAAAGGAATGTCAGAGATTACAGTTGTTATTTGCTTCCTTTTGGTACTGTATGAAGGCTGAAGGGGGAATTGTGTAGATAATGCGTATACGTGCGGGTATGCACTTGCACAGATGTATAAAATACAAAAATATCAGTGAGAGTCTAAGTGCAGGGATCACACCCTCTAAAAAGGCACTGTAGAAAGAGAATATACTGTTGCTTTGTCCTTCTGCAGTTAGGAAGCTGAGATATAGACATGCTACTGATTAGCTCCAACTCACATGGCTTGGATAGTGTCCTAAGCATTGGGAACTTCACATTTCTAAAGCTGGTCTCCATAGAATTCAGTACCAGCTCTCTGGCATTCTCTCTGGCATTCTCTCTCTTCATTCATTGTAAATGTCCTCCTCCAGGTCCGCCTGGCCCAGCTGGCCCGCGAAGATGCGGAGAGAGAAGTAAAGGAAAAGGAGGAAGCACGTCGGAAGAAAGAGCTTTTGGAAAAAATGGAGAGAGCTCGCAACGAGCCAGTGAATGACTCAGAAATGGTGGACAAAATGTTTGGATTCCTAGGGACGACTTCCTCCCTGCCTGGCCAGGAAGGACAGGCACCCAATGGCTTCGAGGTACTGCAGATGTACACAGATTGACTGTGACATGAAAGGGCTTAGCAACACATGAATTTATCAGGGTAGAATGGGGCAATACTAAAGGAGGTCTTCCTTCAAGAGTTGTGTCCTTCTGCATGGCCCCACAGGTTTACTAAGCTGTGGCTGGGACAGACATGCAGTTGCAGGTTTTCTATGGGGCTTCTACATGGAAGGGAGCAGTATCGCTGTAAGATCAGTGAGGACCTGTGGCCTTTGAGATCTACTCAATTTTTTTTCATCACAGCTCAAGTCATTTGACACTTGGACAGTCATTGCTGAAGTGGGGCCATGCTTAATATTTCTCCAAGTGCTCTGGAGACATTGCTGAGTAAAGATGTCCTTCTGGACTCAGGATTTGCTTGGGCTCCAGAGTTACGTTTCAGGGTTTTCCCTCCAGTTGACTTTTCTTGATGAAAATCGGACAGTGAAGACAGGCCCAAGGGAGAAGAACAGTTCAGCATCCAAAAACATGCTGACCACCTGACATTCACTTCCCCACCAGGATCTCGAGCGAGTCCAGAAGGAGCTGGAGGAAGAGGATCTTGATGCTGCATTGCCCCTCCCCGAGGAGGAGGAGGAAGATCTCTCAGAGTACAAATTTGCCAAGTTTGCCGCCACATACTTCCAGGGCACGACAACACACACCTACATTCGTCGGCCTCTCAAGCAGCCTCTCTTGTACCATGAAGATGAAGGAGACCAGTTGGTGAGGCAGGGGAGGAAAACCCTTGAGCAGGGTGGGTTGAAGCAAGCCTGGGGAGCCTTTCACCTGAAGGGCACCTGTTTCCCCTTGGTATTCACTGGTGTGTGTTCATGGTTCAGTGGACAGTCCTTATCCACTGGGCACGCTCTGAGACTAAGAGAGACAGCAAGCATTAGAGGAACACAGTGGCTGTCATCTCTGTACCTTGATATTTAAGACAGTTAGTGAAGTCTTCTGGGTTTAGGTCACGGAATATGAAAACTGTTGTGCTAGTATCGCTTGCAAAGCTGATATATTAGCAGCTTCAAATGTTGTTTCTTACCTTGACATGTGCACCAGTGCAGAGCCAGCAGAGGAGAAAAGCTTGTCCTATAGCCAAGAATACAAGGGCAGAACTGTAATGAACATTACAAAGGCCATGAACTTGCCTTCTCTGTAATTTTCATTCTCCTCTACAGAGGGTTAGAATTTCTCAGTCACTGTTTATTTCTTCAAGCAATTGACTTAAGTTGCTACAAGGAGGTTTCAGGTTGGATATTAGAAAAAGTTTCTTCTTGAAAAGAATGGTCAAGCATTGGAAAAGGCTGCCCAGAGAGGTGGTGGAGTCACTGTCCCTGGATGTACTCAAGAAAAGGGTAGATGTTTAACTGAGGGACATGATTTAGTGGGCATGGTAGAGATAGGCAGATGTTTGGACTAGATGATCTTGAAAATCTTTTCTAACATTAATGATTCTATGGTTACATCTAATTGTCACATCTCCTAGCCAAGAAGCAAACCCCTTGTAGGTTACGCACGCATGTTTGTGATGGCAAGAATATAGACCCTGAATTTCTGGGCCTGGCCACCAGTATACCCAGCTTTCTCACTCAGATGAGATTCACACTGTGAGTAAATTAGTTGTGAGTCATGCAGGTAGTCAAGGAGACTATAGTGGTTGTCCCAGAGGATTAATAGAATCATAGAATATTCCAAGCTTGAGGGGACCCATAGAGATCATCCAGTACAACATCTGGTTCCACTAAGGACATGGTTTGACTACCACCTCCATTGCCAACTGCAATCTAATGGAGTGAAACTATTTCAACAGGCAGCACTTGCTGTGTGGATCACTATCCTCCGTTTCATGGGAGACCTCCCTGAGCCGAAATATCATACAGCCATGAGTGATGGTGGTGAAAAGATACCAGTGATGACGAAAATCTATGAAACACTTGGGAAGAAGACTTATAAGAAAGAACTGCAGGCTCTGCAGGGAGAAGGAGAGGTAATTACTTTCTAATTGAGATCACTGTCTGTAAGAGAGATGATATTTTCATATTTAAATACTTTGGGAAGAATTCAGTTTGTCAATTTTATCTGCAATGCTACAAGAGGAGAACTCTCCGTTTGTCAGGTGTTGTTTCTATGACTTCTTCACAAAGATAACCAAATGTCCCCAGCAGTACTGTCAGGGAAGGACCCTGATCATTGTGCTTTTATCTTTCTCTTCTGCCCCAAATGTCAGAGATACGTGGGAGATGTGCAGTGTCTTATGTCATCAGACTCTCTTTTTGGGGATTTTGTGTTGACTTGCTCTGGGTCAAAAGAGAAAAAATTAAAAATGCACCCTTAATCTTGGAGCAGGAAGTAAAGAGTTACCAGGAGATTAAGCTGCAGAAATCCTTATCACATATTCAGTGCATTCTGGGAAGTATTTGGAGGACTTTGTCTTAGGACCCCTCCCAGGCAAGACATTGTTCTGGATAAATCACTGCCCATAGCACTGTTATAATCTCATTTTGACAACTGCTTTATACAGTATGGTAAGCTGCTACCTGGTATTCAGATTTTCTGTTTGTATAGATTGTGATTTCATTCAGCACTTTCACTCCAGCACCTGAGAAGAAGAGCAATCTGATTTGGATTCTAATTTTGTAAAAATATGCTCAAAGAATTGCATTTCATTATTTCTAGCTATCATTTCTTGCTTGTTAATTTACAAAAAAAGGCATATTTTGGCCAATCAAGTCATTAAGTAATAGAGAAGAGAAAGAAAATTTGTGACTTGCGCCTGCTGTTGTATATGTCTTGAAGAGTTCACAGCAGTGTAAAGTTGTTTGAGCTGACCCTAAGCCTGAAGGTTTGTGAATCCATTTTAATAGTACCAGCATTAATAGATATAATCCATTACAGCTGCAGGGCTCAACATGCTGTTTGGGTGTAAAATCAGTCATTTCAACATTGTTTAGTTCTGGAGAGGTTGGCTGAGTTTAAAAGTAAAACTATTGTTCATACCATCTTGGTCTCACAGCTGGGAGAATCCTGGCAGAAAGTCAACAGAAACTCTGTGTCATATACTTGATGATATGTAATCAGTGCCACATGAAATTTTATTTTTCAGGGAAATCTGATAGAGCATAGAGATAGGTAATGATGATGAAACCATAACTGATAACAGTAGCTGCTCCTGAATCCCTGGCAAGATGACTTCCAGCTCACAAGTATGCTATGCAAACTGCATATCTCAGAGGGTGATTTTGCTCATCTCATTTGCAAAGTGGGAATGGGAACTAGCTTGAACAGGGTACAGTAGAAGTGATGGGGAGTAGTTTGACTAGGAGCCAGCCACTTTTTCAGCATGGCTTGGTCTTTCTGAAGACATCTCAAATTTATAGTTTTAATCTGGGGTAGGTTCACTGTTGAGACAACAGTCATCTGCAAAATTTGGAGCCTGACCTGGTTTGTCATGGTCAAAAGGAACATGGGTCCAGAATTCTAGTTCCCATCATCTTCTGAAATGTCTCAGGCTCCGCCCTTTGCAGAAGTCTTGGGGAAGCAGAGACAGCTTGTACTTGGCAGGGCTCTCTCTCACCACGCTTTAAACTTTGTCTCTTGCTTTGCAGAGTACTCACATTGATGGGCACAAGAAGAACAGTGTGCGGCACAAACTGGTCTCCTTAACACTCAAGAAGAAATCCAAACTGACAGAGGAGGTGAGAGGAGACGCTTGGCCGCCTGGCAGCACAAGTGCCGTTGGATTGTCTGCAGCCCTCTCTGACTCTCTTCTGCTTTTCCCTAGACAACATAGAACCAGCCCTCCTCTGGGTTTGGCGCTACCTGTCTCTCTGCCTGAAAGATTTAAGGAGTGTTTAAGGGGAAAGGTTGGCTTCCCGTGTCTCCTTGAGTCATTCTGCACCTCGCGCCGGCCTCCCCTCGGCTCCTGCTCTCCATCCATTCAGTACCTTCCCTCCCCTCTTTCACAGCCCTCTGTCCAGCTGTTGATACCTCTCGCCACTTGTGATGGTCTGAATGTTACCCCTGCTTTTTAGCTTCCTGCCCTCCTCTGTGTAGTAGGTAGCAGAGGAAGGTCATCCAAAAGCACTCACCCATCCTCTGCCTCTCCCTTCTCCAGTGCTAGGGGCAAATTCTCCTATGGATAGCTATCCAAAGCTGAGAGCTTTTGGAAATACCATCCCAAAAGAGTGATAAGCAATAAGGCTTTTGGGTAGGATGGATGGATTCAGCCTTCTTCATAGTGTCTTGTCCACTTCTGGAGCAGGCACCATCTTAGCTGCTTGAGAGCATGAAAATCTCTCTCTGATATAGTCACCCTCCTTCCCTTTATTGTCAGTGGAAAGAAATAGAAACCATCTCAGCTTATCCTAATGTGGTCCTGAAGGCACTCTAGAAACATCCAACTCTCTCCAGTGTCTCTGAATACAGAATGAGTTGACCAACTGAGGTAGAGAGCTGAGGGGAGAGAGGTGGATGAATGCTGTCCCTGTTTTCACAAAAAGCACCATGCTATGTGCTTTTTGTTAGTACTTTAACAGTTCTTTTAAAATATGACTGAACTGAAAGGACCATCCTTCCTTGGAAATAAGTTGGATTATTCCAAGCATTGTTGGGTCTATCCCTGCGTTTGTTTGCAAGGGTGCCAATGGAGAAAATGAAAGAAAAAATTAAGCAGGTGAAAGTATGACCAGGCAGAGCCATTTCCAGCTTCACCCATACATAATTGAAGCCAAACAATTCACAGCCTCCCATCACTGACAATGCATAGAGAACTTCTGAGCCCCTTCCTGGCTGGTGGAGGAGACTTCCTGGGAGGGAGCACCACATTTGGGTTGGGGGTGGGGGGCCACAGTAAACAGCTGTACTGAAAGAGAGCAATGTGTCTGGTTGGCAGGTGACAAAGAGACTTCATGACGGGGAGTCAACACTCCAAGGTAATAGCATGCTTGAAGACCGGCCCACCTCCAACCTGGAGAAGCTCCATTTCATTATTGGTAATGGCATCCTCAGGCCAGCATTAAGGTTAGAAATCAGGACAAAGGCATAGTCATGCCATTCTTTAAATTCCTTCTTCACTGAATTATTCTGTACAAATGATTATTCTGGTGTGTGAAGCTTTAGGAAGCTCTTATTTTTCTGGTTGTGTTGCACAATGTGGGCAGAGTTGGGTCATGTTCCTTAGTGTTTATTTCAGGCCTGATCAAAAGACCGTGCAGAGGGATTCAAAGACTTCTGGAAGAGCTGGTGGCTGCTGGATTGGTTTATTAGCACTCATGTTTGCTGTTCACTACCCTTTGCTTTCCATTTGACTATTTAGGCCTCTTTCATTTGTGTGAATATTTCTGATGGCGCAGAAGTGAAAAACTCAAGCTCACTTCTGTCACTAAGTTAAGCATTCAAAAAATAAAAAGAACCAACTTAGAGGTGACCACACATCTGTTGTTTATCCCATTTGTACGTGTGTGTGTTGTAATACAATCTGATTGATTTTATCCTCCCACTTCATCAAGAAACCCTTAGCCTTATGTTTCTGTACATCTACTCAGATCTAACAGCACACTCATGAGCTTTTCCATGGGGTTTGTCACAGTAACAGGTTGGTTAACTGGTTTTTGCTGCTTCACATGTACCAATATCCCTCACTTTGCACATGGAGAATTAAAGGAAAAATTGGGTATTAATTTTCCTAAATGATATATCCATCAATACATCAGAGTATGTGTCTTTTTTATACAAGAGATGGACAAACCTTGATCTCTCCTGGAGCAGATAGTTCCCAGCATTTCTACAACTCATGTTTATGTGCCCCAAGAAACAGTGAGCAAAGAAGGACTTGCAGTAGATAGCCCAGTCAGTTTAGGAGGTTCACTATCAGGGAGAAGTCTTTGTAAGACTCCATTTCTGTAAGACACACTCCATCTTCCAGAGGAGACGTTCAAAGACTTGGCTGTTGAGATCCCCTTTTATTTCTCTTTTCCATAAGTGTCAGTGAGCAATGAAAAATCTCTACTGAAACAGTACTCGGTTGATATTACAGAACTGGAGAAGGGAAGCATTCGATAGACCATGCAATGACCAGAGTGACCATCATTAGGACAATTAAATGAACGTCCTTGCAATTCAAAAATGAACCTTTAAGTATCACATGCTCTTTGTCTGTTAACATTGAAAAATGCTGCCTTGCTAATTCTAATTTTTATTTTCATTTCTATTGCAGGGATGAAATCTATTGTCAAATCTGCAAGCAGCTGACCCAGAACCCATCCAAAAGCAGCCACGCCAGGGGCTGGATCCTGATGTCCCTCTGTGTGGGGTGTTTTGCTCCTTCTGAGAAGTTTGTAAAGGTAAATTGTAAATGAAATTTATGTCAGATAATACCTGCTGACACATTTTCTTTCCCATCCATGCAAACAGCTTTTCTCTTGAGTTTGACAGTAGAAGGAATCCTGGTCTTCATCCCTGTCAAGAATGACAATGAGATAAAGTTCCTAAGAAGAAAAACGTGTATTATACTGAGCTCAGTGTCTAATGTGGGTCAGAGAAATCTCTTGTGAGAAACTGATTCTCTTTCCATTGACTCTAAAGAGAGAGTAGATCACAACTTCAGATGATGCTCCTGCACTCCAGATGAAGAAGATGTGATTAGGTAACCTCTGCCCTGAAACTGAGTTATCAGATGTGTGGAATGTACATGTGCAGAAAGGTCCACTTATCTCCCATTTATCACGTGCAATGGTCAATGCATTTAATGAAGCATCTACTGTCTTCACCCGTGTTAATTAAGCCATGTCTTCTAGTTCATCAAGAAACAGCATTACATAGCAAATTATAAATCCAATTTATTTGTAGAAAGGATGACCCATCACTGAAATAGACTGCACAGGAATGTGGTGGAGTCCCCATCCCTGGAGGTATTTAAGAAACATGAGGATGTGGCACTAAGGGACATGGGTTAGTGTTAGGACTTGGAAATGTTAGGTGATATTTGAACTTGATGATCTAATGGGCCTTTTCTAATCTAAATGATTCTGTGATTCCTCATAACATTATCTTCAGGAGCATTGCAAGTCATCGGGACTGAAACCAGTGGGAGATGCTAAGTGGCTGACACTATTAAAAATCAGATTTTCCTTAAGGATCTTTCTGGGTTTTTTTTTTTAGGCACGCTGCATGTTTTGTTCCTAGATTTTAACAGCCTTCCTTCCAAATAACTTATACACCTCAAGTATGACCAGCATCCTCTTTGCTGCTCAAGTTAATCCTGTGATTTAGAGTTTGACTGGCTCAGGACAAAGGGCTCAGTACTTTGTCTTTGTTTTAACACAGCACGACAAGGCTTCCTTTGACCCTCTCAGATTTTTGAATGTCAGAATCAAGAACTCCTCTCAGGCCGACTGGAAATAAAGGTGTTGCATTTATATCCATAGATATCAGATCAGGTCCTCAGAACTGAAAGAAATGAAGCCAAGAATAGAAGCCCCTTTTTCATCTCCAGGCCGTGCCAGTAAGAAATCTAATGATGCGGATAAATCACTGGCAAAGTGTCAGAAAATTAAATTATACCTGGAAATAAGATCTGAAAAAGTATGTCTGGGGAGATAGTGTGAATTTAAATCTTTAATAATGAAAGATTGTTTTAGGTGAGTGAAGCACTTCACAGAAATAATTAATGAGAAACTCTGAAGCCTCAGAACAGAATGCCCAGGGAGGTGGTGGAGTCACTGTTGCTTTGGTTGTCCAAGAACCGTGGAGATGTGACACTTAGGGGTGGGATTTAGTGTGCATCATGGTTCACAGTCAGACTAGATGATCGTAGAGATCAGCTTCAACCTCATTGATTCTATGAATCTACTTCTGCCCAAAGTCCTGGTGCATGCTGAAGTGTGTGTCAATATTCCCAAGAACATTCTGCCTTTGTTCATCCTGGGCAGTAGATCAGTCCTTTTGTTCCTTGGACTTCTGGAGACAAAAAAGTGTACTCTACCATCTAATTTCAGGTGCTTGTCTGCTCTTAGTAGTGTGTCGAAAGAGAGAGACTCCTCTAGAGGGCGTTTCAGAGGCTATGAATGAGAATCCTGCTCTGAATCTCTCCCCAAACACTTTCTGTCCCCATGGGCAGCCTCTGGTAACGGAGGCTCCTTGGGTGTGAATGTGAACCTCTTGCAACCACACACACTGTGGTAATATTTCTAAGCTCCACTCTTGCAGTAACTTGGGCCATGTCTTGGAGCTCTTCTGAAGTGTCTGTGGTAATCCATAGTGACATCGTAGACACTAGTTTAAAATGTTATGTTTGAAGATAAACCATTCTTCCATTGAAATGTTGGTTCTGCTGCCAACAGCATACTTTCCCATGCAGGCTCACTTTGTTTTGTGAAAAGTGCAGTTAGTCTAAATTGGATGGAATGATGCTTCATTTTAAAGCTACATTAACCCAGATCACTTAGTCCAGCCTGCCTGTAAACCAGGAGACAAATAGTACATCAGCACCAGACCTCACTATCATAATCATAACCTACCAGTACCTCTTTCAAGGTTAGTAGTGGGCCAAAATCTGATTTGTCATGAATTCAGTGATTACTGCATTAACCTTGTAATAGCTACAGCTGAGTGGAAGATAGCTACTCACTGATTATCAGCCAGATAACAAGAAGGCTTGTTGTTAACCTCATGTATTTTTCAATTAATACTTAAGCTTATCATTTAGCAGTAATTATTCACTGTTTAAACAGAAGAAGCAAACAAGGGTAAATATCTCTTAGCATTTCTTCTCTATACTCTGACATGCAATGGAGGCGTACATTGAATATCAAATTCCTGGTTAATTTTTTCCTGATACCTTCATTTGGCAGTCTAACTTTAATAACACCAATAGTATGGGGAAAAAAAAGACGTAGAATTTCAAGAAAGCATTGTGCCTGGAAGCTGTTCCACAACCCTGAGATATATCAGTTAGGACTGAACACTTTGAGATAGATTTAGGTGATAATGAGGCAATCTTAAATACATTTTCTATTCCTAAATATGAAGATCATGCTTTGGATCCTATTAGAAATCTTTATCACATCTTATGCTAAGCATGGTTCAAGACTCAGCACTCTGTGCTTTCCTTTAATTTACAGAACTCTTAGTCTTAGCTACAAGTTTAGCCAAGAGGTTTATTTGATGTTTTTAAGTGTATCTCTCAATCTGTGGAAGTCATTGGATTTCATTTTCTATGCAATATATTTTTAACATGTGGTGAAGTACTTCAAATTTTGGCTTAGGGTCCAATAAAATACAGTTTAAAATCTGACTAAGGAAACACCTGTTTAATATAATTGAGAAATGTGTTCTTTATTATCAGCTAAGTGTTCTGAGTAATATTTGCTTGCAGTTTACCATGATGATTATTTATAGGTCTTTTTCATTCACTCCAATCATTTTGGCCTATATTCAATAGTATACTGGTCTAACCAATGTGTTCCCTGCTGCAAACAGTATTTAAGGAACTTTATCAATGGAGGCCCTCCTGGTTATGCTCCCTATTGTGAAGAGAGGCTGCGGCGGACATTTGCCAATGGGACAAGGACACAGCCACCCAGCTGGCTGGAACTGCAGGTATGAGCCCCTCCATCCACTCCCAAGGCTCCTGGGGCTCAGGGTTGGACCCTTTCACTGTTATGGAAACCACAATTCTGACAGGACAGCAAACATCATGACAAAATGCCTATTTCTCTCAAGAATTTTCAGGTATTTCCAAAGTATTACATTCCCCTTGCATCCTGGCCTTGTTCCAAAGTGTACTGAAGATCATATCCTTTGCCTACATCAATACTTGTAAAAATCAGAATGCTCTCAGGCGTCAGTGCCAGATGGCATGAAGCAAACCCTCGTGTATGCTAGGAATTCTTCCAGCTGAAAGTTTGTCTTCAGGCAAACTACCTGCTGAGAATGCCCTTGGAGCATCACAGCTGCCTGAGCTTGTTCAGGGGCAGCTGTAGTTGGAATAAGCCCAGTTCATGCAATATTTGCTCATTTTCTATGCTGATTTACTAACACAGAAGGTTGTGCTTTAGTTTCCAGGAGCGTAACTGTGTTTGGCTGAATTTACTAGATTAAACATTTCAATATTTGAATACATTATATAAAAGAAACTGTTCTTTCGGTGTTTCCAGTGAATGACCATACATTATCCTGTTGAGAATGCTATGGTAGCAGTGAAATATAGCCAATAGGTGGGATCAGGAATAAAAAACAAAAACAGCTATCGCTGCTGGGAGGAAGAATACATCGGTAAATAATGTAGAATGTTGAATGCCTTCATTAAGTCTGACTTTAATACATTAGGCAACCAAGTCCAAGAAACCGATCATGCTCCCTGTCACATTTATGGATGGGACAACTAAAACACTGCTGACAGATTCTGCAACCACTGCTAAAGAGCTCTGTAATTCTTTGGCCGACAAAATCAGCCTGAAGGACCGATTTGGCTTCTCACTCTACATCGCACTTTTTGACAAGGTAAGTTGTCATTAATGCTTCTGAGTGGCTCTATAGAAGAAAAGAGAGGCTCTCCTTCCTGTTGCATATCATCCAGAGGACAAGAAGGACCTTGTACTCTGAGCAAATGCCCAGCAAATAGGTAAAAAAAGAAAAATATATGTATTCATGTATGATCTTCACAGTATGAGAAGGCATACACTGGACTAGTGTTTCAGAGAGACTTTGAAATCTCCCTTCTTGGGCGTATTCAAAACAGAGGGCAGGGAGCAACCTGACCAAAGATAGACCTGATCTGAGCAGCAGGTTGGACCAGAAATCTGCAAAATCCCTCCAGCAATCCTCCAGAAGTGCCTCAGACATTGATACCTCTACCTAGAATGGTCAGATGAATTTCACCTTTTCCCCTCACGTTCCTTAGGTTTCTTCCCTGGGGAGTGGCAATGACCATGTGATGGATGCTGTGTCCCAGTGTGAGCAGTATGCCAAGGAGCAAGGAGCACAGGAGCGCAACGCACCGTGGCGGCTCTTCTTCAGGAAGGAGATCTTCACTCCCTGGCACAATCCAAGTGAGGACAATGTGGCCACCAATCTCATTTACCAACAGATTGTACGAGGGGTGAAGTTTGGGGAGTACCGGTGTGACAAGGCAAGTGTTCTCAACAGCTACTGGTCTGATCCAACATGTGTCCTTAATGCAGTGAAATGCCCTTCACAAAAAGGAATAAGAAATCTTCCTCCTTGGATACCTGCTAGGTTATTACAGTATATTTAGGAAACAGAAGGTGCAGAAATCAGATCCTTTGGTTCTGGAGGAGAATCAGTCTCTCCCATGGGCTGTGTGAGCACCATTCCCTGTGGACTTTTGGATGAGAGTGAATGTTACCTCATCCATCACTCCTAGTCTGGAGGGCTACAAGCACACTGGAACCAGTCCACCAGGTCAGATTCCTGGTTTGGTGAATCCTGCTAAGCTTTCGACACAAAACAGACTATTCAGGATACCTAGAGCTGTGCGACTAAATACAAACACAGTGCTGAAAGGATGTTGGAAGCAGAAACCCATGTCTCTAGAGTCACTGTGAGCTTACAGAATTATTCTAGTGTCACTGAAATGAGCATCTCAGAAGACATTAAAATCTCTGAATATGTCCATTGCATTTTGTCTTGCTTCTGTTTAAAATTATCCAGGTGTCAAATTGAAGATATTCCTCTTTCCTAGCATCTAATCATTCTCCTTTGAACCAGTAGAGACCAGGCACTATAGGAACTAATGCATCTTTTCCCATCTTTATTACATTAACATCAGTTCTTCTATAATGTTTGGATCTCGCAGGAGGAAGATTTGGCAGAACTGGCTTCCCAGCAATACTATGTGGACTATGGGTCAGAAATGGTACTGGAAAGGCTGCTAAATCTAATTCCATCCTACATTCCGGACAGAGAGATCACTGCATCGAAAACAGTGGAGAAATGGGCTCAGCTCATTATAGCTGCACATAAAAAGGTGGGACAGTAAATCATCTGGCAATGGCCAAGATATGTTTCAGTAGCTTCAAGTGCCTTCTAAACATGTCAGACACTACAGCTCAAATCTTGGCTGAGCCCAAAATTAAAAGAAAGGCAGTTGACATACTTTGCACTAGTCATATCCAGCTCTACCACAGCTTTTGATGCAAGAAGACAACTTGCAGACATGCACTCAGCCTTTTCTGCTGTTTCATTCCTAGCACATGGGACTGTGGTGCTATTGGTTCAATTTCAGTGTCAGTTTGTGACCCCAATCAATAACAGGACATTTTAGTGCCAGGTGTTGTGTAACCTCCCTGACTTGGTGAGTCATTCAGGCAGAAGAATTGGCATTCATTTAAAGGCATGATTCCACCTCAGATTAAGATATCTGAATGCAAACATCTCCATCTGCATTGGGTCTCACTTGCCATCAGACTCAATGGAAATCTAGGGGTACAGTGCAGTTATCTGAACAGAGATGCTTGGGGTATTCCTGCTCCAGGAGTCTTCAGGCCATCCATCAGCCTCTCAGCTACGTACAGAAGTCTCAGCTTTCAAAATATGTCCTAAATGAAGCTAGATGTTTGTGCTTAAGGGCTATCAGGTGTCTGCTTCCAGCTAAAGGACTGTCAAGCTGGAAGGCAGACATCTATCTTACGGAAATCCAAAGCCAGTTGAGATGATCTCACCCAACTTTGTCACTCTAGATGCTTGCCCAGCCTTCTCAGAGTCTAATCCTGAAGTGGGAAACAGAATTTTGAAAGGACTTTCTCCAGACTCTCACTTGTTCCTGTAGGACTTTAGCCCTTAGCTGCATCAAGATCTAAATATTGGTTCCAAGTTCTTCAGGTGTCATAGACTGAATGAGTTTCATTGAGTTGTATTTTTTTGCTCTCTTTCTGAGATATAACTTCGTTTGTGCTTCATGTTGCTTGTGGTTTGCTTTGTCTGTAGGGAATTTATACTCAAAAGAGGACAGACCCCAAAAAAGTCAAAGAAGAGGTGGTGGATTTTGCACGTTTCAAGTGGCCTTTGCTGTTTTCCCGATTTTATGAAGCCTTCAAATTCTCAGGTGAGAATGCTGGGGTGGGTGGGATGATCAAAAGCGAAAGGAAGATGAATTAGGGACTTCACAGACAAGGCCTAATGGGCCATCATGGTGGTCTGTTTTGAACACATTTTTTTTTTCAGCACTTAATTATCAGTGTCTGAAGCTATGAGTCTGCCATTGTTTTCCATATTAAAAATAACTGATTTTTGTTATTGCATCCTTCTTTGAAACAGACTTTTTACCTTTTACCCTTAATGAACTGATTGCATGTCCTATCCTCAATCCAGGGCCAAGCCTGCCTAAAAATGATGTAATTGTGGCTGTCAACTGGACAGGGGTGTACTTTGTGGATGAACAGGAGCAGGTTCTCTTAGAGCTCTCTTTTCCAGAGATCACGGCTGTGTCAAGCAGCAGGTAAGGAAGAATAAACTTAGGTAATGTTTTAACCCTAAAACAGTCTCTTTCCAGGCTTTGCCTTTTGGTACCATTATATTTCCTGTTTATATCTCCTATCAAAACATATTGCAGAGGAGGAAAGCTGCAAGGGCAGAGTTTTACCTTGGCCACCATTAAAGCAGATGAATACACTTTCACCTCCAACAATGCAGAGGATATCCGGGACCTGGTAGTGACATTCCTTGAGGGACTAAGAAAAAGATCCAAGTACGTGGTCACTCTCCAAGACAATCCAAATCCTGGTAAGTAAAAGGTCCTGCCCAGTACCAAATGCATAGGCTTATTAATTACTCCAAAAAGACTTGCAAAAAAAAAAATCATACAAATATATGGTTGTTTCTCTTGTAGTGGGAGAAGAATCTGGGTTTCTCAGCTTCCTCAAAGGAGATCTCATAGTTCTTGACCAAGACACAGGAGAACATGTGATGAATTCAGGGTGGGCAAATGGATTCAATGAACGAACCAAGCAAAAAGGAGATTTCCCAACAGATTCTGTCTATGTCTTGCCTACTGTCACCATGCCTCCCCTGGAGATTGTGGTAAGCTGTCCTACAGAATAGCACAACTTTTTTATGAAGTCTGAGGAGGAATAAGTCTTTCTGAACAGCTTAGCTCTCACAAGAGTCTTTCTGACAATAATGTTGACCAGTGTGACTGACTGAGAGAGGTGACATTTTCTGAGGTACAAGTGATCTGCTATAGTAATATCTTAGCCTTTCTTCTAGTCCCATCACTTTAGAGACCATGAGATTATGACTTGGCATATCCATGAATTCTTTCACATCTCTCCAGCTGGCACAATTCCTTTTCAGTGTATTTAAGGTTAGAAGAAAACAGTACATGCATTTGTAGAGCAGTAGGCACATTCTCTTCATTAGAAAATGATCCCCACTATGGAAACATTTGTTATTCTTTGTATTGGTGATGGAGAATGGCACAGAGAAATGGCACTTTCACGGTTCTTACTGTCTATTGACTGGAATTAGTGGGTTATTCTTACTAACTCATTGCCAGACTCTTCCTTTTGTAATTGCTTCCTATATGTTGCTTCAAACATATGAGATGACAGAGAACTTCTCATCCGACAGGCACTGGTCACGATGACCCCTGACCAACGACAGGATGTAATCAGAACCTCCCAGATGGCAATTTCAGACAGCGAAGAGAGGGTGAAGCCATACACCTTGGAGGAATTTTCCTATGATTATTTTAGGTGATTTTTTTCAACCATCTTAAAAAAATACAGGAGTAGGAATCCATCTCCATGTAGCTTGGAAATCAGTAATTTTTTAGCTACTGGAAAAGACTCTAACTATATTATCCTCTTGTGTGACTGTACAACAAAAACTTCCACTTTAGGCAATGGCACATGAATTATAAGTTTTCCACAGACAGGACTTCATGAAGGATTTTTTGATTGAATCGTTGCTGATTTAAAGGTGTGAAATTTGATGTCATTAGGGAGACTGTGCTTAGTGACCTAGTATTCCTTTCCTATGATCCCACAAGGAGCCCAAACATGCTACTACTGTGTAGGCAGCAGATGAATTAGGTGGGGACATTTTTATTTCAGCTCCAAAGCATACCCCTTAGCTGCATGTAGCTTACCAGACTGACTCCAAAACTGCCCTTCCTGCTCAGAGGGGCTGGCAGTCCAAAGAGGCAGACCAAGTCCTCTAGAATGTCTCCATTTTTCATCTGCTGGGCAATATTCTTTCATCACTGCTGCCCATCTCACCACTTTAATCACCATTCCTCTTGTGATTAGAAAAGCTTTTTTGGGTGTCAGTGCCTCACTAGGGTTCAAAACAGACTTTTCTGAGCCATAGGAAAGTCAAAATGGCTATAGTTTGGGTAGAACTGGAGCTGTATACTTGCTAAAATATAAATTCCCATTCGGTTTAAGAATTTATTAGTACTGAGAAGAACCTTTCAGGTAAAACATGGGCCACACACAGTCCCTTTCATCGGTGTAACCTCTCCACTATTACTTTTCTTTGTCTTTGCCACCAGACCTCCCCCTAAACACACCCTGAGCAGAGTTATGATCACCAAGAGCCGCGGGAAGGACAAGCTGTGGTGTTACACCCGGGAGCCCATCAAACAGCCCTTGCTGAAGAAGATCCTGGGTAGTGAGGAGCTGTCCCAAGAAGCTTGTATGGCCTTCATTGATATCCTTTTGCTTCCTGGTGCTGCCCTTGGACAACAGGGCAACAAGTCTGGCAGACAAAGGGATGATCAGGCTCTTCAGGGACACAAGAGAAACCCATAGAAAGCCTTCTGTCCCCTTTTACTGGGGCTGTGTCACAGATTTGGAGATGGATCTGATCCTGGCATCTGTATTCAAGCATCCCTGAGATCTGAGGTAGAGGGAACAAGTTACTATAGAATCATATAAACCATGGTCGGAAAAGACCGCTGGGATCTAAACCACTAAAATATTGAGTCTTCCTAGTACACACTGCTTCATGGTTAACTCAGTGGTTCTTCAACTTACCAAGATGTATCTGCTGTACAAGGGAGTAGACCTAACCAGTGTGGACACAAACCAGTCCTCACTACCTCAGGGACATGGTTTGATGCCTGAATATCACTTTACTTGGCAGAATAAAGAGAGCAGAATGCAAACGTAGATCCAAACTGTGGAAATGGCCTCTGTATTTCAGTGGGCTTTTCTCAAGGGTCCACACTTTATAGATTGAACAGATCTATTGGTATAAGCCTGATACTAATGCTATTACCATTACTGCTACTGTTGCAGCCACTTCTGTAAATCAAGTGTAGTTTGTCTTTTACCACATCATCAACGGGTGTTCTCCAGAACTCCCAGTTAGCTAATCCTTAACTCCTGCCTCTCACCAGTGCTAAAGTATATGGGTGACTACCCATCCAAAAGGACTCGCTCAGTCAATGAGCTGACAGACCAAATATTTGAAGGTGCCTTGAAAGCCGAGCCTCTGAAGGATGAAATCTACTGCCAGACCCTGAAACAGCTCACTGACAATCACATCAAGTACGAGTTCTCTGTTTTGCTTGTCCCAGAGACACTAGCCTGTGTTGGGCAAAGCATGCCTAGAACATTTTTCCTCCCTTATAGTGCCATGAGTTATATTTTGTGTTCCTCATTTAGGTACAGTGAAGAGAAAGGCTGGGAGCTGTTGTGGTTGTGCACAGGCCTTTTCCCTCCAAGTAACATCCTCCTGCCCCATGTCCAGAGGTTTCTTCAGTCCAGGAAACATCACCCATTGGCAGCAGACTGCATCCAGAGACTCCAGAAAGCCCTAAGGTACAACACTAAAGGACCTCCTAATCCTGGCCACGTCACAGCATCCAAATGTGCATGAGAAACAATAAGTAAGAGATATTTTGGTGGTTGGAGGGACAGAGAAATCTCACAGCCTGTCTCTTCATTTAGCAAAGATGAACTAAAAGAATGTCTGGTGGAGAATGTTGCTTATTCTGTGGCACTTGTCTCCTCTTGTTTTGCAGGAATGGATCCAGAAAGTACCCTCCCCATCTTGTAGAAGTGGAAGCCATTCAACACAAAACCACCCAAATTTTCCACAAGGTTTACTTTCCTGATGACACTGATGAGGTAAGTCGGATAGAAATAAATTCTTTATTTTTGTCAGGATGGAAATTCTTATTAAAATCTCAGAAGAGGTCACCATTTATTCTAATGTAGAAAAAATCAGCCTTCCCACAAGAGTTTGAAATCCAGAGCAGTGTCAGGAAAACACATTCTCATCAGGATAGGAGATTGGAGTTTAGGGGTCTGATTTACTGCAACTGCCTTTTCAAGACACAGGTGCAGAGTCAGCTCTTACTGGAAATACTGCCTCATGTTACTGATTGGTATTCCAGTGAGGCTTGCTCTCTTCCATCATACCCTTAGGTATCATACCCTTAGGTACAGCTAAATTCTTTCATTTCCAAAGGAGTTCATGTGAGAAACAATTCACGTCCATGGGAGGATGTAAACAATACCTGCGTATGCCTATGTTTATGTGTAACAGGGGTTTTAAGACACCTACTGGGACTTCCTATCACTCTGAGTATTTTATTATATTATTTCATTTTATCTTATTTTATTTTATTTTATTTCATTTATTTTATTATTTTCTTTTATTTTGTATATGACCAGTAACAAGCATGATACTGCTTTATGCACACACATCTGTGTGAGAGCCAGGAGAAGGAGCTAGAGAGAACTTCTGCACTTGGATGTGGTTCCTTTGACCATGGAAATCACCCAAGTGGGCTGACAAAGCCTTGTCACTATGGTGCAATATGCAACTTTCTCAGACTCATGAGATGCAGAACATGGGTCTTGGTGGTTCAGGCTAACAAGGTCATGCATGTGGTAGGTAGAAGTTTAAATTCTTTGAACTTCTGTGAATTGAATCCCCTTAAGTGGACAGAGGAAAATCAAGTCACTGAAAATTCTAAGAATAGCTCAGAAGGTGGAAAATGAGGAGATATCATCAGTGAAGAAACATTTGGGAAAGATCAGCCTGGAAGTCTCTCTCCTGTAGACAAATAGGTCTGAGATGTTACATATGGATCAGAAAAAATCTCTTGCATTATCTTGGAAGTCCTACAGAAGTCAACACAGAGTGTAGATGTAGTATCCTGAATCACGCTTCACCAATAGTATGGCTGAACTTCTACAGATGTGCCTTCCCACATGCAGAGCCACAGTCCACAAAATCATTGTTTTCATTGGTGATGGACACCTAAATCTTTTCATACATCTGAACTTAGAGTTCCTCAAAGAGAGCATAAAACAGAAATTAATCTTGAGGTAGCAATGTTAATATTCTTCCTTTATTTGTAGGCATTTGAGGTGGAGTCCAGCACAAAAGCAAAGGATTTCTGCCAGAACATCTCCAACAGGCTTCTCCTAAAGTCCTCTGAAGGCTTCAGCCTCTTTGTCAAAATCTCTGACAAGGTGAGTGACCCACACTCACCTTGGGGTAGTGTTGAAACAGTGCTTTGTTTCTAGAGACACAGTAGGTTCACACTGCTGGGGCCAGAGCCATAGAACAGGTTGCCTTGAGATGTGTTGGAAGCTTTGTTCTTGGAGACATTCAAGGTCAGGCTGGCCAGGCTCTGAGCAACCTAATCTAGCTGTGCATGTCCCTGTTCACTGAAGGAGGGTTGGTCTAGATGTCCTTTACCGGTCTCTTCCAACTCTGTAGCCCCACAAATGAGATGAATTTCTCTGTAAGCAGCACAGCATTTCTAAGTAAGATCTAACCTTCTACAGGTGAGGTTTTTAGTATTATCGTCATGGTTACAGCAATTATCCTAAAAGGGAAAGGTCTCCTGTGTTGAGAACAAGTGGCCTTAATACCTGATGATAACACTGCTGTGTTCTTGTCGATTTAGGGATCCAGCCAGTACCATTCTATGTGCAGGATCTATCAGAGAAAGGAAGTAGAAAACCAAACCCTGTTGCTGAGATGAGTTTATAAAAGATTAGATTAGGTGTTGGGGGAAATAGAGGGCAATGGAGGCACTGGCACAAGCTTTCCAGAGAGCTGTGGGTACCCCATCCCTGGAGATGCTCAAGGCCAGGTTGGATGTCAGCCTGAGGTGGCAACCAGCCCACAGCAGAGGGTTTGAACTAGACGATCTTTAAAGTCCTTTCCAACCCAAGCCACTTCGTGTCTTTGTGATAAAGGACTAAGAAAAATGTGCCAGTGTAGTGCTGCCTTGGGCAACTGGAGTTAATCCGTAGAGATAGTCATAGTGGAGGAAAATTAATTTCCCAAGGAAAACAGGAAGCCCCAATAAAGAGTAATGGGGGAAATGAGAGTGATGGCTTTCTGACATCAACAGTCTATAGTCCAGAAGTCTAACTAAGAAAGCAGTGAGCAACAACCACAGGAGATGGGGCAGTCTGCAGCCATACCCGAGGACTCTTGCTGTTTACTTGGTCTTCATAACCATGTACTGTGCCCCCAGGTCATAAGTGTGCCCGAGGGAGATTTCTTCTTTGACTTTGTGAGACACCTGACAGACTGGATAAAGAAAGCAAGACCGGCAAAAGATGGTAACAGTGCCTTTTCTCCATTATGGGTCACACACAGTCCTACTTGAGCCCTCCAGTCCTTTCAAAAGAGTCTGACTGCAATTGGGCCATTGATGTGGCTGTGCCAACTCTGGGGGCATCACCTTGGGAGATGAGGAGATGATCTGTCTGGTGCTCACAGCATTGTTCTGATATTTGCTCACTGGTTTCTTCACACAGGTATAGTGCCTTCCCTCACCTACCAAGTGTTCTTCATGAAAAAGCTGTGGACCAACACAATGCCTGGAAAGGATTCAATGGCAGATTCAATCTTCCACTATTATCAGGTACTCTAGGAACCTGAAATAGCAGTGAGACTTTGGGAGGTTTTAAGCATGGGATTGAAAGACTGTTTGTGTGCAGATGGATAAAGACTTGCATTAAAAAGAACAGAATTCTGCCTTAATCAGAGAGCTACAAAGGGCAGTTGGGTTGCATGGCAAGGAATGGCCTTCATGCATTTTGGGTAACCTCTTCATCTGGGAATTGTGCCAGATATTCTTGAGCAAGAAGTGGGAGAGTATGTCCTCCTAGCAGCCTTGGCTGGGAGGTCATATTCATAAGTATTCTGAAGATTTTCTGCTCTTCTACTCTTGGAGATGAGCTGTGATGGCCTCAGAAGTCATTCTAGAAGCTGCATCTCATATGCTCTTGTTTCTTCTGGGAAGAAAGAGACACCTGCATATCACAAATCTCTTTCATAAACAAATGCAAACACACTTGTTCCCCATGTTCTTGCCCAGATAAAGCAATTATCCCAATATGACCATCTCTCCTAATGCCTTAATAGTTTCTTAACAGTTTTTCAAAGATCTTCTGGTATAGACTGAAAAATCTGGAGAAAAAGAAAGAACGAAACATTCAGTTTCAAGTGTCCATTATGAGGGGTGAATTTCCAGTGACATGGAGACTGAATGAGACTGTAAATGTACATGAGACTGTAAATGTACAAGTATGGTTATCTAGTACAAAGACCACACTGTGCTAGATATATAGGAGGCTTTTTTAGATCAGAGATCTTTAGACAACTCCCATTTACCAGCAGAGGATGAAGGTCTGGTGTCACCCTCTCCGTCTCTGATTGCTGTCTCACCAACACAGGAGTTACCGAAGTATCTACGTGGCTACCACAAGTGTACACGAGAAGAGGTCCTGCAGCTGGCAGCTCTCATCTATCGAGTGAAGTTTGAGGATGACAAGTCCTATTTCCCCAGCATCCCCAAGCTCCTGAAGGAGCTGGTGCCTCAGGACCTCGTCCGACAGCTTTCTCCAGATGACTGGAAACGGGTAAAACAGCAGCTTTACTCATATGTCAGGCTTGGCTTGGAGAAGCCCACCATCTTGTATCACTTGTCTGATGTTCACTGTTGAAGTGGTGTTGCCAGAATGAGTGACCCATGGTTCTTCTTGAGCCTTGGCAGAGCACTGCCTTCCCTTCAGCACCAAGAGGAGGAATTGTACATGCATGTTTGGATGGGCAAGTCTAGATCATAGAAGAATATAGATGTTTCACTACCAAGAAACTCTCTTATAAGTATTTTCTCTTTCTGGGATTTGAACTCAGCTATGTACCTCACCAACAATTGGTTGGTTTCTTCAGCAGGAGGTCCCTCAGTCCCCTCTGCTTCATAAACTGGAGATCAAAACTTAGTTTCTACCATAGAGTTACCATCATGGCTTATCAAAGAAAGAAGGAACTACCTTGGTTCCTGGTTTTGCTCCAGTGACCATCCAGTAAAGGTATTCATTGGTGCATTGACTGGAATCAAAACCTATATCAGTTCTCTAGTTAACTTCTTGGCGATTGTCACAAAACTTGCCAAAATACCACTCTGCAGGTTAGAATTGAGAGCAGAGAGAACTGATTATAGGCTTATCATTCACTGTGGTTTGTTAAGGAATCTCATTGAAAGCCAAATTCCTATGTGAAGCAGTTATGATTTCTGGTAAGATAGTCCATCTTCGTGGCATGATGCTCCTTCCCTTGAAAATTCGATGGTACTCAACAGTGCAAACCTTTCAGCTCTACTGTCTTTTCTGTTACAGTCCATTGTGGCATACTACAATAAGCACGCAGGCAAAACAAGAGAAGAAGCCAAGCTTGCCTTCCTAAAGATTGTCTTCAAGTGGCCTACATTTGGATCAGCATTCTTTGAAGTGAAGGTATCTGCCCTTCTTGGAGTTTTTCTGAAAGCTTTTGGCCAAGTTCAGAAGTTCCGTATTAAGGAGGGGTTCCAGGCATGCAAGGTTGTCCCGGTGTCTGGACTGGACTGGGACTACTTCTATGAGACAGGGATTGTGAGAGTCACCATCAGAAAAAGGCTGATAGACTGATTTGTGACTGCCTCATCTCTTCACAGTACTGAGACACTGCAGAGCACCAGTGTATCTCAGTCATCACCAGTGTATCTCAGTCATCTTTGTGTTTGTCCACGCAGATGTACTGCTGAAGAGGCAAGAGTCAATCTCTATTTTATGAGGGGAAAAAGGGACATACAGTTTTCCACATATCTGCACATACCATAAATCAAATCCAGGAGTACATCCCATGCTGGCACAGGGCTGGAAGAAGTGTTTACCAACACTAATTAAACTCAATATAAAGATTAGATAAGGACAGAGCAGTGTACTATTGGCCAAGGGGTCCACAGCAGCAATCAAGAGGGAGAACAGAGTCTCAAACTTAGGGACTGGGTAGAAGAGAGTAAGACTGGGGTTTTGCCATCCTGCCCCAGCTCTTTCTTTGCAATGGTGGGATGGCTTCACTTTTGAAGATGTCTGAAAAGAGCAGGGAAATTCTTGCTCTTTGTAGCTCACATGGCAATTATCAGGTATGTAGGAGATTTGTAATTAAGACAGCCCAGACTCTTACCAATACCTTAATGGTCTTTATGTTTATTTTTAAATAATTAACTGGAGAGCTGTTAATGGGCCTGCAGATGCAGGCAGGAGAAGATAAGCAGTGAGGAAAAAGGACATGATTTTGCATGACACTTCCCCTAATCAGCTCATCTCATTTCCAACAGCAAACTACAGAGCCAAATTATCCAGAAATACTTCTAATTGCCATCAATAAACATGGAGTCAGCCTCATCGATCCCAAAACCAAGGTAAGACTGAGATCTTCACCAGCTCCTTCTGAGCCAACTGCCCAAAGGGTGTCATATTTAGAGATACAGGAGATCTCATTAAGACTAGCATGAACAACTGATTAGCCAGAAAATATCCTGGAGAAAAAAAAAAGAGAGCAACAACTCTTTGAGTCCTGAAAACGGAGAATAAGCACGCTCTGTCCTTAGTACTTCATAGACATTAGAGCTGGAGCTGGGCTGAGCTCCTACTTAATATTTTCACCAGCCACATGGTCACTCCACAGCAGCCATCCTCCACAAGCACTGGAGGATTCAGAGTCTTGCACCTCACTGCTGTTCCTATGAGGCCATGGTACAGTCTCTTTTCAACAGCCATCCTCAGTCTGCTTTGAAGGAAGGAGAACAGAGACATGGAAGGTCCCTATGCCCTTCATAAAAGTTGAGGTTCTTGTGTATTGAGTTTTTTTGTTCCCACCAGGATATTCTCATCACTCACCCCTTCACCAAGATCTCCAACTGGAGCAGTGGCAACACATACTTCCATATAACAATTGGCAACCTGGTGAGGGGAAGCAAGCTGCTCTGCGAGACATCCCTGGTAAGAAGTATAAAAGATTATAGCATACATTTAGAACAAATCCAGAACATTGGCAGGCCAAAATTAAATACGTTTAGTAAGCTGTGACTCAGAGATTCTCTGAGCTGAAGGTGGTCTCATAAATGTGTGTTTCTTCTGCATTTCAGCACTTTAAGGTTATTATCTCCATAACAGCTTTTTTTAAACGTGGGTTAGACATCAAGTACTGGGATATGTCAAGGTATGTAAGGTCCCACCTCTGCCTGTGCATTCATGCAAAGTTTTACCAGAGCTCTTATTGGGTTCATCACCCAAGACACAGGCAAGCCTGAGGTGCTTGTGGCATTACCATCCCAGGAGCATGGGATTCTTCTCTGAGCCATTAGAGTGAAAAGCATAACAAATTATACTGTAACAGGAAGGTGATGGAGTCACTGTCCCTGGAGGTTCTCTAGAACTGTAAATATATGGCACTGAGGGACATGGATATTGGGTGTGGAAGAGATTGGTTGGGTTTGGAGAAGATGGTATTAGTGGTCTTTTCCAACTTGTATGATTCTGTGAATTCAGATGTCAGTTCAAGAAGAGCACTTCTACAAAGGTCTTTTGTCAATCTTGTCCCTACTAACAGTCACAACAAAAAAAACCTTCTGCTTAGCAAATCTTAAACCTAAGGAATGAAGAATAAAATTTCCTGCTGGGTTCATTGCGGACATTAATTTTGGACATCCTGTTTATCACTGTGTGTTTGAAAATCTACTCCCTTTCCAAAGCTCTGAACAAAAGTAGTATCCTGAGAGAATCTCACACTGCAAACTGTGTTTGGTCTTTTATCCTTGTGTCAGGGTCATGACACCCAAGAAAAATGGTGGAAAAGAGGGGGAAAAAGAAAGTAAAAACACCTGGACACATATAAATCTATAACCTATAGCAAGTCTGTTGAAGAGGCATAAGCCAGAGATTAAATTTTGCAACAAGGATGTGTAAGACCTTCTCTCTTTTCACCAGGGCTACAAGATGGATGACCTTCTGACCTCCTACATCAGCCAGATGCTAACAGCCATGAGCAAACAGAGGAGTGCAAAGGGTAGCAAGTGAACTGCAAGAAGCCACTGGCATGTGGTCATGGGGCTAATTCACCAGCTGAGGGCTGTGGGATACCCATGCAGCTGGGGGAGAACCTTTGCCTCCCAGATGTGGAAGATGAGCCGAACACCATCAGGGAGTTCGCTGGACTCTGACCTTGAGGCCTCCAATCCCACCACCCCTTCCAGCGAAGACGACTATCTCTGACCCCCCATCCTCCCTCCTCACCCTGACTACACCTAAACCTCAAAGAACTCCAGAGGACAACACTGCTCTCAGATAATGACTTGAGTAGAAACTCTGGCAGGAGGTTTGCCTGAATCCAATGGCTGGCATCACAAAGGCTCTGGGAAGTGGATTTGTGTGTGTGTGTGTGCGTGTGTGTGTGGCTTGGTTTGGTTTGTGTTTTTTTTGTTGTTTTTTTTTTTAAGTGACAAGAGAACAGTTGGGATGCTTATGTCTTTTGGTGAGCTTATGGACATGCTGGTTTTGAAGACGTGTAGTGGAGACCCAATCCCTCCTGGAAGGGCGTCCAATGAACACAGCAAGGCTTGTTTTTTGACATTAAAAAAGAATACACTGTGTTCTCAAGGACAGAAAGAGAAAGCAGGCTGGGAGGAACACATTTTAACTAGGAATCAGAATAAACAAACCACTGATTGAACATGTTAGAATATTAAAGTGCTGTCTGTGCAATGCTGGAAATATTTAATGAACAAATTTTAAAGTTTTTCTTCTTCTATTTATTTTTTAAAATATTAAAAAGAAATAAATCTTGCATTTCGTGCTGGTATCTGGCCAACACCTTGGGGCTGAGGGCGACCTGCAGGACAATCCCTTGCCCAAGGATTCCCCTGGAACTTTGATTGCCAGTGACTAAGGCACATCTTTCCCAATCAAGGGCTCAGCTGGAAGTGAAGCATGGAAGATGAATTACCTCTTCTTGCCTCGTGATCAGACAGATTAACCCTGAGGGGATCTTTTCTGCAAGCTTCGGAACGTATGTGGAGGTTTTGGAGATCCCATTCTTGGAAGACTATGGCCAAGCCCATGTGCAGAAAGGGCTCTGAATTTAAAAGGGACTTGGCCACACTGGAAACAGCTAATGATTTTGTTGTGCTTTTGTGTGTTTTACTGTATAAAGTGGCTCTCTACCAGCCCCAGATGGAGCCTGAATCACTCACAGAGAGGGCAGGCCCTTAATCTCAGTGGGCTTTTCTCTATCTTTGATTGGTCATACTGATCTACTGGCTGTTTGTTTCATCTTCACCCAGCAGCATGCAGTGTGGAGCTTCCACTGGACCAGAGATGGGACCTGCCAGCAGAGAGGAGGCTAACACATGTTGTGCCTAGGAAGATTCAGGGGAAGGAGCAAGGGGTGCTTTCCCAAAATCCAGACTTCAAAGGATCGGGTGCCTGGGCACATGGTATCAGGAGCTGTGAGAATTGTCCACCAAGATCTGATGCTGTTGTCGCTAATGCTGAGAGGCTCCCAGTAGCTATGGGAGAACTCTCTTGGTCCTGTGTGTTGGGCTGAGCTCAGCTGTACTCATGGAAGTCTGTATTGTATGGTACCATGTGTTGGAGCTCAGCTGCGCTCAGTTTCTCAACACTATGGCACTGCCTGTTGGACCACAAGGACCACAGCTAGTGGCTGGGATGCAGCAGTGACAGTGGACCTTGGTTTGTCCACCAAACACAGTGCTGCACGGAGACATCCACCCGCTGGACAGAGCTGTCACGAGATCCCCCTTCTCCACCCTCTCCCTGCCCATGGTACTTTGTTGATGGGATTGTGGTAACACCAGCTAAGGCTGCACTGAGAGCCTTGTTGTCTCCCCAGCAAACATCTCTAATGCTCCCCCTCCCTCCCTAGCTGCCATGATCTGGCTGTCCTTGGGATCCCAACCCTCCCAAGACATGTTTCCATCATCCTTACCACCACCACCGCAACTTTCTTGAGTTTCCAGCCATCTTTGCCTCTCCCAACAATCTCAGTAGATGACACAGCATATAAATGTTTTCAAGTGCTGTTCTGGGCAGCTTTCCCTGATGACATCTCTTATCCCCTCGTTCACAGCTCTCTTGGCCTCCCATACACCCTGTCATTATAGGGGTGCTGGGACTCTGTTTGTGTGTGCCTGTGTGTCATATGTATTAGCGTCTGCTGGCCTCTTTGTATTCACACCAAGCAATGTAACATGCAAAAACATATGTCCAAGTGAAATACTCTAATTAAAAAGCATAAAGTGGCTTGTGGGAGGTTGTTCTGCACTGTGTGGTTGTGCTGTCACCAGGGTTGGAAGGGTGGGATTGGGGCTCTCAAATCCTCACTAGGGAGAGGAGTTCTCTTTGTGTAGCAGGACTCCTGGTGAGATTATCCAGTGATGAGGAGCGTATCATCAGTGTGCCTTGGCACTTAAGGACATCACTTAATGAGCATGGTAGCAATGGGCTGATGATTGGACCTGATGATCTTGGAGGTCTTTTCCAACCCCTATGACTGTATAATTCTATGATAAGTGAAATCTTTTTATTTTGGACAAAACCCACTGGAATCTTGGGAATTTCCATTGTTCATCCTCCAAGACAAGGCCTGGATTCTCCACAAAGGCAAACTTCGACCTGAATCTCTGGATATAGGAAATTCTGGGTCAAGAGAACAAGAGGTAGTGACCTTTAGTTGTGTCAGGAATGTTTCAAGTTAGTTATTAGGAAAAATATCAGAGTGGTAATGTACTGGCACAGGCTGCCCAAGGAGGTGGTAGAGTCCCCATCCTTGGAGACGCTCAAGAACCGTGGAGATGTGACACCAAGGACCATGGTTAGTGGGCATGGTGGGCATGGGTTGGGGTTGGACTTGGTGATTTTAGAAGTCTTTTCCAACCATAATGATTTCATGATTCTATGAAAAGTTTTTGTGCAGAATTTAGACCACAGCCACACGGTTAATGGTGTTACCAGAACCTGCTAGCTACGAAGCAATAAAAATAGCAGCTGAGTCACCTCACAGTAGGACAGCTGTTATGGGTCAGCCTGGGACACACTGAGGAGACCACATCAGTTGAGGGACCACAGCCTGTCCCAACCATGTCCCCCACCTGGAGGACTGAGGACCCCATGGAGAGCACTACCACCCAGCCCAAACACTTTCAGTTTCCTTTTTTCTGCTTATGCATCTTCACATGAGGGGTACCCACAAGAGCTGTGAACCAGCTATGACTGCAGAAAACAAAGTGGGGGATTAAACATCATTAGCATCCTCTGCATGCTCCACAGATCTGGAGCTTGTCTACAGCAATTCTTTAGCTCTTTTCAGAGGAAGCTAGTGTCCTTTTATGTTTCTTGCCTCCAAAATACTCAAAAATTTCCAACTTGGAAAGGTCCAAGCACTTCTAAGCACTGTTAAGTCTGAAATCTAGCACTCTCCTTTTACATTTCACTTGTGATAGAGGTTTATTTAGCAAAAGCTTTCTGCTGAAGGAGGCAGAATATGTTACACATGTTTTTATTCTGCTGGAATAAAAACAAAACAGGATAGTAGAGCCAAAATGTATTTAAAGTTGCACTTGCAATTTACAAAATAATAATTGTTAAAAAGTGTTCTTACTAGCTGTTCAAGTAGAAATGTATGGCTTAAACCCGGGAGATGCTCAGCTCTCCTTTGCAGAGCAGAGCACAGTTTTCCTTTCCCATGTACCTGAAGCCACCAGGAGAGATGAAAATAGAAATAAATCCCAGGAGGCAGAGAAGGTATAAAGCTCTTCCCCAAGGGAAAGGAAAACAGGACGTTTGGTGGAAACAGTTCACAACTAACTCAATGAAGAAAAGCATTGTCATCTTGGTCATAGTTCTGGTTATTACTTGGCCAAGGCACCAAAACTCCTTTCGCATTCATGGGGAATACTCTCTCATGCAAAACCAGAGTGAAATGGCTGTCCCATTCAGACTAATGGGAAGACTAGAGGAGGGAAAAGAAAAACCTAAGCTGCCCCTGTCTGTATTACAGTGTTACAGACCCTGGTGAACCATCCAACAGCATTTGACCACAATGGTGTGGCTGGTGTGCTCTTGGGCTGGAAAAGACCCATGAGGAGGAAGGGACAATGGGGACTGGGGAAACATAGGCAGCCAAGGACAGAGGAGGTGCTCTGGGTGATTACTGTCTGAGATGCCAAAGGTCTCAAAGGGAAATGGTGGCTACTACATGGATACTGTGAGGGAGGTTTAACCATCTCACCATGGTGCACAGCTTCTTCACAGCTGCAACCCCATGTGTGCTCTCCTACACCCTTGGGATCCTTGCCAGGCATGAGATGATGAGGGAAGCAGGAGAGCTCAGTGTTCACCTCCATTAGGACCATGGTGACAAATGGCTCCTCCTTGACAGGAGCCCATTGGCCCCTCTTGGCAGGCTGGATTGGCACTGCATGAAGGGTCAGCAAGGGATGCTCTGATCTCTGGTCCTCAGCGAGGTGGCAGCTCTTCATCCCCCCTGCCAACATCAGGCCACGACAGTTGGCATGTTGCTAAGCTCTGGAAAAGAGGGCACACAGTGAGCTACCTAAATACCAGAATATTGAGACAGCTTGTCCCTAAATGCTTGCAGACAAGGCTGGATCACCTTGTCTGCTCCTTCAGTTCAGAAATCTGGAGCATGGAAGCACTTCAGTGGTGCCTCGAGATGTGGTGGATGCTCCATCCCTGGGGACTTTCAAGGTGAGGCTGCATCAGGCTCTGGGCAACCTGATCTAGCTGTGCATGTCCCTGTTCAGGGAGGAGAATTGAACTAGATGATCCCTTAAAAGATCCCTTCCAACTCTTAAGGATTCTATGTTCTGTGATCTCCAAAACATATTATTAATATATACTATAGTATATAGCATCTAATATGTACTAGATTGTTGCAGACAGTGATGAGATGCATCCTGTCCTCCTCTCTTGCCGTATAAATCCATTTCTTAAACAACCCTGCCAGGTTGGTGGCCCCACTGGACTCAATCCTTTCTGAGCACCAAACACCAACCCATTGGTTGTGCCCCATGGAGACCTTCCTAAGCAGGATCCTGACCCTCCTCACCCACTCACCTGTCCTGAACTTGTTGTAGGTGCCACTCTCCAGCACTGGGTCACCATCATGGGCACAGCAGGAGAAGCTCCTCTCTCGCCACCTGCAAGGGGCAAAGTGCCTGGGTCAGGATACTCCTTGCTGTGGTGCCCCTTGCAGCTCTCTGTAGCTCTGGTCACCTTTTCCTCCTTTGTTAGGGCTGGAACTGCCCAGGTATTTGGAGATTTGCTCAGGTCCTTAGCGAGAAGGGAGCCTGGTGCATGCCTTCATGCTTAAGTGTCCATAATTCATATGAGCTATAGCTTTTTGAGGGCAACTTTGTGACTAAGCCCTGTTTTATAGGAAATATTTAAGGGCTTAAAGTGGATATTTTGAAGCCACTGCTTCCTGAGCAGCCAGGGACATTTAAATATTGTGAGTCTGATGGACTCATAAACCTGATAAACAAAATCACACAGGCCACCCAGGCCCAGCTCATGGCCCCTTGCTCCCAGCAGTACTGGGAATGCTCTTCCTACAATGGCAGCCCGTAAGAGGTGGCATGGGTAGTTCAGGACCTTCTAAGAGATCCTGAGAAATGCAAAGACAATGTGGCAAAGCAGAAGGAGCGGAGCCTGGTGGAGATGGGGATGGGAAGACCTGGAGATGGTAATCATGTATTTCATGGATGTGGTCATTTCAAGCAACCTGCAGCCTTGGAAGCAGGGTGAAAAATGTGCTACAGCAGAACTTGGGCCAGGACTGAAAAAAGCAGAGCAGGATGAGTGGTTTCTGATCCAGCTGTGGTGCATTCAGCAGACTGATCCAAGTTTCCCCAATATCTGAACATGGATAAAGTCATGGAAAGTACAAAAGCAAAGAGAATAGAGTGTTTGACATACTCCAGCGTTTTCAGCTGGGAGGATGGATTTCCTCATTGTCTCTGATATGTGCAGACAGAGAGACGTGGGATGCACAAATATTAACAATGAGAGCTTTCCATCTAATGTCTAAAGTCCCAATATCTAAAGTCCTAATTTTAATAGTAGGCATAGAAAAAAACAGGAAAGCAAACAGGAGAGGTTTATTGATATATTTTTTTTTTGATTTTTTTTTTCTAATTCTCGAAGAAGAGCAGTTTTAACCCTTCAGGACACCATAAGCATCCAACCATTCCTCTGCCAATGGCAACACACCAGGTTAGAAGGCTGTGGAGCCAGGAGTTGGACACAGTGATCCTTATGGATCCCTTCTAACTCGGGATATTCTATGATTGTATGATTCTGTGAACTCAGTATTTACCAGTGCAGAGCAAAGATGAGCGAGATGAGAAGCACTGAGGCCAGGTCTGTCAGGATCCACAAGATGTTGTACTGCCGTGGTGTCTGGAAGAGAACAACAGAGGCTATGTCCAACACCACGGACACTGAAGCATGCAAAAAAATATGCTCGAGCTCCTTGTTACTGCTTGACCATAGCGATTCAGCTCCCTGGTGTGCACGTGAAGTGATATCCTTCAGGTGTTTAAAGCATTTGATGGCATTTCAAAGCAGTCACCAGCCATTGAGTGTAGGTGCCATGCCATCATCCTTTGTAAAAATAGATCTGTTGGGTGTCCTAGGAGATTGGCTTGCATTGCAGCAAGTACAGCAGGGACTTCTTGTTTGTCCCTATAGTATTAATATCAATTGATGGCATCCGGTTCCCCCTGCAAAACTGTCCTTGAGTGAAAACCACTAGGGGACTGGGGTGGCTCCACCTTTAAGACTAGGATTTGTCCCCAAATTGGACCTCACTCACCCTCAGAAGGGATGAAAATGATTTAGTTTTCAGGATGAGAGATAGGAGCATTCACACTTCTTCAGGAGTGTGAAACAAGTCATTCCATGTGGTAACCTTTATGATGCAGGGACTCTGGTGAGACCATGACACTTCTCAGCCCTACAGACTGTCAAAGACAGAGTAGAGGATGGACAAGCAACATGAAAAGTACCTCCCAGCAAGGAAGGGTTGCCTGTATGCTTTTTTCCCTTTGGCTTGTGACACCTGACCATGTTTGAAAAGGAATGCAGGAATTCCTGGTCATTAGGAATTTCTGACTGCAGTAAGGTTCTCTAGAATCTCAGAAACTGAAATTGTCGTGCTATAATCACATGTGCCCTCAAAGGCTCCTTCCTTTGTCTTTACACAAGTGTCACTAGGACTTGTTTCTCTTCACTTCACACACAGTCACCAAGCCCTAACTAGAGTGCTTTTCTAAGGACCAAGATTAAAACAGGAGATGGAAATGATGGTAGCTGCAGTGGCTCACAAGAACTAGATAAATCAGACTCATCTTCAGTCTCCTTTATCCATTAAGGAATTGGCCCTTGATCTCTGAAGGTAATGATGAACATCTTATCCCCATTTTGTACCCCTGGAATGAGGAAGAACTACTGCTTACCATGAGGAAGAGTGGCTGGTTGAGGTTCTTCAGCGTGTGAACAGCATTCGTGGTCACAGAGTGTGCCCCGGAGCACCAGGCCAGGGAGAAGAGCCAGGGCTCATTGATCACATATAAATTGGTCGTGATGTTTGCCTCAGCATATTTCCTTTAAAAGACCAAGAGGCAATTGCCTTCATTAAGAAAAGCAAGGAGGTTAGTACTTCCTCTGAGCTGAATCAAGGAGAAATGGTAAATCTGAATAGGAAATATATGCTTTAGGACCTAAATAAGGAACAAACAGGAAGCTCAAACAGCCAATTTGATAACAACTGACTAATATAGAATATCTGGTCTGCTGCAGGCAAATCTAATTCATGCCTAAAAGAGTAAAACTTTGTTTATCCCTCTGGTATACAAATCTATCATAGAACCATAGAATGACTTCGGTTGGAAGGGACCTTAAAGCCCATTCAGTCTCAACCCTCTACCATGGACAGGGACACATACCATAGACCAAGCTGTACAAAACCCTGTCCAACGTGGTCTTGAACACTTCCAGGGATGGGGACTTGAAATTCTACCATTTCCTAGGAAATTAGATTCTGAGGAAGATATCACTAAGAAAACATAAATATTATTAATATTCAAAGGGTTTGATTTTTTTCTTTTCTTTTTTTTTAATTAGATGTCAAAGTTTTCATAAATAGGATAGAAAGTCCCATTTGCAAAAAGAGAGCTGGACAAGTAAGATATTTTGTGGGGGGTTTTAAGGCTTGTGGGTTTTTTGTTGTTTGTTTTGTTTTGTTTTGTTTTGTTTTGTTTTGTTTTGTTTGACAACACAGAACCATTTTGGAAACTTCTGCAATAAATGTGCAGCTTTCCATTGCACCAGTTATACTGCTAGTGTATCACAAGCAGAAGAGCACTGGTAGCTACAGTGACAAGGAATTAAGGTTCAAAAACACCATCTATGAAAGGGTGATGGTTTCTGACCACAGAATCATGCATTCACACTCATGTGTGTGGAGGCCATAGGAGGTTTAATAGTTGTTCATTCTTTTACACACGCTGTTGTGGACAGCATGTGTAAAAGGACAAGAAATCAAGAGTTACTTATGTTCTACCCAGAAGATCCTCAGATCCTTGGAGGTGTTCAAGAAATGTGTAGACAAGGTATTTAGGGACATGCTTTAGTGGGCAATATGGGTGATATGTGGACAGCTGGGCTAGATTATCTTAGAGGTCTTCTCCAGCCATAATGACCTTGTGACTCTATGATTTTATTATGACCCTGGTTGATTAAATATGGACTTAGGCTTGGGTAGGGAGGGGATTGGGGTTCAATTACACCACCTCTTGGCCATAGTCAGGGTCATCAGTGGTTTGAAGCCCTTAATCTCCAAAATGCAACTGGGATGGCTGGTTAACCTCTAGGAGCTCTTTCTAAAATACTATCGATTCCAGCATTAGTCACTGGAGGGAGACATTGCCACACACATGAGGCAAATGTCCTCTAAACAGACCACAGACTGCACTTGGGGCTAAAACTTCAACCTACCGAATATCTTCACTGGACATTTCGGTGTAGGCCAGATTGAGTTTGACAATATTGTCCATCAACAGGTCTTCAACCGGGGCCTTACTGCCCATGGTCTGCTGGAATCCAGGGGCAACAGACTGAACAAAGGACCTCATGTCATTCTCTAGCCACAGGACCTGCAGGCAACAAGAGGACCCTGTGAATTCACAGTGAACTAACTAGTAATTACCATGCCCTTCACTCAAATTTAGCAAAGATAAGGTCTTGAGGGGCTTAACCCAGCCTTGTAAATAACATATTTCTTGCAGCGATCAAAGTATATTTATTTGGTGGGTTTAAACTTGCTTCTTAATGAAAGTCACTTTCATCAAGAAGTCAGATTCAGTGTTATTTCTTATCAACTGGAAATCACTGAGAACATTTCACATCACCCTAACAAAAGATACAGTGTTTGAAATGAATGAAAAGGCAGCTTTGGTAAATGGGAAGGCAACAGAAAACTTTCTCTTATCCCTTTCTCCCAGCATAGGAGCAGACATGGATCAGCTTAACTCTCCAGAAATCAGCAGACACATATCCTGGTCCACATGGATTCAGATTTTATCCTAAGCAGAGTGTTTCCTGGGGAAGGAAAAAGTTAATGAAATCTCCCCGCTACTTTAATTTAAGCCAGGAGTTTCTATGCAATATCTAAAATAAGTATGGGTGGCAGAGAGTAGACTGTCAACTACCATAATGACGAAAGAACGCAGTGTTGACCCCAGTGCCCCAGTTCAGTGAGCAACAGAACAGAATATGAAGGAGACTGGACACCCTACCAGCTCGGGTCTGATCCCTGACTCATTGAGGATGACTTCCAGGGTTCTGTTGATCCATGAATTCCTGTAAGGATGTTTCTCTGGAGGGCGGTAGAGATCAAATATCACAAGTTTATTCTGACTGTCAGCGAGGCGCAAGAAACTACTTAGCTTGTAAACTGACTGATTCATTGCCTGGTTTTGATCTGCCCTTGACAGGGAGCCCATGCATGAAAAAGGTTTGTCCTAGAAACAAGCAGATACAAAAAGGAAATCAATCAACCCATCTGGGAGTCAGCTGCATGCAAACAACACATAGCTCTGTGGGGGAAAAGGTTTGTCATCAGCCATCAATGAGAGGATATTTCTTTACTTAGCTCTTCTACCTGAGAAACAGGAACAATTAACCCAGGCTGTGATGCTGCTGCTCCTGAGCCCTGAATTATCTAGTTCTCAGCTAGTCCTGCTGAGCTTCTCTGCCCCAACACATTATCTACATTACACACAAGACCTTGCACTTGTTGTTTTAGGTTGGTGGTTGGTCTCAACGGTCTTAAGATCTTTTCCAACCTAAATAAATATATGACTTTATGATTTTCAGTAGCTGGTTTCTCCTTTCTCCAGCATGTCAGCTCTTCTGATGCCATGAGCCACAAAAAGCCACCAGACAAATGTAACAGGTCCCCAGAGCCTAAGAGCCAGTACAAAACAAGAAGACCACAGCTGAAGGATCTCTATTGACTTTGTGCTTTGTGTTTTGGCTCAACCAGAAATTTCCCTCTAAATATTCATACTAATAAGAAGTAGCCAGCTGATTTCTCTTCTACAACCAATTGAAGACAGTCTTTTATGGTGCTTACCTTAAGGAACCATGCTCCAGCATTCAACTCCTTCAGGGTGTCCCAGGAGAACAATGCTGCATTTTGAGCAGTGTCATTGGGAAAGACTTCCTTGATGTTGGTTGTCCTGCTCAGTGTGCTGTCATGCATGAGAAAAGGAACCCCATCGTAGCTGTTGGAGAACAATAATGCAGGTCACCTGGAGTGCAGTTCATTTAGGACACAAGCAGTGTCGAGCTAGGAAGGAACAAGTATGTGGGCCATCGCAAACGCAGCTGTATGGCTTCCCTCATTGCAGAGAGTGAGATAGAAAAAAGGATGATACTCAAAACACCAACCAGTATTGCTGGCTGACCCTGGATGGACTATGATGTGAAAGGAACGTTTTGCAGATACCAGAGTGTTCTGGTGTTTTCTAGGACAGATAAAACCCCCACAGAGGTCTGCAAGCCAGACTAGAGTAGGAACTGTCTTTATATGTTGTAAAGTGTTTAAAATATAGTTTAGAGACAGTGGCCATGCTAATGATGCGTTGACGGTTTGACTAGATGATCTTAGCGGTCTTTTCCAACCTTAATGATGCTATGAATTGATTATTTAGTCAATAGCTACAACTTACTGATTTGACCAAGAATAACTATGCTCCACAGTTTCTGTCATCACATATCAGCTGAGGGACCCTGTCCCTATCATCAGTAAAACCACATTACCTGGAACTCCAAAGCTCCAAAGGCTTTTAGAAGAGGCATGTTTAGTGTTTTCCACTTACCTAATGGTGACATCTGTTTCAAGACCATCTGCACCATGTTCAATTGTCTTCTGAAAAGACATCTCAGTGTTTTCTGGGGCCAGCTGAAGAAAGAAATGGCCCATGAGCAAAATGGTTTTAGATATACTCTGGGGGACTCTTCTAATATGTTCTGTCTCCTTGTAACACTTCTGTTTTCTATTAAGGGATCCCCATTTTCTTGATTAATTCTCCTTTTTCCCTGGCTACCAAATCCACCTTGTCCCTCAGGAGCAGTGTTATTCATGTTTGCAGAATCACAGAGTGATCCTTTTGATAGTCAATTCCAAAATGAAATACCTTCCCTTCCACCCTCCGTTGATTTATTAAGGGGAAAATAAAGAAATAAATAAAAGGAAGAAGAAGATGATGGCAAAGGTAGCAATACACAGGATAAAGAAATGTATAACTTCTCCAAACCTACCATTGGTGCTCCACGGTGTCCAATGAGGGCTGGCTTTGGTCCAAGTGTCCCCACCTCTCTGATGCAAGGAGAGTACATCCCCAGAGGTATCAAGAAAAGAAAGAGAAGGATAGCCAGGTATGGACCAACAATTATCACCTGAACGACTGAAAGAATTTGAAGGAGGAAGGCTAGAGTTAATCCATTTGGTAACATATGGGTTCACCTTGCAGCTTGACTCCTAATAAAACCCTCCAACTAACCGCTGGGCTTTATCCCATCCCTTTTAACATCTCTTCTTTCCCAAGTTCCCCAAGTTTTACTGTCTCTCCAACCATGAAATCCAGGAGGACAAACTGGTCAAAGAAAGACTTGGTCTGTCTAGGTTAGGACTGAGGTTTTGTGCTGCAATTACATTCCACTATGCCTTCAGGCAAGATGGATTGCATTCTTTTTCTTTAGAGGTGGTGCAATGCTACTTCCCCCAGCTGTAAATAAATGGTCCTCAACAGAAGGATGCTATTTTTTTACTCAGATAAGAACAAGTAACATTTTAAAGTTTCATTCCCAGTGAAAAAAATGAGGAGGAATCTTTTTCCTTCAGCTGTTCTCTGCCCCTTAAGGAGACAGAGAACAGAGAATGACTAGTTTATTCAGCTTGCTGTCAGTGGCTTCTTCCACGTGAAATACAAATTCCTACAGACCATGGTTTCATGGATATTACATCTCAGAAACCTGCCAACTCATCATCTATGGTCTTCTCTGCTGTCTGTTGACATGTTACTCAAGAGTGAAAAAAAAATGAGGTTTACTTCCTCTTGCACCTGTGACTACTATTTATCTGGTTGGGTACCACCATACCTCTGCACACTCTAGTGGCTCTGTTCTCACCAGCAGGTTTTGTCTGAATGTTTTTTGTTACAAATGAGATGGATGAAGAAACTGTATCATCTAAGAGGGTCCAGTGTCAGAGCCAGGCTCTTCTGCAGTTGTTCCTGTCTCCTGGACCTCTCTTACTCTACTCAATCACACTTCTCAGAGTTAGACTGGAGCACTCTTTTGGATAACACCAGGTAAGGAAAACAAATTTCCTTATCAATCATTTGGAAAACTCTTTCCCCTATCTCACTGGCTTCTCCTAATATTCTCTAGTCTGGATTGACTTTCTGAGACATGAAGCTGAGCGTAGCAAGCAAAAGTCAGGCATCGGTTGCTTTCTCCTGCAGGTGGTTGACCAAATTTCCATGCATGCCTCAGAACATGGGGATTTCTGCTTAGCTCTTTATCTTCAAGGTTGGTAACTACCCATATAGAGGCCAAAAATCTGCACAGTAGTACGCAAATCATAGAACCATGAAGACTGGAAAAGACCACTTAGATAACCAAGTCCAGCTGTCAACTCATCACCACTATGCCTGCTAAACCATGTCACTAAGTGCCACATCTACCCTTTTCTCAGCAATGAGTACGGACAGACAGACACAGGACAGTGCATGACCCAAGCTTAAGCCCTACAAATTTCCCTGGAATACTAAAAAAATAAGTCACCTCCAGCTAGAGTACGGATGTGGTAGGGAAGGGCTCCTTCACATTTGTTTTCCCACAATGACATTCATCTTTTGTCATATAGGAAACAGAGTTACTGTACCTTTCTTATCTGCTCTGATGGCATGCAGAGCCATGGGCCAAGAGAGGAGGACCATGATGGTTATTGCCCCTATGTGGAGATAGGGGGCTGTGATCTGACAAGGAGAGAAAAAGATTTTATATAAGGGATCAAGTGTGGATACGGATAGAAAAAAGCCCCAACATTCCTATACCTTCCTACATGATTCTTCTCTCCCACACCTAGGTTGGATCCACCAAACACCTACCAACTCAGAGGAGAGAGATGTGTCCCCATCCAGTCTGGTGCCCCAGTGTGATCCCCATTTTACTATGCAGTTCTCTTTTCTTTTATTCAGCTGAAAGGGACAAGGCTGTCCTTGTCTATGAGGGCTTGGCAGGCAGTCACCTTCACCACCACATTAATGAATTCACACCTTCCAGAGTGAAACCATTTTATTCCAATCTAATTCAATCCAATTCCATCCAGTCATGGATGGACTAAGTCTTTGAACTGATGCCAACAAACCTGAGCTTCCTAAGCCTTTCCTATTGCTCTGTCCATGCCTGATTCCCTAAGATGTAAAGGCTGAAGAAAGCAGAAGTCATTGGGAGATTTTGTTTTGTGTGATACTGTCTGCTGTGGACACTTGACACTTCTTTCGATGAGAAGCAGGATTCAGTTATGTAAAGAAAGGTGTCATACAAGTCGTCCAGGATATTTGAGATAGTAACACAGGGCTAAAGTACATGACATAGGATCTACGAGGGATGCAGGTCCTGTGGGAGCAGCAGCAGGAGGCCAAATGAAGCATCCCAAAGGGTATGTGCACCCAAAAGAAGCAACACCTGTGGGGAACCCCAAGGTTCTTGTGTCTCCTTCTCCTCCTGCCCTGGAGTCCGTGCAGAGGAGAAACTAACATTTTCTAATCACCTATGCCGGTACCTTAGCCTAGGGTTACCAACTTGTAGAGTTCTATAGGCACTATTGGAAACTGAAACAAGTCTGGGGCTACCAGCTGTTTTGTCTTCCACTCCCTATGCACTGCTCTCCTAATGTCCACAGGCAATAAATGAAGTGGGAGAGAGGTGATATGTCTAAACAACATCTTCAAGGCAGCTCTGTAGTCAAAATGCTGTAACTTCCCCCCTCCTGGTATATGTAGGGACCCAGATGCTACAACACTAAGCAGCAGCAGAGAAAATCTGGCCTCCACCTTCAGATCTGCTGAGTGTTGAGACCATGCACTCTGACCTCCTTCATCCCACATGTTGTCCCACCTCACACATTCCCCACCTACTCCTTAAAAGTCTCCATGCTTTTTCCTCAGCTGACAAAGATCTTCTGATTCACTAGGACTTCCCAAAACAAGTTACATAAAACAGCTCAATACCAAACCTCAGGCCTTAATATTAACTTATTAAGTCATTATAAAAGTTTATGCAAACCTGAGTAGACTGCCAGGAAAACCCATGTGAAAAACATTCACCATATGTAATTTTCTATTGATCACCACAAAATACAAAAAAGCAATCTCCAAAACCCTTACCTGGAATGACAGGCGCACTGTTTTCCATTGATCTCCCCAGAGTACAGACAATATGAAGATGGCTGTGATAGAGAAACCCAGGACAAGAAAAGTCCCAATCTGGGGAGATGAAGAGGAAACTAATAAACTTAAACATTTCTGCATAGGATGTGAAATTCATTTGCCCGTCAGAATTATTTAAGCAGTTCAGACTCAATAAATTTGGGATGCACTAGCTTGAGTATGTCAGTTTGGAAACATCTGAAGGGACCGAAACCAAACTTGTGCTGTAAATTGGATTTTCTCTCTGACAAAATTGATTTTAAGAGAATGGTAGCTAACATGAGTCAGCCCTCAAGACTCCCTCTAAAATTAATAGAGAAAGAGAGGGATTTCCAGAGGTGGTCTCTTTCCATGAGCTTCATGATGAGAGACACTTATCTCTGTGAACTGACGTATACAGAACCTAGATGATCCAACATTAAATCCTTAACCTGTAGCTGGTTGAACTCAGAAGTGATTAATTAAACCCAAAAGACACATCACCACAACTTCCTTATGCTGAGTTGCTTTGCAATAGGCTTCTGAAACTGCAAACACTTCAGAGATTGGTACTCATTAATTAACTAAAGGAAGTGAAGGAGTAATTCATTCTATTCCTTGACTTCTTGCCCAGTTTGGTGCCAAAGCAGTTACGATGATATTCTCTTCTTATCACATCATCTATCTGCTGAGCACCACATGCAAGTGGGACCAAGGCCCAGACTGCTTTCTGGGGGACCCTACAGATCAACATCATCTCATTCAACTATTTATTTTCTCTGCAAAAATTTGTCATCACATTACATTCTTCCCTAATCTGCACGGCTAGGGGCTCGTTTTTGAAATGTCTCACTTAACTTTCAGGAGTTTCTTAAGAAGGGGGCCTTGATCCCTGCCCAGGGAGGTGGTGGAGTCACCGTCCCTGGAGGTTTTCAAGAAAAAGGTGGATGCAGCACTGAGGGATGTGGTTTAGTAGGTATGGTGGGGATGGGCTGATGGTTGGACTAGATG
This sequence comes from Callipepla californica brunnescens, assembly GCA_023055505.1. NCBI lineage: Eukaryota > Metazoa > Chordata > Aves > Galliformes > Odontophoridae > Callipepla > Callipepla californica. The sequence continues at coordinate 121,265,958 of JALIRH010000001.1, read as the reverse complement.
ATCTTAGTGGTCTTTCTAACCTTAATGATTCTATGTTTCTATGATTATGCACCATTTGGTAGCAACAAATCCCTGAGGACTTGCTTCTGTACCCTCAGAACTCCAGGTGACATTTCCAAAACTTCTCAAAGATGAAGGGATGCCTTGGGAAAGACATATTTCTACTCTGCAGAAAAAGCAGCTACTGTCTGCAGAGGCTTATGCTTTGTCTGTAAGCGAACTTCTCCTTTGTCTTTATACTACCAAGCATGTCAGATATAGTCATCCTCACCTGAATGAGTCACTGTGGGCTCTTTTTATAGTCAGCAAGGAAAAAAGGTGGTTTGGGTGTGACTCATCTCATCTTAATTTAGATACCTGTGACCAGCTGGATGATTTGCGTCTTCAGAAGGTTCGTTTCCCTCATCCAAAGGGTGCCTGGGGTGACTAGCTCAGATGGAAATATCATTCTCATGGATATCTAAAGCCTCTTGAAATTAACCTCTTCCCTCCCTTCCTCCTCTTCCATAATCTAAGCCATTTCGCATGCAGAGAGCACCACAGGTTTGATGTTTAAAACATAGATTATGGTTACCAGAAATCCCTGATTCTACTCACTTTGTGACTCCAGTGCAAGTACAGCTGCTGCCCTTCTGCAAGCAAACACATTGCTAGGACCTGGAAAATCAAGAAGACATCATTGGCATCCTGGCACAGCATGATGAAGTGTGTTTAGTGAGGCACTTCTGGGATGATATTTGCATTGGAAAGTCATTTTATGCCTTTCTGCATAACGGCGGGGCTTGGGTTTATTTCTAGTTATCAGCTGCAACCCTATGGCTGGCACATTCTTTTTCATGGGGAGGGATCTTTTGAGGCTCAGTACACAATGCAAACTCCATTCAAGACAAAGGGCCTGGAACACTGAGAAGTAAAGGGTGAGGAATACCAGATTATGGCTTTGCTGGAAACTTTCTTCTGTGCTCTGAGTGGATGGAGCATGCTTCCCAGCAACTCTAGGGTGCTGTCTGGGGAGCAGTATCACCAGATGTGGATCCATTTCTCAGCCTCCAGGTCTCTCTGGATGCCGTCCCATCCCTCAGGCATGTTGACCACACCACACAGCTTGGTGTCATCTGCAAATTGCTGAGCGTGCACTCAATCTCACTGCTGATCCCATTGATGAAGAGGTTAAAGAGCACTGATCCCAGTGCTGTTCCCTGAGGGACATCATTGTCACTGATCTCTATCCGAACATTGAGCCATTGACCACCACACTCTGAGTACAATCTCACAACCAGTTCCTCATCCATAGAACAGTCCGCCCATCAAATCCATATCTTTCCAATTTGAGAGAAAAGGATGTTAAGGGGGAGCGGTGTCAAAGGCCTTACTAAATCCAAAGAGATGACATCAGTGGTTCTTCCCTTGTCCACTGACACAGCTATGCCAACATAAAAAGCAAAAAGATTGATCAAACAGGACCTGCCCTTGGTGAAGCCATGTTGGTTATGCCATATCACCTCCTTCTCTTCCACATGCCTTAGCACAGCTTCCAGGAAGATCTGATCCATGGTCTTCCCCAGCAGAGGCAAAGCTGGTAGTTCCCTGGGTAGATCCCTGTATCTGTTCTGAAACCCAACTAGAAAAGAAAGTAAGCTCTTTCTGACCCAGCTACAAATACACTCTTTTTCCAGGGTGATGCTGATTTGAAGTGAGATAAGCTCAGCAGAGAATACAGATCAGCTTCTAAGTATCTCTTGACATATTAAACTCCTTTAATTTAATCCTACACCCCGTACATGATGAGTAAGTGTAGGAGCATTTCAGAGGGAATGAATTACTGTTGAAGACCTTAAGCCAGCCCCATTAAATCAGCCACTTCAGAAAAAAATGAAGAAAAAAGACACTTAAAAAATCTTGCCTTTTCTGCAAACAGTGTTGTAAAGATTTGATCCAAGTCAAAGATGCAACCACTTATTTCACAGAGTGTGCTCAATCAGACTTTCTGCTGCTTATTGCAGTACAACCTTCCTATAAATGGTGCAGCACATCTGGGGATGCCATTGGAAAAAGAGCTCATTTTTATGAATGGAAACAATAGCTCACGATCAGTTTTCAAGAAGAATAATCACCAATCAGAGGGTGAAGAAGGAAAACCTGCACTTGTACCATGGGCACCATGGGTTGGTGAGCAGATGTGATGTGGACAAAATCTGTCCTCTGTGTGCTCTGGCACACTCAGCCGAGCTTTCTTTATTCTCCACACAAGTCTGAAGATTAACATCTCAAGCTTCATCCTCAAAAGCTGCCTCAGGACACATCCAAAGTGCTGTTCCACAGAGAGAAGCTGTCCCTAACAGTGTCTCACATGCTTGCAGCAGGAGTAGAACTCCCTTGGGCCAAAGGACAACCAACACAAGCAGGTATCCCTCCTCCAAATTGTTTCCATGCATATCCTGAGATTGCCTAAAAAAACATTTCATGGACTTGCTACTGTTGGTGACAGATATATGTCTGATTATTACCACGAAGGTTAGAGCTCAGGTCCCTCTTGCCAGCCCCATCAGCTCTCTCAGTCTTACATCCAACGCTTGCATTCTTCTCATCTTTAGTAAGAAGTGTGGAAATGTCTCCTTCCACCAGGATCGGCAACCCTGCCCATAGCAGAGAGTTAGAGCTAGATGATCTTTGAGATCCCCTCCAACCCAATCCATTTAGTGATTCTATGGTCTAGCAGTCAACTGGTAATTAAGTGAAGCTTCCCTAATACAAGTGAGTCGAATTCACTGCAATGGGGCTCACATCTCTGTCTTTCTCTTTCTGTCTGTCTTTCTCTTCCTGATTAGGGCACTGGCCACAAAGTTATGATTAAAAATGATGGACAGTAGCCTCCCCATCCCACCTCTCTTAGAACTTCAGTGCCAGTGGATTGTTTTGTGTCTTCCTTTTAGCCTATGAATGCAGAGGCTACAGCATTTCTGAGACACTTCACATTATACAGTCACAAATGACTTTCCTTCAATCCTTGGAATAAACATTGTTGAACTGCAGAGAGGAAAATATTATCTGATTGAACAACAAAATATTTTTCTTCATCACTGAACCTGGACTGTCCTGCAGCCAGACCCCTCAGCTTAACCTTTTAGCTTTAATAGGAATGAGAAAATTGTCTTGGGGTAGTGATAACAATTACATTAATTGAAACTGATTGTCTGAAGAAAATTACACTGATATGTGAAGGCAGAGAGCAGAAACAGCCACTGAAGCTGAAGAGCATTTGCTTCTGTGGTTCCTGATGAGGACGTGGAAGCAGACCTTTGGGTTCTATTTGAACGCCATTGTTAAGAATGAGGGTATGGTGATCATAGAATAAAAAAACAATCGTTACAAAGGTCTCTTCCAACTCAAATGATTCTATGATGCCATTAATTTATGATCACAAGGAAATGGTGTTTGAGTGAAGACCTCAAGTCCTTCCTGCAACAAGTATGGAGATGGTCTCTATCCAGAACTGTTCAGCCAGAACATGGGAGCAGCTCCCACAGCAGTAAGAGTATTTAGATGTAGAAGGGCTTCATTGTATTTATTAATTCATGAGGCTGGAAGGTTCATCACAGGCGACACGGGAACGCTAGATGTTGTAGAACTTGGCTGGTGATAGCACCCAAACTCCAAATTTCACCTTCTTGAGTAAAGGCAGACACTGTTAGACTCACCAGAGAGAGCCAAGATCCTGGGAGGATGTATCTACACAATGGAACCAACACAGAATCAAACCCCACAGGACACCAACTTCTCTCATTTCTGGCTTTACTTCATCCATTGCCTTCCCCAATAGCTTGCAGTCATCACCTCCATGCTGCCAAGGACGTGAAACTCCTCTAAAAAGTCTGGACACTTGCTAATGTTTGGATGCTGAGGTGATCTAGCCAGGACCAGGGACTGGAACTGGTGATAAGAGCCAGTGGTTCTGGCCACAGAGATGAATCATAACCATAAGCCCAGCCTGGGTACACAACATTCCAAAAAGGAAGCAGATGTGAGTTCAAGCATGAACACCAGTTCCTAGAATTGAAGCAATTTCTTAGCCTGGAGCCTTCCATGCAGAAGACTGGAACACAGGAGGAGATCTATGCTTATTTTGTGTTCTCTTAGAGGAAAACAACAAGGAGAAACTTTGAGCAGGTAGCAGTGTTGAAAATGCTTGCCCTTGCTATGTTTCCAGAAATCAAAGGAGGCAGCAGATCAAAACTCCAGAGAAAATTTAATGGAATTTGGAAAAATAAAGAACTCAGGGGCATTACCTCTCTGGGCATAAAATTCAGGAGTGCTTTCTCACCACATCTGTAGTCTCTGCCTGGAAACAAACTCTTCAGCAAAGTAGAAGGAATTACGGCAACTCCAGTGATGATATTTCCCTTCTTTTCCCTTCTTCTAATGAGCACTCCAGTTTAGAGTTAAAGGAATAACTCTGGTCTTACATTACCATCGCTACATGAATCAGATCTCCAGATTTCCCTGGTGTCAAAGCAACCAACTTCAGCTCCCACTGGGGAGAGATGGAACACGTTCACCAAAGCAAAATCACTGAAGGAAGGCATAGAACCTACAACTGTCTCAGAGATCTCTGCACTGAAAATGCTCTTCCACAGTTGTAAATGAGGAGAAAGTACCAGAAAAGCCCATAGTACCAGTCCTCCCCAGGTATCCACTGTAACCAATGCGTGAGCTTTGGTTGACACTATTCACTTTGCAGGCCCATAACTCACCAAAAGCAGCGTGATGTACATGAACAGGATTGCAGCCACTATCAAGAGAACAAGAGACCAGAGGAACCAGAAGCCTAAGTTCCCGTAGTTATACCTAAAAAGGAATAAAAACTCATTACAGCATTTGTGTTACATTAGCACAGGGGCTGAAGGGAAAAAATAGTTGGAGGAGAAGATGTCAGAATGTTGGAGGAGCTACAGAGGCATTTCCCAAGGAGAGAGAGGGAAACTTTACTTCCTACCCAAAAGCTCAATAAGAACCAATAATGTAATTATACCTTTCCTCCCCCTGATATTAGAACTATCTGAATGGCATCTAATTTTAGGTTTTAGATTTACGTAACTGCTGCCTACATAGTGAAGAAGGAAAAGGTTTGCATAATGATTTGCTGGCTATTTCTCTGTTTCCAGTTGGGGGGCATGCCATTTCCTTTATCCTGAGATAGCTGGTACATTGCTTCTTTTGCTAGCCACTACATTTATTTCCTCCTGGCAGTGCTGTTCAATTTCATGGAATCACAGGATCATTTGAGTCAGAAGGGACATCTAAAAGCCATCTGGTCCAAATCCCCTGCAATGAACAGGGATATCCACAGCTCCATCAGGTGCTCAGAGCCCATCCAGTCTGACCTTGAGTATCTCCAGGGATGGGGAACCACCTTCTCTCTGGGCAACTTGTGCCAGTGCCTCACTACCCTTGTCATAATAAAACTTTTTTCCTTATATTCAATCTAAATCTCCTCTCTTTTAGTTTGAAAACATTTCCCCTTGTCCTATCAATTCGGGTGACGGACACAGGACTTCAAGGAACCAAATCTTTGGCTCATGACTGAAGTGTCTTACCCGCCTGTGAAGTCAAGTGGAAAAGACGGGAAACACAGTACTCACCAGTCAAAGTTATTGTAGTCATTTTTTGCTTCACCCCACATGTACAGGAAGACCAGAGAAAAGCAGAAAGCTCCAACAAGCAGTGGGAAAAACACGCATTCCCGCTAGAAAGGCAGAAGAAGGACAGTTGGTCAGAGCCTTGTTTACTCCAAGACAATCAGAGAAAACAGCACTTGTTTTTAGGCTGACTTAAACTTGTGGCTTGATGATGGACCTTCTGGAGCTGACTTTCTCCTGTGAGAAGAGTTGTACAATTGCTCAGGTTGGAAGGGACCTCAAAGCTCATCACATTCCAACCCCTGCCATAAGCTGGCTGCCTCAAACCAGCTCAGGCTGCACATGACCCCATCCATCCTGGCCTTGGGCACCTCTAGGGATGGGACACCCACAGCTCTCTTAGCAGCTGTGCCAGGACCTCAGTACCCTCTGAGTAAAGAATTTCTTCCTAACATCTAAGCTATATTTTCCATCTTTTAGTTTAAATCCATTCCCACTTGTCCTGTCACTATCAGACTTCTTAAAAGTTGGTCCTCCTCCTGTTCATACACTTCCTTCATGTACTGGAATACCACAAGTAGGTCTCTCCAGAGCCTTCTATTCTTGAAGTTGAACAAGCCCAACTCCCTCAGCCTTTCTTCATTGGAGAGATGTTACAGCCCTCTGAGCATCTTCATGGCCCTCCTCTGGACCCACTCCAAGGGAGCTGGGGCTGCTCATCCTGAGAAGACACAAGGCTCAGGAGGATCTGATAAATTTGTGTAAGTATCTGAAAGGCCTCCAAAGCAATTCTATGCTGTGTGGCATGGGAATGTTGGCACTGGGACCAACCCTGCACCAAATGGACCCAGAGATTCCCCCAACCTCATCCATTCCATGATTCTGTAATTTTGACATGGAGGGGACTCCCCACCTCATGCCCTGCAAGCAGGAGGATCTCCTCAAAGGAGGGGCCGTGTGCATGGACCTCAGCTGCTGGAGTTCAGGGAGCATTGGGCCAGCACTCTCAGTCATAGGGATTAGATGTTGGCTTAAAGCAATGTCTAAGTTGTAAAGATTATTAGGGAATGTCTGATTTGAAGGGCAAATGCTCTCCATGCTCATACGGCTCAGACCACCAAGAGGGTGTTCAAGAAGCATCTGGACAAAGCCCTCGGACACATCATCTGTTTTTTGAGTGATCCTATGTGCAGCCAGGATTTGGACTCGATGACCATTATGGGTTCCTTCCAACTCCAAATTTTCTGGTTCTATGATCTACAGTCCCATCAGATGATCAAAGCCCATCCAGCCTGACCTTGAGCATCTTCAGGAATGGGGCACCCTCCCCTTCTCTGGACAACCTGTGCCAGCGCCTCTCCACCTTTACCATAAAAACACTTTTTTTCTTACATCCAATCTAAATTTCCCCTCTTTTAGTTTGAAACCTTCTGTCTGACACCTTCTTTCCTATGGCCCCCATTCATTGGATCCTCATGTGGTGCCAGGCCATTCCCTGCTGCCATGTTTGCTCAGACAAACTGAGCAACACACCAAGCTCTCAGAGCCAAAATCCAAAGCACCAATAGATCTCCTGTGTGCTGGGCTACCTTTGACCTGTGATACCAGTCACTTGGGCTGACCTCTCCTAGTACGGAAATCAATGTCTGTGCTGATCTTGAGCTAATTTACCGTCTTGCAGCAGCATTTCCCAGGCTCAGTCCGTCTGCGCTGGTACCGCTTCCATCGGCAGCTGTAGAAACCAGCCAGGCAGGAGATGAAGGGCTGGTGCTCATACCTCTGCAGCAAGCGTCGACGTACCACCTTCAGCTTCCCAAACTTGATCTTCTTGAGGCTGCTGGAACTGGCCTCCATCTGAATAGCCTTATCTCATCTTCTTCCTGAAATGATATCCCAAGATTTATGGCACGACTGTGGCTGTCCTCCCCTTTCCTTAGAATTATAGAATAGTTCGTATTGGAAGGCATCTTGAAGATGATTCAGTTCCAAATTCTGCTGCAGGCATCACTGCCAACCACTTCATCAGGCTCCAGGTCAATTTGCCCAAGGCCCTGTCCAACCTGGCTTTCCTCAGGGGTGAGCTTTTCATTTCTTTGTTCTTCTCAAGAGAATGCTGAGAATACCATGAAAGTATGATAAGGACATCCCACCTAATGTTATATCCTTAATAGAGACACTTAATAATGAAGCATAGTTGTTGTAAGCTCCTCCAGCAGTCAGTGGTGAGCAGTGGATGCTCCTGGTTATGACTCCAGGACTCTGCATCACCTCTAAGGTAACCACTGCTTCTTTATGAATATGCAGGGTGCCCTGGGAAAGGAAATAGTTAACTGATGTGCTCCATGCAGTTTCCCAAATTATGTCAGATGAACCTGAGCCTAGACTTAGCCATGGGAACCAGCTCAATAGCACCATGACCTGTCTGCAACCCCCTACCAGTTTAACTAGCTCAAGCAGGAAAGGGACTAAAGCCCTCCCAGTTCACAGCTCTCTTATCCTGGAAAAACTGCAGCCCTGCACAGACTGATCCCTTATGGGAAAATTATTTCCTGGCTGAAATAGCTTTCCTGGCAGAGTGTTTCAAGGCTAGAAAGAATAGCTGTAAATGTGCACACATGGGGGATCTGTTCACGGTCAGGATTTTAAACAAAGATTTTGGTGGTAAATTGCAAGTGATGTAGTCACCAGGAGAGTGAATAGCAAAGGGGTTTGTGCCTGAAAACAGTAATTTGACCAGCAGGACACGGTCTGGGCCATGAGGCAAGATTTAGAAAAATATAGCTGTGTTTAGTCCCACAAAGAGGCACCATCATCCATCACTTCTTTGGAGTATGAAGTTGCATTCTTATTACACTGATAAGTGCTATGTTGCCCCCAGAAATCCTATAATCAGTTTGCAGAAGCCACAAATACACAGAAAAACAAGATGCAAGTTAACACTGAAAATGTTCACCTCTGTTAGGTTTTCCAAGTATCTCAGTCTATCATCAGCGTGGGTGCAAATGAGAAGGGATAGATATTGGATATTAGAAGTTTCTTGTCCAAAACAGTAGTAATGCACTGGCACAGGTTACCCAGGGAGGTGGTGGAGTCACCATCCCTGGACGTGTTCATCAACCCTGGAGATGTGGCACATGGGGACATCAGTGGGTGTGGTGGGATGGGTTGGGGTAGGGCTTGGTGATCTTAGAGGTCTGTTCCAACCTTAATGATTCTGTGATTAAATGAAACACAAGAGTTGTCAGTTTGGACCACAGCTAACTGAAGAGTGCCCAGGTGCGCCATGCTTTGAATGCCTTCCCGAGGCAGAGAGGCCATCCAGGCTAGTCAGGGTGAACCCCATACTGTTGGATATGATGGGGTCAGGCCACTTCTCAAAGTTCACCAATATCTTTCTATGAGGATCCCTAGACCACAATTTTCCCCATCCACAGCACTTGTTCTTCCGCAGCCCTTGATTTAAGGCTTCATCCTTCTCCTTCCGCAATAGGGATGAAGACACTCAATCAAAGAACATCTGTTTTTCTGTCAGAAGACCTTGAGACTTGCTGCTGCATTCCTGATGCGTGCATGAGGTTCATATATCATTATTTGACTATGAGTGTACAGCATTTGACAGGAAAACAAATTGCAGGGACCTTGAAACACTGTTCTCTCCTTTTTGCTGGCTGGACGTTAAATCTTTGTAATAGTCTATCTTCCTCATAAAAATTGCCACAGATGGAGTTACAACTAGCTCCCTAGACAGGCTAATCCCATCTGAAGAAGTTTTACCTTTCAAAGGTTTTTCAAAGATACAGAGAGCAGTTTAATTTTTTCCTCTGTTATGTATTTCACAACTGTTCGGATGAATGCTGTCTCGATAGAGTTCTTGGAAAGAGTGAGCACAGAATCCCACATAATGGGAAACATTTAACATTTCACAGATCTTCAGTCTTTACCACAGACAAACCAACCAAGTTGTCTTCTTGGTCTCTCCTCCAGGAGTTGGACTTGGTGATTGTTATGAGTCGCTTCCAACTCTGAATATTCTATGATTCGGCAATCCTGAGCAGGCACCTCCTTTCAGCATGAGGTGGTGTGAAAGCTTATGAATCTACACTATGGAATATGAAACTTTGAAGCTCTTTATAAGGAGCCTTCTTCTTCTACAACAAGAACCAGTGAGGGGATGAGAGCTACTGTGGTTGATATCCTCCCATGGCCCTCCACCCTTGTCCTCAGACTTCCAGTTGTAGCATAGCATTCAGAAGCCACAAGAACATCTCTTCCAAGGTCTGTCTGAATCTCCAGTGCCTCAGATCACATCAAATGCAAAATCCACAAGCATCTGATCCTCACGAAGATAATATCCCTGCTTCTAGACCCAGCAACCAGCTAAAGGGCAGACAACACTGCAACATATGGCAGAGTCCAAAGGTTCTTGATAGGATCTGGAGCTGCTCAGTCATCACTAGCACACAGCAAGAGGCTTCACTGCACTTGCATTGAGATTTGAAGCAGTGGTCCTAAAATTCAGAGGCTATCTGCAACCGTGCTCATCCCCACCAGGCAAAGGTACATGACCAGAGAAGGGTGATTGCAAACCCCAAACCCATTCACTGGGAAAGACAAAGGAGTAAAGAGCAAGCAGGAAAACATACATCAATAGGAAACCAAAGTCTAGGGCTTAGTAAGTGAGCTGTGAAAGCGGTAACACATGTTTTCCAGCTCCACAAGCCCAGGAGACCTCAGGCCTTTCCCTAGCAAACAGATATTGTTTGCTCACTAGTAACAGTCCCTGCAACTGCAGGCAGCGGAGCAGAGCTGCTCTGTTCCCACTGCTTGACAGAGGGTGAGGAGAAGTATGAGAAATTACCCAAGGATGGTGGAGGAAGTAGTTGGAGAAAAAAATAGGAAACATTCTGCATGGCCCAGATGCAGAAGCCTACAAGATCTTGCTTGGGATGCAAGCCTATGAACAAGTAGAAGTTCTTTGTCTTTATTTTACTTTTGTCCTTCTCTCCCTCTCCTCTCCTCTCCTCTCCTCTCCTCTCCTCTCCTCTCCTCTCCTCTCCTCTCCTCTCCTCTCCTCTCCTCTCCTCTCCTCTCCTCTCCTCTCCTCTCCTCTCCTCTCCTCTCCTCTCCTCTCCTCTCCTCTCCTCTCCTCTCCTCTCCTCTCCTCTCCTCTCCTCTCCTCTCCTCTCCTCTCCTCTCCTCTCCTCTCCTCTCCTCTCCTCTCCTCTCCTCTCCTCTCCTCTCCTCTCCTCTCCTCTCCTCTCCTCTCCTCTCCTCTCCTCTCCTCTCCTCTCCTCTCCTCTCCTCTCCTCTCCTCTCCTCTCCTCTCCTCTCCTCTCCTCTCCTCTCCTCTCCTCTCCTCTCCTCTCCTCTCCTCTCCTCTCCTCTCCTCTCCTCTCCTCTCCTCTCCTCTCCTCTCCTCTCCTCTCCTCTCCTCTCCTCTCCTCTCCTCTCCTCTCCTCTCCTCTCCTCTCCTCTCCTCTCCTCTCCTCTCCTCTCCTCTCCTCTCCTCTTTCAATTTCTTTTGAGAGAATTCAGGAGGTTTTACAAAGGAAAAGAAGAAATTTCATATAAAACACGGCTAGTCATGATCTCCCTGTGATATGGGATATACTCTATTTCCTTTCCTTTCTCTGGCAGGTGATAATTATAATTTATCACTAAGACTTTCAACACTTTCTGTATAAGCCCTAATTATACCTTCCTTCTGTGTGGGATCCCATTATGTGCAGCTCAAGACAAATTTCTCATGGATTGAATAGCAGGTGGGATTGAAGCAGAAGATCACAATCCTTAGGGCAAAGAAACCATAGTATCATTAAGGTTGGAAAGGCCATTAAGATCACCTAGTCCAACCATCAACCCACCACCACAACACCACTAACCCACATCACTCGGTGTGATATCCACTATTATTGAACAGCTCCAGGGATGGTGACTCCACCATGGGCAGCCCATTCCAACACCCTCACCACTGTTCCTGAGAAGTAATAGTCCCTAATATCCAACCTGAGCTTCCGCTGATGCTACTTAAAAGCCATTACCTCTCATCCTATTGAAACAATAGGACTCACCACAGGAAGTAACGTACGAATCAGAAGTGGTAGGGGTTAATGAGGAGTAATTGTTCCTCTGGACATTGGAACGATATATTTTTCATTTTTTTATTCATTTAATATGTAGTTGTACAATTCAACGCA